>CM042388.1:44108840-44737614 GCA_023634145.1 Thymallus thymallus
ATCCATAAACAATATTCCACCATAGAGTGTCAGAGTTGACAACTGCCAAAATAAAAGCGTCTGCTAACGATATAGGTCACAGTATCGATTTTGTTAATGATATCATGTCAACCTGATCAGCCTGATCAGTAGGCATCAATCCATATCCCACGACCTTATGTAACGAAAAACTAAATCCAAACCAAATATGGGGCAATGGTTTGTATGTGCCAAATAGGGCAAAGGAGAAATCATAAATCAATACGTGTGTTTAAAATGTGTCATGAAATGAAAGAGAAGCGCACACATCATTGCCATGCCATCGAAATATGACGTGCAAAACAAGCCATTCAATCCAGGGTCCTTTCACCTTTTACCGCAACGGAAATGAAAAGACTGTCAGTGTTCT
The DNA here is from genome assembly GCA_023634145.1 of Thymallus thymallus. Lineage (NCBI taxonomy): Eukaryota > Metazoa > Chordata > Actinopteri > Salmoniformes > Salmonidae > Thymallus > Thymallus thymallus. The sequence continues at coordinate 44,109,229 of CM042388.1, forward strand.
GATTATGTCATGGTAAGTTCAGTGTGTATCTCCAGCCACGGCCCTATATCAACGTTACAAAGAACTGCCCCATACTATCGAGAGTGCAATAAATGACCTCTCCTTTAACCCAATGCTTACAGACCGACCTAGGAAAACCAAATGACTCTTTGATGATCCCTGGCGTCGTGACAGACAGTGGCGCATGAAGTGGTGGGGGATTTAGACAGAGAGAGATGAGACGGCAACAATGGAGGGGTGATGGTGGGGAGATTTGGATGCTTTGTTCTCACACACACACACACACACACACTCACTAGTTCAGTATAGCATTTTAGTACCAGAGACTGCAGCTGGCTCGTATGCCAGGCGGCACCCGGGCTGCACAGACACAAACACACACACATACATGATGCACACACATAAAAACACACAAGCACTCACATCAACCCATACTGTAATTGATTCAATATCAATTGGGTGCCTCCAATTTGCATTGGCTGTTAACACTATAACAAATATAGATGAAAATGAGGGAGAGAGAGAGAGGAAGAGAGAGAGAGAGAGAGAGAGAGAGAGAGAGAAAGAGAGGAAGAGAGAGAGAGAGAGAGAGAGAGAGAGAGAGAGAGAGAGAGAGAGAGAGAGAGAGAGAGAGAGAGAGAGAGGAAGAGAGAGAGAGAGAGAGAGAGAGAGAGAGAGAGAGAGAGAGAGAGCTCTGAAATCAAGCCAGAAAATAAAGGGCCATTTACACTTATGTGTATTGAGGTGGGCTGTGAATGGGTAGCCGTGCTAGCAACGCAGGCTAATTGCCTGATCTACCACATAGCAACAGCAATCATGTCATAGCCTAGCTTTAGCTTAGCCGTAGCATCAACAACACAATAACAACCAGACCATGTAGTGTACATTGGAATATATAGAGCCAGAAAGCCATGGGGACAGTGTTGTCTATGTAATACCAGGGCTCATGTGCTTTGTATTCCATACTGTGATGGGGTTAGTGGAATAATTATTTATTTCAGTGTTGTGCAATCATTCATGCTTTATTAGCATTACATTATATATGGCACAATCAGTGTTGTTAGTGCTGTGGAAGTATACACAATCAGTGTTGTTAGTGCTGTGGAAGTATACACAATCAGTGTTGTTAGTGTTGTGGAAGTATACACAATCAGTGTTGTTAGTGCTGTGGAAGTATACACAATCAGTGTTGTTAGTGCTGTGGAAGTATACACAATCAGTGTTGTTAGTGCTGTGGAAGTATACACAATCAGTGTCTTTTCAACAGAGCTGTTTGATGTGTAACTAAGGGTATTACACCACAAGAGCAATGCTCCATATTTTCTTAAGGTACATACCAATGACAAACTCCCAACTACCACATCTACCAATGTAGTAATACACAGTAATAAATATTCATGTTGAAGCAATAAACAAACTAAATTGCCATAATAATCTGTTACCGATATTGCTTTGTGTAAAACAAAGAATAACCAAAATTACTGTTGAAAATGTTAATAACAATTGATTAATATAATTATGGTAAGTGGTGCAGTGGTCTAAGGTACTGCATCTCAGTGCAAGAGGCATCACTATAGTGTCTGGTTCGAATCCAGGCTATATCACATCCTGCCGTGATTGGGAGTCCCATAGGGCAGTGCACAATTGGCCCAGCGTCGTCCGGGTTTGGCCTCGGTAGGCTGTCATTGTAAATAAGAATTTGTTCTTAACTGAATTGCCTAGTTAAATAAAGCTTAAATGTATATACTGTATATATTTTAATTATTCTATAAAAATTGTAACAAAAAAAATGTGTTCCTCCAAATGTTTTCAAAAATATAACATCCAGGAATAATCGCCTGCTACATTATGATGTAAGTAAGTCTAATAACCCAGTTTAGCTGCTGGCTGAGACCGTGTGTGTGACATTTACACACACACAAGCACTCACAAACACACACGAGTCGAGACACAACCCTGGTTAGAATTGCCGATCCATTAAGATAGAACTGAAGCTTGTAGAGACAATGAGCTAGCAAACCAGGTAAGACTGACACACAAACAAAGTGAGGTTCACTTTACACAAAATGTCTCCCCGCCCAACGTAAAACAGAAATGGGCCTTTCTGGAGTCTATTCCTTACCGAAATCCAGCAGCCTATCCCAAAACCAAAATGAAAGGATCAAAGGTCAGATGTAAAGTATTGTTGAGGATCTGGGCCAGATCCACATCCTGAAACGCAATCAGAGTAGCCAGATGAGAAGAGGTGGCATAAAACAGAAACATTGTCTTTACCCTGCATTTCTATTCAACGACAATTACTACAAAACACACACACATATGAAAACTTCCAAATAATCTATAGAGGAACTGTAATTATGGCCACCTTGAAATTCATCCGTTAACCCGATATATTCCCAAGCATTTTTGTTGTTGTTTACAAGCAAAGTGATAAAATGTATTTGTTTTGTTTCTCACAACCGTCGTACTATTTCATATTTTCCCTGGCCTTATTTAGTGCTTAATCCAAACACACCGGAAAACTACACCATAGAAAATAATTAGTGCCGTTAAGATGCTTCTGCAAGCCAAAATAACCGGATGTAAACAAAGCTTCCCTCTCTGTTATACTGCACAGATATATATATATATATATATATATATATATATATATATATATATATATAGAGAGAGAGAGAGAGAGAGAGAGAGAGAGAGAGAGAGAGAGAGAGAGAGAGAGAGAGAGAGAGAGAGAGAGAGAGAGAGAGAGAGAGAGAGAGAGTGAGAGTAAGCATGCCTCTGTTTCCCGGTGTAAGATGTGGTAGGGGAGAGACCACAGTCAGATCAGGAGACATCTGCTGCACATGAGAGAGCCACAGCAGCATTTCTCACAGAGCCCCGGACACACACCGTGCATGAGGACACACAGACTGTACACTCTCCAGCCACAACTGGACACACACACAACATGAAAGAGCACATACACAGAAACACACAAAAACGGAAACATACACACACATGGAGTGAAACACACAGTAAAACTATAGCCTATATGGGGAAACTGGGAACACACATCCTGAAAAGGCATGAAGACATATCCCCGAGAAACCGTGGACACACACACACACAGATAGTGTGTGTGTGTGTGTGCGTGTGTGTGTGTGTGTGTGAGGGCATACACAGATGCATGTTTATCCCATGTGTAACTCTGTGTTGTTGTTTTTGTCGCACTGCTTTGCTTTGTCTTGGCCAGGTCGCAGTTGTAAATGAGAACTTGTTCTCAACTGGCCTACCTGGTTAAATATGTGAAATACAAAATAAAAAATGCATCACAGCATCTGTGTATGCCCTCGTACAGGCATATACACACTGCACAACTGCGGAACTACACAAATAAACTCTCTAAACAACTCCCGCCGAAGCACACACACACTGACCGATGCCCCAAACCTTTGTTTCTCAGTGGTGGGTGGGTTGAGTCCGCTGCAGTGCCAGCCAGTGCACCCACCCTGTGCCCCACTTTTGTAGGCCATCGCAAAATGGCCACTAACTCAAGGTTACCAGTGTCACTTTGCAATTGGGCTATATTTGATTACTGTGGAAAACCAACCTTCCCCCATCCTCTCTCTAACAAACTCAATGGATCTGAGGACAACTGCAGGGCCAAGTTAACCATTTCCCCTCCGCAGGCTGACACACACACACACACACACATACACGTACACAGACAGAGCTAGAGATCAGTAACATTATCATATATATGTGACTCTAATTAAGAACACCAGCCAGTGAGAACAGGGCGATCTGAGACACAGATGAGCTAAAAATCCATAAATCAAATCATAAGATGTGTTTTTATCTCAACCACACTAATTCTATTCTCTTGGGCTTCCCTGTGACATTTCACAGTTGTGGTTAGCCAGAATAGACCCTGTCCCTAGCCTATCAGTCCTAGCCAATCAGATGGATCACTTAAACGAGGACTGACAGCTGACCCAATCACGGTGGTGCCTTTCTCCCTGGGTCTCTTAGGACTACAGATCCTACAGGGAATGGGAACATGTGTGCCCAATATGTGACCTCTGCTGTACCCGGTCTATGCCTACACACAACGCACTGCACGACACATTCTGAGATGCACTGATGCTTTAATACCCCCAACCCCCCCACGTCACTGCATATAATTGTGATTTGTGACACTTCAAAACTTAAACACGCCCCCATGGACGACTACCTTTATGGTGCACACACGTTTGAGCACTTTTACCCACGTTCACCTGTGCCAATAAAGACACTGTATTAAAATTTGTAGCACCACTCTTATTGTTTGGTTCTGGACAACTTGGTGTGGGGAATGGTGGTTACCTGGGATGTGTTCCTGCTTGGGGCAGATCCCTCTGGGCAACAAGAGGCGGTCGTCATCACCCACCGGTGTGGCTTGGACGCCCACCTCCACAGGGTGCCTGCGGAGAGATGCCGGGAAGGGCGAGGGGGTGAGAGCCAAGCCGGGCGTGGGCGAGGGGGGCTTGTCCAGGCCCCTGGCCAGACAGGGGGGTCCGTGGCATCTCTTCCTCTTGTGCTCGATGAAGAGCAGGATGTCCCCCAGGGGGAAGGTGGCCTGGCACTGCCCACAGGTCAACAGATCCTGCTCTGTCTCCACGGCAACCCGCAGTGTGCCAGTGCCACTCTCTGAACGGTCTGAGCAGCGTTCCGACGAGAGCTCCTCCGATGCGACGGCAGACAGGGGCTCGGCTGGAACCGGGAACGAGTGGGAGACAGAGGGAGGTTGGGAGGGAGGGAGAGAGAATGAGAGAAACAGACGGGAAATCAGAGGTGGAATGTTCAATTGAGCAGTATCAACAACAGTGCAAAACAATGGTCCCGTGCTTTGGCTTTTTCTCTCTCACTATTCTGCCTAGACTAGTAGTAGTCGTCAGACTACACCCCCAGTAGTAGTAGTAGTAGTGGTAGTAGTAGTAGTAGTAGTAGTAGCAGTAGTAGTAGTAGTAGTAATAGTAATAGTAATAGTAATAGTAGTAGTAGTAATAGTAGTAGCAGTAGTAGTAGTAGCAGGAGTAGTAGTAGTAGTATTAGTAATAGTAGTAGCAGTAGTAGTAGTAGCAGGAGTAGTAGTAGTAGTATTAGTAATAGTAGTAGCAGTAGTAGTAGTAGTAGTAGTAGTAGTAGTAATAGTAGTAGCAGTAGTAGTAGTAGTAGCAGTAGTAGTAGTAGTAGTAGTAGTAGTAGTAGTATTAGTAATAGTAGTAGCAGTAGTAGTAGTAGTAGTAGTAGTAGTAGTAGTATTAGTAATAGTAGTAGCAGTAGTAGTAGCAGTAGAAGCAATGCCTGGGCGGTGTTGCAGAGAAAAAAAGGATAACTAACTCTCTGTGAGACTGGCATTAGACAAACAGCTCCACTTAACACTCATCAGCCTGCCATCTTCACACTCTCACCACTTCTACATCCACTGAAATGAACACAACAACAATAAAGAAAGGTGTGTAAGTTGAGTTATTATGAATAAGAAACATTCTTTACGATTGTAGAAACAAATAGCTACGACAAATTAAGCCTTAGTTTGATGGATAACAAATGGGAGAATTGAATTACTTTTTAATAGACGAATAGAAATCAAAAACTGACAGAGACAGTTGGATACCTTCAAATACAAAAGGAAAAAAAGGAAAAAGTTTTTCCACATTTTTTATTTTGTTTTCATATTCAAAAGAGTAGCCTATTCTTGGGCATAGCTTTCATCTCTCAATTCATTATGGGGAAATGTGTCCAGCATATGTGCAGAAAAGACAAGCAGCATGAGTGTGTCGAAATAAAAAAAACTATCCTGGACTCTTTACATGTGTGTGACTTATAGTTTCTAGATAACCACTTTTACAGACAGGAAATCGGCCTAAAGGAACAGTTCAAGTACATGCTTCGCCATGGAAGCCGGGATTAGCGTTTGACTCGTTTTAAAGTTGCCTTTTGTCACACGGGGAGTGTTAGTCTTGTTGTACACGGACTACGAGCTGTGTGAACGAGACATATTTTACCACAGAGGGAGGTTAGACAGGAGTCTCAGTAGCTAACTATTGAGCAGCTCATGGTGTTTGAAATCTTTCGCTCTAAGGTGAGAGTAGCTCTCCTATAGCATCTTGACCTTCTTTACTAAGCTGCCAATTTCACATTTTAATGAACCTAAAACCACTGAGAATCAAAAAATAGATTTTAATTTGTAGTGGCTGATGATTGGTAGGAATGTTTGATAAAAGAGATAGGATCCTGTGAACTGAGGTTAAACGTATTTCCGCCCAACCTAGAGACAGATAGAGAATAGATAGAGGGAAATAGTGTGTGTGTGTGTGTGTGTGTGTGAGAGAGAGAGAGAGAGAGAGAGAGAGAGAGAGAGGAGGAATGTAGAGTAGCTCCCAGCGCGCGAGAGGAAATATCATTTGAAGGAGCAATCCTACCTGACATCTGCTAGCGAACTGGGACATAGAGATAACATGTGATAAATTCCGGCGGCCGGTTACTACCCTTAATTTAACGTCAGGTCAACCACCAGAACGGCAGGGGTTATATAACAGCACTGGGCATTAAATTCACTGGATAAAATCAAATGAAAGCAGACTAAGCCCTCACCTTAAACTTGAACTGAGAATAGATTTTAGAGTTGCATAATGCATTGTTGGTTTTCATAAATAAATGGATAAACAACTAATGTAATCCCAGAGTCTAACACCTATTTTCATGATGATATCATTTGATTGCTTTTTTTTGTTTTGTTTTTTGCATTGGCCTTTGCACGTACTTAGTTAGCACCGTATCGAGCCGTCTACATTGAACTGCTTGAAATGGAATTGAAAGAGAAGAGAAACAGAGCCTGGACATATATTATTTGTGAATATTTACATATTCTGAATGATAGCACTTCCACACCTCATTTCCCTTCCTAAACTAAATGTGATTCTATCAATATCAGATTATAAAAAATATAGGCTGCATCAGAGCAGCAACAATGAGCCAAATTATATTGTATTTCTTTAAAATGTGTGGGATTAACATGATTGGACACTAATTAAATTCTGCGTGGCAAATCAATAAAAAGATGAAGAAAACTGTTGTGGAACAATTGTTTTCTAACATGCAATATGAAAAACAAGCGATGTCAGGCAACACGAAAAATTAATTAATGCATTTCAAGCGAACTTCATTCTGCATGATATTAAAACAACTGTAATTTCTGCAAAATCGGAGAAAAAAAAACGACGTGTTGTTTGACGCAAAGCCCATAAGAATAAAAGCTTGGTAACATTAGCAGTATACCCTCTCTCCTACTTCTGTAGTTTGATTAGCCTACCATTAACACTAACGATAGCCTTCCCTTTATGAAAGAAATATGGACAAATATATTATTTTGGTATAGGCCTTTGGTATATTATAAAGTATTTGCTCTAAAAACTAAAATACTAGCTATAATTTAGAGCCATCATATAAGTATACCTATCTTTTATATTAACAGATTTTGTCATGCATGTGCACCTTAAATACACATATTTTCATTGTAAAATAGGATCACCTCTACCATTTCCAATCTATAGAGATTTTTGCCTTTAGGAATACAGAATATTTACTTTTGCGGTGGCAGGTAGCCGAGTGGTTAGAGCGTTGGGCCCGTAACCGAAATGTTGCTGGTTCGAATCCCCAAGCTAACAAGTTAAATATCTGCGATTTTCTGCCCCTGAACAAGGCAGTTAACCCACTGTTCATAGGCCATAATTGTAAATGTGTTCTTAACTTGCCTAGTTGAACAAAGGTTAAATTAATTAAAACTTATATTCCCCTGTAGGAAAAAACCGGTGTATTTGAAACTGGAAAGAAAATACTAAAAAGGGGAACGCGCCGTATACCTTTTGTGTTTCCCTGCATTCTAAACATATCATAAAATATGTAGATTGAGATGGCGGTGAAACGTATCAGGTTCAAGTTCACATCCAGTTTCTGATCGTCGTCTGCCTCCTAGCGACTGGATTCCGAAAGGAACAAAAGTCTGGCGATGCAGCTGGTCTGTATGCCCCACGGCTGCATTAAGACCCAGAGATATGGCTATATGGCCACTCGACTTAATGCGGAAATCTAATAATGCCGCACGATACAATACAATGTTACAACAACGTGGATTTGTGTAGGGCATGTTATCGCATATAACACAATTCGAGTGCTATTGAAGGAACGGTTGCAAGACGCATACACGGTGTGGCAACATTGGGCTGGTTACAAACGCCTGCTGCTTGTAACACTGTAAACATGGTGGTAATGTTTTCAATCCAAATCAACGAATAAAGACTCCATATCAAAATGTGCTCGTAATGGAGTTTTCCATTAGACACTTAAAAATGTCTAATTATTAAACATTTTCGTTACATTGTTATTACCTTCTAAATAACATTACAGTATTATTATTGTATTGTCTTACCTGTATGATAAACTAAAACAAATATCAAGTGGCTCCAAATTTGGGTTTGTAAAAAGTAGGAAGAAAAATCTAAAAGATAAAAAGCGTTGGTCCTGTTGCTCTACAAAATCACCTAATGTTACTATGCTACTCGAGAAGCATAGCCTATAATTCCTGACACTATACCAGAACACCTTACACAATCAATGTAGGCTAAAAACTACAATCCATTTGATAAGGATATTTGGACAAGCAGGGTACAAACAGGCCGTTATTGACATCTAGTTCGACTCTGTTGGCAGATGAGCTACACGCGCATGCACGCGGTGCTTGTAAACAGTCGGACACGAGATTTTTCCCAATCAAAATCCACTTCCAGTTTTTTGAAAACCTTCCAAAAATAGCACGAGAGGGGGTAAACTTGTCACGATCCAAGACAGGCACCGATACCGGAAATTCTGGACGATATTCTACATAGCTCCGTGTAAAGCATAGGCTATACACATACGCTCCGCGTGCCTTAACTTAGCCTATCCACTTTAGTGGCTGAGGCAACCGGGTCACTAAAGCCAGTGCGTATGAATGTAATTCCATTCTCGCTGTAAACTTCTCCGATTTTTCTCAGGGATGAAAGCTGGATCAAACTTTTCTCTATAAGCTTTGGGTAGGATATGCTATGCGCGCATAGGTATTTCACCCAGGTAGATTCTCGCCACGCTTTCACGGTGAAGTCCACTTGACTGCGGGTCCGTGCTGTCCAGTGTCCAAAGTGCCCGTGAGAATCACGCTCCTGGTAACCCATTTTCCGCTTTTTTGAATGGAACCAGTATTGGGCTGGGTAGAAAAGGAGTGTGGTAAAAGTAGAAATTAAAATGTAGGTGTACTTACGCGAAAAATCCCTTTTGCTTAAGTGCTGGGGTTTGCCTTGCTTGCGGCGAGACATGGTGGCTGGTGGCGGCGTTTAGCACGGTTCACATCGGGAGAGCCGGGTTAGAAGGGAGACTCCAGAGAAAATATCTTCATCAATGCCTTTGACATCCAAAATAAACTAGTAATAATACAACGATGGCGCAGGGAAAATGTATTGTGGGATCACCGTCATGGCTTTTTTGAAAATAGAGCGAGAGAGAGAGATGGAAAATGGCAAAAGCCCCCCTGAGCTGCAAGTTCAAGTGCGGACGTGACGTTTCTGCGAACTTGAACGTCAGGAGATGGATGGACACAGACATACAAAACATGGGCAGGGCGAAGCGGCAAAGTGGGAGGAGGGAAGGGATATAACAAAACCAATGGACACTCATTAGGGGCTGGACATGAAAAATAGACCCCGGAGAAGCCAATGGACAGAAAGATCAGGGGGCCGGACAAGCGGCACTTGGGGGAGGTAGTGAGGGAGCGCAAGGGAGAGAGATGTCTAATGAAAGCAATGTGTACTGTGTGTGTGTGTGTGTGAGAGAGAGGCGGGGGGAGCTTGTGGTGGGCGGGGGGCGATGGAAAACAGCAAGAAAAGCCAATGGACAGGAGCTCGGAGGGGCCGGACAAATGCTGCTGCGTGCGGGGAGGTAAAGAGAAAAAGAGAGCGAGAGAGTGAGAAAGAAAGAGGGAGAGAGAGAAACACAGAGATAGACGTTTAACAGATTAAGTCGCAGTGGTGGACATTGTGGAGCCATGTGGTAGAAAGAGAAACATTTTTGTCACACTATGTGTGTGTGTGCGCGCACGCGCGCGTGTGCAGAATAGGTACTAAAAGGAGAAAGGGCAAAGTGCCATTGAAACGACCGAAACGTAGCGCGTCAAAATCGGGTTGCATGAACAGGACAGACAGGTTCTGGCAAGAGGACACAGGGGTTGAACCTTACGCGAGCGCGCAGGTAAAGACAACCATCCCGGGACCCAAAATCTTTGAACTCGTGGAAACATAAGAGGTGTCCAAACCGTGCTACACCGATGTTTGAATACAGAGTTGGGCTTTGGGTTCAGTGGGCGAGGTTAGCGAGCACTATAGGGTAAAACTTCGAGACTATATGCTTTCTGTGAAATCCAAACTCCTTGACGAACAGACCATGGGAGTATGCCCATAAGCGCCTATGTAGGCTAATAAGTTTCAGATGTGTTTCAGGTTGGGGGAGGGGGTGTAAATACTCACAAAATGGGGGTTTGGTAATATAAGACGGGCAGACACCGCCCGTGCAGACTAAATAACGACACCGTAAGAAGACATCATGCAAATAAAAAATGCAATGACAAGATGGGGCTGTGCGCGGGGAGGGTGGAGGAAAGGAGAGAAACAGACTATAGCTGAAGTGTGACTAGACAGCGACTGAAGCATATGTACAGAAGTGAAGAACCGCGCGCCAGGCAAGTGCTGTACACACGGACCTGGGACACAGAACATTATAGATCGGAGAGAGAGAGAAAATATAAAGAGCGCGAGAGAGAGACACGACCCGGAGAGTTGGAGGTGCTACGTTCAACGTCGACGAAAAAAAAAAATGATAACCAGTGAGTGAAATATTTTACAGGTTGTGCGACTAGTTGTTCGTTGCGCGCGGACGGGGCTTGGTGCCTGGTGTGCTGTGGTGTATATGGGAGGACTGAAGGCTATGCTTAGAGGCTGTGTTATGACGGGGCGTCAAAGTTCAGGCGCTGATAAAAGAGGTTACAGACGTTGCCTAATTGCGTTCAACGACAGCATGGACGCTGCTGATACAAAGCCTATATTCAATAGTTTTATAGCCTATGGCAATAACAATTTTACAGCACGTTAGAGTTGTATCGTACACAGATCCATGGCTGCTTGGTCGAATAGTATTTTTCACGTACACGGAAGGAATACACAGATCGACCCTTTACACATTTATTTCACTTTCTCAAAAGTTTTTACGCAAGCAATATGGACTTAAAAACATGCAATACCTAATGTAACAATTATTTGTAAATATGCCAATGTTTCACTTTTCTGATTTGTACATTGACCAGTGATCATTCCGATGTCCTCTATATAGTAATGAGAGCGCGGCGGAGATGAGAGGAATTATCTGTGACTGTTCTAGAACAATCTCAGTTTTCCATGGTCCACAATTGAAAGATTCGCCATCGGTAACTTTAAATGCATTTCTCGTCGTCTGTTTGGAGTCATGTTCGTCCAATTACCAACAATGGAGAATGCAGCCTCTTTGAGACTTGTTTTGGAGCGGCCATTAGGCTATAGTAATTGAAACAATGAACAGCTATACATTGACAGTTGTTTCATGTCTAAATAACCATTTTAAACAGTTGGATACTAAATGCCATAGTTTGCCATTTAAACTAACCCAATCTTGGACATGTATCCTAAGGGGGTTTAAAAATTAAGATTTTTTTGTCCCCGTGAATTTATGGCTGATTTTTAGCCCGTTTCAATTGTCTCAGACTTCCATATAGCATGGTTGCTTGATCCAAAAGGTGGGCTAATCACAATGTACCATTTAACTAAATCAAGTGGATGTGTTGCTTGTCTCCCCACACTGTAAACCTTATAATTAAATAGGACTTAATACATTTGTAATTTACTTGATGGGCTTACCTTAAATGTCTCTGTAATTATTTGATGACACTGGCATGCACTTAAGATCAGGCTTGGTTAAAATAAACAATGTTACAAAGAAATTCACTTGTAGGCTTTATTTTAACTATCGATATAAAATTTGTCAGACAATATCATATTGATCATTCGGTAAGCAGCCTGTAGTGACAGCCGGCCACCGCGGCCTCTTCTACTTGATAGGCTTCACTGACATGCTTCACTCATAGGCTTCACTCATAGGCTTCACATTGATTCGTATCTTAGTGTGGACCGCCCACCATATAGCATCCCAATGATTGAAATGCACATTTGTAGAGAAGTTTCCCACAATAGCATTGAAGAACGGCATAATAAAGGCGTAAACAAGTTGAAAAGATTACCATGCTAATGTATTTTTTTGTTAACACTTCGGATTCCCCCAAACTACCACAAAAAAAACTAACGCCACTTTATAGGCCTACTGTATACTTTATAGGCCTACTGTATAAGTAATTACAGTCTTTCATGGACAACGCATTTGTAAGCTGTTGACTAGTCTACGCTACTGTAGGTATGCGTGAAAGCTCTTATGGGGCCCTCGCTTTAACATCCATATTCTAAGGCACAGAGCGCTAACCTTGACCTCTCCCTACACCCCACTCCATCTGTTGGCACGAAGAATGTTTTTCATTTTTTTCTCCCCCTAGTCTTCCTCCGCCCGCCCTCTCTCCTCTGCTCACTCAAGGCGGACATTGATCAAAGCCAAAGTGTGCCACTACTCGTGCTGGAAGGAGCTCAGGCCGCGATAATCTCAATATGCAAACGCTGTGCCCGATTCCGTCATAAATCAATCAGGCGGTGTTCATGCATCCATGTAGCGCCACACTGCATGGATGCATGAACTGACATGCACCACGTGCACGTGTGTGCGTGTGTGTGACAGTGGTGTGTGTTTGACAGAGAGAGAGGGAGAGAGAGAGTTGGCGGTGGGGGGGGGGGGGGGGGGGGCGATCTCAATCTATTTAGATCAGAAAGAGAAATACAGAACACTCCCGTTTTCTCTCTAACCTAATGCAAACGAATAATATGTTTTGATCAGGTGCATGCATATAGCCTACCCTCCACGTGCCGGAGCCCGAAAGGAAATTGAGTGATTGGGCGCTCGGGTGCATTTCAATATATGGAAATGACCATGGCTCGTACAATACACACAACACATTCGCTGTGTCTCTTCATGCTTCACTCTACCCAGTTCTCCCACTTTTGTTGGACTATCCAACCGCTTCTGGTATGAAGGATCTGCCACTAAATGTTGTTAGTTATGACATCGGAGGGCATATCTAAAAAGCACAATTTGGCTAATCGGTAAAAAAAAAATAAAGCGCGAGAAGTGCATGCAGGCCTACACAAATAGGTTATGCATAGATGTTTGTGGGTTGTTTTACATTGTATCTGCATCACCAAGAATACCAACAATATTTAGGAAGTCGACTAAACCATTACCTTGTTTCTGCAATAACTCCGCTTAACAAGCAACGTTTGAAATGTGTTCTACCCTCTTGTGACTTTGAGTCTCTAGTGACACTTGTCAAGGATGTAGAGTAATGTATAATAAAATACCTAAGATACTTCTGGCTCAGTCCAGGATAAGAATACTTTTAATTTAAAAAAAACACCTAACAATTAAGTTCTTTCACATTGATAAGAGGCAAGCAAACTTCAATGTGTTTGTGTGCGTTTTTACGCACACAGGGCTCCATTGAGCGCGTATGGAGGACATACACGCGCGGTCAGTTGCGTGTATGTCCCCCCCCCCCCTCCTTCCCTCTGTCTCTGTCTCTCTTTTGCTCTCTCTCTTTCAGCATTGTCCTCTCCCAGCGAATGGGATGGAAGTTTCTCTTTACAAATCAGAGAGAAAACCTGGGAATTAGCTCAAAATCCTTGGTAAATCGAGCCTTACCTTTTCGGAGGAATATCAAGCTCTGCTGGTCGAGGCATGATTCCCAGCGTTACAATTAATATTAATGGCTAGATTTCACAATGTGGCATTATCACACCGAGAGATGGGCGCGCATGCCGCCCAGGCTTCGGCTGGTATTAGATAAAATCTGAAGGATTATGCGGCTATAGGCCAAATTATCACCCTAAGCTCCCATTCGCTCCTTCTCGCTCCCTGTGTATGTATGTATGTGTGTGTGTGTGTGTGTGTGTGTGTGTGTGCGTGTGTTTGTGTGTGTGTGTGTGTGTGTGTGTCTAATTTGTAAGCAAGATCCGTGCGTACCATCACACACACCACACACAGGTGCGAAACTCATCAAATTAATGACATAACTCGGGCGTTAATGGAAACGGACAGGTTTCGTATACCGCAAAACGCCCGTCTCCCTCGGACGGGCTGCAGATACCTCCCAGCAATCTGCAACATTCTCGGGGTAATGCATGACCATGTTTATTGCTGTAGTAGTTAAGTCGGTGTTAATTTTATACTGAACACTTGTTATGATGATAAATGGGGAGGCCGAGATGGCCCACATGGGACATCAACCATTTATTTATCTGTTGAACGGAGGCCTGCCTCCTATTTCAGTGCATTAATGTTAGTTACATATAGCTGAAATACAATGGCGGATGTTTATCCAAGAGCGAAGAACACACACTTGGCACTCTGAATTATGATACCCCCGCCACAAATTTTCAGATATAGATTCCACATCGCAATCCCAGTCTCTTTAAAAGTTTAGCGCACGAGGTTTCCTTGATAGGCTAATAGCTAGCCTATTGTTTGTTGTTTTTTCATGAATGGAATTGTTCATGGAATGTCGTGTGTTCAAGGGTTTATCATATGCCTAATATAATATGACCAGTTTCATCAAAATAATTTAATCTAATAATTTAATCTAAATAACTAATAAGCCAAGGCTTATTGTACTCATATACTCATATACTCATGTACTCATATACTGACAAACATAAAAGTAAGCGATTGCCCACAAGGTAGGCATAATGTATCCCCTCCCTAAAACCTGTCTGGATACAGACTATGCTTCTTTCAGTTTTGACGCGCTTAGAGGTGGCACTGGCATAGGCATGATTTACACAATCATGGACTCTGACGCCCTCTAGCGTCAAAAGGTAGTAAATCACAGATGTATGGTCGGTCCAGTCCTAGAACTAACACTTGTAATTGCCAGCATATTACAGTATTGTACACTATAGGAATGTTCCTCATTTACCCTCGGTATGATACTTGCCCTATGAAGACTTTGAACATCCATAGGCCTATATCCGAGTAGGGTTAGAGTTATTTTCTAGAAGGAATGTGATATCTATCGAAATTCAGATAGTGTCGATGCTCAACTCCTCTTTAGCATAGACCTACTCCATCAACAGAATAAATCGATTGAAATAAAATTTAATATTATTTCTAAACAAGGTTAAGCAGGCTAATGTAACAGAACAACGAACAAGGCAACTTCAAATATTGGCTTGCCAAGAATCTGAGAAAAGCTTAATAAAAATATCTATAGGCCTACATGTTGCATCACCTGTTTCAACTACTATTTTAAACATTAGGCCTAGTTGGAAAATATAATGTTTGAAGTAGGCTAGGCCTATTGTTTACAATGTTTCGCCGAATAAATGGCAATTTATTGACCTCTATCCTGCAGTGCGTCAGGATAGAGGTCAATGCCATTTGTATTCCTGAAGAAAAAAAAACGACTAGTGAATTGAAAGTAAATTAATGAATTGATTTGAGGGGAAATACTCATATAATCTGCCGTTTTTATTTACGGAACTGTTCCGTTTTTATTTTTTTCCTTTTTTCCCGGCTAGAGCTGAAAGGTCTGAGCGATAAATAGTTAAGCCACGGGTTTTTGAAAGACATGAAAAACATATTTGATAATTATATGACAAACTGATAAAACTCAAATTCTCAGAAACAAAACCTCCCCGCTATTTGTGTTGTGTTAGGCCTATGTTGTGTTGTAGTTATAAAGGCATTCGGTTTTGCTTTGTGTAGCGCGACACACAAAAGGGCTGATCATGCAGGTGCAATTTATTAGTGTGCTCTATTTCATGGTCGTGTTTTATTTATCTAGGCCTATTTATATTTCCATGTATATATTATTATTAGTAATATTAGTATTATTATACTAATATAATAAAGATGATTATTATTATTAGTATGCCTATTATTAGTATTATTATTATTATGCTTTTAAACACGTTTTTTATTGACAGTCTGTCCTCAAAATAGGCTACGCATGTCGCCAGACAGTAGAACTGTGGATTGTCTCTCCCTCTCAAAGTAAATTAATTCCAACTGTTTGTATCTTATAGCCTATGTGGCGTTTATTACCTTCAGAAGGATGAATGGGACGTACCTCAGAGAACTTAGTGATAAATCATGTATTTTTAATGAATATCAATAGAATAAACCCCAACACATAGCCCGCTATCTAATTTGATTAAACTGTGCTTAGGGCGGCTGGAAGTCTCTGACGGCGGAATAGTGTAGTAATGACTTGACTGGTGTTACACCAGCCTATTTTAATGATCTAATGGACTGCCTGTGAGTTTAACTCGGCGCAGTTCAAATGATTAGCACAGACGAAAAATAGCATTCGTTCTGACATTGTTCTTAATATCCGTCCTATAGGCACAGCCGCCCGCACGCTACCCATGATATCTGTTTGGGCGATGTGCAGGTGTATGTCCAAGTTGTCTATAATAACAATTTACGTAGCACGCAAAAGGTCAGAGCGCACGCACAGTAATATCCATAGGCCTAAATGAGCACAGTTCAACGAAAAATATTAACCAAAGCGAAAGAAATAGGTAAAGACATCCAAATAAAGGGAGGGTAGAGAAAATCTGGTAAAGGAAACATTTAAAATACCAAGAAAGAGAAACTTGATAAGTGATATGACAGATAAATAAGTTATTGCAGGATGATTTCTTACACCAATTTACGGAGAGTGGGTAGTTAGGAATAGGTCACATTTTGCATTAGCCTACGCAACAGTTCATTTTAGAACCATGGACAGCGTACGTGTTTGTTGTTGCACTTAACCATTTATTCTGGAGGCCAAACGTCAAACTTTCGCCCAAACTATTCTGCTCTGCCTTTTGGCAACACATACATAAGAAAAAAACCTAAAAACAACTTTCAGATATAAAAAATAATTGTTTGTAGGCTAACTAAATGTAGACCTACACCCCGGTCAAAGGTTTGGATTATTACCACCCTTTGCCTTGATGACAGCTTTGCACACTCATGGCATTCTCTCAACCAGCTTCATGAGGACCGCCACAGAAATGGAAGACCCAGAAATACCTCTGCTGCAGAGGATAAGTTCATTAGAGTTACAAGCCTCAGATTGCAGCCCAAAAAAATGCTTAACAGAGTTCAAGTAACAGACAACATCAACATCAACTGTTCAGAGGAGCCTGTGTGAATCAGGCCTTCGTGGTCGAATTTCTGCAAGGAAACCACTACTAAAGGACACCAATAAGAAGAAGAGACTTACTTGGGCCAAGAAACACAAGCAAATTTGTCCTTTGGTCTGGAGTTCAAATTTGAGATTTTTGGTTCCAACCTCAACCGAATTGAAATGGTTTGGGATGAGTCGGACCGCAGTCAAGGAAAAGCAGCCAACAAGTGCCCAGCATATGTGGGAACTCCTTCAAGACTGATGGAAAAGCATTCCAGGTGAAGCTGGTTGAGAGAATGCCAAGATTGTCCAAAGCTGTCATCAAGGCAAAGGGTGGCTATTTGAAGAATCTCAAATATAAAATATATTTAGATTTGTTTAACACTTTTCTGGTTACTACATATGTGTTATGTCATAGTTTTGATGTCTTCACTTTTATTCTACAATGTAAAAAATTGTGCAAATAAAGAAAAACACTTGAATGAGTAATATTTCAAACTTTTGGCCTGGGGTGTATAGGCCTAGGTATAAAGATGACCAATCTTTATGGTCGATAGACCTACACGTGGATACATAGGCACATTGTTTCACTGAATATGCCTTCACTGTGTGCTACTGAGAAATGTCCGTTACGTTCACATTCAGAATTTAATGCAAACACCCTACATGTATTGGTTATAGTTTACATTACAGGCTACAACTTACGTGGACGTTGCACGCATATGCCCTGTGCTGCTGGATAGGCCAACACCGTCTTTGAAAATATGTATGTCATGCAAGAATGCACTCATGGTTATATGTAGCCCTTAGACAGTGTCCACAGCTTCCACTGTGGGAGTATTGGAAAGGGTTTGTTATTGTCAATAGCAGTGAAAATCTACACATTTCAAGGTGTATTCAAGACATCTTCATCGACCTAGCCAAGGCTTTCGACTCTGTCAATCACTACATTCTTATTGGCAGACTCAACAGCCTTCGTTTCTCAAATGACTGCCTTGCCTGGTTCTCCAACTACTTCTCAGATAGAGTTCAGTGTGTCAAATCGGAGGGCCTGTTGTCCGGACCTCTGGCAGTCTCTATGGGGGTGCCACAGGGTTCAATTCTTGGGCCGACTTTATTCTATATATATATCAACGATGTCGCTCTCGCTGCTGGTGACTCTCTGATCCATCTCTACGCAGACGACACCATTCTGTATACATCTGGCCCCTCTTTGGATGCTGTGTTAACTAACCTCCAAACAAGATTCAATGCCATACAACACTCCTTCCGTGGCCTCCAACTGCTCTTAAATGCTAGTAAAACTAAATGCATGCTTTTCAATCGAACGCTGCCCGCACCCGCCTGCCCACCGGACTATCATCACTACTCTCGTCGGGTCTGACTTAGAATACGTGGACTCCTACAAATACCTAGGCGTCTGTTTAGACTCTCCTTCCAGACTCACATGAAGCATCTCCAATCCAAAATTAAATCTAGAATCGGCTTCCTATTTCGCAACAAAGCCTCCTTCACTCATGCTGCCAAACATGCCCTCGTAAAACTGACTATCCTACCGATCCTTGACTTCGGTGATGTAATTTACAAAATAGCCTCCAACACTCTACTCAGCAAATTGGATGTAGTCTATCACAATGCCATCCGTTTTGTTACAAAAGCCCCATATACTACCCACCACTGTGACCTGTATTCTCTTGTTGGCTGGCCCTCACTACATATTCCACTGGTTCCAGGTAATCTATAAGTCTTTGCTAGGTAAATCCCCGCCTTATCTCAGCTCGCTGGTCACCATAGCAACACCCACCCGCAGCATGCGCTCCAGCAGGTATATTTCACTGGTCATCCCCAAAGCCAACACCTCCTTTGGCTGCCATTCCTTCCAGTTCTCTGCTGCCAATGACTGGAACGAATTGCAAAAATCATTGAAGCTGGAGACTACCATCTCCCTCAATAACTTTAAGCATCAGCTGTCAGAGCAGCTTACCTATCACTGCACCTGTGTACAGCCCATCCGTAAATAGCCCACCCTACTACCTCATGCCCATATTTATTATTTTTGCTCATTTGCACTCCAGTATCTCTATTTGCACATCATCATCTGCACATCTATCATTCCAGTGTTAGTGCTAATTTGTAATTATTTCGCCACTATGGCCTATTTATTGCTCTACCTTCCTAATCTTACTATATTTTTCACACACTGTACATAGATTTTCTATTGTGTTATTGACTGTATGTTTGTTTATCTCATGTGTAACTCTGTGTTGTTGTTTTTGTCGCACTGCTTTGCTTTGTCTTGGCCAGGTCGCAGTTCTAAATGAGAACTAGTTCTCAACTGGCCTACCTGGTTAAATAAAGGTGATTTTTTTATACTGGAGATTATTCCAACAGCTCAGGTATGTGACTCAATTATCTTTGCTAAAGCAGTTATGAAATGAAATTGTTATGAACGATAACAACAGTTGATAGAGAATGATGCTGAGCAAAGTCTGTAGTAGAACTTTCTATGCTTTAAAGTAATGGGCATTGTAAGGGGGGCAACCCACATCAGCCCATCACTGATGTGCAACACCTACCTTTGTTAAGGGATATGGTTAGGGTTTAGGATTAAGGGAAGGGAATGTTGTTAAATTCCTTAATATGCTGGAGCGTAAAAACACTGCCTGTCTTATGGCTCCTTTGTACTGAACAGCAGCCATTTTGAAGTTGCTAAGTTAGTCTTTTTCAGCATTGTATACCTGTTTCTTGACAATAACTTGAGTCGATTTGCCAACCATTTTCTTCCACACAGTCATTTATTTGTAAATAATAAAAATGAACTCTTGAATATAAAACATACACATCAGTAGAGCCACATCTGTTATAGAAACAAGACATGATTCAGTGAATACTTCTTTCCTAGATATCGTGTTTTTGTGTGGATACCCATGGACTGTAAACAATCAGTATCGTGGAGGAATACTGACAAAGGAAAGGGCAGTGGGCCGCACCGCTAGGGGTTCAACTGAAACGTCAGCAAACAAGATCTTCATTGGCTTTTAAGTTCAGTCCAAACCATGAGAAAATAGGGGGGTTAAAGTTTTTGCGGTTAAAGAAACAAGATGGCGTGTGTTGCAAATAGTCATGTTGGTGTTGGCTGCTATTACGAGAAACTGAAAGGTCTGTTAGCTCCCCCTTGTGGTTGGGCACCGCTCAGCGGCTCGCACAGCACAGGGCATGGGGCTCTGATCTGTTTCCATAGGACCAGGAATGTTTGGATCGTTTTGTGTGTGTGTAAATATTGTCAAACTTCTCCCCCCGACTCATATCTACAATGTGTGTGTGCTAGCTAATGCGTGTAGTCAAATACACTCATTTGATTATCATATATCTATATCTTAATTATACTTCATATACATTAAGCTCTGTTTTTATACACACATTCTCTACCTCTGTTCCTAGCCCCACTGGCGTAGACTACAGTTAAACCATCTAGATTCTCAGATAGTCAGGGGGCCCCAGTTTGCTCAGTACTACGATACAGCACTGCTCTCCAAAGGGTTCAAAAGGAACACAAGAAAATTCCAAAAGCTTTTGGAGACTTCCTAATATTGAAATTCGTACCCAGAGTTGGAGGTGTGGTCTGGGCGGAGCTTGTTCCCCCGGTGTCCGCCCTTGGAAGGCGGATGGCTTTTCTGTTTGTATTCAGATTCAGTACGAGCAAACTGTACAAGTACATGCAACATACAAGCTGGCCTAAAGCATGTGGAACTAACACACATTTAGTCTCTTTTTTTGAAAGTAATTCGTCTGGCTTTTGTTTTACAAAAAAATGTGCATGCAGCTTGGGCCGGGGTCCCCAGTCATGCTGCGCCGGCTACGCTCGCAGGGGCGGGACGAGAGGGGGCGTGACAGGACCTCTGCAGGTCTGCACGATGCACCACTTTTCTCAACTCTAGACAAATAGAATATGGAATAAAATATATCTAACCATAATTTGGCCTCTGTTTTTCTTTCTCTTTCGCAGTCAATCGTTGTCCGAAAAATAATCAAGCTTTTGTGCTTGCTTTGATCTTAGAACAAGTGTGTTTTCCACCTGTGCAGACCCCTTCCCCTAACAGGTTGTGCACTCACGCCAACCCTCACAGATACCCACAGTGACGACATGACGGCATCAATGCTGAAACACATTTTGATGGGCAACTGTCGGCAGGGCATCATCAATCTTTTCTCTTTGTCTCCTGCACACTCTTTATTGCCACACAATAACCTCTTCACTGATTGGCTTCACCAAGCCTGGGCTGACATCCCTTGTGCCCCCTTACAGAGTGGGCTGCATGAGGTCCATTCTATCTCGGGAGCATGTGCCATAACACACTCAATGGAGGGAGAGGAGGAATGGACAAAGAGGGGACAAATAAAGGAGATGTCAGAGAGGAGGGGGATGGATTCATAAAGAGGAGGAATGAGGAATACATGAGGTGAGACTCAGGAGCAAGGCCCCAGCAGCCCAGAGGAAGGCGGGAAGAGGGAAGGCAGGGAGGCATGGGAAGTGATTGTCAGAATCCAGCTAAGCTCTGATTGGCTAGTTCTCTCTCTCTCTCTCTCTCTCTCTCTCTCTCTCTCTCTCTCTCTCTCTCTCTCTCTCTCTCTCTCTCTCTCTCTCTCTCTCTCTCTCTCTCTCTCTCTCTCTCTATCTATCTATCTATCTCTATTTGCTCTTTTGCCCTAAGGGCAATTGGCCCTAGGTACGTGGTCATGCACTCTGGTCATTTGTGGTCCATTGGTTGTGGTCCATTTGGGGTTGTGGTTGCGTTGACTAAGAGCGCATACTAGCTGGTCCTGAGCTATCCAGGGATGTCTGGGACGCCCGCCGCGTGAGCGAGGCTAATGTAGGGTCCACCAATGAGGAAGGGGGAAACAGTTTGTACCAGCCAATCACTGTGCTAGAGAGGTCCAGCTCCTCCAATAGGATCTGTGCAACTCCCATGAAGCATTTGTGGTCCAATCGCCCGTAGTCGCCCCATACTATTACCTGTGGAAGGGGAGAGAGATATCTTAGGCCAAGGAAGCACCCACCCACGCACGCACAAACACCACATACACACACGGTAGAGTTCCCCGGTGTAATTACCTGCAGGACCTTCCCCTGTGGGCTCTCCTCAAACAGCAGGGCCTGCTGGTAGAGTGGCTCCAGGGTTTTTCGTGCAATCTTGGTTTTCTTTTTGGCTTTACAGGCTCCGTTATCCAGCAGGTACACCTTGACATAGGGAGCTGCAGCGAGAGAGAGGTGGGGGAGATAGAGATGAGGAAATGGAGAACAAAGACACTTATCTGTCTGTAAGTGTGTGTGCGTGCGTGCGTGTGTGCGTGGTACCTGGGAGTGATTTGGACCCTGGTTTGGGGTTAAGGCCACGTGCCCTGATCACCTCTACCTCCAGCTGGCCTTTTTTATCCATCAGTCCGATTTGAACATCTCCTGTAAAACACACATAGTACATCTTATCCAGTTCAATGAATGTATATATCCAATTCATACTGTATGTAGTATATTATGTCAGGTTACACAAGTCCTTTATGTCACTCACCCATGGCAGGTGTGGCTAATGTTTGCCGGCCCACCAGTTGGGCGGGGCCAAGGCCATCCAGGAAGTCACTGAACTGACTGTCAGCCCCCAGCCTCATCCCAGAGAAGATTAGACTGGAATAAACACACACACACACAGACAGACGCATACTGGGGTTAGACTACTGAATAACGTTAGACTGGATAAGCATTGAGAACGACACTGTCAAAGAGACAGAGTGAGGCTAGAGATACTGACTTCCCCTCAGAGCTGTAGCTGTTCATGCTGCCGTCGGTGGAGTCTCTGCTGGCCTGGCGGTTCATGGCAGAGCGAGGGTACTCTACAGCCATGCCCACCTCTGTACTCCGCTGGATCTGGATTCTGTTCTTTTTCTTGCCCTTCTTCTTAGTATCCACCCCCACTGCTTCTTATTGCACACACACAGCAAACACACAGCAAACACACAGCAAACACAACAATGCATGAACAATGCGTACTGGATCCAGGGCTTGTGTATGGTAGTCTTGTTTGTATGGTCTGTCTGTGTTACCTTTCTGGGAGGTGAGCTGTGAGGTACTGCAGCTGCGTCTGGAGGGCAGGCCCACGATGGCCACCACCCGTTGGCTGAGGCTGGAGCGCCGCTTCTTGCCCCCGCCCAATGCTGTATCTGATTGGCTGCCGTCCGTGTGCTCAATGCCATAGATCTCACCGCTCACGCTGGTGCTCTTCAACATGCTACGGCCTGACGCACGGATCGCCTTGCTACATACACATGCAGACAAATACATGTTGTAGACATTACTGCAACACACAGGAGTGTGTGTTTGTGTGTGTGTGTGTGTGTGTGTGTGGTTCTATTTACTTGAAGCGTCCCTGGGGTCTCTCTGACTGGATGGACATGTAGCTGGTACTACTGATGCGGGAGGCACTGCTGGTGCGAGAGATGGCTGACACGTCGCTGACATCACTGTCTGAAGACTTGCGGGATACGTTCTCACAGCTGGTTCTCCTCTGGTCCTTATACAGCTAGAGAGAGATAGAGAGGAAGGGAGAAATGATTAGAATAGAGAGATATATATATATATAGATATATACACATGTATTTAATCCCTATAAACTGAATTGAATTGGTTTGAATTGAATTGAGAGGAGGGATAGATTAGTGAGGGGTGAGAGAGAGAGGCAAGATTAAGATGGAGAGTGAGAGAGAGAGGGAAAGAGAGAGATGGAGAGGGACAGAGATATGGGGAGCGAGAGAGAGAGGGAAAGAGAGAGATGGAGAGGGACAGAGATAAGGGGAGCGAGAGAGAGAGGGACAGAGAGAGATGGAGAGGGGCAGAGATATGGGGAGCGAGAGAGAGAGGGAAAGAGAGAGATGGAGAGGGACAGAGATATGGGGAGCGAGAGAGAGAGGGAAAGAGAGAGATGGAGAGGGGCAGAGATATGGGGAGCGAGAGAGAGAG
Source organism: Thymallus thymallus (assembly GCA_023634145.1). Taxonomy (NCBI): domain Eukaryota; kingdom Metazoa; phylum Chordata; class Actinopteri; order Salmoniformes; family Salmonidae; genus Thymallus; species Thymallus thymallus. The sequence continues at coordinate 44,133,648 of CM042388.1, forward strand.
GGAAAGAGAGAGATGGAGAGGGACAGAGATACGGGGAGCGAGAGAGAGAGGGACAGAGAGAGATGTAAAGGGAGACAGACAGAGGGTTAGGGTTAGTGGCTGACCTCTAGTGACAGATGACTGACCTCGCGTTTGCTCTTAAGCGCCCTTTCCATGTCCCTGCTGGAATTGGAGGGAGCAGCAGAACTCCTGTAGGAGTCCCTCTGCTGTACCTTCATCTGGAGCTGACGAACACGTTCCTCTGCTGCTAGGGCTAGATACACACAAACACACACACACACACACACACACACACACACACACACACACACACACACACACACACACACACACACACACACACACACACACACACACACACACACACACACACACACACACACACACACACACACACACACACACACACACACACAGGGAGGAATGAGCAAAAATAAGTACACATATATCACTCACAAAATCAGGTTTACAGACAAAATCAAGTCACACACACCTTGCTCTACAGGGCTGCTACTCTTGTCGGGGACCTGTGGGAGGTGTCTGATCCTGCGAGCTGCTGATGAGGACGTCACTGAGGAAGACAGAGACGCACCACCATGGAGGGGGCCCCTGAGAGAGAAAGATGGAAAGAGAGAGGATGAGAGAAGGAGAGAGAGACACAACAAGGGGATATATCTCTTCATGGAATTATTTTCACTGTTGGAAAATTACACATACAGTGAGCTCCAAATGTATTGGAACATAGATTTGTTGTTTGTTCTTTTCGGCTCTGTATGCCAGCACTTTGGATTTGAAATGATACAATGACTATGAGGTTAAAATGCACTGTCAGCTTTAATTTGAGGGTCTTTTAATCCATATCAGGTGAACCGTTTAGAAATTACAGCACTTTTTGTACATAGTCCCTCCATTTTAGGGGACCAAAAGTATTGCGACAAATTTACTTATATGTGTATTAAAGTAGTAAAAAGTGATGTATTTGGTCCCATATTCACAGCACGCAATGGTTACATCAAGCTTAATCCTGAATGAATCATGAATAATTAGTGAGAAAGTTACAGAAGCACAAATATCTTACCCCCAAGACATGCCAACCTCTCATCATTACAATAACAGAGGAGGTTAGCATGTCTTGAGGGTATGATATTAGTGCGTCTGTAACTTTCTCATTCATTATTCATACTTTTTCATCCTTACACAAGATATAGTCCCGACATGGGTTGCTACCCAAGACGGCTGGTTAGTTCGGTTGCGACCCAGTCGTTCTGTCTTTTTGTTCTGTATCTATGGACGCGACCCAGTAGTTCGTTCTAAATGTTCCGTTGCCATACCGGCTGGCAACGTTCTTATCCCTTGCTTGCTAGCTAGCCAACTACGGCTAACTTACAGTCACGTCAAACAGTGCAGCCAGAACAACAAAGTAGCTGCATTTGCATTTGTTTCACCTGGCATTGAAAATGTGCTCTCTCGTCAGGACACTGTTCTTCACAGGAGCTAGTCAACAACACAGCTAAAACAATCACTTTAAACTGAAGCTAGAAAGACTGCAAAATAGCTGCACTTAGTTTAGTTTGAGCTTTTTCCAATGTATATGTCTTTGTATACATCCATAAATATTATGCTGATCCATGGCTTTGACTAGCTGAGAAACGCTGCCTGTCTGTCTGTCATTACTATGGGACAGCTGGAGATCGAATTTGAATATTGAAACAATGTTGCAAATGTCGGAGAGACAGACAGCAAGTTTATGCAAATCTCCGCTGTTGAAAACTAAATGTTAGTCTTAAAGAAATGTGAGATAATGTCTAGATGCTTTTTATAAGTTTATAAATTGCCTGGCTGGGCTGATGAGACAGTGGATTGCGCAATCAGATGGAAAAGAGTAAATAGGCATTTTAACGTCATAGAGGTAGCTGTGGAATAGACACCAATCAGCATTCAGGATTATACCCACCCGTTGTATAAACACACACACATATACACTTAGACACACAACCACCACAACCCATCACACACTGGCCCAGGGATGGGGTACAATGTCAAATAAATAGTGTGTCTGCGTTAAAGGCAGTGAGATCACAGAGGAGGAAGGTAACAGCTCTCTCTCTCTCAGACCGCTCCTCCAGGGGGTCAGAGGTGAGGGGTCAGAAGTCAGCACCTGTTTGTTTGGAGTGAGCCCGGGGCCAACCCCCGAAAGGATCCCCTTACCGAGCGGCCGCAGGGGAGAGGGCCGTCCTCGGGACACCCTCAGGATGGAGGTGGGCTTTATTCTTGGGGCCCTCCACACACACCATACACACCGTGTGCACACCGTCACACACCGTCACACAGCGCAAAGCAGCATGCAAAATAACAGAATAGAGACAAAAATAAAAAATAAAAATAAAGGAAAGGAAAGGAAGGAAAATATATGAAAATAAAATTAAAATAAGTGTTGTCAAACATTTTGAAATCAGTATAGACACTGTGAGAGACATCTTAGAAAAATAAATACCATATCCCATATTAGGGACGATCACACCTTGGTCTTGAACTGTCCATTACAAACGCAAGCTCAATTTACCTCCATGTGAAAACACATCAGTGAATCCTGACCCATGCTATCATGCTAATGTCAGCATCACCATGCTAATCAGGGGTTGGAACTGGTTTAGGGAAGAGAACCATTTTTTTTTTCAAGGAACAGAACCGAGACCGAAAGTGATATATACTGTTCTGGAACAGAACCATTATTTTAAAAGCATGGGAACCGGTTAATAACGTTATTTTACGTTATGTGATTTTTTTTTCCCAATCCCCCCCAAAAAAGGCAGCGAAGCACCTCTGCAAAGCCCTCATCGTCACCCAGAAACGTATTCCAGTGTCTGCCTGCCTGCCAGCTGAACATCTTTGCCTTTACGTGTTTAGGCTACCTGCCCCTCCCTCCAAAGCATGCATAGTCTACTGTTGCAACTGACGTAACAGATGTGATTCAGAAATTAGGGAGAGAGATTTTTATTAGAGAACAATAGAGAACAACAACTTTTTCAATGCTAGTTAAGGATACTATAGTTATCACGTTTCACATTGGATTTATTAACTACAAAAATGTAAGATGTGTTTTTATTTTAATAACTGGTGCCGCTCTGCAGACACAAGCTTGTTATTTAGCTAGCTTGTAAGCTAGCGCTGATCTAGCTCTGATCTAGCTCTCGAAAACTCTAGGCGCCATTAAGTGTAATGTAATGGAACTGAGAGTCATGATCAAGGGCTAGCTATGGTCCAATATTAGTTAAGTCAACTCTTTGAAGTTCAAGACAATTAAAGTTCCTTCATAGAAGCCGCTTCTCCGTAGGTATAAATCTGTTAGCCTAATTCTGATAATACATGTCATGGTTCGAACCGGTTCAGAACTTTATTTTGCTGGTCGGAACAGTGGAACGGAATGAAAAAACATAATGTTTCTGTTCTGGACGAAACAATTGGAAAATAGTTTTTGTTCCAACCCCTGATGCTAACCACTGCAGTACAGTACCGGTGTAGGTGACTTAAAGTAATAGTTTATTCCCAAAGTTTATAAAGTGATACTGTGGATGAACTGGTGAACACAAAGGAGGTATAGGTAAAAGTCACCCATTGGTACAGATCTAGGATCAGTTTACCCACAAACCTGAATTATTATGGGGGAAACCTGATCTTAGATGTCTAAGGGGAACTTCATCCTGGGAACTCATGAGAGGGGACAGACTATGATAGCAGGATGAAACTCACAATTAGATTCACATGCTCCACTCAAACTTTCACTTTAATCCTGTACTGATGTGAATGGGAGATTTTATGAAAGTTTGAGGATTGGGCCGGAAGTGATGATGTTGAAACGTAAAAATCATGGTATATGTTATGGTTGGCCTCCTTACCTGTCTCTGTCAGGGAGCTTCTTGCCCAGAGTGTGACAGGTGGATGAGTCCAGGGTCTGAGTTTGCCTGGGAAATTGGGGGATGAGTGGAAAACAGAAATAATTGAATGGAGGGATGAATAAATGTATGGGACAGGGGTAAACAGCTGGGGTAAGCATGATTCTCTATTCGTAATGAATCAGATAGCCTTATGCTATACAGAAAACAAGCCAGTTAAGATATGTATTTGATGTAGCTGTCTCTATGTTGTCAATACACAACAATGGAATGTGGAACAATGATCATGAAGAAGTATCACACACTCAAGCATTCATTGAACAAATACTGTGTGTGTGTGTGTGTGTGTGTGTGTGTGTGTGTGTGTGTGTGTGTGTGTGTGTGTGTGTGTACCTCTTCTTTGCACTGAAGTGGTTTACTGCCTCTTGTCTAGGAACTAGATGCTCCATCATCCATCTGCTTCATACACACCACAAACATGAGGGTGATGAGATGACATGATGAGAAACACAGACACGCATACACAGACAGACACACACCACTTATGACTTGCATAGATATAAACTCGACTTTGAATCCTGAATGATGTGTATTTTGTTATGAATATTAAAGACACACATTAGCAATAGCTCAGCTGGCACGCAATATACAGAAAAAAACTTCTGAAATGCCTCAATTCATAGACTACATCTCCACAAGACTACAACTCCTCAATTCATAGACTACAAGTCCACAAGACTACAACTCCTCAATTCATAGACTACATCTCCACAAGACTACAACTCCTCAATTCATAGACTACAACTCCACAAGACTACAACTCCTCAATTAATAGACTACAAATCCACAAGACTACAACTCCTCAATTCATAGACTACAACTCCACAATTCATTGACTACAACTCCACAAGCAAAAAGCAAAACAGCACAGCCATTCTTCATGAGAAGACAGAGGCTGCAAGGATTTTAGAACACAACCTTTACACGGCAGAATGCATGTATTTTAGAACACAAACTACAGACTGTTAAATTCTACAATCAAAACTACAAACCACAGTGATTCTAAAGAACAAATTAGAGCACAAGACACTAGGCCACCAGATTCTACGCCAAAAGACCCTGAAAATAGTCGCATAGGGCAAAGTTATTGATTGGGATACGTTTAGGGTTAGAGGTTAGTTAGCTATTACAGTGTGCGTTGGGGTTTAGTACAGGTGTGGGGGTTAGGGTTGGGGCTAGCTGGTAACAGGGGGATGGGGGCAAGGGGGTACCTGTCGTCTTCTGGGGAGGCGTGTTGGATTAGAATCCTGGGGCTGGCGGGGCGTCTGCGGGGCAGAGACTGGGAGCAGCTGAGACCCACAGCACCCCCGGTGGACACACAGAGAAACACATGCATTATGGATCACCTGCACTCTCATAGGGGCTTTATCGAGTTCATGGGTCTATCATATCTCTGAGTCTCAGTTTAAGGCTATTACCACAAAAAAGGGACCCTCCCTTTATGGCATCTCACAAAGTAGCTATGTACAAACACTCACTCCATGAGACTCTACAAAGAGAATGGATTCCTTCAGACACGGCACTATATTATTACTTTTGCACAAGTCATAAGAGTATTTAAAAGTACATCCACCCACACCCACACCCACACCCACACACACACACACACACACACACACACACACACACACACACACACACACACACACACACACACACACACACACTATAATATTTGGTAGAGTGTAGGAGGTGGGGTGCAGGGTACAGGTCAGTGGGCTGGTACCTTTGGGGCTCTGGTGAAGGAACACTATGGTTCCTTTCTGGGTTCAGACAGTTGGTGCTAGCGCTCTTAGTCTTAACCCTGTCCAGAGAAGGCTGTAGATCACTAGCCCAATAACATGCCATCCAATGAAGGAGAGGAGAAAACAGGAGAGGACAAAGAAGAGAAAAATGGAAAAGAAAGAAATGTTAGATACCCAAATCATAAAGGACATGCTAGTCTGAACCTGGTTTGGACCTGATTCCCAAATCATAAAGGACATAATCTGTAAACCTGAGAACTCGTTGTGTGAAAGAGTGGCATGTTGCTGTGACAACACTGGAGCGCACTATTGAGCTAGTCTTTAGACGTGCAGGCAGCGTGGAACTTCACTCAAGACAATGAAAACAATAAAAAATAAAAGCATGCAAAAAAAAGACAACAAAAATCAACTTAGCATCAAACAAAGAGAGGCCAAGAGCGGGTAAGGATGTGTGCGGTAACCTACAACTGTGGTCAATACTCCCATGGGCAAGATAGCAGAACTTTCAATACCAGCTCTAAGTGAATTGATAGAATTCATCCAAGGATATCAGTTAGATCAAGATCACTAAGACCAGGATACAGTTTCTGTACTACAACATTGGTATGGTGCATATGATGATGTAGCTATATGAAGTACCTCAAGTGATATTACCTCCTGCACATAAAACAACAAAAGTACAACGTCATTTGGAGGGGAGCGACAAACAAAGTCTGGAGGGGAGCGACTTTCCAACACAGCCTTTCTCTCTTCTTCCACGTACCTGTAAATGTCCTTGTGGATGCCGTTGACTAAGAGGGGCATCTTAGGGGGAAGTGTGTTACTAGAAGACCTCCTGAGGTGAGTGGTGTGACGTGTGTGTGCATGCAGGAGATGGAGGTAGATTAAAACAGGGAAGGCTGAAGATAGATTAAAACAGGGAAGGCTGAATATAGATTAAAACAGGGAAGGCTGAAGATAGATTAAAACAGGGAATGCTGAAAATAAATTAAAACAGGGAAGGCTGAAGATAGATTAAAACAGGGAATGCTGAAAATAAATTAAAACAGGGAAGGCTGAAGTTAGATTAAAACAGGGAAGGCTGAAAATAGATTAAAACAGGGAAGGCTGAAGTTAGATTAAAACAGGGAAGGCTGAAGATAGATTAAAACAGGGAAGGCTGAAGATAGATTAAAACAGGGAAGGCTGAAAATAAATTAAAACAGGGAAGGCTGAAGTTAGATTAAAACAGGGAAGGCTGAAAATAGATTAAAACAGGGAAGGCTGAAGTTAGATTAAAACAGGGAAGGCTGAAGTTAGATTAAAACAGGGAAGGCTGAAGATAGATTAAAAGAATGGAAATAGAATTCACATACGTCATGTACCAGCCATGTACCAGCCATGTACCAGCCAGGCTTTGCCACTTACCTCTGTGGGTGGGCTCACTGGGACAGAATTGCACCTTTGTCCGATATAATGGATCTAGTAATGCACTGAACTAGCGTCAAAATGTTTGAGGCACAGCTAGTTACAACCATGAACGGGTCACTATTACTGTAGCTACAGGACTTTAACTCTGAATAACTAGCTGGCCCTCAGGCATTGGCCAGGGTCAGCAGACGCTATGCAGTCGGTAGTGGACAGTCCCAGTGTTGACGTCTGATCGGGTGTGTGTTGTGTCACTGTCATGTGGGATAGGATGGACACACTGCATGTCCATTATTCTCTCTCATACATTATGACAGAATAAGAAGCATTTAGCAAATCAAGAGTGATATCATCTAAGTAATCGTGCATGCATCTTTATGCAGCTCCAAATCAATGTATAAACAAGAAGAAGAGAACCATGATCTGCTTAAGAAAAAGGTTTATAAGGAAGCTGAGAATGAGAAATATGATCATACCTAATAATAATATAAATGTCCTGACTCCTGTTTACCTTTTAGTGTGTAGGCACTCTGCACTTTTGCCCCGCATTGATTGGTGGATCAAGATGACCTCACTGTGGTTACCATGAGGATGGATGACACATGAGGAAATAAACAACGGAAGCCAAACCGGAGGACAGGGAAAGAACATAGATACAAAGCTGAAACAGTGGAGAACAATGGGACAGGTAGAAGTTGCCCCTAACCACATATCTAGGATCAGTTGATTCTATCCCATATCCTAACCCTAACCATTACAGGGGATGAACAAATCTGACCCCGTATCAGTGGTTAGGGGCTACTTCTAGCCACTCTGACAGGCACGCACATGACAGCAAGAGACACTACGATGCCTTATAACTCTTAACAAACTTTTGTCTCATTGTTCTGAGAATCTGAATCAACAAACAAACAAGTGAGCAGCCAAATCCAAACATAATCCCGACTATTCATTGTGCTGAATCACAGAAAGGGAGAGAGCAGAAGACAAAGGAAAGAATACAACTAAAGGTACTTTTAGAACTGGAAAAAACAACAGGGAAAAACAATCCAGGGTCACCCGATTGTACACACACACAAACACACACACACACCTGTCGTCTACATAGTCCTGCTCCTGGTAGTGTCCTCTGGCAGAGTCGTAGTAGCGATTGGGAGAACTAGACCTCCTACTATGGTGGATCTCATCATCCAAACTCCTGACACAGATGAGGGGTAAGAAAAATATGAAGGTATGGGAGAGAGAGAGAAAGAGAGAAGGGGGGTCGGTAGGATGGGGGAGAAATACAGAACAAGGCTTTTAGCTGTGGTAACAGTGTATGTGTTGGCTGTGTTGGCAGTGACAGTAAGAGCAATATTGGCAGCACTACTTGTTCTGGGTCACAAAGGGCGAAACACAAACTTGTCCCTGAAGTTCTCTCCTCCCCCTCTCCTTTCCTTTCCCCTCACCTCTGGGTGGGGACGTTGGTGGGTCGTGATCGGCCTCTGCCCTGCTCCTCTCTGTGAGGGGAGACAGATCGAGAGCGATGCTGCGGTGTTCTCTGCTGCTCCGGCACCTCCAGAGTGGTGGCGTGGGGATCCCTCTGCTGCCTCTCCCTCTCCCGCGAGCATCTTTCGGCCGCTACACAGACACCCGCAGGGGGAGAGAAGCAGTGTTCATAAAAGAAAACACACATACAACACACTGTACTGTTGTCCCAAGCTGGCACAATTGTATTCCTCAGCTCTAATATCACAATACTAATTCAAACTACTCATGCCAGTTGAACCCAAGGATACCCACTGTTCCTGCTCTAACAAACATGCTCCTCCTGTGAGCTTTGAATATTCAACTTATATAAAGACATAATGAACAGACTGATGTCGAAACAGTGGAAATCACACTGCAATCACACTGCAATTAACTCTTTTCTGAAGGTCGATGGGAGTGTTTTTTGTCATTTCTAAAGGAGAATACTTCATTAAAGCTGACAGTGGGTCTCTTTAATCAACAATTCGTTTTTTTTCCAAGAAAAATAATGAGAGGTTAGTGGCTGTATCAATTTCTTCCTCTCTTCCTCTCTCTCTCTCTCTCTCTCTCTCTCTCTTTTTTTCTCTCTCTTTTGCAACAAACACTTGCACAATCGCACACACACACACACACACACACACACACACACACACACACACACACACACACACACACACACACACACACACACAAATACAGCAGTGAAGTTTTCTGAGGCCCAGTGTTCTGACGACAACAGAACCACATTTGAGTTGTAGAATGTCGATGGAATGTTTCTCTAAGTAAAGAAGACAGCATTCCCACGCCCCCACCCACCTTTAGACACAACTCGAAGATGGCGCTGCAGTGGACAGCTGCCGTCTCACAGGCTCCTTACCAATTCTGCTATTTTGTGTGTTTTTTTTTTACTCCGATCTTTACCTTTTGGGTACATAATATTTCTGACATAATTACCTATGACCGATAACAGATTATGGACATCAGAACAGTGATCACTAAGCTGGATGATGCATGAAGATTTCTACTTCAACGAGTCATCAGCTGTGGATGTACTGCTCATTCCAGACCAGGCCCTAATCCCCGGGATCCCTGACAAGACTACGTTGGCGAGTAAATAAACCGCCTCTACCCTCCATTCTGTTGACAAACGTACAATCACTAGAGGAAAAACTGGACAAGCTCCTTTCGAGACTGTAATATACTGTACATCTAGATATTTTTTCTATGCTTTGTCAAGACAACAACAGCTGGTGTGTGATCTCTAATGTTAAGGAAGTCTGAAGGTTTTGCTCGCCTGACTTAGAATACCTCATGATAAGCTGCTGACCATACTACAGTACAGTATATCATTTTCATCTATATTTTTTCACAAACCGATGATGGCACTAAGACCACACTGAAAGAGCTGTATAGGGCCATAAGCAAACAAGAAAATGTACATCAAGAGGCAGTATTCCTAGTGGCCGGTGATTTTAATTAATGCAGGGAAAATCTGTCTTACCCAATTTTTACTAGCATGTCACCTTGGCAACTAGAGGTGAAAATAATTCTAGATCACCTTTACTCAACACCTTTACTCAAATCCTCCTTCCTGCTTAAAAGCAAAAACTCAAACAGGAAGTACGATTGACACGCTCTATAAGGAAGTGGTCTGATGAAGTGGACGCTAAGCTATTGGACAATTTTTTTTGGCTACCACAGACTGGAAGATGTTCCGGGATTCATCCAATAACATTGAGGAGTTTACCACATCAGTCACTGGCTTCATTAATAAGTGCATCCATGACGTCGTCCCCACAGTGACCATACGTACATATCCCAACCAGAAGCCATGGATGAAAGGCAACATTCGTACTGAGCTAAAGGCTAGAGCTGTGCTTTCAAGGAGCCGGACCCTAATCCGGACACTTATAAGAAATCCCGCTACGACCTCTGATGAGCCATCAAACAGTCAAAACGTCAATATAGGACTAAGATCGAATCCTATTACGCCGGATATGACGCTCGTCGAATGTGGCAGGGCTTGCAATCACGGATAATAAAGGGTGTCAGCATACCAGACGAGCTACATTTATTCTATGCTCACTTCAAAGCTAGCAACACTGAATGATGCATGAGAACACCAGCTGTTCCGGACGACTGTGTGAGCAAGACCTTTATACAGGTTAACATTCAAAAGGCCAAGGGGCCAGACGGATTAACAGGATTCGTACTCAGAGCATGCGCTGACAGATAGATAGGACCAGCTGGCAAGTGTCTACACTGACATGTTCAACCTCTCCCTGACCCAGTCCGTAATACCTACATGTTTCAAACAGACCACCATAGTCCCTGTGCCCAAGAATACCAAGGTAACCTGTCTAAATTACTATCACCCTGTAGTACTCAAATCTTTAGCCAAGAAGTGCTTTGAAAGGCTGGTCATGACTCACATCAACACCATCATCCCATACACCCCTGACCCACTCCAATCTCTATTGCACTCTACACTACCCTATCCCACCACGACAAGAGGAACACCTATGTGAGAATGCTATTCATTGACTACAGCTCAGCGTTCAATACCATAGTGCCCTCAAAGCCCATCACTAAGCTCAGGACGCTGGTACTGAACATATCCCTCTGCAACTGGATCCTGGACTTCCTGACAGGCCGCCCCCACGTGGTGAGGGTAGGCAGCAACACATCCGCCACACTGACCCTCAAAATAGGGGCCCCTCAGGGGTGTGTGCTTAGTCCCCTCCTGTACTCCCTGTTCCCCCACGACTCCAACACCTTCATTAAGTTTGCTGACGACATGACAGTGGTTGGCCTGATCACCAGGACAACAACCTCTCCCTCAACGTCAGCAAGACAAAGGAGCTGATTGTGGACTATAGGAAACATCCACATTGAGAGGGCTGTAGTGGAGCAGGTTTGAGAGCTTCAAGTTCCTCTGTATCCACATCACTAAAGAATTACCATTGACCGTCCACACACACCAACACAGTCCTGAGGAACGCACGAAAGGCCTCTTCCCCCTCAGGCGGCTTAAAAGATTCGGCACGGGCCCTCAGATCCTCAAAAAGTTTAACAGCTGCACCATTCAGAGCATCTTGATTGCCTGCATCACAGCTTGGTATGGCAACTGCTTGGCATTCCGACCACAAGGCGCTACAGAGGGTAGTGCGTATGGCCCAGAACATCACTGGTTCCAAGCTCCCTGCCATACAGGACCTCTATACCAGGTGGTGTCAGAGGAACCAACAGCACCCTGAACAGCTTCTACCCCCAAGCCATAAGACTGCTAAATAGTTAGTTAACTAGTTAACCAATAGCTACCTGGACAATCTGCATTGAGCTTTTTTACACTAACTCTTTTGACTCATCACATTCGCTGCTGCTACTGTTTATCATCTATCCTGTTGCCTAGTCACTTTATCCCTACCTATGTGTTTCATATCTACTTCAATTACCTCTGCATATCGACTCGGTACTGGTACCCTGTGTATGTAGCCAAGTTACCATTACTTATTGTGTATTTATTATATTATATATTCTTTGTGTTATTGTTTTTCTATTATAACTTTATTTTTTTCTCTCTGCATTGTTGGTTACGAAGCATGTGACAAATACATTTGGTTTGATACTCAGGTTCTGTAATGAACTGAGAACCTGCACAATGGTGGATGTCACATAACTACACACAGGCACATACAGAAGAAATGCGGTAAGCAGACCACATTGATATAGACATGCATGCCGACAGACATGCAGACACACACACACACACACACACAAACTACATTTATATACAGTACATACTGTAATATCTCAAATGCACACACATATTTCACACACAGAGCAGGATCAATACAGAAAGAGCAGGATCAATACAGAAAGAGCAGGATCAATATAGAAAGAGCAGGATCAATATAGAAAGAGCAGGATCAATATAGAAAGAGCAGGATCATTATAGAAAGAGCAGGATCATTATATAAAGAGCAGGATCAATATAGAAAGAGCAGGATCATCACTGCGCACACACACACACACACACACACACACACACACACACACACACACACACACACACACACACACACACACACACACACACACACACACACACACACACACACACACACACACACACACACACACACACACATACACACACACACATACACACTACTCATACCCACAACTAACACAACAAACACAAAATAGGATAAGCAGACCACATACATATGTAGGATCTTAATTTGACCGATATTGTCACAGCCAAATAATGCAACAACAGGATTTGAACGTTTAATCCATAATGTTGCTTGATCGGTGGTTAGGCTATTAGCTGGCCAGAAATACTGTTAATATAAACATGTGTTTGGGTTTTCAGTTATTTTCTGTAAATCACAAAGCTCATCTGCATTTCCTGCAGTGCAGAAAAATTCTCAGCAACAAAAGTGTGATCAAATTCAAATCCTACATCTGTACAATACAAACAAATATATTGTGAACACACATCGCACATACACCCGTCTGTGACTTACGCTGCAGCTTCTTGCTGGGTGTGTCGGTGTGGGTGTGTCTGCGGGGCATGTAGGGGGATGGACGGGGCAGGGGGATGGACGACACGTCGTGGGTCTGCAGATTGTACCAATGAGGCTTATCATCCAATGGGGCTGTCTCGAGCTCTATCAGGATCTAAACATAACCAATATTAGCAAGCACAATCAGTCAAACACAAGACCAATGAATGCAATTCATCAACTTCTGTGTGCACCTCGCCCATGAACATGCTATCTTCGTCAGGTAGGCGAGGCTGGTCCCACACAGTCAGCTCTAGCATGTGTTGGCGGAAGTCTCTGGGGTGGACGTGAGAGTAAACGAACGTCTGGTTCCACATGGGCTCTCCGCTCTTCTTCACTGTAGTAGTTCTCCGCTTGCTCTTATCACTGCGCACGCACACACACACACACACACACACACACACACACACACACACACACACACACACACACACACACACACACACACACACACACACACACACACACACACACACACACACACACACACACACACACACACACACACACAGAGAGAGAGAGGAGTTAACATATTTGTTTGTTTCTTCCTGTTTAAAGATTCTTCTATGTGGTAGTCTGTCAGTGATATACTCTGTTAACATACCTGCGGTCCGGCAGGAAGTACATTTTGACATAGGGGTTTCTGGGTCGCCCATCTGGCCGTGGAGGCAGCTCTGTTGCCTGGACCACGTTCACTATTAGCTGGTGTCCCACCTTATCATACCACAGCTTCACCTGCACACAGACACACAGAGACACACCCAAACATGATCACTGTGAGCCAACATCCCATTTTAAATTGTATGATGTAGGCTACAGACTACATAGAAATACAAGAGAACCCCAGATGTCTGCACTCATGATACATGACATAACAATCCTTTGGTATTGACTTACCGACAGTTGTCCGGGCAGTACCTGAAAACACACACATAAACACACACACACAATGGAAATGATCATCACAATGAGCCAGATTACTATAGTATACACACCATATACAAATGCATAATGATCCCAGGTTTGAGTGCGTACGCACACACACACATCTGTTGGTGTGTACTCACTGTGAGCTGTCCAAGCATTAGCTGTGGGTTGTCTCTTAGTGTGCTGGGGCTGGTGGGGGACATGACTGATATAGACGGCTGCTCCATCTTCTGGGACTCGAATGAACTGGAACCTGCTGTGAGGGCAGTAAGTAAGACAAGACACATCTCACCCAGTTAAACCCCTAACAACTGGGGTCAAAAAGAAAGAGAGATATAGTAGCGTGAGAGAGAGAGAGAGAGAGAGAGAGAGAGAGAGAGAGGAGAGAGAGAGAGAGAGAGAGAGAGGAGAGAGAGCGAGAGAGAGAGAGAGAGGGGAGAGAGAGAGAGGAGAGAGAGAGAGAGAGGGGGGGGGGGAGAGAGAGAGAGAGAGAGAGAGAGGGGAGAGAGAGAGAGAGAGGGGAGAGAGAGAGGGGAGAGAGAGAGAGAGAGAGGAGAGAGAGAGAGAGAGAGAGAGAGAGAGAGAGAGAGAGAGAGAGAGAGAGAGAGAGAGACAAACAGACCAAATCATGAGAAAACAAAAATATAATTGCTTGACACATTGGAAAGAAAAATAACTAAGCAAACTAGAATGTTATTTGGCCCTAAACAGAGAGTCACAGTGGCAGAACACCTGACCACTGTGACTGACCCAAACTTAAGGAAAGCTTTGACTATGTACAGACTCAGTGAGCATAGCCTTGCAATTGAGAAAGATCACGTTCTCTTTTTTTTTTTTTTTTTTTTACATATTTGGACAAATGGATAATGTAATCTTCAGATAAAGGTTACCCAATTTAACAAATCACACACAAAAAAATAATAATTGAAAATGTTATGCAATTAAAATAAACAAAAATGCCTTTTCCGTATGGGGAACACCCGTACCTTTACCATCACATAAAATGGCTAGAATTAGAATTAGGTACCAAAACAAGTGCAAATGATTAGAAAACATTAGAGAGAAACTTAGGAGGGTCCAGCCTTCCATAAAGATAAGAACATTGGTCTGGTTTGGTCTAAACCATATGGGTGTGTGGTAACACATCATTCAAATATCAAAATACCTACCTGTGGCCCTCAGAAGAAAGATTATTGATGCTGGGAGGGGTTACAAATCCATTTCCAAGCAATTTAGCATAAATAATAACATTTTCAGCTGGGTTTGTTTGTGTGTGATTTGTTAAATTGGGTAACCTTTATATGTCAATAGTGTTGAAGTGAAGATTACATATCCATCTGTCCAAATATGTAAAAAAATAATAATAATTAGAGAGAGAGAGAGAGCAGAGCAGAGGAAATACCTACTAGATTCTAGTGGAGGGTGGGACGTGTCTGGGATTCTTGGGATATCACTGGAATCAATCAGAGACATATCAGTCAAATTGACAATAACATCTGATAGAACAGGATAATACAAATACACAAAGAGCAGGATCAATATAGAAAGAGCAGGATCAATATAGAAAGAGCAGGATCAATATAGAAAGAGCAGGATCATTATAGAAAGAGCAGGATCAATATAGAAAGAGCAGGATCAATATAGAAAGAGCAGGATCAATACAGAAAGAGCAGGATCAATATAGAAAGAGCAGGATCAATATAGAAAGAGCAGGATCAATACAGAAAGAGCAGGATCAATATAAAAAGAGCAGGATCAATACTGAAAGAGCAGGATCAATATAGAAAGAGCAGGATCAATATAGAAAGAGCAGGATCAATATAGAAAGAGCAGGATCATTATAGAAAGAGCAGGATCAATATAGAAAGAGCAGGATCAGTATAGAAAGAGCAGGATCAATATAGAAAGAGCAGGATCAAAATAGAAAGAGCAGGATCAATACAGAAAGAGCAGGGTCAATATAGAAAGAGCAGGATCAATATAGAAAGAGCAGGATCAATATAGAAAGAGCAGGATCAATATAGAAAGAGCAGGATCAATATAGAAAGAGCAGGATTAAAATAAAACATTTTTTACAAAGGAGCAAGACAGGTCAGATAAAGAAAAAAAAACGAAATCCAAATGTCCAGTATGTCCAGTATGTCCAGTATGTCCAGTATGTACAGTATGTACAGTATGTACACTATGTACAGTATGTACAGTATGTCCTGTATGTCCAGTATGTACAGTATGTACACTATGTACAGTATGTACAGTATGTACAGTATGTGGAGTATATACACAGTATGTACAGTATGTACAGTATGTACAGTATGTCCAGTATGTACAGTATGTACAGTATGTACTGTATGTGCAGTATGTGGAGTATATACACAGTATGTACAGTATGTGTGTTTCTCCCCATTCTCCCCAGAATAAACTTGTTCACTTGCCTTTAAGAAATTTAAAGCATCTCATTGGGTACTAACTAGTTGAAACAACGTTGTTTCCACATCACTTCAGCCCAAAAATGGTAACATTGAATCAACGTGGAAAACTTAGTCATCAACGTAAGGGAATTCAGTATTATTTCACCCAACTTTTAAACTAAATCCAACAACAGGGTGATTTTTTAAATGTTATTTCACGTTGAATTCACATTAGTTGACAACTCAACCAAATGTAAATCCAAACTAGACATTGAACTGACATCTGTGCCCAGTGGGCACCTATTCCTTACAACAGTCCATTCCTTGTAAATTTGGAGAGAAAAGCAGGAAGTTTTATTGGGCTATTGGCTAACCTAAGCATTATCTCATCAGTGCTAAAGATAGACAGAGAATACACTTGGATTCAAACTTCACAATGTTGCTACCCTATCAGTGTTCGCTGTCTTTTCATCAAAGGTAAGAGTCTCTTATTCCTGACTTACCCAATGGGCCGGGACACCACTAGTTCCACTTGGGGTTCTGCTTGGGAATTGAGAATGATATTGTAAACTTCTTTCTGGGTTGCTCCTGGCAACATCTTGCCATTCCACTGCAGAACCTCATCGCCTGAAAATACACAATGTCATTCTTCAAAACCGACACACACATGCACACACGTACACACACATACACACACACACACACTTTGCATACCTGCTCGTAAGTGTCCCACAATGTCGGCCAGACTGCCCTTCTTGACTACAGTGATGAAGGCTCCCAGTCTGCCCGCCTCTGTGACCCTTCCCCCAACCACCTGAGGACATTCATGTGCACATACACACAAACACACACACACACAGAGTCAATGGTCAAACTTAAGACACACACGCAGCCAAAGTGTGGTTGTGTCGGTGTGAGCTCACACCTTCAGCCCCAGCAGCGCCCCGGCCTCCTTGGGCATAGCGCTCCTCTTGCTCAGGGTGATCCGGCCGACTAGATGGTCACCCTCTTTGGACGGCTGCCATGTCACAGGATGCTGTGAACAATACACTGATTCAATCTAACAGCCTGGGAGCAATCACATTATACCTAACCCACTCTCTCTTTCTCTTTCTCTGTCTCTCTGTCTCTCTGTCTCTCTGTCTCTCTCTCTCTCTCTCTCTCTCTCTCTCTCTCTCTCTCTCTCTCTCTCTCTCTCTCTCGATCGACAAGCACACACTATATAGAATTCACACAAACATAGACACAAAAACTCACTCACTCACTCACTCACGCACTCACTCACTCACTCACTCACTCACTCACTCACTCACTCACTCACTCACTCACTCACTCACTCACTCACACACTCACTCACTCATTCACTCACTCAAATAGATACAAAAAGAGAATCAGTCACTTACATGCCACACAGTGGGGTCCAGCGGGTAACACTCCCAGTCCCCTGCACGAGAAAAGAGATCAACTCAACCAGTAATAGTACATGGAAGTAGACATATACACAGAGAGAGAGAGAAAGACAGAGCCAGGAGTGGCAGCACAGATAGAGAAGGTGTATACACAGCACATACCAGCTCAGCTGCCACTATACACAACTGAGCCAGATCTGGACCTTTGTTACAACTGCTCTGTTTACATCAGGGCAGAGTTGATTGAATGCTTAGTTGCGAGACGTGACACTTCACCAGAATCACCCAGGGCTTGACCACATACTCGTCTTAGAGATGGGGAAAGAAAGAGAGTCTCCATGTGATGCATGTTTGTTGAGCTCTTCAGGATTATTGAGCAAACTTTCACTAGGAAGTGGAGTTAAGGTAAAGTAATTTAACAACCTTACTGCTATTGTCCTTATGTACATTGTGACGCACCAACAAACTAAAAGTATGTGCACACGCACTCAGAGAAAGATTTGAATGCCTAAACACTCCTGTGCTCAACCCATCTTGGACCGAGCTAAAAAAGGAAACGTGGCTTGCCACTGCACTGGTATGTTTAGAATTAGTTTTGACAAATCCCCTCTTCCTCTCTCATATGATCGATTAGTCCTTATAGAGCTTCATCTGGTTTCAATCCAGGTTGGCATGTGGAACAAATGTCATTAAATCAAAGTGGACTGAAGCCTATTCTTAACAGTACTAGGTTTACAGTAGTAGATACTTTGTTCTGCTAGCAAATGTGATGTTTCTAGGTGAGATGTATGTAGCTTAAACATAACAGACTCTGACTATAGTTAGAACTGTAGGACATAGTTAGGTACAGTGGCATGGTTCACTTCAAACTAATGTACATGGCTATGCCAAGGTAAGACCTGAAGTAAAAAGCTACGACATGGTTAGCATTTGCCGTAACATAGCTGAGACATGACGATGTTACAGAAGCATTCAGCCTAGTGTTTGTTCCCATGGCTCCAGGGCTGCAGCCTGTGTCCTAGCTCTGTCACGCAGGGTCACATGGGATCAGGGCAGGGTCAACCTATCCTGCCAGCCTGGGACTCTATCCCCTCAGGCCAAGCCATGGCCAGAATATCATACTCACACAAGCGCACGCACACAAGTGTACACACATACAAACACGCAATGCAGTCACACACGCACACACTCAACAACCAAAACACATCCACTGAATAATTAAATTAAATATGTTTGCTCACAACAAAACAAGCTGAGATCAAGTACACCCTATGTAACAATATATACTGTATATACAGTGGGGAGAACAAGTATTTGATACACTGCCGATTTTGCAGGTTTTCCCACTTACAAAGCATGTAGAAGTCTGTAATTTTTATCATAGGTACTCTTCAACTGTGAGTGACGGAACCTAAAACAAAAATCCAGAAAATCACATTATATGATTTTTAAGTAATTAATTTGCATTTTATTGCATGACATAAGTATTTGATACATCAGAAAAGCAGAACTTAATATTTGGTACAGAAACCTTTGTTTGCAATTACAGAGATCATACGTTTCCTGTAGTTCTTGACCAGGTTTGAACACACTGCAGCAGGGATTTTGGCCCAATCCTCCATACAGACCTTCTCCAGATCCTTCAGGTTTCGGGGCTGTCGCTGGGCAATACGGACTTTCAGCTCCCTCCAAAGATTTTCTATTGGGTTCAGGTCTGGAGACTGGCTAGGCCACTCCAGGACCTTGAGATGCATCTTACGGAGCCACTCCTTAGTTGCCCTGGCTGTGTGTTTTGGGTCGTTGTCATGCTGGAAGACCCAGCCACGACCCATCTTCAAGAGGTTGTTGGCCAAGATCTCGCAATACATGGCCCCATCCATCCTCCCCTCAATACGGTGCAGTCGTCCTGTCCCCTTTGCAGAAAAGCATCCCCAAAGAATGATGTTTCCACCTCCATGCTTCACGATTGGCATGGTGTTCTTGGGGTTGTACTCATCCTTCTTCTTCCTCCAAACACAGTGGAGTTTAGACCAAAAAGCTCTATTTTTGTCTCATCAGACCACATGACCTTCTCCCATTCCTCCTCTGGATCATCCAGATGGTCATTGGCAAACTTCAGACAGGCCTGGACATGCGCTGGCTTGAGCAGGGGGACCTTGCGTGCGCTGCAGGATTTTAATCCATGACGGCGTAGTGTGTTACTAATGGTTTTCTTTGAGACTGTGGTCCCAGCTCTCTTCAGGTCATTGACCAGGTCCTGCCGTGTAGTTCTGGGCTGATCCCTCACCTTCCTCATGATCATTGATACCCCACGAGGTGAGATCTTGCATGGTGCCCCAGACCGAGGGAGATTGACCGTCATCTTGAACTTCTTCCATTTTCTAATAATTGCGCCAACAGTTGTTGCCTTCTCACCAAGCTGCTTGCCTATTGTCCTGTAGCCCATCCCAACCTTGGACAGGTCAACAATTTTATCCCTGATGTCCTTACACAGCTCTCTGGTCTTGGCCATTGTGGAGAGGTTGGAGTCTGTTTGATTGAGTGTGTGGACAGGTGTCTTTAATACAAGTAACGAGTTCAAACAGGTGCAGTTAATACAGGTAATGAGTGGAGAACAGGAGGGCTTCTTAAAGAAAAACTAACAGGTCTGTGAGAGCCGGAATTCTTACTGGTTGGTAGGTGATCAAATACTTATGTCATGCAATAAAATGCAAATTAATTATTTAAAAATCACAATGTGATTTTCTGTATTTTTGTTCCGTCTCTCACAGTTGAAGAGTACCTATGATAAAAATTACAGACCTCTACATGCTTTGTAAGTAGGAAAACCTGCAAAATCGTCAGTGTATCAAATACTTGTTCTCCCCACTGTATATATATAGAGTATACAGACGTACAGCAAGAACATATCCACATTTAGAGTCAATTAATCAAATACCACTATCTCTCATCCTATGATTACTTACCTGTTATAAATAGGACGGCGCCAATTGGCCCAGCTTCGTCCGAGTTTGGCCGGTGTAGGCCGTCATTGTAAATAAGAATTTGTTCTTAACTGACTTGCCTAGTTAAATAAAGGTTACATGTAAAAAAAAATATTAAAAAAATAGAACGCAACCTCGAGTTTGTATTGTTACAATGAAGGGAGCAGACAGAGAACGAGTAGCTCTCGCTAGTCGGTACTATTTACAATCACTTCCCATGTGTAAGTGTGTTACAAAGGGCGGTAAGCACACACACACACACACAGACACACACACACACAATGAGTGAGCGCTGATTTGTGAAATTGTGCCCAACATGCCTTCAAAACAAGGGAGCACAAAATCTTACCACACTCTCTTACATCTTTCACTGCAGTGTGGGATGCATACAGTATCGGTAAGCTCTTTCACAGTGTAAGATAAAACTGGCCCTAGAATCTGATCTGAAGTCAGTGTTGGTTAAGATTTGGGGAGGGTATGCTGAAACTAGATCTGTGTCTATGAGAAACTTCTACCCTGGTGCCTATCTCACCTCTCTCACTGACACTCTCGATCTCGGCGTCCTCACAGCTGCTGTACTCTGGAGTGGTCCCTCCCTCTTCCTCTGAGCTGCTGACTGATGTCTGTCTCTTCCCGGCAGCGCCACGTTTTGACTTGTAGGGCCGTGGCGGGGGCGGCCGCAGAGACTCTGACTGGTCCGAGCTGAGAGAATTGTTTCGCAGCATGCTCTCAGCCTTTTCCCGTTTGGACCGGTGCAGGACGGGTCCGGGTCCGGGGCCTGACCCAGGGGGTTCCCTGAGTTCTTGGGGCTGGAGATGTGGAGGGCCAAGGTCCAGTGACCCCCCAATACCCCCCACCACAGTCCTCTGGCCCAGCATAGTCTCGGGCTGGCCCCCAACACCCCCAACACGCTCAAACCCAATCTCAACCCCGCTGCCTCGCCCCTGGGGCTGTAGAGGGTGCCTGCCCCCCAGTTGATCCCCTGGCTGGGGCTGGGCTAAATGTCGGGGGGCGTTGGGGTCTATGTGGTAGCCCTCCTCTGTCCATCGGGGGACCCCCGCTCCCACAGGGTCGTGGTCCAGAGAGCGCCCCTTACTCAGCCGCCGACCCTCCCTCCGCTCTCGCTCCCTTTGGTCCCGGTCCACAGACAGCTGGGTGTGGAGTCTGGGATGACCCGGCCGACGCTCACCTCGGCCTTTACTGTTCTGATCGCCCAGCCTTCTCCTGGTGGGTGAGCGGGAGTGAGAGAGAGGGAGAAATAATGAGGTGTATGTCAGTTAGAGTAATGTTTAAGTAAGTTTACAGGTGAACATTTGTGTGTTTTTGGCTGGGGCTTACGGCGGCTCGCTGCGTGATCGGAGGTCCATTCCTAGTGCCAGTCCTGTGTCACCGAGACAGTTGGGGTCGTGGGGCCCCAGGGGGACCTGGGAGCGGGAACTGAGCTTCTCTTCACCGGGGTCCAGGCCACACATGGCCGGGTCACTGATTCCTGAGCCTATACCTGGTTTCCCTGGACCTGAGAACCACTCCCCTGGCTTAGTGAGGATCTCCTGCTGCTTACGGCAGTTATTACACACCCACATCACCTGGAGGAACGCATATAGATAGTTATTATGTGGTTATCAGATATCAACTAAATTAAGATCTTATAATAGTTATTACACACCCTGATCACCTGGAGGAACAGAGCGATATAGAGTTATTATGTGGTTATTACACACCCACATCGCCTGAATAAAGAGGTTATAACACAGTTATTACACACCCACATCGCCTGAATGAAGAGGTTATAACACAGTTATTACACACCCACATCGCCTGGATGAAGAGGTTATATCACAGTTATTACACACCCACACCCCCTGGAGAAAAAGGTAATAGCACAGTTATTACACACACATCCCCTGGAGGATATATATACATTCTGCAAATGTTTGTTTGTTAAAGTCAAGATAATCTACATAATCTACATACTTAAAGCCCAACTTGCTTTATTGTTTGTTGGTTACCAACTTATTTGGTACATATTGTATTGAATATCACGTGCGAACAGTATTATTGTGTATTGTGAGTAGCTATTATTATCACAAGCAATTAAGATAAGGACTGGGACAACTTGAACAGTGACAGACTAACTGTGAAGTTCAGCATCTCAGAAAAACAATGGCTTAGAAAAACAATGGCTTAGAACAAAATGTAAAATATTAAAATAGAAATACATCTAAACCTGAAGTTGAACACACACATTGTTGCCTATTTCTGAGCTGAGTGAAGGAAAGAGGGGATGTAGAAAGAAAAGGAGAGAAGGAAAAGAGGGAAAGAGGACAACAAGACAGAGAAGGGAAGGGGTTGGGGGACAGAGGAGAGAGGAGAGAGGATAGTGAGAGGAGAGAGGAGAGAGGATAGCGAGGGGAGAGAGGATAGTGAGGGGAGAGAGGAGAGAGGAGAGCGAGGGGAGAGAGGAGAGAGGGAGACCCTTTACTCTGGCCATCAGGGTTATCATTATTCCATAAGCGTCCCTGATGGCTCCTTGAAGAGAACTAAAATAAAACACCTTGGCATGTTCCATATTTTCCCTCTCTCTCTCTCTCTCTCTCTCTCTCTCTCTCTCTCTCTCTCTCTCTCTCTCTCTCTCTCTCTCTCTCTCTCTCTCTCTCTCTCTCTCTCACTCACTTTATCCCCCTCTCTCTCACCCTCTCTCACCCTCTTTCACTCTCTCCCTCTCTCTCTTCCCCTCTCTCTCTCTCTCCCCCCTCTCTCACTCTCTCCCCCTCTCTCTCTCTCTCTCTCTCTCTCTCTATCCCCCACTCTTCCCCTCTCTCCCTCTCCCCCCCCTCTCTCTCACTCTCTCCCCCTCTCTACTCCTCCAGATTGTCTTTGATTAAAGCCGAGGAGAAATTCAGCCACACACCAACGCAGCTATATTTATCCATCAGGGAAGAGGAAAGGCAGGCATACACACACACACACACACACACACACACACACACACACACACACACACACACACACACACACACACACACACACACACACACACACACACACACACACACACACACACACACACACACACACACAAACACATACACACAAATACACACATACACACATACACACGCATGCACACACATATACACACACAACCACACACACATTCGATATACACACACACACACACACACACACACAGGAAAAAGCCAACAACTCCCCCAATGGAGCAATGCTTTGCTGAAGATATTCACCAGCCTACCGATCCCTGCTGCTAGACCTAAGCAGCCGATTCTTGCCAGCACCAAGCACTGATCTCCCGCCCTGCCTCCTGCTGCTGCTCCGTAGTGCCAGAACACATTCACACACATATACATACACACACGCACACATACACACTCCCTGACGAGGCAGCTCTCCCACAGAACACACTCTCCATGAACGCACCGTCGCGTATGTCTCCCGTCACCCCCATTGCTGCCGTCCTAGTTTATCACACAACAGCTAGCTTTACTAGTCAGCTATAGCGGCACTGATCGTTCTCTGTTGAATGTGTTAGTGACACTTTTCATAAGTCACCTGTGTAAAGTGTCATCTATCGTACGTGATTAGAATACTATAAGCATAACAGTTCATGACTACTTAGAACAGCTTATATATGTAAGTGTCTCTCTCTCTCTCTCTCTCTCTCTCTCTCTCTCTCTCTCTCTCTCTCTCTCTCTCTCTCTCTCTCTCTCTCTATTCAATTCAATTCAAAAGAATTTTATTGGCATAGTAAACATATGTTAACAATGCCAAAGCAAGTGAAATAGATAATAAACAAAAGTGAAATAAACAAAAATGAACAGTAAACATTACACTCACAAAAGTTCCAAAGGAGTAGAGACATTTCACATGTCATATTATGTATAAATACAGTGTTGTAACGATGTGCAAATATTTTAGTATAAAAGGGAAAATACGTGTTGTATTTACAATGGTGTTTGTTCTTCACTGGTTGCCCTTTTCTTGTGGCCAATCCTGCTGCTGTGATGACACACTGTGGTATTTTCACCCAAAATCGGATTTGTGGGTCTGTGTAATCTAAGGGAAATATGTGTCTCTAATATGTTCCTACATTTGGCAGGAGGTTAGGAAGTGCAGCTCAGTTTCCACCTCATTTTGTGGGCAGTGTGCACATAGCCTGTCTTCTCTTTAGAGCCAGGTCTGCCTACGGCGGCCTCTCTCAATAGAAAGGCTATGCTCACTGAGTATGAGTCTCTCTCTCTCTCTCTCTCTCTCTCTCTCTCGCTCTCTCTTACTTTCCATCTCTCCCTTTTGTTTTCCATCTTCTTTCAGTATGAACAACCCACTCCAATACCAAACAAAGTGTTCTCATTCCGAACCCCAGTCAGACACAGAACGTGACACATAACATCTGACACCTCACACAGTTTTACTACTGACTGACACACACACACACACACACACACACACACACACACACACACACACACACACACTAAACTACCCCGAGTCAGACTCACAATGAACCCTTGCAGTACAGGATTAGAGAGTGTGTGAGAAATAGACAGAGATGGACAACATTTGAGAGGCAATGCAGGACTCGAAGAACTTCTGTTTTCCCATGGGAGACACAGATAATCCAGGAGTAATCCTGGTATTAGATCACTCTCTGATAGGAGGCCGCCAGTCGGCTAGAGGGAGTCACATTCGGACAGATTGCAGGAAACACAAAGCCTTTTCACACACTCTCATTCCTAAGCAACACGTCACATGACCAGATGAAACCCTCAGAGACAGAGAGATTGAGAGCAAGAGAGAGAGAGAGAGAGAGGGAAGGAGAAGCAGAATGTAACATGAACAGAAAAAAAACCCAGAGAGAGAGAGTGAGAGAAAGAGAGTGAGAAAGAGAGAGATAGAAAGAGAGAGCAGGAGAGAAAGAGAGAGAGAGGGGGGGTGGGGGGTAAAGAGAGGCAATGGCTTCACCACAGATCAAGTTTATTTTGCCGTGAGAATACATATTTCATTAAATTATTCAGTGGATGTGTTTTGGTTGTTCAGTGTGTGCATGGTGTGACTGCATTGCGTGTGTGTGTCTGTGTACGTGTATGTGTGTGTGTGTATGTGTGTGTGGTGTATGAAATAACAATGAATAGTGCTGAAGTCTTTGAGATGCTATTGTATCGCTGCTTGTTCCTGGAGAGACTAACACACCGCGTAACCATAGTTACCGCATGTTATTACATTCCACTGTGGGAATCCCCGTTCTCTGTCTTCAGGTAGGTGTCAACTAGAGGTCAGGCTCTGTAGAGGAACAAAACGCTTTATCACAGCAGAGTAGTGTGCCACGAAAGAGATTTCTCTTTGAAAAACAGCGCCACCAACTGGTGATGGACTCCAAAAATGATAAGGAACGATAAGGAACGATAAAGAACGATCGCTCTGGGTACCCGGTTAAAGGCACAATGACGAACAGGACACAGACTCAAGTTCAACCCTTTATTGCCTCAGACACACACAGCTTTATGGTGTAGTGGAATGAATGGTTTATCATCATTGACTCATTCACATCACACCAGGGAGGTTCAGAGTTCAGGAAAGAGACAATGAAAATGTTCAGTTATGGTAGAGTAGCCTACTCCTTTCACTGGAAAAATTAAACTGACTTCTGACCCCGGGATGGGGCGGCTGATATCAGTCCCGGCATAAAGTTCCTATTAGCTCAAGGCCAAGGAGGATGATTAACGGGTCAAGGCTCCTACGAGAGGTCAGAGGTGTGAACTGTAAACAGACAAGGCTGAGAGGAAGAGTGTCCTTCTCACTGCAGCAGACTTGCTCAGGGGAGAGTGTTTTTAATACTTATATTAACATGCATAGCAACAACATCCAGATATTAACTTATATTAACATGCATAGCAACAACATCCAGATATTAATTTATATGAACATGCATAGCAACAACATCCAGATACAAGCAGAAATGGAAGAACCAAATTAACCTGTGTTGCCTTTATGAACCTGTGCTGCCTTTATTAACCTGTGTTGCCTTTATTAACCTGTGTTGCCTTTATTAACCTGTGTTGCCTTTATTAACCTGTGTTGCATTTATTAACCTGTGTTGCCTTTATTAACCTGTGTTGCCTTTATTAATCTGTGTTGCCTTTATTAATCTGTGTTGCCTTTATTAATCTGTGTTGCCTTTATTAACCTGTGTTGCCTTTATTAACCTGTGTTGCCTTTATTTTTTGGCATTTGCGATGGTAAAAGTTTTGCATGATCATGTGATGTCAACATGTGGGTTTCTTCTTAGAATAATGATCCCTCCACTAATCCAAGATTAGGGAAAGAGGATTTTAAAGAAAGAAGACAGAAACTTATAGCCAAATACTGACTGGATTCCTAAAGGGAAGTGTAGGGAAAGAAAAGTACAACCACTGAATGACTCGGTTCATAGGGGTTGAGACAAAGGTCAAAGTCAAATGGCTGACTGGGAAATGACTGGTTTACACCTAGAGGGGTGTCTCAGACCCCCAAGGGGGTGGGTGGGGGATCAGTGACTAGCTCGTTATCACACCCAATGGAGTGGGTGGGGGATCAGTGACTAGCTCGTTATCACACCCAATGGAGTGGGTGGGGGATCAGTGACTAGCTCGTTATCACACCCAAGGGGGTGGGTGAGAGGATCAGTGACTAGCTCGTTATCACACCCAAGGGGGTATGTGGGGGATCAGTGACTAGCTCGTTATCACACCCAAGGGGGTGGGTGAGAGGATCAGTGACTAGCTCGTTATCACACCCAAGGGGGTGGGTGAGAGGATCAGTGACTAGCTCGTTATCACACCCAAGGGGGTGGGTGGGGGATCAGTGACTAGCTCGTTATCACACCCAAGGGGGTGGGTGAGAGGATCAGTGACTAGCTCGTTATCACCCACATTATCAGCTACATAATTTGGCTACATCATAATTAACATCCAATCAACGAGTGATCACTCTGACATCAGAGCCTCAGGATGGGGCTGTGGGGAACAGGGACGCATGTTTTTGTTCTAGCCCAGCACTAACACACCTGATTAATCAACTTCTCGCCAAGGCCTCAAATAGTTGAATCAGAAATGTGCCCGCCCTGGATTGTGAAACCCTGCTCTAGCCTACCCAGCAGGCCCCTGCACCATCTATATGATGTACTGTGCCAGAATGTAATGGGCTATGATCTTGTCTCCATTGGCTAGTATAAAAGAGACAGGCAAGGACCACTGCTGTCAGTGTCTCCTCACAGGTGAAATGGATGGGGTTTGTATGGGATTTCCCTTGATGTATGGAGGCGGCAACATCAATGCACTACCCATAATTCAGCGGGCTATAAATCCTAGGTAAGGATGAAAGATATTAGTGTCCATTGAGGTCAAGGAGAATGTATATCAGCACACCCAGACACCCTCCTCAGTCACACACACATATGCACACACACATGCACGCAAGCACGCGCAAACACACACACACACACAGATACATGTAATGTTACACACCAAGAAACATGCCCATATACACACAGAACATACAGCCACACACACTGTCACAGTAAATGAAGACCTCAATTCTATCACACGCAGACCCATCCACATAGAAACACAAACACACACACACACGCACACACACACACACACACACACACACACACACACACACACACACACACACACACACACACACACACACACACACACACACACACACACACACACACACACACACACACACACACACACACACACACACACACACACACACACACACACACACACACACACACACACACACACACACACACACACACACACACACAGTCAATAGTATAAACAATGTACTTTGGGTCCCTGCTGATGTTACACAAGCCTACCTCTGCCTGTGTGACTGTCTCGGGCCAAACATTTTCCCACTGCAAGTTCACCAGTGAACCGATGCCCAAGACAAGTTTAGTCCGTCCTCCCCTCCAAATACAGGCTTTTCGATAGGTGCGTGTATGTAATATATAATATACTGTATATATATACAGTACCAGTCAAAAGTTTGGACACACCTACTCCTTCAAGTTTTTTTTTGTAGAGTAATAGTGAAGACATCAAAACTATGAAATAACACATATGGAATCATGTAGTAACCAAAGAAGTGTTCAACAAATCAAAATATTTTACATTTGAGATTCTTTAAAGTAGCCACCCTTGGCCTTGGCCTTGATGACAGCTTTGCACACTCTTGGCATTCTCTCAACCAGCTTCATGAGGTAGTCACCTGTAATGCATTTCAATTAACATGTGTGCCTTGTTAAAAGTTCTTTTGTGGAATTGATTTCCCTCTTAATGCGCTTGAGCAAATCAGTTGTGTTGTGACAAGGTAGTGGTGTTATACAGAAGATAGCCCTATTTTGTAAAAGACAAGTCCATATTATGGCAAGAACAGCTCAAATAAGCAAAGAGAAATGACAATGCATCATTACTTTAAGACAGTCAATACGGAACATTTCAAGAAGTTTGAACGTTTCTTCAAGTGCAGTCGGAAAAACCATCAAGCGCTATGATGAAACTGGCTCTCATGTGGACCGCCACAGGAAAGGAAGACCCAGAGTCACCTCTGCTGCAGAGGACACATTCAATTAGAGTTACCAGCCTCAGAAATTGCAGCCCAAATAAATGCTTCACAGAGTTCAAGTAACAGACACATCTCAACATCAACTGTTCAGAGGAGACTGCTTAAATCAGGCCTTCATGGTCGAATTGCTGTAAAGAAACCACTACTAAAGGACACCAATAAGAAGAAGACTTGCTTGGGCCAAGAAACACGAACAATGAACAATAGACCGGAGGAAATATGTCCTTTGGTCTGATGAGTCCAAATTTTATATTTTTGCTTCCAACCGCTGTGTCTTTGTGAGACGCAGAATAGGTGAACGGATGATCTCAACATGTGTAGTTCTCACCGTGAAGCATAGTGACACTGTCAATTATTTATTTAGTATTCAAGGCACACTTCACCAGCATGGCTACCACAGTATTCTGCAGTGATATGCCATTCCATCTGGTTTGCGCATAGTGGGACTATCATTTATTTTTCAACAGGATAATGACCCAACACATCTCCAACTTGCACAAAATTGTCCTTAGATAAGTGTGTAGTGGTTTTCACCTTCCTCAATCGGCTGGTTCTCAGTGTTTTTTTGTGTCCTCCAAGAAACTTTGAGTAGGCTTTTGCAGCCAATTTGTTTATTTAATTGATCAAATTTTGGTTAATTTTAATTGATCCGAAATATACAGGTTCTTTGAGGTTCATTTTATATAACATGTGAAACATAGGCTTCATCAAATGTGATATGTGTAGGGTAGGTAATGGTATGTGTTGTATCTATATGTGTGAAACAACAGGAGGAGACTGAGAGATAGCTCTGTGTCAGGTCCCAGTCAATGAGACATGTCCATGAAGTGAATGAATGGCAGAGCGGAGGGAGGCCAGCGACTGAGATCAACAGTAATCATGAGGCGCTGTTGATTTCAGGGGAGATGACACATCGCTGTGTGTTCCTGTTTCTCAGCCACTACTAAATTGCTTCAGGGAGCGACACTGATATGATGAAATACTACTACAGTGCCTGAAAAAAAGACCCAACTACCAAACAGACCACACCTGAAACCTTTTAACAATGTTAAACAGTCTGTTTTATAGCCTAATCAACACATTCTAAAAACATAGCCTTGGATGTTACAATAAGAAGGAAAGAGAGAGAGAGAGAAAGGGGAGGGGAGAGTGCCTCTTGGAAGAGGAATCAGACATCGAAAACGGTGTTTCTATGAGAAACCTTTGGCTTCAGCACAAACACAGATTTCACCATTAGATCCGCCCTTACTATAGACAATGAGCACTGCTTATCATCATCAAATACTCCAACCCCCATGTACGTCTTTAACCGTTAATAACTCGAAAACTAAAAGTCCAATCTGGATGGGGTTTTTGGTGCACAATGGCATGCCTAGACGCGCATTTCCAAATAATCGAATCCTTTTTTATTTCAGGAAACTTGGCGTATGTCGCGTGTCTACTTGTGCATTAAAAACAAGCTTTTATGCCATCTGTAAATACTAACACAAATTTTCAATTACGAGCCCAGTTGGTTTAGCCACGGAAAAAGACAGGAACCTTCCGGGGGCTATGATTTACTGAGATGATGGATGGGCTGGACATGCCAAGAGATGAGTTCGGATTGGTCTGCCATATAGCACACTTCTGTCTATAACATGAGCTGCTCAGTTTGTGTAGGTAATCCTTTCTAACGCAGCTTTTTTGAAAGATATCAAGAAGAACTGCAAAAGTGTTGCATCTTCACTTTCTGGAGCACCGAGTTTTGAAATCAGTGGAATGTCAGGTGGAAGCAGAGTAGGATAGCTAAGGAGATGGAGAAAAGTCTGGCGTTTAATTGCAAATATGCGGAGGGAGTCGAAAAGAGAACACACAGAAGGCTATTGTATAAAACACGTCTCCGGATTACATATTCAAACTAAAGGTAACCATGGCATCCGTGACAGAACACGAGAAGCGTTCATCCATGTATAGGGGTAAGATAGTCTAGCTAGCTACATTTTCAGATATTCTAAGTTTCAAATTTTGTCAGAAAGTCATTTTCATTGGAAGTTAAAGCATACTGTTAGCTAGCTAGCTAACATTTGCTGGCTGGCTCGCTAGCTAATGTTACGTGTATGATCTGTGTGGTAATATTATTAGTATCTCAGAGCCATTTGCATTGCTAGTTATAGCCTAATCTTAGCTAGCTAGCTAACATTGAACCTAGTTGGTTAGCTTTAGCTACCTACAGCCTCATGCAGTGTAGTTATGTTATGAGTTGGGATTATGCTTAATTGTTTATCTAGCTAGCTAGTTACATGTCTAAACAATAGACTCCACTATGCAAGTAACCATTTCACTTTACCGTTTACACCTTCTGTATCCTGTGCAAGTGACAAAAAAAACCCATTGATTTTATTTGATATAGGGTGTGTTAACCAGAGATGGTAATGTGAAGAACAACATGACCTGCACCAAAGTCAGATTAGGATATAACTTTAGGCCAAGGAAATTTATCAAGTAAAATTATCAAGTAGAATGCCCTGCTTTTATTTCGTCACACTCACAACAGTAAGCTATTTTTTTTAATTAGCTTATTAATGTATTATTACCTCATCAGTCATTCTGAATGTTGTAAATCCTTGTAGTCTGCATGAATCCTAACTTTATTGATGAATCAGCAATACACAAATTGGCTCAATTATTTATTTACTAACTAATTAAACAATTACAGAATACATAAAACACACTAACATTAAACAGTAAATACAATCTCTAGAGGACAAAAAAAACGGGACAGTTTGGATATAACACCATGGATTCAGAGGGGGGGGGGGGGGGGGGGTGTAAGAGAGACAAAGGAATTTCTCTCTTGGACATTGGTAAGCTACGCTCACAGAAATACAAATACTTAGCATCCTAATAAACGCTCATTCAGAAAAGGAATGCAATGTATACATTTTACGATTGAGCTGTCCTTGATCGTCAAAATCCTTTGGTCACAGAGATGTTGGGTGTACAATTCTGGTTTGGCCACCAGAGTTTACCATGTCCTTAGGTAGAGTTTCTGGTCTTAGTGGTAGTTAGAATGGATACTTCAGCATACCCTGTAGTTCTTAGAGTTGATCTGTTAGAATAGATACTTCCACGGTTGTCGGTATTCTCGTCCTAGGCTACGTACGTTTTCAGCTGCAGACTGATAAAGCGACGGGCTAGGATTTATCACTTTCCAGCTGAGTAGCCAATGCTCCACACTGTCTGGTCTGGTCCTTTAGTAATAGAGTAGAAATTCACCATTTCAACGTGGGGATTGTCCCCGTCCTCACGTTCTCTGGTCTGGTTGGTAAATTCTTAGCGAGTCCTTTTCAGCACTCTGGTCGGGAGGGTGGTTACATAGCACTGACCTGCTCTTCTGATCTCATTAGGGGTGTGGCTTAGTTAGTGTACAACAGACATGTAAAACCATTATCTCATTAATTATTTCTATATTTTCAAAAGTATTCTTAAACTTAATCATTCGTTTTATGCAACAATTAGATGCAAACCTCATAACTGAGAAATGTACACTTTCAGAGATACAGTTATGTTGTTCTATTGTCCTTAGTTACATCACCATATAAAAACCAATTCAACAGGATTGTTCTTTGAGTCTCCTCTGACCATTTAACACATTCTTTATTATAGAATTATTGTTTGGACCTTTGATCTACAGAAAGGAGGGCGTCATGACAATAACAAGCTACAAATTAACCAAAACATTGTTTAGAAATTTTGTTTTAGTTGCATGGTTTGCTAGATTGACATACTAAATACATTTTATAACGGATGGGTTCATTGGTGTTACCGGTTATGCTATTTTGGACCACCAGGCTGCTGATGTCATTAAGCTTGTTGTTTTTGTGTTTATACTTTTTCATAACGACAACGACAAGTTTGGTGTCGAATGACAAAAGAATGTTCATGATGTCACTGCGACAACTGTATACAGACATGCCGATAGATGTAGGATAAACCAGCCTTTAGTCTTGAAATCTTTCGTTGTTTAGTACACTACCGTACTCACTCTGTTTAGCCTCACATGTGAATCCTTAAAGAGATGGGTTGGGCTAAGGCTTAAGAGGGTGTGAACGATGAGGAACGGGTGTAGACAAAGAAGAGGTCCCCAGTATCTGTACCAAAACATTCAATGGCCATTTTCTCAAAAGTGGGGTTACAAGTTTATCAACTTTCAAGGCAGTAATACTTTCCCATTGTTCCTCAACTGTAGTGTATGATATACCATTTTCTAGATCTTTATCCAATGTAAAAAAAACACCATTTCAAATTTCGCTACATAAGACCAAATCGTGCCGGTCGGTCACATATGGGCTATGCAAGCTACAGTATAAACAGTGGCCACATACTGTAGGACATACATAGGGGATTAGCAATGTGCATGCCCCGCCCACCTGAGGATCTGTTTTTTTCAGCCATCTATTTCCTGTGTTTGAGGGGTGCGAAATTCACTTGTCACTTAAATCTCGCTGGATTGATTGCTTTCATTTTACTCCTGTCACTCTTTCATACTCTTGCTTGTGCCTGACATTATGACTACGGAAGTGTTTGGTGGTTGCAGCCTTGTCCCACCCCTTTATGTTAATGTATTCTTATATGAAAACACAGTTGGCATATTTATGCAAATTTGTCATATATATTTTTATACAATAAAAAAATAAAAAACTGATACAATAATACAATGTATATATGAGTGCATTCAACAACAAAAAAATGAAATTTGACTATAAATTGAATACCTGAATTCCCACCAAAATCCCTGAACTCCAATCATTATTTATCCGTGCCAGTAAAATGTTTTAAGTCAATATCTGATGCATCAATAAAATTTAAAAAGTTTGCAGTATCTTCCTCCATTGTCCAACTGTAGTATTTATTAGAATTGTTTTTAAAACCTTTCAACAATTTTGATGACCGTTGCTAAGGGGATACATAGTCTCAACACAGGGGCTTTCTCTTTTTTTTTAACCCATCTGGGGCTTCAAACATATACAGAGGGCAGCATAGGCTAGAAATTGGGGTTATACAAACTATATGCAGGGTCCCCACAACTTATACTCAAGTCTATGTAGTCAATACATAGGGGCTACACAGGTAATGCACCAAGTTTACACATACTACTCAATTTTAGCTACAAGAAACAGACTTGTACTGCCAAATCCTCATTAGAGTTAGTGCTTTTGTACTTTTCTGAAGGGTGGTTGGTCTAGTGCCTACACCACTCTAATGCATTGTGGGAAGCCCAGAGCACCACTGAGCCAAGTACCAACAAAGTGATGGTTTGGCAGTGTCACTGAGGGAAAGGGCCAAGGTTTTAAACTCAACACAAAAGTGGGAGTGCAGTAAGGTGTAAAAGTTATGTCTTGAGTAATATTGAATGGTGTAAGTGGTGTATGTTACTATTGGTCTAGTGAGAGTTAGTGGAATACTATTGGTTGACACTGGAAGTGGTTCTACCTTTTTGTTGGCTACATATCTTAAAGGGATAGTGCAAGATTTTGGCAAGTAAGCCCCTTTTCTACTTACCAAGAGTGAGATTAACTCGTGGATATCATTTGCATGTGTCTGCCTGTAGTTTGAAGGAAGTTAAAGGTCGTTTTGGAGAGCCGTTTCTAACTAGCGTTAGCACAATGACTGGAAGTCTATAGGTACAGCTAGCTTGCGTTAGAGATTAACACGGGAGTGAAAATTCATTCCTGTCCCGTCTTGTCCTGTCAATTATTTTCCTGTGCTCTCCTGATCCAGAAACGGTTCTATAACCCCAGAACCTTCCTGTCTCTCCCCAATAAAAATCACTCCCGTCCCGTCCCGTGCTGATCTTTGCGCACAGAAATATGTAGGCTATTGTGTTTGTTTAGGAAGTGATTTCAGTAATGCAACATACGACTGTGATATGTGGTTGTCTTTCCTATTTTAGTTAAATGCACTGACTGTAGGATTAAGTCGCTCTGGATAAAAGAGCATATTCTAAATGACCTAAATGTGCTCCCAAGTGGTGCAGTGGTCTAAGACACTGCATCTCAGTGCTAGAGGCGTCACTACAGACAACCTGGTTCAAATCCAGGCTGTATCATAACTGGCCGTTATTGGGAGTCCCATAGGGCGGTGCACAACTGGCCCAGTGTTGTCTGAGTTTGGCCGGTGTAGGCTATCATTGTGAATAAGAATTTGTTCTTAACTGACTTGCCTAGTCAAATGAAGGTTACATTTAAAAATGTAGATTGATTAAGCTGGAGGATGAGGACAGAGACCCCAGCAGGATGGTCTGCTCAGTACATCACCAGCATAAAACTGTAGCCTACAGCTGAGCACTGCGCACATAGGAACATTTACAACACATTTACAACAAGAACATCATTATATTTTGTTAATATACTGTATATATATATATATAATATATATTTTTTTTTTACCTGAGTGGCAGTACTGCATAAGTCAATCTATTTTTTTTCACTCTTCACCTTAGATGTTAGTTAAATATGCCAACAATTGGGCTTGACTGTAAAGTTGTTGTGAGTAGAGCAGCCAGCTCCGGTCGGTAGCCTATTTGATTAAACTGCAGAATCTTTTACAAGTGGTGTTCCTTCAACTCCATCGAATGTAATGTTACCTCAGATGCCAATCTCCGTCACTTGGCTAAATGATGAAGCCTTTAATAGAGGAATTGCAACGTTTTGTTGGTTCCTTGGCTGCAACAAGACGTTGCAATTCTTCTATTAAAGGCTTCATCGTTTAGCCTAGTGACGGAGATTGGCATCGGAGATAGCCTAATAGTGACTGGCTATAACAGGAGTGGAAATTACAATTTTTTAAAATGTATTTTAATCAGTGGAGGCTGGTGGGAGGAGCTAAGGGAGGACAGGCTCATTGTAATGTCTGGAATGGAATTAAAGGACAGTATCAAACATTAAACATGTGGAACCCACATTTTTGAATCATGGACACTCTTACTGACAACTGTGGCTGCTTTGCGTGATGTATTGTCATCTCTACCTTCTTGCCCTTTGCGCTGTTGTATGTTTTCTGCTGCCACCATGTTGTGTTGCTACCATGTTGTTGTCATGTTATGTTAGCTACCATGCTGTGTTGTCATGTGTTGCTGCCTTGCTATGTTGTTGTCTTAGGTATCTCTTTATGTAGTGTTGTTTTGTCTCTCTTGTCGTGATGTGTGTTTGGTCCTATATTTATATTTTATTTATTTGTATTTATTTATATTTTTAATCCCAGCCCCCGTCCCCGCAGGAGGTCTTTTGCCTTTTGGTAGGCCGTCATTGTAAATAAGAATTTGTTCTTAACTGACTTGCCTAGTTAAATAAAGGTTAAATAAATAAATAAAATAAAAATTCAACACCAGCCATTACAATGAGCCCGTACTCCTATAGCTCCTCCCACCAGCCTCCACTAATTTTTATTAATTAAACTATATTAGGCCTAGCCTAGTCGTTTTTTTTTTATGAAATGCTCTACACATGACATATTTCTCTCTTGTCTCTGTTTAGAACTATTCCTGTACTGCTCGTTCCTGTGGACTGTTGATCATGTTCCATCCTGTCCTGAACTTGACTCTTTACTGTTGATAATGTTCCATCCTGTCCTGAACTTGACTCTTTACTGTTGATCATGTTCCATCCTGTCCTGAACTTGACTCTTTACTGTTGATCATGTTCCATCCTGTCCTGAACTTGACTCTTTACTGTTGATCGTGTTCCATCCTGTCCTGAACTTGACTCTTTACTGTTGATCATGTTCCATCCTGTCCTGAACTTGACTCTTTACTGTTGATCATGTTCCATCCTGTCCTGAACTTGACTCTTTACTGTTGATCATGTTCCATCCTGTCCTGAACTTGACTCTTTACTGTTGATCATGTTCCATCATGTCCTGAACTTGACTCTTTACTGTTGATCATGTTCCATCATGTCCTGAACTTGACTCTTTACTGTTGATCATGTTCCATCATGTCCTGAACTTGACTCTTTACTGTTGATCATGTTCCATCCTGTCCTGAACTTGACTCTTTACTGTTGATCATGTTCCATCCTGTCCTGAACTTGACTCTTTACTGTTGATCATGTTCCATCCTGTCCTGAACTTGACTCTTTACTGTTGATCATGTTCCATCCTGTCCTGAACTTGACTCTTTACTGTTGATCATGTTCCATCATGTCCTGAACTTGACTCTTTACTGTTGATCATGTTCCATCCTGTCCTGAACTCTTTACTCCCATAGAACTTTACTCCCATTTCTGCCAGACCTGCGGGAGTCCTGTTCCTGTGTCAACCTCTAGCTTGCGCTAACGCTAGTCAGCAACTTCCTTCAAACTTCATGCAGAGACATAATATTGGTATCCATGAGTTAATTTGACTCTTGATAAGTAGAAAAAAGGCTTGATTACCAAAATCTTGCACTATCCCTTTAAGGTCTTAATGAGTCACATTCCTACATTTACACCTCGGACCCCTTTAATCCTTGTGTGTTGTTTTTGTTAATGACCCAATGTTCGCGGGTCTGATTGACAAAAATCTATTATAATCACGACATGGGTGGAATAAAGCTGTTTATTGTGTCCCTCCCCCAATTTGCACCTGGCTTGGGCAGAGTGTGGGAAAATGCTGAATTGTTTACAATGTACGAAAATAATTTATTGTAATAATATTGTGTAGTTTCACACAATACAAAGTGTAAAGAGTGAAAATTGGGAGACAGGCAGGTTCTTGGTGCCATGTTGAAACAGCAGGCCCAGGGACGGGGAAGACAGAGTGAAGGCACACAGCAAACCTTTTTCTTTCATTTTTACTTGTTTTTACCTACACACACACACACGCTTTTTCTCACTTTTATTACCCTTGGGTCCAGTGGACCTGAACACCACATATGTAATATAAATGTGTAGGGGTGTGCACAGTGTGCACTCAATGAAAATGTGTTATTTCACATGCTCTTCACAGAAAATGAACCAAGGCCAGTGAGTCTCAGGTTGAAAAAATACTTTTTTTTTTAGTAAACATTGAAAATGAGTTCCACAGACCAGAGCACCACACAAGGGTTGATCGAGAACATGGTGCTGCAAACGTTCTGGGTGCAAATGGAGTGCATTAAAAACCCCACACTGTATGTCTTCACAGAAAGATGAAACACTCACCACTTTCTCCTCCTGTTGTCAGCATCCAGGTGGCATATGAGAGAAAATATACAGAGATAGAGGGAAAGAGGGAAAGAGGGAAAGAGAGAAAAATCAAGATGCTTGAGAGAACACACCTTACGGTGATAGGGGTGTTTTCATCCAAATCAAAATGAGGTTATCACACAAACTTCCTTAACAGCGGCACAAACCTGATTTATTATGACTTGAGGTGGTGGAAGTGGGAGAACTCAACAGGTAGGTAATCCCTGTTTAAAAGCCCCCCACAACTATCTCACCTCTCTCACACCCAGTGGCCTCTCCACACTGTGCTCTTTAGGGCGTTAGGGCTACCTAATTAGAATGCATGATGTGTGTGTGTGTGTGTGTGTGTGTGTGTGTGTGTGTGGGGGGTGTGTGTTTGGGGATAATTAAATATCACACTGTGGGTGGGCGGGTGGGCTTCCCAGGCCTGATCCCCGGGGGAACACAGAGGCCCCCCTGCACCTAGGCCAAGTCTAATTCCTAATTAACCTTTACCAGCCTCTACCTGGGTAACACACTGCTGCAGCCCACCCTAAACCCCTCCCCCCCGACACACACACACACACACACACTGTCTCTACAGCTAATCTGGACCAGCACCTTTCCTCCACCTGAGCACAAACACCGGTGCCCCTGATGAGACTACACACTGTCAGTGAAAGTGGAGCAAACAGAGGGAGTGTGTGTGTGTGTGTGTGTGTGTGTGTGTGTGTGTGTGTGTGTGTGTGTGTGTGTGTGTGTGTGTGTGTGTGTGTGTGTGTGTGTGTGTGTGTGTGTGTGTGTGTGTATATATTGCCTTACATTGTTGGAGCGCAGGGACACCCTCCCCCCGCAGCGGGCACAGAACTTGATCTGGCAGTAGGAGCAGAGGTTGCCACAGCCGTCAGCGAACTTGGTCTTGTGGCAGATGCCACAGGTGGGAGCGTCGTCCCGGCGCTGGCCCGTGGTGGTCTGCCGACGCGTCTCCTCCCCCACCCGCCGCACCGTCTCCCTGTAGCTGGACAACTGCTGCTGGATACCTCTGAGTGAACAGTAGAGGAGGAAAGGTACACAGTTAGATGAAGTCACATACTTTAAGACCTTGCCAAAGTATTTGAAGAATGAACTCTGCCACATTAATTAATTCTCCCAGCATGAATTGTCTTCACACAGCTTTACATATCACTGCTGTCAGATGAAAACCTTGTAACTTCAATTTTGCCAAAATGTATTCAAAATAGATTCTGAAGTTTCAGAATTATATGTTAGTTAATGGGACAATATGGCAGTTTTTTCAATTTCCTAAAAGATTTCTGTTTGGAGAATCCGACAGTGACGATATGATACAGTATGTATATATTGACGATATGATACAGTATGTATATATTGACGATATGATACAGTATGTATATATCGCATGATATATAATAAGTCACGATACAGTTACAGACGTTTAAAAAGTTTGATTTCCTTCTAACATTCTGTCTGTCTCACAGCTGCATCCACCTGACACTGCTGAACCAGACCAAAATATGAGACATGATGAAACACATCATATTATTGATGCATTTAGTTAAATGCTTATAGTACGTTTTGTAATACATATTACCACCTATGTATGTTTTATGAATGCATCTGTATCTGTAAGTCATTTACAAATGCTGTTAATATGAGCTGTTATAAATGCTTATAGACAAGATACATTTGTTATAGGTTGATAATAGGCACTAGATACAGTACATCCATAATACATTATAAACACATTTAGTCACAAACAAATACAGAGCAGCTAGTGGCTTCCAAAATACTGTAACATCCAAATACTATAGGTAGAGTCAGATACATTATCTTTACTTACAGACAGGGTGTCATTGCTGTAGCCTCCTCCCCCATCAAACCAGCCTTAGAAACTACAATTCCCACGAGGACAGGAGTTCACAAACAATTGACTGCATCAAACATCCAAAAAGCCTTAGGCTAAATATCCACATTCTTCACTCTACTGCTGGTGTCACAAAACAAACTGTTCCCCTAGCATACCATCAAACAAACACATCTTCCTCCCTAGACTATCCCACCAACAGTGATATCTCTGTATCCCTGCATCTTATCCCTGTAAACACACACACACACACACACACACACACACACACACACACACACACACACACAAATACAAAAACACTTCCCATCCCATGCCGTCTTCCTCGCAGCGCCCCGGGCCTAATCTCTGGTATCTATTGGCCCTAAAGGTCAGACAGGGGTCACCTGCTGCTACGTATCCTCAGGGTTCATATCCTCAGCTCCATGACTCTCACGTAGTCACACTGTCACAGGCCCCGTTTCAAATACTTAGGCCCTGTTTGAATAATTTTGAAATTTCTCCTGCCTTACTCCCTTCTGAGGTAACCACCAGAGTATGGATTCATAACATTCCTTTCACCAATCAGTGATGGGAAGGAGATGAAAGAAGGAAGCTATCTTCAACTATTGGACTGCAGCCGACTTTTCCCTTGCGAACTCTCTCTCTCATATGGGTGAACTTTAAACCTAAATGTCTATTAGATTGTGCAAAACTGTTGTCGAATGTTTTTGAGAGATAAATGAAAAACATCTTTAAGAATGAACAGAGAGAGGAAGAGAGAGAAATAGAGCGAGAAATAAGTATTCGTGAGGAGATCTGAGAGAGCGGATATCTTTCAAAATTCAGGAGAGACTGTCAGACAGGAGCTCATTGAGAAAAGTTAGAAAACACACATTCATAAAATGAGATACAAGGTGAGCCCGAGATTTACTTCTAACAGCACAAACACACACGAATGAACGCACAGACACACATGCACACAGCACACACAGAGACACACACACACACTCACTTCCCTTTGCGTCACACCAATCAGTACTTTCTCTCTTTTAAGAAATAAAAATAAGCCCTTTATGAAATGCAAATTTGTCCAAGTGTGTTTTTTAAACAATCAGGCCAACAATTCAATCGGGGGAAAGAACATTAGCATAAAGCATCTCATATAATGATTAAGCCATGCAACACTAACGAGCTTGCTGAGAGTCTAAGACTACCGCAGCTACAACAGAGCCTACTGTACAGTACTGTATGCGCACCCGTAAACACACACAGCGAATAGGCATACTTTAGAAGGCGTGACATGATGTGACAGACGTGAAAAGCCAGCAGTATCTCAGCCACCAAACAAGGACAAACGTCCTGCGGACACACACACGCTGTCCCCCATTCATCAAGCCCTGGCAGGATGGCC
This sequence comes from Thymallus thymallus, assembly GCA_023634145.1. Taxonomy (NCBI): domain Eukaryota; kingdom Metazoa; phylum Chordata; class Actinopteri; order Salmoniformes; family Salmonidae; genus Thymallus; species Thymallus thymallus. Next base: position 44,175,637 of record CM042388.1, read on the forward strand.
CTGGTCCCTATAAACAGAGCTGGCTATAAATCCTCCAACACACACATATGCACACATGAAAGCACGCACATACGCACCCACACGCTGTCTCAGAGGAGCAATGGGTCTGTGTGCTTTGTCTCTAATTTGTGGAGATGGAGGGGCGCAACTTTCAGCATTTTTGCTATTTATTATTGGAATGTGATACAAAACGCGGGGAGAGTGGGTATAGTAGAACCTGAGTCCTGGCAACATTACAATGGATTTGTGGTAATGGAATCTCATGTTATCAGCTGGTAGAGGTCTCCGGTTATAGTTTCTCACTGAGGGGAACTGTGAGGTCTCCGGTTATAGTTTCTCACTGAGGGGAACTGTGAGGTCTCCGGTTATAGTTTCTCACTGAGGGGAACTGTGAGGTCTCCGGTTATAGTTTCTCACTGAGGGGAACTGTGAGGTCTCCGGTTATAGTTTCTCACTGAAGGGAACTGTGAGGTCTCTGCCTAGCCCCTACTCCCTTTCCCCTACTCCCTAGCCCCTACTCCCTATCCCCTACTCCCTAGCCCCTACTCCCTAGCCCTTACTCCCTAGCCCCTACTCCCTAGCCCCTACTCCCTAGCCCCTACTCCCTTTCCCCTACTCCCTAGCCCCTACTCCCTATCCCCTACTTCCTAGCCCTTACTCCCTAGCCCCTACTCCCTAGCCCCTACTCCCTAGCCCCTACTCCCTAGCCCCTACTCTCTAGACCCTACTCCCTAGCACCTACTCCCTAGCACCTACTCCCTATCCCCTACTCCCTAGCCCCTACTCCCTAGCCACTCTAAATAATAATATAGTCATTCATCAGATGCTTTTATTCAAGGCAACTTTGTGTTCATATGTGATCGGTGGCCACTTCTATCCCTATGTCTCACCCACTCCCGCTGTATCGCCAGCCAAGTGCGTCTAGCTGGCTAGTCAAGGGCATGGCTGTGCCAGTGTATTTAAGCAGAGCGCTTCCTCCTGTTTATCATTTGGAAGGTTGGCATATGTGAGAGCGGTGACAGTGACAGCCCAAATCCAGAGTGTCTTAAATATTCTGAAAGTATAGTGTGTGCATGATAGCGGCGGTAATCGTTATACACGGAGTTCCTCTCTCCTCTGCCTTGGGCTCGCCCAGTGGGTGACTGGTCACATGTTAAATTAAAGTTGCTTTGAATAAAAGCATCTGATGAATGACTTTATTCATTTTTAGAGTGGTAGGGGATTAATTTTGCACGCCACCGGTTACACACGTGTTCAATATACACTGAGTGTTCCATGACATAGACTGACCAGGTGAAACCAGGTGAAAGCTATGATCCCTTATTGATGTCACTTGTTAAATCTACTTCAATCAGTGTAGATTAAGGGGAGCCTTTTAGACAATTGAGACATGGATTGTGTATATGTGCCGTTCGTAGCGTGACTGGGCAAGACAAAAGATTTAAGTGCCTTTGAACAGGGTATGTTAGTAGTTGTCAAGAACTGCAATGCTGCTGGGTTTTTCACGCTCAACAGTTTCCTGTGTGTATCAAGAATGGTCCACCACCCCTATTGCATCCCTATTGAACGCTTTCGACACCATGTAGAGTCCATGCCCCGACAAATTGAGGCTGTTCTGAGGGTAAAGTAGGGTGCAACTCAATATTAGGAAGGTGTTCTTAATGTTTTGTACACCCAGTGTACGTACCCCATGCAGGAATCCAACCGACAACCCTACTAGCCCACTGATCCATGAGACCCACTAGTACTCTATATGTGTACTAATAAACTCAGTCCCATGTCGCCTGAACGAGCTTCCCTTCCTGACTCACCCTCTCATCTCAGATCGATATTCAAAAGGAAAGCGGGCATGAATCAAAAAACAATGAGGGAGTGTCAAATAAGAGCGAGAGAAAATCACTTCGCAGCCATTTAGAAATTAAGCTCTCTCTCTCTCCCGCTCTCTTTCTCCAAACAGGGGGAGTCATTCACCTGATTGATTTCTGTATATTCACAATCCTTTAATAGATGAGCTTAAAAAAAAAAAGCATTCCTCCTCCTATTTGCAAAATTGGAAAGCAGTAAAGGGTGCCAGCTTTGCTGCTGGCCCCTGTAGCCCTAGAATAAAGGACAGACAGGAGTGTCTGTGTGTGTGTGCGTGTGTGTGTGTGTGTGTGTGTGTGTGTAGGTGAGGGGTTGAAAATGATGACAACTGACTTTACATCCTAATGACAAAAAACACTTTAGTGTTTGGTAGGTGTCCGTTTTTTTATTTAGCCCACACTCAATCTCTCCACTCTGTTCCTATGCTAGGAGGGTTGGTCTGTGCCCACTTCGGGTGGCACCTCACCACCATATGGCATCAGCAGCATACAGCCTCCCTTGCTTCTGCCGGAACTGTCGCCATGCTGAGTGGCCCGCGTGGTTTCACCTTCCCCCTCTCCCACTATCCATCCCTTTCTTTCAGCCTCTCACTCATCCCTACCTAAACCTCTCTCCCTCCCCCCTCTCTTAATTCCTCCCCTCTGGTGTGCACATTCCTCAACTATGGTTAGCTATGTTCCCTTTTTCCATCTCTCTACAATCTTCCTTCTACTCTTTTCTCTCTATTTAGCTCAGCTGCTCTCTCTCTCTTTCTCTCTCTCTTTCTCTCTCTCTCTCTCTCTCTCTTTCCTCTCCTCGTCTCTGCCGCCCTATTCCCTCAACCCCTTTTCGGTGGTTATGTAACCAACATCAAGACACAAGCACTGTATTGATTATTGGCTATGCAACACAAACTGTCCTTGGGTACATGGAGTAACGTAAATCTCTCCTTTATAGGAGTGTTCACGTGTCTTAGACTGCTCTGGTCTGGATGGCCTATCCTCATTACTGAGTGGGACTTCAAGAAAGCCTGCAGCTCCAAGATGATAACATTTCCCAGCAGAGAGAGGGCGCGATGGAGAGAGAGAAGAGAGAGACGAAAGAGAGAGAGAGAGAGAGAGAGAGAGAGAGAGAGAATAAGATTCAGTCCACTTTAGAAGACACTCCACTTTGTCAATAACACATCTAATTACTTACACACTGTCAAAGGCTTAAAGTCACATACACATACAGGCACGAAAGCAGGCAGGCAGGCCCACGCGCACGCACACAGTAATTAGCCAGATACCTGAGGATGTCCAATTTTACACCACATTGTAGGCTTATAAAACAGATAAAAGACAGGCAGCGTGGAGGAGATAAAGAAGAAGATATAGAGGAAGAGATTGAGCGATGGAAATAGAAGATGGGTAAGAAATGGAGAGAGCACCAGAGCCAACAGCAGAGTTATGTGGGTAGTGTGCTCCCAGACAGAACTGGGCAATTCCATACTAACGGAATTACACTTGGACTTTTTCACTTTAAAATGTATGTCAAACAAAATCATTGATTTAAACTGTTTATCAAACCACACAACTCTATGCACAAGAACTACAATTTACAAAATAACATTTCACAAAAGCACATTTACTGTAAGAACTGTGTAGATGCAAAGTTTGGTAACAGAATTACGGTAAAATCTCCCTCAGTTTTTACAAGACCACATTTTCCAAAAACTCTGTTAAAAGGATCTGGTAAAAGCTAATACAAATGCAAGAGAAAGGCCAGACAGTGATGTAGGATTCTAGGTGTAATTTAGATGTTGTCCGCCAGATGGCAGCAGTGTGCATGGGCAAAATTTCAAACTGGTCCAGTGAAGAATTACATCACTATACAATATTTTGTGTCAAGTCTGCCAGGAGATTTCCCAAATGTGCCGAATTGGTCAATGTATACATTTTCAAGTACATAACTATAGAGAATATACAAAAATGCTATGGTAATGTAAGTTTACACACTCCCAGGAATGTCATACATGATGGATCATTAGCTTCCCTACAGAAAAGACACTAACCTTCACACATCTAGATGGCCGGGTGGGGTGGGTGTGGAGCCAGAGGTCAAACTGTTGAACCCAGTTCCTACAATTGAATATTAACATTTATTTTTCAAACACAACTACACTACATTTTATCTCTGGGACCCTCAGGATGACAAATCAGAGCCAGATTACTGAATGTAAGTACATTATTTACCTTCAGAGGTAAATGTACCAAACCAGTTGCTGTGATAAAAGTGTTTTGTTGTTGTGCACTATCCTCAAACAATATCATGGCATTTTGTAGCTGTAATAGCTACTGTAAATTGGGCACTGCTGTTAGATTAACAAGAATGTAAGCATTCTGTCCATATAAGACATGTCTATGTCCTTGAAAGTTGTCTGTTGTTTAAAACACCACTCTAGTCACATATCGCATACTGAGCAGCAACCGTCCCCTTATAGGGACACCGATAATGTAGAGGTGAAATATCTGCTCGAATTAAGATTCAAATATGTCTGCAGAAATAATGAGGTTTCAGTTATGACACCTTGAGTTTGAAAAAATTAATTGTATTTTAACTACAGTAGGTGAAGTGGATTTTATCCGGTAACGGAATTCCGGTAATGGAATTACATCATTGGTCCCTGATCTGTACTATACAGAACTGCATAATTATGGATTGGAATATCATTTTCTTCATGGTGATGTATTCTGAATAGGTACACAAAGGTAGAAATATGCTAAATCCTTATTTTGCATATTTGGGTATTATTCTACACACTGGCTATTATTGTAATGAGTTATGCCCTCAAATATAATTTTTTACAAAAATGCACTGTAATTGAGGCTTTAAAATGGCAACGTTTTCTCTCTTCCTCATGGCAAAATATGTACATTTGCAGGAAATTAGCTTGAAAACTGGCCATAGAAAAAAGCCTATTGCCTCTCTATATATCTATGGTCATAGTCTGACAGTTCTATGTGTTCTATTTCTGTGCTGTGTTTTGTGTTGGATCCCTAATTAGAGGCAGCTGCTATGCATTGTCTCTAATTAGGGATAGTCAAAATCTGCTTTATTTTTACTCATCTACCAATAGGTGTTCTTCTTTGCAAGGCATTGGAAAACCCCCCTGATCATTGTGGTTCAATCTGTGTTTGAAATTCACTGCTCGACTGAGGGACCTTACAGATAATTGTATGTGTGGGGTACAGAGATGCGTTAGTCATTCACAAATTATGTTAAACAGTATCGTTGCATACAGAATAAGTCCATGCAACTTATTATGTGACTTGTTAAGCACATTTTTACTCCTGAATGTATTTATGCTTGCCATAAAAAAAGGGGTTGAATACTTATTGACTCAAGACAATTCAGCTTTTCATTTTTTATTAATTTGTTCAAAAAAATCAAAATCTAATTCGATTTTTACATTATGGGGTATTGTGTGTAGGCCAGTGATACAACATCTCAATTTCAACATAATCCATTTTAAACTCTGGCAGTAACACAACAAAATTGAAAAAGTCAAGGGGTGTGAATACTTTCTGAAGACATTGTATACAGAAAACACTTAGAATTTTTTCGGTCTGTACCCCACACATACAATTATCTGTAAGGTCCCTCAGTCGATCAATGAATTTCAAACACAAATGAAACCACAAAGACCAGGGAAGTTTTCCAATGGAAACATTTGTTATTTGTGACTAGAGTCAATGTCCGTGCCCCTGCGGAAATCTAATTTGCATAATAAATAACAAATCTGTCAGTTTAAGCTAGAGATATATGTTTTTATGCATTGCTCAATCCACCGCATCCGCCGATCCGCATCCGGTGACAGAGCTAGAGCGGTGAGATATCTCACAAAATCGTCTGTAGAGTCCGAACGGTTTGGCCTACAAAATATGACCTATGACCTCTGTATGGAAAGCTGAGACTGACATTAACACATACATGTCAGTTGTTTTGCTATTGGATGCCCACAAGCCCACAAGACTCTTCTGAATGTCACCCGGTACCAGTTGAAAGAAATGATGGAAGTATACTGTATGGAGACTGTTTAGTGCCAAAAATAAGGGGTTAAATACATGTTAAAACATTTTTTTCTAGAAATGATCTTTCTTATATATATAGGACACTTCAGAAAAAACTTCCTTTAGTTTTTTTGGGGTTCATGTAGTCAATCTGTTATTCAATGCATTTGTATGGGCTAATAGCAGTATGGCCAAAATCATTTTTAGACAGGGCTTAGTCTGTAGATTAACAGTTACAGAGTTTAATGGCTGTGATAGGAGAAAATTGAGGATGGATCAACATTGTCGTTACGCCACAATACTAACCTAATTGACAGAGAGAAAATAAGGAAGCCTGTACAGAATACAAATATTCCAAACCATGCATCCTAAAGTAATACTGGAAAAATGTTCATAAAGCAATTAACTTTTCGACCTAAATACAAAGTGTTGTATTTGAGGCAATTCAACACATTACCTAGTACCACTCATATGTTCAAGCATAGTGTTGGCTGCATCATGTTATGGGAATGATTGTAATTATTAAGGACTGGGGAGTTTTTCAGGAATTGAGCTAGTCCTAGAGAGAGTAAAACCTGGTTCAGTCTGCTTTCCACCAGACACTGGGAGACCAATTCAGCTTTCAGCTGGAAAATAACCTAAAACACAAGGCCAAATCTACACTGGAGTTGCTTACCAAGAAGACAGTGAATGTTCCTGAGCGGCCAAGTTACAGTTTAGACTTAAATCTGCTGGAAAATCTATGGCAAGACCTGAAAATGGTTGTCTAGCAATAATCCAAAAACTATTTTACAGAGCTTAAAGAATTTTGAAAAGAATAAATGGGCAAACGTTCAACAATCCAGGTGTGGAAAGCTCTTAGAGACTTAACCAGAAAGACTCACAGCTGAAATCGCTTTCAAAGAAGATTTTAACATGTATTGACGCAGGGGGTTGAATACTTATCTAATCAAGATATATTAGTGTTTTATTTTTCATATTTATTTTTTTACAAATGTTAGAATATTTCTTCCACTTTGACAGAGTATTTTTTTGTACATCACTGACAGAAAATGACAATTCAATTCACTTTGATCCCACTTTGTAACAACAACAACAAAAGTCAAGGGGTGTGAATACTTTCTGGAGGCACTGTACAGTACCATACTGTGCTTTTCTATACTTTACTGTTCTGTACTGTCCTGTTCTCTACTGTGCTCTACTGTACTGTTCTGTGCTGTCCAAACTAGGGTTGAATGGCGGGAGCCAGGTTACCGAGATTTACCAGGATTTACCGGCCAAAACCAATCCCTTTTCCTGGGATAAATAACTGTGAGTAAGCGGTCAGTTATAATATATTATATATATGAACATCATGGCGTGAAATGGAACTGTTAAATTATTTGTGATGTCTAAATATGGCTTCTCTATGGCCTCTACATGATGAATCAACGCTCAGGGTGGGGACAGACAGCCCATCTCAGTATGGAGAGCAGTTCACAATGCATGTAGACCTACATATCAACTCATCATGGTAGCTTTTTGTCTTATGACAGGTAGGCCTACATTTGCTGCAGCATAGCCTATGCTACAGTAACATAAAGACAGAATACGTGTCTAATTTATCCATCTCCACCTGGCTTTCAGGGGTCACCTTGTTTTTATCTGTAAAGAATAGAATGTTTTAAATTGCAGCTTCAGTTTTAAAACAGCCTATTATTCGAATATTGATGCTTTAAATCAGTGCACGTGGGCGCACTCTCTCACAGTCTTTCTCTCTCACTCCATCGACTCCATTCAAATCGCATCCAAAATAGATAATCTCGTTCTAAAGATTGATATATCGCCCTATATATAGATGTCCTAGCCTACCTCTTTCGAGTAATACATACAATGCAGTAGTAGCCTTATATTTAGCTAATGATGGGTTATGCATAATAAGCTTCTAATTTCTAGCCTCTGTCTCTTGCGCAATACGCAAGCACCTGTGCTCCGCTGGTGTCTCTCCTTCAAAAAACGCACCTAAACTCTTTGAGTCCTTGCAAGAAAAGCTAGACTAGAATAGCTTGCTGGACATTATGTTTTCAGCATATTTTTTTATGCCAATAGACTATTCGAAGAGGGACGCAAGCTCTTTTTTTGCTGAATGTTAAGCAGCTGATAGAACTCACGGGTAGTTTGAAAGAATTGAGCGAAAGCACGACGGTGGTAGGCTATAGCATATAATTTATGCAGATCCGATAACTATTCAATCTTCGTGAAGAGAAGTGAAAGCCTTCTGCATTTAATGATAGTCATATATTATTTAAGGATGACATTAGAATGATGAAGATAAGGACACTTATTTAATTTAACTGTTGACAGCGAGGAAGGAATGAAACAACAATAGAGAGAGAAAGAGAAGGTAGGCTAACAACATTAAGGGAAATATTTTAAAAGGTATATACTGTATGCGTCAGCCTACTAATTATACAAATGTTATATTCCAAAATTCAAATCAAATTCGCTATACTTATAACTTTGTAGAGCGCATGTGTTCCACCAGAATCACATGTTCTCTTCTGCTTTATCATGGTTTGAACAATGTGCGTAGCCTAATTCCAGTCCATATAATACAGTATAATACAATACAATACAGTATTACAGTTCACACTCAAAAATATTAGCCTACTGGAGCTAGTTTCGTTTATTTACCCAAGAGAGGATATAGATAGCTACATCTATGGGCTTTAATGTTTTCCTATCGTGCGTATGGTGCAGTATACCATTGAAGTATTGGATAACGGCAACATAATTTGGCCTTTTTGGGGCTTGGGCTAATTCATTGTTTTTAAAGTTGGGCTCATAAAATGTATTTAATATATGGATTATAAGGCTCAGGTAGCATCAGGTTTTAATTTTCATCCTGATTAAATCCAGACATATGTATATGCTTTGTAATGCTTTTGAATGACACACGGTTTTGGTGGGAAATACTGGTTTACCTGAGAGAAAATTGATTTATTCTCGGGAAATATTCAACCATAGTCCAAACTGGTTCTGATTTGGTTCGGCCAGGGCAGACTGACCAAATTTCAACTACTTTGTAAGGAGTGGGGGTTGACTGTATTCACAGTCTTGCTTTGACCACCAGACAACAGAAAGAGAAGAAAAAAACAGTTATAAACTGAACATAACAGTATGCCAGTGGAAGGGAGGGCAGTAGCAGGTGACCCAACTGTGACTATGATTTCCCGTTTTAGCCAATTCAATTGCAGTAATTCCGTTACCGATTTGGTAACAGAATTACGAGTTTTAATCACTTCATAATTCATCAGTTAAAACACCTTAACTAATTGGTAGATCTACCTTTACTTGTTACTTCTTTCATTATCCTCCCTCCTCATCTTAAAGATATGTGGGATTTTGCACATAATTTACAGAAGGCAAATAATTTATCCAAAACTAAATTAAAGTGTTGATATTAGTTGACAGGGGTCTTTACTTCAACATTATTGTGTGTTGATGTATTTATAATACCTTTTAAGACTTTTTCTGGTAGATTTTATTGTTTCTGACCAGAAATCAAAGCATTTGCACTACATTTTAGCATTACACATTTCCAGGATAAAATAATGATTGAAAAATGTATATATGCCTTAATGAATTTTTTTAAATACTCTTAATTCATTTGACACCCATGGGTCTTTTTAGATGGAAATGCGCAGCTCCATATGGCTTGGCACAGTCGTACAGAGCTCTACCTACTTCAGCAGGGTGGGAAGTGCACTGTCTACAATCACACATACCATCACACACAAACACACTTCTGTACAAAGCTCCATCTTCAGTAGGGTGGGCACCGCCTACACACACATGCATATGCACGTACATGCACACACACACACACACATCTTGACTAGTCTACCAGTCCCTGCCACTGAAAAACATCACCACAGCATGATGCTGCCACCACCATGCTTCACCGTAGGGATGGTGTCAGGTTTCCTCCAGACGTGACATTTGACATTCAGGCCAAATAGTTCAACCTTGGTTTCATCTTGGTTTCCATCTTGTTTGTCACGGTCTGAGAGTCTTTAGGTGCCTTTTGGCAAACTCCAAACGGGCTGTCATGTGCCTTTTACAGAGGAGTGGCTTACGTCTGGCTACTCTACAATAAAGGCCTGATTGGTGGAGAGGGGCAGAGATGGTTGTCCTTCTGAAAGGTTCTCCACAGAGAAACTCTGGAGCTCTGTCAGAGTGACCATCAGGTTCTTGGGCACCTCCTTGACCAAGGCCCTTCTCCCCTGATTGTTCAGTTTGGCTGTATGGCCAGCTCTAGGAAGAGTCTTGGTGATTCCAAACTTCTTTCATTTAAGAATGATGGAGACCACTGTGTTCTTGGGGATCTTCAATGCTGCAGAAATGTTTTGCTACCCTTGCCCAGATCTGTGCCTCGACACAATCTTGTCTTGGAGTTCTATGGACAATTTCTTCGATCTCATGGCTTGGTTTTTGCTCTGACATGCACTGTTAACTTTGGGACCTTAATACATTTGAGAGTAAGGCTGTAACGTAACAAAATGTGGAAAAAGTCAAGGGGTCTGAATACTTTCCGAATGCACTGTATGAATGAGAGTGAAAAACAAAAAAAATGGAGGCTTCCTGGAGGTCAATAACAAGATATACATATAACAAGAGGAAAACTGCTGAACTAAGTATCATCATTGCACCTTGTCGATTCTACTATTCAAACTTGAGACCCCGACAGAGTTCCTAAATTATTTACATTTTTTTCAACATTCCAAAAAATGACATGGCTTTTGAGGGCTCGTCTTTAATGTACAGAGTTGTGAACACTTTCATCTCCATCTGTTTATCTTTCTCTCTATCAACAGGAATAGTACAGCTATCATGAATGCATTCTGAGTTTACTTCACTTGCCCTTTACGGAAATCTGCTTTGAATTTCTTGAGCTCCCCAAATTCATTTCACAGATCAACATCTGTGCTCATCTGGGATCATTATTAGAACATTTTTTATTTAACCTTTATTTTACTAGGCAAGTCAGTTAAGAACAAATTCTTATTTACAACGACGGCCTAGGAACAGTGGGTTAACTGCCTTGTTCAGGGGCAGAACGACATATTTTTACCTTGTCAGCTCGTGGATTCAATCCTGCAACCTTCCAGTTACGGGCCCAACACTCTAACCACTAGGCTACCTGCCACCCCGATAAACAGATAGTACATGTACATAATAGCCTGCTTGTCAAGTGAAACCAAATTTCTTAAAGTTTACTGCTTTTCATCAGAGTCAAGATCTTATCATTATCTGTATATAATGTCATAATGGGTCACATTCTGGGATTCCTCTGGGAAGCAGATGTGATCCAGCTGATTTACCCCTTAATCCCACCACTCTCTGATTCAATCTCTCACACAAGCATGCATTCTTGCACAAAACAAACACACAAGTGCACACAAAAAAAACTCACATGCACAACCACACACACACAAGAATTGTAAACGTGCACGACCATGCAGACATAAGCGTAAAGTGGTGACCACACCTCCCACTACCAAGAACACCAAAACATACAGACAGACACACACACATTCTCAACTGCATTCTCAAACTTGCTTCAGTCAAATGGGCCTTAGATGCTGGACTTATAGTTGACATATCGGTACTTTTCTCTTCAGAGCCAGAGTGATAGGAAGTTGTCTCTAACCAGACATCTGGGCTCAGATTACCCAACCACAAATTTGAATTTTCTAACCACTAGGAGGATACAGATTATATGACCCTGGGCCAGCGGTTAGAGGCATCAGGCTTACCCACATATCCACAACACAAACCGATGTGAAAGACTCAATGATGGCTCAATAGTACTTAAGAGTAGATTGACAAGTGATGTTAATTGATATTAGCTTGGAGAGCTAATACAAATCTTCAGGTCTCAGGCAAGGTTACGCATCACTCGAGCACCAAACCACATCCGTTAAACTTCAACCCCCTTTGACCACCTTGTACTCAGTGACCCATCCCGGGTTTAGGAACCAATATGACAGACTGGGTTTGAACCCAGGCCTTCTGACCGTCCCAAGACTGTGTTAGAATAACCAGCTGAACTTTAAAAAGAAATAGACAGCAAAATATGGTTATATAATGGTTTTTTACCTGACATCATTTTGCTGAGGAGGCTTCTTCTGCCCAACCAGGTTCACAGTTCTTGCTTGGATGGGCCTCTCCTCCCTGGAACACACAAGAGGGACACTGTGGTTGGAATGTTGTCAGAAAATGTTGTAAAATGTTATTGTTGTAAAATGTTATACAATGGTGTGGGTTCTTTAAAAGGTGGATGCATGACTCTCTATTTAGACGTTGGGTGAGTTCTTCTGCTCAGACGTTGCTGATGCCTGCCAGATCTTACAGCGCCTGGATAGATATTTTACGTATCAGCTAACCACATCATTTGTTATGGCAATCTGATGCCCAAATGCACAGTCGATTACATGGCGTGCAACCATTGGTTGACACATGCAACGTCTGAGCAGGGGAACGCAATTCATCACTTTTAACTCAAAATATCTATCGTAGTCTTTTTTCTCCTCAGAATTCTGACACATCAGTGGGTGGGTCCTCTGATAATCTTGATCACAGATGAAACCCTATGAGAACCCCACAACATGGAGGTGTTCTGTCTTAAACTGAAAGGGGTGACAGATCTTTCCTTAGATGGGTGTTATAAAAAAAAATGTGGGTTCGATCGCAACTGTGTCTTTACTGTCCAATATTTCTGCTGTTCAAACCTCCCATCTTCAATTACACCGATCGGTTGAAAAAGTTGATGTATAAAGCAAATTCTAATTCTTACAGTACCAGAGGAGCACACTGCATTCTTACAGTACCAGAGGAGCACACTGTGTTCTTACAGTACCAGAGGAGCACACTGTGTTCTTACAGTACCAGAGGAGCAAACTGCGTTCTTACAGTACCAGAGGAGCACACTGTGTTCTTACAGTACCAGAGGAGCACACTGCATTCTTACAGTACCAGAGGAGCACACTGTGTTCTTACAGTACCAGAGGAGCACACTGTGTTCTTACAGTACCAGAGGAGCACACTGCATTCTTACAGTACCAGAGGAGCACACTGTGTTCTTACAGTACCAGAGGAGCACACTGTGTTCTTACAGTACCAGAGGAGCACACTGCGTTCTTACAGTACCAGAGGAGCACACTGCGTTCTTACAGTACCAGAGGAGCACACTGTGTTCTTACAGTACCAGAGGAGCACACTGTGTTCTTACAGTACCAGAGGAGCACACTGTGTTCTTACAGTACCAGAGGAGCAAACTGCGTTCTTACAGTACCAGAGGAGCACACTGTGTTCTTACAGTACCAGAGGAGCACACTGCATTCTTACAGTACCAGAGGAGCACACTGTGTTCTTACAGTACCAGAGGAGCACACTGTGTTCTTACAGTACCAGAGGAGCACACTGCATTCTTACAGTACCAGAGGAGCACACTGTGTTCTTACAGTACCAGAGGAGCACACTGTGTTCTTACAGTACCAGAGGAGCAAACTGTGTTCTTACAGTACCAGAGGAGCACACTGTGTTCTTACAGTACCAGAGGAGCACACTGCGTTCTTACAGTACCAGAGGAGCACACTGTGTTCTTACAGTACCAGAGGAGCACACTGCGTTCTTACAGTACCAGAGGAGCACACTGCGTTCTTACAGTACCAGAGGAGCACACTGCGTTCTTACAGTACCAGAGGAGCACACTGCGTTCTTACAGTACCAGAGGAGCACACTGTGTTCTTACAGTACCAGAGGAGCACACTGCGTTCTTACAGTACCAGAGGAGCACACTGCGTTCTTACAGTACCAGAGGAGCACACTGCGTTCTTACAGTACCAGAGGAGCACACTGCGTTCTTACAGTACCAGAGGAGCACACTGTGTTCTTACAGTACCAGAGGAGCACACTGCGTTCTTACAGTACCAGAGGAGCACACTGTGTTCTTACAGTACCAGAGGAGCACACTGTGTTCTTACAGTACCAGAGGAGCACAATGCGTTCTTACAGTAACAGAGGAGCAAACTGCGTTCTTACAGTACCAGAGGAGCACACTGCGTTCTTATAGTACCAGAGGAGCACACTGCATTCTTACAGTACCAGAGGAGCACACTGCGTTCTTACAGTACCAGAGGAGCACACTGCATTCTTACAGTACCAGAGGAGCACACTGTGTTCTTACAGTACCAGAGGAGCACACTGCGTTCTTATAGTACCAGAGGAGCACACTGTGTTCTTACAGTACCAGAGGAGCACACTGCGTTCTTATAGTACCAGAGGAGCACACTGCGTTCTTACAGTACCAGAGGAGCACACTGTGTTCTTACAGTACCAGAGAAGCACACTGCGTTCTTACAGTAATAGAGGAGCAAACTGCGTTCTTACAGTACCAGAGGAGCACACTGCGTTCTTATAGTACCAGAGGAGCACACTGCATTCTTACAGTACCAGAGGAGCACACTGCGTTCTTACAGTACCAGAGGAGCACACTGCATTCTTACAGTACCAGAGGAGCACACTGCGTTCTTACAGTACCAGAGGAGCACACTGCATTCTTACAGTACCAGAGGAGCACACTGCATTCTTACAGTACCAGAGGAGCACACTGTGTTCTTACAGTACCAGAGGAGCACACTGTGTTCTTACAGTACCAGAGGAGCACACTGCGTTCTTACAGTACCAGAGGAGCACACTGCGTTCTTACAGTACCAGAGGAGCACACTGCGTTCTTACAGTACCAGAGGAGCACACTGCGTTCTTATAGTACCAGAGGAGCACACTGCATTCTTACAGTACCAGAGGAGCACACTGCGTTCTTACAGTACCAGAGGAGCACACTGTGTTCTTACAGTACCAGAGGAGCACACTTAGAACAATCAGATAATTATTTTCTGACTGTGACCTATGCAGGAAAATATCTGCACATACAGTAACACAAACCCACACACACACCCACACACACACACTACATATGCACGGGCAGATAGTATGAATACAAAAGGACTGTGTAAATATTGATATGGCAGGTTGAATTAAATTCCAGCCTATGTGTGTGTGTGTGTGTGTGTGTGTGTGTGTGTGTGTGTGTGTGTGTGTGTGTGTGTGTGTGTGTGTGTGTGTGTGTGTGTGTGTGTGTCTGTGTGTGTGTGTGTGTGTGTGTGTGTGTGTGTGTGTGTGTGTGTGTGTGTGTGTGTGTGTGTGTGTGTGTGTGTGTGTGTGTGTGTGTGTGTGTGTGTGTGTGTGGTCATAGTACTGTGGGCAGGTTTCATCAGTGCTTCTCACATTAGTGGGTTTATCGAACGGCTTTGCTGCATAGAATGGCAGATTAGATGACACATCAGTTCAGCCCGGGTCTACTGTAATCTGGTGTTGTGATTAGAGTAGATGATGGTATCGGATATAGGTGAGTTCTTACACAAGGCTATTTTCATCCCTAGAGTGTGGGCCCATAGGCCACTGAAGCATATGTTGCAATTCAGATCACACAGCAAACCACATGAGCATGTGAAGCATGCATGAGCGCACACACACACACACATGCTACAGTGTTACAAGGCTGAGGCAGAGCCTGTGATGAATATTATGCATGACCACTTATGTATTGGACACTTCCTTCTTTAGATGCAATGAATCGATCTGCAGTTTCAGTGCAGGGCCATCACTCTGCACAAGGAGCCTAAAATAGAACACAGACGTGAATAGCAGAGGAGTTCTCATAGGGGCCTAGTTATTCATTCTCTATAAGACGTCAAACAAGTAGTGAGTTGTTTGACGTCATATCACCTCGCTGCAGTTTGTCAGGCAATATGTAATATGCTACTCACATTGGGTTACATTTAACTCACGATGACAAATTGTCGTGACAAATACAGCAGATGTGCTTGCGTTCTTTGTGTGAAAATACTAGAATCGCACAGGCTGACTGTTCTGATTTTCGCCCATCATCCACTATAACAAAACAGCATATAGGGCATAGACTAGGCTACATGCATTTACGCTACCCTTTCTGTGGAGATGGGATGCTGTAGGCTGATGCGAGAGCGCTGGCCTAGATTGGGCCGTTGTACTCAACCGCACCGCGTCGCCAAAGCAGCGACCTAACACGCAAACAGCTGTTGTGATATGGGATGGAAACACACGGCTAGAGCAGAGATGCACTGATTTTACAAGGAGAAATAAGAGAATCTCGGTCGAATCACGTTGTGTAATCGCAGCCTGAAGTTAGACTATAGCCTATATACGCAGTGCTTGAGATACTGGGCTATAGGCTATTTATAACCTACATAGCCAGCAATTTAGAAGTGTTCGCATATGACAGAACACAGGATTGCATTGGGGGGAAATGGGTGAGTTTGAGAAGAAATTAGTTAGATATCCGGTTATCCGTGTCCGGGCATCAGAAGACAGTGGAGTGTGACGCTGTTGTGTGTCTCGGGGACGACACACCCCTCTCTCTCTCCCTCCCTCTCTCCTCCTCTTCGTCTCTTACAACTGTGACAGCGCTGACCCAACACACGCTTACTCAGAAACCTCTTCCTCTCTCTCTCTCTCTTTCACACACGCACACACACAGCATGTTAGGGCAATTTGGTAGGTAATCCTTGAGTCTCTGTAGACTCAATTATAGGCTATAGATGGATAAGAGTGACTGCGCAAATAGGCTACACTATCTTAGCCGCGAGAGGAGCTGGGGCTGTACACGCTGACACACACACACACGTCGATAGCATTGAGTAGGTTAGGTAGGCAGATATTTGTATAGGTTTGGTAGCCTATTGGTAGCCTAGCGGCCGATGAGCAGCAGTATGGGTACAATCTCTGCACTACATCTCCCCAACATCTCCAGAGCGGAAATAGCCCCAGTATCTCTCTTACTTTAACATGGCCTCTTCCTTCTCATCCTCCTCCTTCTGTCGAGCTAACACGGCCATGATTATCTTCTTCTCTTCCTCAGTCAGATGGCTCAGGTCCGGCTCATGCATGGACGCCGGCGCAACGGGTGGGCGCGGGCCGCCCCGAGGGCCCACCGAGGCGGACATCTTCTCCCCCCTTCCTCGGTGGCTCGGATCACCGACAGAAATCCCGCTGGCGCAGCCCACGGATCACGACATGGCCCACGGACGAAGCAACGGCTCGGGCAAGTGATGCAAGGCTCCCATGGTGGCGGGCACCCACGGCGGTAGTGCTTCGTCTATTCCTAGTCGCCTTTCCTCTTCCTCTGCCTCTCTCTCCGTCTTTTCTCTTCTCCCCCCCACCCCCCACCCGCCCGCCTCTCCCCTCCACCTCCAGTTACGGGGAAACCATCTCCGGTGGAGAATGATACTCGGTCAACTGGGAAAGCTTTCTTCACCGCGGAGAGATGTTACTCTGCCGCTGCCTAGACTGGTCCGCTGGCTGGGTTGGCGCCTTGTTTTCTAACGCTGCAGCGCTCTGTTGCTGATGCTGCCGCTGTCAGGGAGATGTGGAACCGTCAATGGGACCGCAGCCCCTGAAGCGCGCACACCTTCTCACACCGGGAGCGCGCATTCTCATTTGAGAATGGGGGCTCACCGTACGAGACGCGTGGACAATATTCTCTCTCACTTCACCAATCTTAGTGTTCTAGTGACGCGCTCCCTTTCTCCCTTCCTCGTGTGCGTGTGAGTGTCAGTACAGTTGTTGTATCTTGTTAGGGCCCCAGCTCAAAATACTCGCAACAAAAATATAGCATTGGTTGTCTACCCTGCACTGAAAATGTGCATGAGCCTATTTCAGGACCATGGACACGACAGTGAGTGTCCGGCAGCAATACTCAAAAGGAGATTGATAAACCAAAGCTTACCCGTCTTTTTTCATAAAACGTTATTCACTCTATTATAATGATACGTTTATTTGTATTTCAGTTTACAAAACAATGTAGCCTATATATGATACTATTATATATTCTTGGCATTGAATTGCGCCCATAAATAGTTGAGATGTTTGAGATGCTCATATCAGAAGTATTTTACTTTCAGTTTATCCCGATGCTGATGTTTCATAGCTAGGCTACAGTATTACGAATTCTGCAGTTTTAAATAATTACTTTTGTACCTTTAATACCAAGAAAACCTTTGAATTTGAACAAAATTCTTATTATTGCAAACAAAAATAATAATGATGTTGAAAGCGAAACACTAACCCAAAAGTATTGAGAACAAAATAAATAATATTGAAAGGAAATCATTTTGAATGGCAAGAGCAAGTTCATTTTAAATGAATAAAAAAAAAAAAAACACTAAACAGGTTTCCATCCAAACTTTTTATGAAAGTAAAGTAGAGGTGGGATCTTTTCAAACCAATCTCCAAATAAAATGCAAACCAATGGCGTAAATGCATTTACATAATTATGCCATGGCTTGAAGTTGTAATTATGCATGTGGTGCGTTATCTTAGCTGTCAGTCAAACTCTGCAAAGGTTTAAACAAAAACGGAAGTTTAGACATTCATTCCGAATGGTTAAGATTAGGGTAAGGTTTGTAACAACAAAGGGGGGCGGGGTCAATGCAAATGATGATAGCTTTGCACACTCTTTGCATTCTCTCAACCAGCATCACCTGGAATGCTTTTCCATCAGTCTTGAAGGAGTTCCCACATATGCTGAGCACTTGTTGGCTGCTTGTCCTTCACTTCGGTCTGGCTCATTCCAAACCATCTAAATTTGGTTGAGGTTGGAACCAAAGATCTCAAATTTGAAGGACAAATGTCCACCAGTCTAATGTCTATTGCTCGTGTTTCTTGGCCCAAGCAAGTCTCTTCTTCTTGTTGGTGTCCTTTAGTAGTGGTCGAGGCAAATTTATAGTGAAATGATTGTCTTTCCACTTCCGTATTATGGCCCCAACAGTGCTCACTGGAACATTCAGAAGCTTAGAAATGTGGCTATAACCAATGCCATCGTTATGTTTTGCAACAATTAGGTTGCGAAGGTCTTGAGATAGCTCTTTGCTTTTACCCATCATGAGATGTGTCTTGTGTGACACCTTGGCAATGAGACCTTTTTGTAGGCCATCAGTTGGGACTGAACCAGCTGATATTAATTTGCACTGACAGGGGGCTGGATTGCTTTTTAATTACTGATAGTTTTCAGCTGTTGTCTTTGCTTTCCATGCCTTTTTGAACCTCCCTTTCTTCATGTGTTCAATACTTTTTCCCTGTGTCATTTCACATTATTACACATAACTTAATTTCTGAACTTATTTGTTTTGGTTTCTTTGTATGTATGGATTACTTGGGTTGTTACCAACATCTGGTGAAACTTTCATGTCAATAGCCCTTTTGGAAATATATTTACTGAGAAAAATGGTGAGGTGTTCAATACTTATTTCACCCGCTGTATATATATATATATTCAGACCCCTTGACTTTTTCCACATTTTGTTACGTTACAGCCTTATCTTCAGCAATCTACACACAATACTAAATAATGACAAAGCGAAAGCAAATGTATATAAAAAAGAGAAATACCTTACATACTGTAAGTATTCAGACCCTTTGCTATGAGACTCTAAATTGAGATCAGGTCCATCCTATTTCCATTGATCATCCTTGAGGTGTTTCTACAAATTGATTGGAGTTCACCTGTTGTAAATTCACTTGATTGGACATGATTTGCAAAAACCAAGCCATGAGCTCCGAGACAGGATTGTGTCGAGGCACAGATCTGGGGAAGGGTACCAAAAAATGTCTGCAGCAATGAAGGTCCCCAAGAACACAGTGTCCTCCATCATTCTTAAATGGAAGAAGTTTGGCACCATCCCTACGGTGAAGCATTGTGGTGGAGGCTGGGAGGGACTGGGAGACTAGTCAGGATGAAAGATGAAAAGATGAACAGAGAAAAGTACAGTGAGATCCTTGATGAAAACCTGCTCCAGAGCACTCAGGATCTGGGGCGAAGGTTCACCTTCCAACAGGACAACAGGACAAAGCAGGAGTGGCTTTGGGACAAGTCTCTGAATGTCCTTGAGTGGCCCAGCCACAGCCCGGACTTGAGCCCGATCGAACATCTCTGAAGAGACCTGAAAATAGCTGTGCAACAACACTCCCCATACAACCTGACAAAGCTTGAGAGGATCTGCAGAGAAGAATGGGAGAAACTCCCCAAATACAGGTGTTCCAAGCTTGTAGCGTCATACCCAAGAAGACTCAAGGCTATAATCGCTGCCAAAGGTGCTTCAACAAAGTAATGAGTAAAGGGTCTGAATACTTATGTAAATGTGATATTTCCATTATTTGTTTTTATTATAAATTAGCAAACATTTCTACAAACCAGTTTATGCTTTGTCGTTGTGGGGTATTGTGTGTAGATTGATGAGGGCCATTTAAAGAAAAAACATTAAAAATAAAAAATAAAAAAATGTGGAAAAGCTTTGTATACATATATGTACAGTACATGATGAAGATCTCATTCTGAAATCATGGGCATTAATATGGAGTTGGTCCCCTCTTTACTGCTATAACAGCCTCCACTCTTCTGGGAAGGCTTTCCACTAGATGTTGGAACGTAGCTGCGGGGATTTGCCTCCATTCAGCCACAATAGCAATTAGTGAGGTTGGGCACTGATGTTGGGCGATTAGGCCTGGCTCGCAGTTGCCTTTTCAATTCATTCCAAAGGTGTTCGATGGGTTTGAGGTCAGGGCTCTGTGCAGGCCAGTCCAGGTCTTCCACACCAATCTCGACAAACCATTTCTGTATGAACCTTGCTTTGTGCACTGGGGCATTGTCATGCTGAAACAGGAAATGGCCTGGACACATGAAAGTTGGTTTGGTGTCTCTAGCTTAAACGGTTCAAGAGTTGCTGCTGATATTTTATGCAAATTATGCACATCTACAGTGGGGAGAACAAGTATTTGATACACTGCCGATTTTGCAGGTTTTCCTACTTACAAAGCATGTAGAGGTCTGTAATTTTTATCATAGGTACACTTCAGGTCTGTGAGAGCCGGAATTCTTACTGGTTGGTAGGTGATCAAATACTTATGTCATGCAATAAAATGCAAATTAATTACTTAAAAATCATACAATGTGATTTTCTGGATTTTTGTTTTAGATTCCGTCACTCACAGTTGAAGAGTACCTATGATAAAAATTACATTCTTCTACATGCTTTGTAAGTGGGAAAACCTGCAAAATCGGCAGTGTATCAAATACTTGTTCTCCCCACTGTATATAGTTATAGTTGATAAAGATTTAGAAGAATTTGAAGTTAGGATAGCCTGAATTTTTGTAGCTTAATTGGTCAAGGAGCTGGACCATTTTGAATGGCTACCTCTGTATTCCTTCGGTTCTCATTCAAACCCTTGTTAATTTATGCACGTTGTAAATTGTTAAAGTTATACGTAGTTTAAAATAGAATTTGACAAGCAATTTAAGTGGGCTCAGTCTAAACATCTCAGTGTTGGTTTGGAGATAATAGCTTAAGTGTTTTTTTGCCATACCCCGAGTCGATATTCAGGTAATAATAAAGAATTCCCTTCAACCATGCCAACAAAAAGGGAAAAACATTCTTTCCCATTGATCCCCAGTATAAAAGAGCCAACTTCATCATAGATCTTTTGTTATACAGAAATAACAAAACATGATGAAAAGCTGCTGTGTTGTTCAATGTACATGTAACCAGGTCAAAAATTCTGCTGTATTGTTCAATGTACATGTAACCAGGTCAGAAATTCTGCTGTATTGTTCAATGTACATGTAACCAGGTCAAAAATGCTGCTGAGTTGTTCAATGTTCATGTAACCAGGTCAAAAATGCTTTTGTGTTGTTCAATGTACATGTAACCACGTCAAAACTCCGACCTACGGTTCGCAATGCTCCCACTTAGCCTGCAACATGAGCCCTGTGGCTTCAGTCTATTCGGCCTGGGAGAGTGGGAAATTGTGGGGGCCAAGTCTCCAAGTAGCTAACATGTAGCTGGAAACATTTAATCACAGGACATTTAACTTGTTTAGTATAGACCGTTTGAAACTCCACTCACTACTTGCATCTGTCTAGTCCATTTGTTTGTGTTGTTGGTTGGGTCTAGCGTAATGTTCCGGTCGGTAGCTACAGTACCACTCACTCAAGTTGCTGCTAGCACCGTAATAAAAAGGGGCATGAGGGAAGCCCTAGTGAGAACACTCAGGAGCAGGCGATGTTGATAAGTAATCTTTAGACATGTACTTTTCTTAAATTTAGCTTTGTAATTGACTTAAACAAGCAGATAACAAGAAAATTGCGTTTGAAAAAGATTCTGTTTTTGCTGTGAGCCAATGGGGTAACCAATGTGACCATGGGTTGGTTTCCCCTAAGGCAGGCGGGGCCGCAACGTTGTATTTAATACCGACTGGGAATATTGAAATGCATTGGTATCCATAGCAATGGCTTCATCTGGGCTTCTCAATGATGCGACATGAGAGAGCTGTTAGCTGACATTAGCTAGCTGGTTTTCGTCACTCTGAACTTTTCAAACAGCAGTAACTTTTTGTTGTAGAAGATACAGTAATTATTTTGTGAGCGAGTTTTTAAATTGTAATCAGTATAGCCCCTCATTGTGCTTCTTGTGTTTCCCCACCAGCTGCTTTCGGGAGACGCCGAAAACTCAAGAACTCAAGAACTCGGATACTTGTGTCAACACCTGTTACCAACTAGCCTGGAATAGGTAACAAACGTTTCCAGCGCTGTAGAAGCTGTGTTTATTACGCTCTTGTCCGGATTAATATTAACAATCCGGAGTTCCAAAGCGGCAATGGTTTGCTATTGGATGACTACAGGAATGAGGTGATTATGCTTAGCAAACAAATCTCAATTCTCAACTCCTATGGCAGGATGCAGCTCGGGCCTAATGAATGTTTCCCCACCTTGTAATCTGTCCCTATCCGAATGGCATGTGCTACCTGGAACTTGCCTGCCAAGGAAGTCATCTCCATCTGCTTCTCCTCCTCCATCCTGTGGTGAAGTAGACGGAGAACAGCAAGAAGAGTGTTCCAATCAGCGCTAGTCCCATGTCACAAGTTGTGGAAACCGAAGGCAGCGGCATACTGCTAAGCGGACGGGAGTGACTGCGAGAGGTTCAGAGCAGATTGACATATGGAATAGCTTCACTGCACTGGTTCCTGATCTACCTGCGCCTTCATCGCTGGGACTGCCTGTGTCTGTGACGGCGGTGCTAACTCAAACTATTTTTTTTTTTTTTTTTTTTTTACCTTTATTTAATCAGGTAGGTCAGTTGAGAACAAGTTCTCATTTGCAACTGCGACCTGGCCAAGACAAAGCAAAGCAGTGTGACAAATAACAACACAGAGTTACACATAAAACAAACAGTCAAAAACACAATAGAAAAATCTATATACAGAGTGCAAAATGTAGTGCAAAAATGCAGTAAGGTTAAGAGGTAGAACAATAAATAGACTATAGTGGTGACATAAATTACATAAATTATCATTATTAACACAGGAATGAAAAATGTGCAAATTATGATGTGCAAATAGAGATACTGGAGTGCAAGATTAGTGAAAATAAACAAAAAATAAATATGGGGATGAGGTAGTAGTGTGGGCTATTTACAGAAGGGCTATATACAGGTGCAGCGATCGATAAGCAGCTTTGATAGCTGATGCTTAAAGCTATTGAGGGAGATAGGAACCTCTAGCTTCAATGATTTTTGCAATTCGTTCCAGTCATTGGCAGCAGCAAACTGGAAGGAATGGCAACCAAAGGAGGTGTTGGCTTTGGGGGTGACCAGTGAGATATACCTGCTGGAGCGCATGCTACGGGTGGGTGTTGCTATAGTGACCAGTGAGCTGAGATAGGGCGGGGATTTACCTAATAAAGACTTATAGATGACCTGGAGCCAGTGGGTTTGGCGACGAATATATAATGAAGGCCAGCCAACGAGAGCATACAGGTCGCAGTGGTGGGTAGTGTATGGGGCTTTGGTGACAAAACGGATGGCACTGTGATAGACTACATCCAATCTGCTAAGTAGAGTATTGGAGGCTAGTTTGTAAATGACATCGCAGAAATCAAGGATCGGTAGGATAGTCAGTTTTACAAGGGCATGTTTGGCAGCATGAGTGAAGGAGGCTTTATTGCGAAATAGGAAGCCAATTCTGGATTTAATTTTGGATTGGAGATGGTTGATGTGAGTCTGGAAGTTGAGTTTATAGTCTAACCAGATGCCTAGGTATTTGTAGGTGTCCACGTATTCTAATTCGGATCCGTCGAGAGTAGTGATGATAGTCCGGTGGGCGGGTGCTGGCAGCGTTCGATAGAAAAGCATGCACTTAGTTTTACTAGCGTTTAAGAGCAGTTGGAGGCCACGGAAGGAGTGTTGTATGGCATTGAAGCTTGATTGAAGGTTAGTAAACACAGTATCCAAAGAGGGGCCAGATGTATACAGAATGGTGTCATCTGCGTAGAGATGGATCAGAGCGTCACCAGCAGCGAGAACGACATCGTTGATGTATATAGAGAAAAGGGTTGGCCCAAGAATTGAACCCTGTGGCACCCCCATAGAGACTGCCAGAGGATCGGACAATAGACCCTCCGATTTGACACACTGAACTCTGTCTGCAAAGTAGTTAGCGAACCAGGCAAGGCAGTCACTTGAGAAACCAAGGCTGTTGAGTCTGCCAATAAGAATGCAGTGATTGACAGAGTCGAAAGCCTTGGCCAGGTCGATGAAAACGGCTGCACAGTACTGTCTTTTATCGATGGCGGTTATGATATCGTTCAGTACCTTGAGCGTAGCTGAGGTGCACCCATGACCAGCTCGGAAACCAGATTGCATAGCAGAGAAGTTACGGTGGGATTCGAAGTGGTCAGTTATCTGTTTGTTAACTTGGCTTTCGAAAACTTTAGAAAGGCAGGGCAGGATGGATATTGGTCTATAACAGTTTGGGTCTAGAGTGTCTCCTCCTTTGAATAGGGGGATGACCGCGGCAGCTTTCCAATCTCTAGGGATCTCAGACGATACGAAAGAGAGGTTGAACAGGCTAGTGATAGGTGTTGCAACAATTTTGGCTGATAATTTCAGAAAGAGAGGGTCCAGATTATCTAGCCCAGCAGATTTGTAGGGGTCCAGACTTAGCAGCTCTTTCAGAACATCAGCCGTCTGGATTTGGGTGAAGGAGAAGCGGGGGGGGCTTGGGCAAGTAGCTGCCGGGGGTGCAGAGCTGTTGGCCGGGGTAGGGGTAGCCAGGTGGAAAGCATGGCCAGCTGTAGCAAAATGCTTATTGAAATTTTCGATAATCGTGGATTTATCGGTGGTAACAGTGTTTCCGAGCCTCAATGCAGTGGGCAACTGGGAGGAGGTGCTCTTATTCTCCATGGACTTTACAGTGTCCCAGAACTTTTTGGAGTTAGTGCTACAGGAAGCAAATTTTTGTTTGAAAAAGCTGGCCTTTGCTTTTCTAACTGACTGTGTGTACTTGTTCCTGACTTCCCTGAATAGCTGCATATCGCGGGGGCTGTTCGATGCTAATGCAGTGCGCCACAGGATGTTTTTGTGTTGGTCTAGTGCAGTCAAGTCTGGGGTGAACCAAGGGCTATATCTATTCTTAGTTCTACGTTTTTTGAAAGGGGCATGCTTATTTAGGATGGTGAGGAAAGCACTTTTAAAGAACAACCAGGCGTCCTCTACTGACGGGATGAGGTCAATATCCTTCCAGGATACCTGGGCCAGATCTAATAGAAAGGCCTGCTCGCAAAAGTGTTTTAGGGAGCGTTTGACAGTGATAAGGGGTGGTCGTTTGACCGCTGACCCATTGCGAATGCAGGCGATGAGGCAGTGATCGCTGAGATCCTGGTTGAAAACAGAGGAGGTGTATTTGGAGGGCAAGTTAGTCAGAATGACATCAATAATGGTACCCATGTTTACGGATTTTGGGTTGTACCTGGTGGGTTCCTTGATAATTTGTGTGAGATTGAGGGCATCTATCTTAGATTGAAGTACAGCCGGGGTGTTAAACATATCCCAGTTTAAGTCACCTAACAGTACAAACTCTGAAGATAGATGGGGGGCAATCAATTCACATATGGAGTCCAGGGCACAGCTGGGGGCTGAGGGGGGTCTGTAACAGGCTGCAACAGTGAGAGACTTATTTCTGGAAAGGTGGATTTTTAAGAGTAGAAGCTCAAACTGTTTGGGCACAGACCTGGACAGTATGACAGAACTCTGCAGGTTATCTCTGCAGTAGATTGCAACTCCGCCACCTTTGGCAGTTCTATCTTGACGGGAAATGTTGTAGTTGGGGATGGAAATTTCCGAATTTTTGGTAGCCTTCCTAAGCCAGGATTCTGACACAGCTAGGACATCCGGGTTGGCGGAGTGTGCTAAAGCAGTGAATAAATCAAACTTAGGGAGGAGGCTTCTAATGTTAACATGCATGAAACCAAGGCTTTTACGGTTACAGAAATCAACAAATGAGAGCGCCTGGGGAATAGGTGTAATACTGGGGGTTATAGGGCCTGGGTTTGCCTCTACATCACCAGAGGAACAGAGGAGTAATAGAATCAGTGTTCGGCTGAGGGCTTTCAGAACTGGACGTCTAGTACGTTGGCTACATAGAATAAAAGGAGCAGATTTCTGGGCGTGGTGGAATAGGTTGAGGGCATAATGTACAGACAAGGGTATAATAGGATGTGAATTCAGTGGAGGTAAACCTAGGCGTTGGGTAATGAAGAGAGAGGTTGCATCTCTG
Source organism: Thymallus thymallus (assembly GCA_023634145.1). Lineage (NCBI taxonomy): Eukaryota > Metazoa > Chordata > Actinopteri > Salmoniformes > Salmonidae > Thymallus > Thymallus thymallus. The sequence continues at coordinate 44,202,276 of CM042388.1, forward strand.
GAGACACCAGTTAAGCCAGGTGAAGTCTCCGCATGTGTGGGGGGAGGAACAAAGGAGCTATCAGAGGCCAGTTGAGCAGGACTGGGGGCTCTACAGTGAAATAAAACAATAATAGCTAGCCTGAACAGCAAAAGACAAGGCATATTGAAATAAGAAAGGGGCAGAAAAATAAAATAAAATAAAAAAAACAGTTAATTAAGAGAGCTAAGACAACGACGGGTAATGGAGATGAATGGACAAAGAGGGTCAGTTAGAAAAAGTGATGTACTACACACAGGACCTGAGGCCTGATAGTTAAACAGAAAGAAATACCATATAACCAAACAGTCCTGCAGGCATCAGCTGTGGAGCTGAGCAATCATAGGATCCGATGAAAAGCAAAGTGGTGAGCCGGGGATCAGTTAAAATGGGCACGGCGTTCAGAGTGCTAGCAGGCTGGGCTAGCAGGCTGGGCTAGCAGGCTGGGCTAGCAGGCCGGAGCTAGCAGGCTGGGCTAGCAGGCCGGAGCTAGCAGATGGATCTTCGGCGACGTCGCAGAGGAGAACCCTGTTGAGACCACATCGGACAATTACGTCGGCAGACCAGTCACGGTGGCTCGGTGGGGTTCCGTGTCGACAGTAGAAGGTCCAGGTAGGTTGACAAGGTACTGTAGCCCGGGAGAGTAGCTAGCACACGTCGGATGTCCGGGAGATGAGCCTAGCTCACGCTAGCATTGGTAGCGTGTAAACAATGGAGGTTAGCTATAACGCCGGTCACTCGAATGCAGCTAGCTAGCTGTGATGATCCGGTGTGGTAGTCCTGTAATTTCAGTGGAAATCCGGTGAAGTGGAAGGGAACGCAGTCCGATAAGCGCTGGGTTGGTAGCGCGCTGAGCAGACTGGCCAATATTGTCCGAACTGAAAGCTGTCTGAGCAGCTAGAGCGGAGGTGATGACCGCTAGCAATGGTTAGCGATGGCTGGTTAGCAAGCTAGCTAGCAGGCTAACTTTTGACTGCGGTTCAGTTAAATAGTGGAAAAGCACGGATATTTGATCCGATATTTGGTCCGTATCACATTGGGTAAGGTGGCTTGCAGGAGGGGTAAAACGGGAACAAATAAAAATGTATGTAAAGACAAAATTACAAACTACTACAAACTATTTACATGGGTCACGAGACGGGACAACAAAAAATACGTCTACACTGTTACGCCATCTTGGATCCCTTAGTCAACTATACTGACTCCAGCAGCGGCTTTGCCGTCGAGCTTGGCTCCTTTCCCTCTCTCCGGATCTGATGGGGCACTGCCTGCTGTGGGAGGTCTGGACTTATCGCCGGGAGCAGCGGGCGTATGCTATCCTGCTTCTCGTGGGCCCGTGAAAGGCTCAACGAATTGTGTGAGGGGTGGGAATGTGTGGATTTCTCAATTACCTTCTCCGGGCCATTGTATTAGGCAGTTCAATGGTGAGAAATGTCTCAGTCCCTGGAGCACGAGAAGATGTTGTGCTATTCAGGAGCACGAGTACAGGACATCAAACATCTGCTCCCAAACATTTTAAGCCAGCGTCAGGAAATAGAGTCTATCATAGTTCATGTGGGATTCGATTACATTATTAAGGGCAGCTCAGAACAGCTGAAGATGGACTTTAAAGAACTGATTGGGTTACTACTTGACACCAACAAACACCCCATAATATCTGGCCATCTGCCTTCCCTAAATTGTGGCATTGAAAGGTTCAGCAGACTTTTAGCCCTCAATAACTGGCTATGAGATTATTGCAGCTCTGTGGGTGTAACATTTATTGACAAATTTGATACCTTCTGGTAACAAAGCTCGTATTAGAAGGATGATGGGATCCACCCAAATCATTTGGGTTCCTGGATCCATTCATTAAATCCCTACCACTGTGTTGATGAGTTGTCATAATGGGGGCACTTGAAGACACAATGTAAGTAACCTAATTTATGTTCCTCTTACTCCCCTGAATGCCTCTGCTGATCCTACAGCCATTGTATGCAGTAATCATGTGCCAATAAACCTGAGTTATACTGTTAGCACTGAGGCGGTGTACCCTAGCAGGAAGTCCACTGTGTGCAGCTCACCCTGCACTAACATAAATAACCTGAACACCTCTGCTAAACATTCCAGTAAAGCAAAAAACAATCAAGAATCCAAGAAAAGTGCTAAAATAAAATATCACAGTATGTGATATCAGCAGAGAGGTATTTTTTCTGGGTGATTTAAATATTGACTGGCTTTCATCAGGCTACCCACTCAAGAGAAAGCTTCAAACGGTAACAGTCAACCTACCAGGGTAGTTACAAACAGCACAGGAATTACATTTTTTTATATATTTTTTTATTTAACCTTTATTTAACTAGGCAAGTCAGTTAAGAACAAATTTTTATTCACAATGACAGCCTACACCGGCCAAACTCGGACGACACTGGGCCAATTGTGCGCCACCCTATGGGACTCCCAATCACAGCCAGTTGTGATACAGTCTGAATTCGAACCAGGTTGTCTGTAGTGAAGCCTCTAGCACTGGGATGCAGTGTCTTAGACCAAATTAGCTTGAAAGCAGTATCCAAATCCATTGGATGTAGTGATCACAGTATAGTAGCCATATATAGGAAAACCAAAGTTTCAAGGGCTGGGCCTATTATAGTGTATAAGAGGTCATACAACACCTTTTATAGTGATTCCGATGTTGTTGATGTATAGAATATGTGTTGGTCCATGGTGTGTAATGAGAACAACCAGAAGCTGCACTTGACACATTTATGAAATGGCTTATCCAAGTTACTAATAAGCATGCACCCATTAAGAAAATGATTGTAAAAAATCCCAGATGATTGATGAGTAATTGAAAAATTGTATCGCTGAGAGGGATGAGGCAAAATAAATGGCAAATCAGTTTGGCTGCACCGATTGGCAAACATACTGCAAATTGAGAAATCATGTGAATAAAGTAAAAAGAAGAAACTACACTATGAAACAAAGAATTAGATAAAAAACTTTGGAGCACTCTTAAATTACATTTTGGGAAAAAAAGGCAAACACCGCTCCACCATTCATTAAATCAGATGGCTCATTCATCACATAACCCATTGATATTGCCAACTACTTTTTTCATTGGCAAGATTAGCAAACTTAGGCATGACATGCCAGCAACAAACAGTGACACTACACATCCAAGTATATCTTACCCAATTATGAAAGACAAGCGCTGTAATTTTGAATTCTGTAAAGTGAGTGTGTAAGCGGTGAAATAATTATTGTTGTCTATCAACAATGACAAGCCAACAGGCTCTGACAACTTGGATGGAAAAGTACTGAGGATAATAGCGGATGATACTGCCACTCCTATTTGGAATATCTTCAATTTAATCCTATTAGAAAGTGTGTGCCCTCAGGCCTGGAGGAAAACAAAAGTAATTCCCCTACCTAATAATAGTAAAGCCCCCTTTACTGGTGCAAATAGCCAACCAATCAGCTTGTTACCAACACTTAGAAAAACTTTCGAAAAAAATGATGTTCGACCAGATAAATGTTTTTTTACGGTAAACAAATTGACAACAGACTTTCAGCATGCTTATAGGTAAGGACATTTAACAAGCACAACACTTACACAAATGACTTATGATTGGCTGAGAGAAATTGAAGATAACAAAAATTGTGGGGGCTGTTTTGTTAGACTTCAGTGCGGCTTTCAACTTTATCAATCATAGTCTGTGCTGGAAAAACGTATGTGTTATCGCTTTTCATCCCCTGCTATATTGTGGATAAAGAGTTACCTGTCTAACAGAACACAGAGGGTGTTATTTAATGGAAGCCTATCCAGCATAATCCAGGTAGAATCAGGAATTCCCCAGGGCAGCTGTCTAGGCACTTTACTTTTTTCAATCTTTACTAAGGACATGCCACTGGCTTTGAGTAAAGAAAGTGTGTCTATGTATGAGGATGACTCAACACTAAACACGTCACCAACTACAGCAACTGAAATGACTGCAACACTTAACAAAGAGCTGCAATTTGTTTCAGAATGGGTGGCATGGAATAAGTTAGTCCTAAATATTTCAAAAACTAAAAGCATTGTTTTGGGGATAAATCATTCACTAAACCCTAAAACTCAACTAAATCTTGTAATGAATAATGAGGAAATTGAGCAAGTTCAGGTGACTAAACAGCTTGGAGTAACCCTGTACTGTAAACTGTCATGGTCATAACATATTGATACAACAGCAGCTAAGATGGGGAGAAGTCTGTCCATAATAAAGCACTGTTCTGCCTTCTTAACAGCACTATCGACAAGGCAGGTCCTACAGGCTCTGTTTTTGTTACCCCTGGACTACTGTACTGTTCAATCATGTAGTCAGGTGCCACAAAGAGGGACATAGGAAAATTACAATTGGCTCAGAACAGGTCAGCATGGCTGGCCCTTGGAAATACAGAGAATGCTAACATTCATAATATGCATGTTAATCTCTCCTGGCTCAAAGTGGAGGAGAGAACGACTTCATCACTACTTGTATTTGTGAGAGGTATTGACATGTTGAATGCACCGAGCTGTCTGTTTGAACTACTGCCACACAGCTCAGACACCCATGCATACCCCACAGGACATGTCACCAGAGGTCTCTTCACAGTCCCCAAGTCCAGAACAGACTATGGGAGGCGGACAGTTCTACATAGAAGATAATACATTTTAAACCATGACTACATGGAACTCTATTCCAAATCAAGTAAGTCATGCAGCAGTAAAATTACATTGTGAATGTATTGTAATGTTTTAAAAATTGTATAACTCCTTAATTTTGCTGGACCACAGGAAGTGTAGCTGCTGCCTTGGAAGTAGTTTAAAGAAATGTGTTTGTTGAAAGAAATGTATTAATGCTGTTACTAAAACAGCTGTATTGTTAGAACCGTAGCTGATGTTTTTGTTCTGTGAACAGATTTGAATAGCAGAGAAGTAGACCAAGATGTCGTACCCTCTAACGTTTTGTCTAACTTGTTCGCAAAGTGGTCAAAAGTTCAGTTGTTTGAAAAAAAATTAGAGAAAACGTTGTTGATGCGGTTACTTAAACAGCTGAAACATTTGATCGGTACCAGAAAATTCTGTTGTTATTTCAGTTTTGAATAGGAGAGAAGATTTCATACACTTTAACATTTTGTCTAAGTGGCCCAAAATAGCTGATTTGTGTCAAAAGTTATGTTGTTTATAGTGAATGTTGGAAGTGATGGTGTCACAATGGGGAGCTTTAGAATGTTGAAAAAGTCCCATTAAAGTGAATGAATATGGACAAAAAGAAAGTTTAAAAATAATAAAATATATTAAAAAAGTTGTATGCGTGCAACCTACTCCAGATCATACACGTCATAAAGTTTGAATGGCGTTTCTAGCTTAAACGGTGTAAGAGAAATAGCATGAAGAAGAAGAAGAAGAAGAAGAAGAAGAAGAAGAAGAAAAAGAAGAAGAAGAAGAAGAAGAAGAAGAAGAAGAAGAAGAAGAAGAAGAAGAAGAAGAAGAAGAAGAAGAAGAAGAAGTCCCACCTAGAAATAATAATAATAATATGTAAGAAAGCTCAATTCAAACACACGTAATAATGCCCATGTCTTGCAGCTTTAGTATTGAGTCAAGCAACATCCTTTTTATCAACTGTCTAACAAGACTAAGTCAAAGAATGTTATGCCCATCTACTGTGTCTCTTCAAATGTGACAAATACATATAACTTAAAGCTATTGTTACTGGCCATATAAGCATAGATTGATGTGTTTAGAAAAAGTTGGTTTTGGATTTGGTTAAGTCCCACTGCATCTGTCTAGATTCATTTGTGTGAATCATCTTGCTAGCTAGCTTCTTACTGTTAGCTAGCTAACATAGGTGCTGAAGATAAATTGCCACATCTAACTTCTGCAATAAGCAATCAAGCTACTTTATACAGTAACAATCAAGTTGCCAGCAAGTTATCAGGGAGCACAGTTGCCACTACTGTTCTGCAAGCAGCACTACCGATGACGTCACTTTCCTTTAGTAATGAGTAAACCTTTCAAATAAAAGCCTGAATTTCAAAAAAGATTACATTTGAATCAATGCCGTTTTTTTGTGTGCTTATAAGCAAATGCAAGAACGAATTCATGGCCAAGAATGTACGTATATTAAGACTCCTATTGAAAAATATAACTTTCAGACTGGTATGTTGACAATATTGGGAATATAGTGAAAAAAACATTATTTGTGCCGATGTAAAAGTGGGGTTGGGAGTTCTCAGTAGGGTCTGTTGAATGTATATATGGTGTCATTTCAACGGGGGACTGAGGGCTACATACCATGCAGCACTTTATACTGCTCCTTATCTGTGGGCCTATAAATGACATATTGGCCACACCCTGGTCCAGTGTAGAATCACATTTTATTGGTCGCATACACATATTTTGCATATGTTGCAAATGCACACAAATCCCCCAAATAAAAAGGAATATAAAAGGTGTGTTCAGCAGTAGTTATATAGGATGAGCCTTGACTAGAATACAGTATATACATGTGAAGTGAGTAAAAAAGTATGTACACATTATTAAAGTGACCAGCGTTCAATGACTATGTACATAGTGCAGGATGGTAGCCGGCTAGTAACGGTGACTGAAGTTCAGGGCAGGTTACTGGGTGGAGGCCGGAGATAGAAACAGTTTTTCAGTCTCTCGGTCTCAGCTTTTAAAGCACAATTTCTTGCAATTCTAAACATTTGGCCATGTCTAATGTGTATTCATGTGATATCTGAGTGACTCAAACATTACAACAAAATCCATGGGCTAACAATCCTAGCTAACGTTAGCTGATATATGCTAGTTGATCTGGACATCTCTGACAAGTTGTACGTAGTCTAAGGTGTGCAAAAACTGATATGGCAAGTGGAAAACTGATGATGCACTACCCAAGTTTGAAATTGCACCTTGTGCATTCTACTATAACAACGTTCAAGAGTAATTTGACAAGAACTATCATATCAATTAACATACAAGTAGAACATGCTAATGATTAAAATGGTATAGATCAAAGAGGCGTAACACTAGATGTAGGACAAACTCAGCTCTTGGTTCAGTCTGCTGGATCCAGAGCTAGGAACATGGCTACACTGCTTCATTGCTGCTGTATTGTCTCTTGCTCTGTTGCTGGATACTATAAAGCAAAGTTTCATACAATCAAGAAGCTTTTGCTGTCCTAAATGTTTTGCTGTCCTTTTTGCTGAACTAAATACTCTACAAGTACCACACATTTCTAGAGTGGGCTCTCTGACTAATTTTGAAGTTAAGATCAATTTTATGAGCCCCACCAACACCACCACCACAGTAAATGGGAAAATTGATGGAAAGGGAACGCCCTCTACTGGTGATTTGCTGAATGTACAATCCTAAAGGAGGGCTGTGATTGGTTAATGACCCATAATGTCAGTTTATATGTGTGAAAAGTAAGTACACCCCCTGGAAAGTTATCCTTTTTTTTTTACATATATTGACAGATAAAGGTTAACCAATTTAACAAATCACACACAACATTTATTTTTTAAATAAACAAAAACACCCCTACCTTTACCATCACATAAAATGGCTAAAATTAGAATTAGGTAGCAAAACAAGTGCAAATGATTAGAAAACATTAGAGAGAAACTTAGAAGGGTCCAGCCTTCTATAAAGATAAGAACATTGGTCTGGTTTGGTCTTAACCATATAGGTGTGTGGTAACACATCATTCAAAGGTTGTCGGACAGTGGAATTATGTACTTCGAATTTCTTGGAAATTGAATTATGTACTTCAAATTGCTTGGAAATTGATTTGTAACCTTCCCAGACTCATGGGCATCAATAATCTTTCTTCTGAGGGCCAAAGGTAGGTCTTTTGATCTTTGAATTATGTGTTACCACACACCTATATGGTTTAGACAAAACCAGACCAAGACAGGGATGTCATCTCTCCCCACCTCATATTTGCACTGGCAATTGAACCGCTTGCAGAAATAATTAGACAGGACCCAAGTGTAACAGGTGCTGTATCAATCAGTATTGGTAAACATGAATATAAACTAAATGTATTTGCCGATGATCTTCTGATATGCCAAACCCTATTATCAGAATACGCAAAAATCTCAGCATACAAAATTAACATGTAAAAACTGAAATAATGGCAATTGGAAAAATAAAAAGATCTACAGCAATCCTTCAAGTGGATCACAAAAAAATATTAAATAATTAGGATGTTTAATAAGTGAAAACAAACAACAAAATGACAGTGCCTTCGGAAAGTATTCAGACCCCTTCACTTTTTCCACATTTTGTTATGTTACAGCCTTATTCTAAAATTGATAAATGTTTTTTTTTTCCTCATCAGTCCACACACAATACCCCATATGTATGAAATGTATTTAAAAAATACACAGAAATATCACATTTACATAAGCATTCAGACCCTTTACTCAGTACTTTGTTGAAGCACCTTTGGCAGTGAATGTAGCCTCGAGTCTTCTTTGGTATGACGCTACAAGCTTGACACACCTGTATTTGGGGAGTTTCTCCCATTCTTCTCTGCGGGTCCTCTCAAGTACTGTCAGGTTGGATGGGGAGCGTTGCTGCACAGCTATTTTCAGATCTCCCCAGAGATGTTAGAACGGGTTGAAGTCCAGGGTCTGGCTGGCCACTCAAGGACATTCAGAGACTTGTCCCGAAGCCACTCCTGCGTTATCTTGGCTGTGTGCTTAAGGTCTTTGTTCTGTTGGAAGGTGAACCTTTGACCTAGTCTGAGGTCTTGAGCACTCTGGAGTAGGTTTTTATCAAGGATCTCACTGTACTTTGCTCTGTTCATCTTTCCCTCGATCCTGACTAGTCTCCCAGTCCCTGCCGCTGAAAAACACCCCCACAGCATGATGCTGCCACCACCTTGACGTGACGCTTGACATTCCGGCCAAAGAGTTCAATCTTGGTTTCATCGGACCACAGTGGCAAACCGTCATTCAGGGCAGGTGGGGCCGAGTTTTCAGACCCACCTTTTTAGCAAAAGAATCATGCCTGTTTTGCATGTTATTTTGACATTAATACATGTCAAATATCAGTTTGCAAACAATGTAAAAAATATATGTATAATAATTGAGTTAATAAAGCTGCACATATCTTTTTTGCCTTCTTGAGTAAAGCAGCTCCAAAATACGGTGTGTAGGGGCTGGTAATGTTCTCTAGTTGCGCGGTGATTGGGTAATGTTCTCTAGTTACGCCGTGATTGGCTCAGTGTTCTGTCACTCATCGGGGACACTACGTCATCGCCAAATCTAAGGGTAGAGCTCGAAAATTCAAGCCCCTTGGGTGCTGCCATAGAGTTACATTAGAAGTGCCAATCCAAGAAGGCTCAAGGTCATTGGTCACAGATTAAATTACATCAAATCCCGTTATATCTACAGTAGCTTTGAACTTATCATGTCAACATCATACTTTCAAAATCTTAGCTAGCAAGCTAGCAGTCATCACCATGAATCAAGTCGACAATGTACTGGCAAATGCTTTTTAATCCTTGTCATATGAAGAAAATATTATGAAGAGAAATTATAGATAAAAGGTGTCGTTGCTCATAGGCCATTGGGCATAAACATTACACAACAAGTTCGAAATCACATATTCAACAATGAGTTGAAGGAATTAGTGGCTAACTGCAAGCATTGCAAAGCAATCACTAGCCTGCTATTCAGTGGAGTGGGTTTGTGGTTCCAAGTTTGGGTTTAAGGGTCTCTTTTCCAAGCTTAAAAGGATAAACATTCAACATTGTCCATGCTGTCAATCCAGCATGACTTCTGCCGCACTCAAAACAACTGTAAACTCAGTACTGGGAAATCTGACTTCAGTGAGTTCAAGTCAACTGGGAACTCTGAAAAAAACGAGCTCTGACTGGGAAAATAAGTTTTGAATGGTCATCCAAATCGGAATTGCAAGTCAGGAACTCGGCCTCGTTCTAGAGCTCTGACCTGAAGATTACTGACGTCATCATGATTCAACCTTGTTTTTTTCAGAGTTCCCAGTTGTCTTGAAAGCATCATAAATCCAGAGAATGACAGACTTTGATGACAAAATTTGCCCACAAAGGGCACAGCACTACATGGTGAGTCCAAAAAGGTATTGTATGCTGCTGCAAACATTATGTAATATGCCAGGGAGATATGTATATTGTAGCTAAGAAAGTAATACTAAGTGTATGTTCTGTAGTAAGCTGTTAGTAGCCCATGTTCCTCACCCTAAGAATTTGGTCTATTTTCTCCTCTTAATTTCGCCTACGGTTCTGTCATGGTGGTGCCTATAACTTGTTTTAGAGAAATGTAATCATTGAATATTGTAAGAGCTTTCATTGTCTGCTTATATGTCCCCTTTATTTATCCTACGGTTTTGACTTGGTGTACAGGGAGAACACTGTAAGAATGGCACATGTTCTGAATTCTGTCGCTGTACACTTCACAAGTGCTGAACAAATAGTTATATTGACTACGTCCGTCCTAGCTCGCTCATTAATATCTTCATCGAAATGACAGATTGCCTCTTATCCGCTTGTTGTCCCCTTATGCCATAGTTTGTACATCTCAATTGTCAGTAGAAACCACATTTGTTTAAGCAAGTCAGCCATATCAGCCATGATTTTTTTAAAGGCAGTAAATGAGGCTGAATGAACTGTTTCTCTGCCAGACAAGGCTCCGCTGATAGCCAGGTGTAGCAGTGGTAAGGTGTTGGGACTCTGCTGTTGGGACAGCTTGTGTGGGCACCGTTTGTCACCGTTATAGTGCAATTAATGTATTGTTTAGTGTTGTGTTGTGTAGTGGCTTTGCTGGCATGCATCCCACATTATATATTTTTTTGCCAATACCAAGATTTACATGCTAAAATCGAACAGTTTGTGTCATGAACAGTGTTTGTGCCCATAGAAATAGATAGTGAAATGTTTGGAAACTCCAAGCCCTTGTCTAATAAACTGCATGGTTTCCCCGAGTCATAGTGGGAGGACCACACACCATATCATCGCGTGACTCCAAGTTTACTTCGATATGATGGTTATAAGAACTGCAGTACATAGGAACATACACATAATTATATTTTGCATGATAAGTGAGGTATATTCTATACATCATGAACACTGTGCCCCATTGAATGAGCCCCTGTTCCCCCTGTGTCTGACTGGAGAGGGTGCCAGTCAGTTATGGGTGTGCCCGCGGTACTAGAGGAGTCACTGATCACAGAGTATGCCCGTATGCGCTGGGAGATTAACCTGGGCACCTGATGTCAACCTGGTGGCGTGTCAGATGAAAGACAGCATGGCATAATGAGATATTGTTTCATACCATAAGTTTTAATACATTAGATAGATCATGAAATGGATTGTAACATGACGTGATATATGATAGTGTGACATAATAGAACACAGCATGGTATGATTTTACATGATATACAGTATGTTAATTACATTTTAATTGAAGTGTGTGTGTGTGTCACAGGGGGAAGATGGGCTCGGAGGGGAACATAGCCTGTGCCATCTCCACTGTCATGCTGAACAAGATGGAGGGCAGGCTGGGGGACACAGCCTGTATCGGTGAGTCAACTGATGTTTTGTCACGATGTAAAACAGAAAAAGAGATGTGCAGAGGAAGTATGTGAGAGAAAGAGAGGAGTAGAGGAAGAAGAGATAAAGATGGAGGGAAAAGAAAGAGGGAGAGAAAGAGACCTGCAGCTTTAACAGTGATCCAGAAAGCGGTGCAGTGGTAGAAGCTGAGTGGCTTGGTGAACCCTGACCCCTGGGACGTGGAGGAATGTGTGGTTGTGTGGAGCCACTCACTACCTGCTGGATTAATGTTTCATTATGGAGAGTACTACTTCCAGCACTCTGAACAACAGACACTGCTGCCTCACACTCCTAGACTGCTTCATAAAGGTGCAGAGGTACAGGCATACAGTACATACACATACATGTACACACATACACAGAACATGGGCTAAAACATACACTGGGGGCCAAAAGTTTGGAATATGACTAATTCAAGGGTTTTTCATTATTTGCACAATTTGTTACATTGTAGAATAAAAGTGAAAATATAACATATGGAATCATGTAGTAACCAGAAAAGTGTTAAAAAAATCAAAATCTATTTTATATTTGATATTCTTCAAAGTAGCCACCCTTTGCCTTGATGACAGCTTTGCACACTCATGTGTTCCTTGACAGAACTTTCTCAAGTTAATCAGTGATGTTGGTAAATCAATACAACAATGACCAGCTACCCAATTCACTCAAATATCCCCATTAACTGACATGTTTTTTTAGAAGTGATATGAAAGTAAAGGGCTTTATGTTTCTAGAACCATATTGCAATTGAGAATCGATTCACGTTTAGATGGGATATTTGGCTGCCAGAGCCAGTCTACCACTGAAAATACAATATAAGGTCCTTGGACCTTAAGAAGTAAAGGTAGGCTCCTTAAGAGTACATCTTGGGCTGGCTAGACATGCACATGTATAGGCCAACTGACTAATATCTGGACTAGGCAAAGATTACAATAGATGGACCACATTCAGAAGCTAAATCAAATGCAACAGACATCATAATATGCTTGGTGAGTAGAACTACAAGGCTGAAGTATTAGCTCTACATAATTATGGCAACCATTGGTTTGGTACAAACTGAGCATGGACATGTTAGCATATTAGCATGTCACCCTTAAAAACAATACCGACCAATCTAACAAATCACTGCGGTAGCGCGAGACAATGCTATTTAGGACATATGGTCCATATTAAAAGATGCACGAATCAGCACGAATAAGTAAGCACAGCAAACCAACACTACTCATGGTTGAATGTACACACACACACACACACACACAACTCATTATCTGACTAGGGCCCGGCTTCCCGATAGCAATAGAATTTAGGATTACGAGTGTTTTAAAGATAAATCATTCCTACTACGGCTGATGCGTTTCCCAAAACACCATGCAGAGAGGACAGTCGCTAAGTGAGTTGTTGGAGCATGTTTCGATACTGATAGTATCGAAAGAAAAGGAGAGCTGCTCTCGGATCAGCTTTCTCCATTCAAATCTTACCTCAACAATATAATTATTTCACAATACCGATGACGGATTAGCTCCTAGAGAGATATTACCACCTACGGCTGCACTAAATCACCGATTTGGCACATCATTGCGTGCATGTTAGGCTACACATCATGAAATATATTGAGACAAATTACAGACAGTAGCCTACAAGTAGAAAAATAGAACTCAAAAGATTCAGAGCGTTTTCAAACTCTGAGATTTAACCATGCTCCTACGAAGGTTCTAACGAATTTAGCATTAAGATTATTTTGGGAAACCAGGCCCTGGTCATTCTCTCACCTGTACTACCTGAAGACACTTTTTTTCCCTCTCTTTTTTAGAAACTTACCTGAAGCCCAAATGGAAGGCGCTAGGGAGGTGATGCTAGAATACGGGAGCAGAGATTGGCTGACTGGCTTGTCAATAAAACACCATTAAAGGCGCAGGGTGTTTTACGCTAGGCATTTTTTCACCTTCTAATGGTTGAAATCTATGTCCATATACTGTACTTTATGTAACTGTAAAGAGCATGTCCTGTAAATTAAGTCATTTCAAATGTTTACCTCAACATCTAGTGGCTCAAAGAGAAAACTGCACCCTCAAACAACCAGGCTTGTTACAACTATGCTAGTCTTGATAGACTGGCTGTAGCAATACCATAAGCAAGGTTTCCACCGTACTTCACTGATTTTTCAAGCATTCCAACTGGCCCTAAGACCACATAAAGGTCAATATACAGTGAGCTCCAAAGGTATTGGGACATTGACACATTTTTGGTTGTTATATCACTTTTTGTATATACTGTAGTCCCCCCATTTTAGGGGACCAAAAGTATTGGGACAAATGAAAGTAATATTTGATCCATATTCATAGCATGCAATGACTACATCAAGATTGCAACTCTACAAATGTGTTAGATGCATTTGCTGTTTGTTTCAGAATATTTTTTGTGCCCGATAAAAAATAATGGTAAATAATGTGTGGTGTCATTTTGGAGTCACTTTTATTGTAAATAAGAATATAATATGTTTCTAAACACTTGTACATTAATGTGAATGCTACCATGACTACGGATAATCCTGAATGAATCGTGAATAATGATGAGTGTGTCAGGCTCTGGCCATAGAGAAGCCTATTGCTTCTAGAATTCTATGGTCAGAGTCTGACAGTTCTAGTTGTCCTATGTCTATGTGGTGTTTTGTGTTGTCTCTAATTAGGGATCCTACTTAAGTTTGTATGTTCCACACCCTAAGTGTGGTTCATTGTCTCCAGGTTCGTCTTGAAGTAAGTGTGTTCTCGTTTGTGATATATTCTTTGTAATTTTGTATAGTTCTGATCAAGTTTGGTTTATTGTATAAATAAACATCCATGTCGAACTAACACTGTGCTGCGCCTTGGTCCGTTTCAGAGAGAGAGAGAGAGAGAGAGAGAGAGAGAGAGAGAGACTTACTAACACACAAACAATTGATAGAGTGCACTGAATTTAAATCTTTCCGTCCCATAGACTCTTACTGTAACTGTGTTTTTAGCAATCAGTATTATTTCAATGCTTTCTAATCCTCAGATCAATGCTCATATTTAGAGCCAGTATTTGGAATAGGATCAACTGCCAAATGTAAATATGGGAATTCAGGAATAAACCTTGTTTTTAAAACAAACAGGCTATTTGGAGTCCTTAAAAGCCATGATGGTTCATGGTATGCATAAATACTAGCAGATTCGCAGACAAGGTTTATCTATCTATCTATCTATCTATCTATCTATCTATCTATCTATCTATCTATCTATCTATCTATCTATCTACCTATCTACCTATCTATCTATCTATCTATCTATCTATCTATCTATCTATCTATCTATCTATCTATCTATCTATCTACCTACCTACCTACCTACCTACCTACCTACCTACCTACCTACCTACCTACCTACCTACCTACCTACCTACCTACCTACCTACCTACCTACCTACCTACCTACCTACCTACCTACCTACCTACCTACCTACCTACCTACCTACCTACCTACCTACCTACCTACCTACCTACCTACCTACCTACCTACCTACCTACCTATCTATCTATCTATCTATCTATCTATCTATCTATCAAAGGTCATGTACTGTTCAGTTTACTCCACTAGATGGCTCAGAATATACCGATTGTCAATGTAATGCAATTTGCTTTAGTTGGTTTCAGCTGTATCTCATGTCAATAGTCTTTAAAATGTAGGGATGTAATGGTTCAGATATTCTGACTGAACCCTTCTGTTTCATTTCAATAGTCGGAAGTGGTGTCCCCTTCAGTCACCTGTCCTCCCCCTGCACTGGTGTTAAGAAATTACCAAAAATCCTGCCTGCTCAAATCAGTATTGGTGATGGAAAGGAGATGAACGATACCACTTGTCACCTGAGGTGTCATCCCCCCCCAATAGGGGTGAGGCTTGAGAAAGGACATGTGTGTTATAGAGGTGTCTGAAGGTGCTTTGGGTGTCAGTTACTCTGACACAACCCCCATCTCACATTACTGCTGTGAGTACAAACACAGAACCTCTCCTCTGACAGTCAAACCTGCTCTCCTACCCTCACCCCAGCTGGTTTCTCCTGGCAAGGCTGGTTTGTGTCCTAAACATTGCTTTGGAAATAGGGGGGAGATGCATGAGCAACTTACAGTTCTATCCATGAGTTCTGTCTGTGCGTGATACATACGAGACCAAGGGCATCAGATACAAATATGTATTTCCTGTTCTCCTATTTTTCTATAGTATCTGGCTCAAAATTATAGACAGTTTATTATATGGCTACTATGTTAATTTATTCAGTAGTGTATACCACTAAGGGTTCAGGGCAATGGGCATTGGTCATTTCACATATTTCATAGGGCAGGTGAAAACTATAGAGGAACACATTGCAGAGGGGTGTGTGTGTGTGTGTTTAAGGGAAATTGTCAACTCGCCACTAATTTCAATGTTGCCTACGTAAAAGATAACGGATGGAGGTGCTATTCTGGAGCCTTGGAACACCGACGGACAGTTGGAGGTCATGGATGGCAACGTACGCACGCCCGCAAGGTTACGTTGGTGAGCATGCTATTATTTCCCATTTGATGCGCACAATCCAGCCTGCCATTGGTCAGCTCTGCCAGAAAAGGGGAGGGACTAGAGTCCAGAAATCTTAATAGAAAAACTCCAGACTGACAGGACGGAAAAAAGGGTGACAGCTCGAAGAAGACGGACAAGGACGCTTTTAACCGGCAAGTGTCCCCTCAGAAGATTTTAACATTTTGCAGTTCTATACATCCACACCTTACAGCCTGGTTAGTGTGTTTTTCTGTATATTTTGGTGTTATTGTGAACTTTATCTGAACACAACTGAACTGCCTCGACTGGGAACGTTGTGTCCGGGTTGGAATTGTCAGAGACACAACGGAGGGTGGGAAAAATACAGATAACATCAGGAGACTGATTTTAACGCAGCATGATACCGGTGGTTGTCCATTCGTGCAAACACCACGGTATAACCTACTATATATTACGAACTATCGGGATGCCTGTACCGCGAAAGCGCAGAGTTTATTCATCCCGAACCGGCATAACTTGCCTAACGCAGTTAACTTTTTACCTTTTCGTGGGTGAGGTGAAGCGGTAAGTAGCCTACAGTATGTACAAATTAATTGATGATATATTTTGGAAGAGCCTCAACCTCACCTATTCCTCCTACTCTGTTTCCTCAGGGAGAAAAAATATTAATGGCGCATCTCGGCTGTTCGCCTAGGATGTGTCAATAAAGTCCCCAAGCAATTCGATGGCTCTGTAAGGCTCGGAGAATAGCCAGCCATTCATGGCGGGAAGAAAGCACTTCTATTTCATGGTGCAGACAAGACTATCATTGAATCTTTAGAAACAAAGGAAATCATGCTTAGAAAACATTTATAAACAAGAATTGATTGTTGAAAACAAAAAATTACACCATTATTCAGGGTTATAGGCTTATTGCAGACTTTTTGTTGTTGTTGTTATTGTACATAACACCCTCCCGAAAGCACTTAACACAAAACAAAGGCATGACATGATTTTCACCTCTAAAGAGTGATCGTTATACTGTAAGGGTTAGTGGTTTTCTGTATGGTATTGTAAAGGGAAGTTCTTTGTGTGTGAGAATCTGTTGTGTGTGTTGATCTAAACCCGCCTTCTGTTTGAGGTGGGGTGTCCGGCTCCACTCGGCTCACAGGACTTTCCCATGGAGATGATAGGATCACTTCCTGTCTCTCAGAACAGGCCAGGGCATGGAGTTTATACTGGACCGGGAGTGTGAGTTAGACATTCTTCTTTCACTGTGGAGACACACACACACACACGCTCAAAAACATGAATGCAAGAGCACAAACACATACAAGCACATACACATCAACTCTCTCTCTCTCTCACACACACACACACACACACACACACAGTATTGTATAACTAACCTTGTGGGGACACACAACTCAGTCCCGTTTAAAAATCATATTTTCCCTAACCCCTAAACCTAGCCCATACCCTAACGTTAACCCTAACCTTATCCCCAAAACCTAACCTTAGCCCTAAACCTTAGCTCCTAACCCTAAAATGAACCCTAGCTCCTAACCCTAAACATAATTCTAACCCTAACACTATTTCTAACCTTAGCCCTAAACCCCCTAGAAATAGCATTTGACCTTGTGGGGATTGACAGTGTCACCACTTGGTGGGAACTTCTGGACCCCACAAGTGTAGTTAAACACATCCACATGCCCACACACTCTTCACCCATTAAATTTAGACCCACCACCATGACTGACTATTAAAGTGTTTGTTCTCAAGCTTAATATCATGCAGGAAATTGTTCTGCTCCACTTGTATTGGGATCACGGGTGTCAGGACGTTAACCCCTGGTTGACATTTGGGAGTTAGCAGTGTTAATCAGTGTTCCGGTGTCATGGCTCACCTGTCCTGTTAGCGTTCCCGATAGTGATCGGAGTACCAGCGTTTCGATTAAGTCCCGGCAGAGGCCTGTCCCAAGGTCATCTCACTGCCACCCTGGGGACTTCTCGGAAAAAGATGAATGGCAGAGAGGGGGCAGGATCTGTGCTATCAGATAGGGAATGGAAACACGTGACCGAACCAAAGGATTGAGCTAAACGTACTTCCCAGGCAGTGTGACAACCGCAAGCTTTCATAGGCTTTAGGAGATTGAATGTCATAAAGACAATTGTATTTGTCACGTGCTTTGTAAAGAGCAGGTGTCGACTAACAGTGAAATGCTTGCTTACTTACGGGCGCTTCCCAACAATGCAGAGGAAAAAATATACATTCTAGAACAATAACGCAAGGAATACATACACAATCAGTAACTGAGTTGATGTGCAGGGGTATTTGGTAATTGAGGTAGCTTTATACATATAGGTAGGGATAAAGTGACTAGGCAACAGGATAGATAATAGACTGAGCTGTAGCAGCAGAGGATGTGGTGAGTCTAAGGAGTAAAAAGGGTCAATCAGATAACCAATAGCTACCAGGACTAACTATTTAACTAACTATTTATCAGTCTTATGGCTTGGGGATAGAAGATGTTCAGGGTTCTGTTGGTTCCAGACTTGGTGCATCGGTACCGCTTGCCGTGCGGTAGCAGAGAGAACAGGCTATTACTTGGGTGGCTGGAGTCTTTGACCATTTTTAGGGCCTTCCTCTGAAGGGCCTTCCATAAGAATTCATAGTTGCGGAAGGGGAAGTTCATAAACCTACGTATGCAAGGAGTGTGGCAGTCATAAACTAGTAGTGTGAATGAGGTCATCAATCGTCATAGATGAGCGGTGTTGAAGTTACAGCAGAGCATGGCTGACAGTTGTTTATGTTAAAGCAGAAGATGGTGGCCGCTGGCCTGAAACAATCTGCAACTCTAGGTGGTTTGGAGATCATAAGTCTGCATAGCCGAAGAGCATGGTGTTTATAGTCATGCATAGCTGAGGGCTGTTGAGGTTATTGTGCGTAGGTCATCATGTGAGGCTACAGTAGAGAAACCCACTCTGCATAGTGAATGTTTCAGTAGTCACTGAGATCTGTACTGTGCTGTTGTAGGAAGCCTGTCAGCTGGAGCCAGTGATAGTCTGTCAGCTGGAGCCAGTGATAGTCTGTCAGCTGGAGCCAGTGATAGTCTGTCAGCTGGAGCCAGTGATAGTCTGTTTATCGGCCCCCTTTCTCCTCTTGTGAGATCTGCTACGCTTCACGTGTGTGTGTGTGTGTGTGTGTGTGTGTGTGTGTGTGTGTGTGCGCGCCAACAGGCAGGCAAGAGAAATGTGACCCAGGTGTGATTTTAGGTGGAATGCTTTGATGATTGAGGCCCTTGATCCAAGCAAGATTCAGGGTTCTCCATCCAGTGTTTGTGTGTCTATGTGTGTGTTCTACTTTGAGAGTAACCCAGAGCTCACATAAGCCCAGAGATTGAACACTGTAAACTCAGCACCTCTCATTACCCTCTTGTTTACAGTAAAGGTCTCAGACACACACACACACTGCTGCTCAGTCTGATAGTGTTGAAGCTAACGCTAACCCTTTCTTCACTGTATCCCACTACTTCGGCACCTCCTATATCACACTACTCTGTTTACAGTCTTCTGTGGGTAGAGTCATAACCTTGCTGTGACTTTGACACCTTCCACATTTACAGGTCACACTGCCCTCAGATCGTGACAGACACGTTTACACATTGGATTTGATTTATGACCCCGACGGCACCTCATAAGGGACACATGGATTTACAACACATGCAGAACATATTATATACGTGACACTTTAGCACAAAAGGTTTTCGATCTATGAGTACAGCGGGAATGGTCCGTCTTGAAGAGTGATGAATGCTACTGTATGGAAATAAAACTGGAAGGCAGTGCTTCCCACCCTTCTCGGTCTCGTTCCCTCTCTCTCTTTCTCTCTCTCTCTTTCTTTCCCTCTCCCTCTCTCTCTCTCTTTATCTCTCTTTCCCTTTCTCTCCCTCTCTCTTTCCCTCCCCCATCTCCCTTCTCCACTCTGTGTGCTCGCCGGTTGCCAAGTGCTAAGAATCCGGGGAATGTGGGATTGCAGTATTCTGATAAAGTTAGCTTTGTTCCTTCAGAGACCTGAGCACTGGGAGGGAGGCTGGGAGTGTCAGCCAGAGCAGTACCGTGGCGCGCACACACACACACACACACAAATGAAGTGATTACACACACAAATACACATGACCTGTATATAGTTTCCAGACACACACACATACAAGTATGACATACACATAGACAGCCACACATACATTTACATACATGTACTGTATACATTTTTACAGACCAACACACGCCCGACCATGCTAGTGATGGTATCACAGCTGAACAGCCAAAACAGACATTTCAAGTACGTTAGCCCAACAGTAACACACTCAAACTATCCACTTGATGGGGTATAAGGTTGGAGTTGGTTCATATGGTGGAACAGGATTAGGTGATAGAGCATATGTAATAAGGTGGGAGGGATATAGAAGGTAATGATATATTCCTCACCTTATCTCTTCACAGCATTATCATGTGATTACATGCACAAACACATGTAGGCTTACACACACACACACACACACACACACACACTATACACAGCATAGACGTCTATCCCCTGCATACAGACACTTCACCAGTGTCACACAGCAGAGGGTAGGGTGGGTGTGGGAGTGTATATGGTAAACACAGAAATGGGCACTTTGTGATTGTGTGGTGGGAGAAGTTGGAGAGGGATAACAAGAGGAGGCAGGAAGTCTGAGTTTTGGTTGGGGGATCAGGGGTGGAAAGGCCACTGGGAGAGTTATACAGTACAGACACACTGCTTTGTGTGTGAAGGGGCAATCAGTGTGTGTGTGCCTATGCCTATATGTATCTGTGTGTGTGTGTGTTTGTGTGCCTGTGGGAGTGTGTGATGGCTAAACAGAAGCCCTATGTGGTGTTTACATGGTAAATATGACGCCAGTACATTGTGTGTGGGGGCTGCCATCGTGGAATGTCACATGCTGACTGAATGCTTACAGAACAACAAAGGAAAGGCAGAGAACATGCTGGATTCCAGTGACCCTATACTGTAGCTACAGAGCCAAGTTTGTTCATGTTAACACCAATACAATGACAATGTGGTTAGCGTGTTGTGGGACATTTGGTGCTAACATGGAGATAGTTGGCCGAACTGTAGCTATACATACAGTTGAAGTCGGAAGTTTACATACACTTAGGTTGTATGTACCACTCCACAGATTTCATGTTAACAAACTATAGTTTTGGCAAGTCGTTAGGACATCTACTTTGTGCATGACACAAGTAATTCTTCCAACAATTGTTTACAGACAGGTTATTTAACTTATAATTCACTATATCACAATTCCAGTGGGTCAGAAGTTTACATAGACTAAGTTGACTGTGCCTTTAAACAGCTTGGAAAATTCCTGAAATGATATCATGGCTTTAGAAGCTTCTGATAGGCTAATTGACATCATTTGAGTCGGTTGTATGTGTACCTGTGGATGTATTTCAAAGCCTACCTTCAAACTCAGTGCCTCTTTGCTCAACATCATGGGGAAATCGGCCAAGACCTTAGAAAAAAAATTGTAGACCTCCACAAGTCTGGTTCATCCTTGGGAGCAATTTCCAAATGCCTGAAGGTACCACGTTCATCTGTACAAACAATAGTACGCAAGTTTAAACACCATGGGACCACGCAGCCGCCATACCGCTCAGGAAGGGGGCGCGTTCTGTCTCCTAGAGATTAATGTACTTTGGTGCGAAAAGTGCAAATCAATCCCAGAACAACAGCAAAGGACCTTGTGAAGATGCTGGAGGAAACGGGTACAAAAGTATCTATATCCAAAGTAAAACGAGTCCTATATCGACATAACCTGAAAGGCCGCTCAGCATGGAAGAAGCCACAGCTCCAAAACTACCATAAAAAAGCCAGACTACGGTTTGCAACTGTACATGGGGACAAAGATCGTACTTTTTGGAGAAATGTCCTCTGGTCTGATGAAACAAAAATAGAACTGTTTGGCCATAATGACCCTTGTTATGTTTGGAGGAAAAAGGGGGAAGCTTGCAAGCTGAAAAACACCATCCCAACCGTGAAGCACAGGGGTGGCAGCATCATGTTGTGGGGGTGCTTTGCTGCAGGAGGGACTGGTGCCCTTCACAAAATAGATGGCATCATGAGGAAGGAAAATTATGTGGATATATTGAAGCAACATCTCAAGACATCAGTCAGGAAGTTAAAGCGTGGTCGCAAATGGGTCTTCCAAATGGACAAAGACCCCAAGAATACTTCCAAAGTTGTGGCAAAATGGTTTAAGGACAACAAAGTCAAGGTATTGGACTGGCTATCACAAAGCCCTGACCTCAATCCTATAGAACATTTGTGGGCAGAACTGAAAGAGCGTGTGCGAGCAAGGAGGCATACAAACCTGACTCAGTTACACCAGTTCTGTCAGGAGGAATGGGCCGAAAATTAAGCTTGTGGAAGGCAACTCGGAACGTTTGACCCAAGTTAAACAATTTTAAAGACAATGCTACCAAACACTAATTGAGTGTCTGTAAACATCTGACCCACTGGGAATGTGATGAAAGAAATAAAAGCTGAAATAAATCATTTTCTCTACGATTATTCATTTCACATTCTTTTAAATAAAGTGGTGATCCTAACTGACCTAAGACAGGGCATTTTTACTAGAATTAAATGTCAGGAATTGTGAAAAGCTGAGTTTAAATGTATTTGGCTAAGGTACATGTTAACTTCTACTTCAACTGTATATGGCTATGCTGTATGTTACTAAAGCATAGTTCAACTAATGCCCGGGGTGTGATTTTAGCAGTGTGCATATATACTCCCCAGGACAGCTGGCAGTATGGGCTACTGTAAACATCCTTGACTGAAAGCTGGTGTTTCATATAGGGCTTTCAGTCGGATGTTTGCAGCTGCCAACTGCTATTATCATCGCAACTACTATACAGGTATTTTTACACAGCGACAACTGTTATAGCATCACTATTAGGCTTGCATAGAGTCAACTATGTCTGCCATAAAACATTGAGGCTTTCTATAGCACGCACATAGAGCCACACAGAGCCAAATGCTAGCAAGAGGAATAAGTCAAACTCCTGCAAGGGCCACATTCCTACTGATTGTCGCTCCTGCCTTATATTTTGAGTCTTAGACCTGGGAAACCCTGTAGTGTGGACTCTAGCCATTCTGTAACATTATTTGATTAATTAAATCCAACAATGTTTAGGGGGTCACATCCTGTTTCAGCACTCTGGACAGCTCTCTGTTTGACAGGCCAGCCCCAGGGGAGCAAACCCACAGTGATTACACTCTCAATTCTCTTAGATCAGTTAGGGGAGCAAACCCACAGTTATTACACTCTCAATTCTCTTAGATCAGTTAGGGGAGCAAACCCACAGTTATTACACTCTCAATTCTCTTAGATCAGTTAGATGGTGTCCTTACTGTGTCTCCTTTCACACAAACTTCTACTTTTCCTTACGCTGTGTGTCTGTGCCCAAAGGAGTTCAGAAATAGACAGTGGGAGAGAGGGAGGAGAGGAAATGACTGAGGCTCTGTTCAGGACAGTTGGTTAACAGCGGCAGGGAGGGGTTACATCCTCAGGGGAGGGGGGGGGGGGGGGGGGGGGTCAGGGAAAGCTGAACACGGGCTAGGGGCACAGGGAACTCAAAAATCAGATAATGCTATGCCGTTGGAGTCATCTGCCGTCTTGTTTTCCTCATCATGGGCTGCATCTCAATAGTTAGAAATTGTTTTCCTCGTCTAGGATACTACCTTTATCTACTGCCCTTTCTGAACACTGATATCAGAGGACAAGGCAAGCTGAAGCAACCAAACCGTATTCTTGAAGGAAAGGAGATGAGGAAAGTACGCTGTTAAGGAATATTGGGACGCAGTCCTGTAAAGTTTAATCCGAGTAATCTGATCCTTGATCTGTGTGTAAGGGTGAGTTCTAACTTCCAACCTATGACCTCTCCGGGCTTCAGTCAGTGTAAACATCCTACACTCTCAGCGGTGCCCTCTATCAGCCGGGAGTGGGATGTTTGCGCTGCCTGACTCGGGAACGCTCCCGGAATACTGAAGCGATTTTGGAATGCCGGCCGAGCCAGAGCATGAAATGGGGAGTGGCCGCCATCTGATTGGCTGTGAACCTAGCCGGCCCAGGTGGGACGGTACCACCCATCTCACAACAGATGGGTCTAGGCAGGTAGCCTAGTGGTTCAGAGCATTGGGCCAGTAACCTGAAGGTTGCTTGTTTGAATCCCTGAGCCAACTAGGTGAAAAATGTGCCCTTGAGCATGGCACTTAACTCTAATTGCTCCTGTAAATCACTCTGGATAAGAGTGTCTGCTAAATGACTAAAATGTAAAACAGGCTACAGGAACCACACTTACGTGAACGTAAATATTCATACACACCCACGTCCTGCTCATACCGTTTGCACTCCAGCACATTCATAAACTGAGCTAAAGTTACACTTAAATATGAAGGTTATTGTTATTTTGTGTCCCTAAACAAATATACAGGGCCTGTGTGGCTCAGTTGGTAGAGCATGGCGCTTGCAGTGCCAGGGTGGTGAGTTCAATTCCCACAGGGGACCAATGCGAGAAGAAAAATGGATAAATTCACTACTGTAAGTCGCTGTGGATAAGAGCATCTAATAGAATGTAAACGTGTACTGCAAATACAGATGCTATGTATGAAGGCCGGACTGTGTATGTATTCTATACAGTATTTAAAGCCTGGTCCCAGTACAGACTTGCATCTATTTTCCTGCCTCACAGATGTGATGTAATATATAGGTCTGCTGATCTAATTGACCATCTGCTCTGTGTTGACTGATGCTTCTAGCATGTTCAAGGTAGACTGAGCTATATGATGTAGATGCAGAAAGGTAACTGCGTAGAGGTTAAATTTCCCTCAACAAGAGTGTTGAAGTGCGAGGCTCAACTTCTCCGCTGTTCTGGTGCCCTTGGCTACCAGGCTTTGAACGGCGTGAAGCGCACCCTTGCACATGCGCAGATACTGTGTGAGACCAAAGTGTTGCATCTTGCTCATCTCAATATCTGCAGTGCTGTTCGTGGGAACATCATTTCTCTGAGTCTACTTATAAGTGATGTGGGAGGCACAACGCACAGAGGAAGTCAAGGCACAAACCATTCTGACTCGCCCAGACTGACGTCACGGCAACAGGGAGCCCAAGAGGAAGTAGCTATAAATACCTTCAGATAAATACCTTCAGATGACCCCAGAGACACACACACACACACACACACAGCCCTCTCCACATCTCCCACCCTTCCTCCATGGGATGGGTTAGCTTTAGGGCCCTTGTCCTACTGTTATTACTCCCTAAAGATCTCTCTGGGTTTATCTCTCTGCTCTCCCTACTCTTTCCCTCTCTCGCTCTTGACTGCAGACATCAGAGGAAGAAATACACTATATGGTGGGCATTAATATGGAGTTGGTCCCCCCTTTGCTGCTATAACAGCCTCTACTCTTCTGGGAAGGCTTTCCACTAGATGTTGGAACATAGCTGCGGGGACTCGCTTCAATTCAGCCACGAGCATTAGTGAGGTCCGGCACTGATGTTGGGCGATCCAATTCATCCCACAGGTATTCGATCAGGTGGAGGTCAGGGCTCTGTGCAGGCAAGTCAAGTTCATCCACACCGATCTCGACGAACCATTTCTGTATAGACCTCGCTTTGTGCACGGGGGCATGGCATTGTCATGCTGAAACAGGAAAGAGCCTAACCCAAACTGTTGCCACAAAGTTGGAAGCACAGAATCGTCTAGAATGTCATTGTATGCTGTAGCGTTAAGATTTCCCTTCGGGCGTGTCCACATACTTTTGGCCATTTAGTGTATATGCTTTGACTTTATTCAGACTAGAGGGCGTCCTGTCTCCATGGTGTTGAATGTAGTGCCTTTCCCTTCAATTCACCACAAGAGGGTAGTCTAGCCTTTCAGATCACACGTTGCATAGGAAGTGCCATGTAGTTACTGCATTAAATACACTATTATCGAAGATGATCTATTATATAGACAAGATAGTCAAGTGACTGCTCTAACAATGGAAATACATGACCTCAAAGACGGAATGTAGGCGGGAGGAGGCGAGATCAGGTGGGACCGTTCTAGGCAACGAGAGGGCAGATACGCGTGTGAACAACAGACACAACTAAGTCGTTTTTCTCAAAGTTGCTGGAATTCCATGTGCATCCACTTATATCAGTACATTTGTAACAGCCTAAACATTACAAAACTTGTATTAGATTAAATACACCTCACGTAATTCAGCACTGTCTCATAGACTTCCTTACATAAAATCCCCACTTGGTCTGCTTATCTCACGCAGCCATATTTTGGCCAGAGTAAATCCTCTCGCTTTGCCTCGTCATCTCTGATATTATTCAGAATACTATAGGCCTGATTCCACATTGAACACTGCTTTTCTCCCCTCTTTCCTTTATAACTCACCATTGCAGGTCTGAAAAGAATGCAGAGATTTAAGCAGGGTGAGCTCCAGCTATTTAAATAGGGTGCAGGTGAGAGTGTTATTGTGTGTGCTTAGTAAACATAATAAAAGTAAAAATACGTTGTTTTTTTAATCTATAATTGAATATGATTAATAAATATATATTTAACTACAATATTCTCTGTTGTATAATAAATAATATGTGTGATTATCTCAATGTGAGTTAAACAGTCATGGGTTTACTATCATCCTCAATTCATCATGGGTTTACTATCATCCTCAAAATTCATCATAGGTTTACTATCATCCTCAAAATGCATCATGGGTTTACTATCATTCTCGAAATTCATCAGGGGTTTGCTATCATCCTCGAATTCATCATGGGTTTGCTATCATTCTCGAAATTCATCATGGGTTTGCTATCATCCTCGAAATTCATCATGGGTTTGCTATCATCCTTGAAAGTCTTGCAGTACTGTTGGTCTCTCTTGAACTGTTTAGGGGATTCACATGCTTTCTCTATTCCAATCTTTACATCGCTCCCTGTCTCTCTCTGCGATGAGGAACTGAAACCTGGGTAACGTAGAGCTGACCTGGGGATTTCTGTGGTCAATGAAACAGCTGGCTGACCCACCTGCCTCACACACATATAGTGCCTTTAGAAAGTATTCACAGCACGTTACTTTTTCAAAAAAAAAAATTGTTACAGCCTAAATTAAAATGTATTACATTTAGATTTGTTGTCGCTACGGACAAAACTCCATAATGTCAAAGTGGAATTATTTTTTTTTAGAATCTTTTACAAATTAATAAAAAAAATTAAAGCTGAAATGTCTTGAGTCAATATGTTTTCAACCCCTTTGTTATGGCGAATGATTACTTTATCTCAGTACCCCACACATACAATTATATGTAAGGTCCATCAGTTGAGCAGTGAATTCCAAACACTGATTCAATCACAAACACCAGGGAGGTTTTCCAATGTCTCGCAAAGAAGAACACCTATTGGTAGATGAGTAAAATGTTTAATTAAAAGCAGACATTGAATATCCCTTTGAGCATTGTGAAATTGTTAATTACACCTTGGATGGTGTATCAATACACCCAGTCACTACAAAGATATAGGCGTCCTTCCAAACTCAGTTTGAAGAGGAAGGAAATTTACCATAAGACCAATGGTGATTTTAAACCATTACAGAGTTTAATGGCTGTTATAGGAGAAAACTGAGGATGGATCAACAAGATTGTAGTTACTCCACAATGCTAACCTAATTGACAGAGTTAAAAGGAAGCCTGTACAGAATCAAAATATTCCAAAACATGCATCCTGTGTGCAACACTGCAAAAAAGGTGACAAAGCAATACATCTTTTGTATTGTATACATATACAATATTCTCCATATTTTCAAGCATAGTGGTGGCTGCATGATGTTATGGGTATGCTTGTAATCTTTAAAGACTGTCAAGTTTTTCAGAATGAAATAGAAACGTAATGGAGCCAAACCTGGTTCAGTCTGCTTTCCACCAGACACTGGGTGATGAATTCACCTTTCAGCAGGACAATAACCTAAAACACAAGGCCAAATCTACACTGGAGTTGCTTACCAAGAAGACAGTAAATGTTCCTGAGTGGCCGAGTTACTTGAAAATCTATGGAAAGACGTGAAAATGGTTGTCTGGCAATTTGACAGAGCTTAGAGAATTTTTAAAAGAATGTTGCACAATCCAGGTGTGGAAATCTCTTAAAGATTGACCCAGAAAGACTCACAGCTGTAAACGCTGCCAAAGGTGCTTCTAGTATTGACTCAGGGGTGTGAATACATATGTACAGTGCATTCGGAAAGTATTCAGACCCCTTTATTCTTTATAATTTTTGTTACGTTACAGCCTTATTCTAAAATTGATTAAATCGTTTTTTTTCCCTCATCAATCTACACACAATACCCCATAAATGTATAAAACAAACAAAAAATGATATCACATTTACATAAGTATTCAGACTCTTTACTCAGTACTTTGAAGCACCTTCAGCAGTGATTACAGCCTTGAGTCTTCTTTGGTATGACGATACAAGCTTGGCACACCTGTATTTGGGTAGTTTCTCCCATTCTTCTCTGCGGGTCCTCTCAAGCTCTGTCAGGTTGGATAGGGAGCATCGCTGCACAGCTATTTTCAGGTCTCTCCAGAGATGTTCGATCGGGCTCAAGTCCGGGCTCTGGCTGGGTGACTCAAGGACATTCAGAGACTTGTCCCGAAGCCACTCCTGCATTGTCTTTGCTGTGTGCTTAGGGTCATTGTCCTGTTGGAAGGTGAACCTTCGCCTCAGTCTGAGGTCCTGTATGCTCTGGAGAAGGTTTTCATTAAGGATCTCTCTACTTTGCTACGTACATTTTTCCCTCTATCCTGACTAGTATCACAGTCCCTGCCGCTGAAAAATATCCCCACAGCATGATGCTGCCACAACCATGCTTTACCGTATGGAGGGTGCCAGGTTTCCTCCAGACGTGACACTTGGCATTCAGGCCAAGAGTTCAATCTTGATTTCATCAGACGAGAGAATCTGGTATCTCATGGTCTGAGAGTCCTTTAGGTGCCTTTTGGCAAACTCCAAGCGGGCTGGCATGTGCCTTTTACTGAGAAGTGGCTTCCGTCTGGCCACTACCATAAATGCCTGATTGGTGGAGTGCTGCAGAGATGGCTGTCTTTCTGAAAGGTTCTCCCATCTCCACAGAAGAAATCTAGAGTTCTGTCATTGTGACCATCGGGTTCTTGGTCACCTCCCTGACCTAGGCCCTTCTCCCCCTGATTGCTCAGTTTGACCAGGCGGCCAGCTCTAGGAAGAGTCTTGGTGGTTCCAAACTTCTTCCATTTAAGAATAATGGAGGCCACTGTGTTCTTCATTGCTGAAGAAATGCTTTGGTACCCTTCCCCAGATCTGTACCTCGACACAATTCTGTCTCGTAGCTCTATGGACAAATCCTTTGACCTCATGGCTTGGTTTTTCCTCTGACATGCACTGTCAACTGTGGCACCATATTTATACAGGTGTGTGCCTTTCCAAATCATGTCCAATCAATTGAATTTACCACAGGTGGACTCCAATCAAGTTGTAGAAACATCCCAAGGATGATCATATAGCCTCAAGATGGCGTAACAGTGCGGATGTGTTTTTTTTTTGTCCTGTCCTGCGTTCCGTGTAAATAGTCTGTTCTTTTCTATTTTTCATATATATTTCGTATTCTCTATACTTTTCCTGAAACCCGCCTCACCCAACATGGAACGGATCCACTATTTCTTTATTTCTTCATCCCAGAACCTAGCCTGCTAACTAGCTACTAGCCATTGCTAGCCACTGCTAGCGGTCTTCACTGCCCTTGCCTGCACCAGCCAGCTTTAGTTTGGACAATATCGGCCAGTCTGCACAGCGCGCTACCAACCCAGCGCATATCGGATTGCTTTCACTACCACATCACCGGATTTCTGCCGAAATAACTGGACCATTACACCGGATCATCACAGCTAGCTAGCTGCAACCGAGTGGCTGTTGTTGGCTAACACTACTGTCCCGAAGCATGCACCAGTTAGCCTTGAGCTGGCCTCGAGCTAGGCCCATCTCCCGGCTAGCCGACGTGTACTAGCTAATTCCTGGTCTACAGTACCTCTTTGTCAACCGGCCTGGACCTTCTATTGTCGACACGGAGCACCACCGATCCTTCACGACTGGTCTGCTGACGTAATCGTCCGACGTGGTTTCAACAGGCATTTCCGTTGCGATGTCGCCGAAGACCCATCTGCTAGCCCCGGCCCGCTAGCATTCTGAACTCCGTGCCTCCCGCTCGCCTAGTGCAGTAGCGGCCACCGAACTGCTACCTGGCTCACCTCTTGCTGCTCATTGGACCTTATAATCACTCGGCTACACAGCTGATGCCTGCTGGAATGATCCCTTACATGGTACCTCATTCTGTTTATCTGTTAAGCCTCAGCCTCGAACTCAGGTCCTGTGTGTAGCACAACATTATCGCTAACTGACCCTCTCTGTCCATTCATCACCATTACCTGTTATTGTCTTAGCTCTCTTAATTAACTCCTGTGATTGTTTTATGCTTCTCTCTTATGTCAATATGCCTTGTCTGTTGCTGTTTAGGTTATTTCTTATTGTTCTATTTCACTGTAGAGCCCCCAGTCCCGCTCAACATGCCTCAGATAGCTCCTTTTTCCGACCCCCCCACACACGCGGATACCTCACCTGGCTTAACTGGTGCCTCCAGAGATGCAACCTCTCTCGTCGCTACCCAACGCCTAGGTTTACCTCCACTGAATTGACATCCTACCATATCCTTGTCTGTACATTACGCCCTCAATCTGTTCTACCACGCCTAGAAATCTGCTACTTTTATTCTCTGTACCCAACGCACTAGACGACCAGTTCTTAAAGCCTTTAGCCGTACCCTTATCCTACTCCTCCTCTGTTCCTCTAGGGAGGTAGAGGTAAACCCAGGTCCTGTAGCCCCCAGTACTACACCTATTCCCCAGGCGCTCTCAGTTGTTGATTTCTGTAACTGTAAAAGCCTTGGTTTCATGCATGTTAACATCAGAAACCTCCCCCTTAAGTTTGATTTATTCACTGCTTTAGCACACTCTGCCAACCCTGATGTCCTAGCCGTGTCTGAATCTTGGCTTAGGAAGACCACAAAATATTCTGAAAATTTCCATCCCCAACTACAACATTTCCCATCAATATAGAACTGCCAAAGGAGGCGCAGTTGCAATCTACTGCTGAGATAACCTGCAGAGTTCTGTCATACTATCCAGGTCTGTGCCCAAACCGTTTGAGCTTCTACTTTTAAAAGTCCACCTTTCCAGAAATAAGTCTCTCACTGTTGCCGCTTGTTACAGACAAAATCTATGTAAACCGTATGCACCTGAGCTAAATGTCAAGTCTCATGGCAAGGGTCTGAATACTTATGTACATAAGGTATTTTTATTTTTACTTATGTTTTTATCCACTTTTTCTCCCCAATTTCATGATATCCAATTTTGATCCAATTATGATCTTGTTTCATCGCTGCAATTCCACAACGGGCTCAGGAGAGGCGAAGGTCGAGTCTGGGCCAATTGTGTGCCACACTATGGGACTCCTGGTCACGGCCGGTTGTTACACAGCCTGGGAATAAACCTGGGTCTGTAGTGACGCCTTCGACCGCTGCACCACTCAGGAGGCTCTCTGTTTGTTTTTAAATTTTTTATACATTTGCAAAAATGGCTAAAAACCTGTTTTCACTTTACCATTATGGGGTATTGTGTGTAGATTGACGATGAAAAACATTTATTTCATCCATTTTAGAATAAGGCTGTAACGTAACAAAATGTGGATAAAGTCAAGGGGTTTGAATACTTTCTGAATGCACTGTAAATGAGATCTGTATTTCATTTTCAATAAATCTGCAAGCATTTCGAAAAACATATATTCACTTTGTCATTATGGGGTATTGTGTGTAGATGGAAGACAAAGACAACACAATGTGGAATAAGTTAAGTGGTATGAATACATTCTGAAGGAACTGTACACACACACACAGTGCTGTTATACACTACCACATTAACACAGTCACAAACAGATCCAGAATAACATGTATTTAGACAGATGGAGAAGCAGGATTATGTAAGTGTTGTGCTAAGTGTTTGGATCAAGATGACCGTCTGACCAAGAAGGGTCGCCAAAGGTCAACCAAGTACAGCACGCATGTTCGGTTTGTGTGCGTGGGTCTTATTTCCTCTCATGAAATCTCCTGTGAACCCCCTTAACCATATACTGTATCATTCATTCATTCATTAATTCATGGTAAACCCCTTGGTAAAATAAATGTTACATACACACGCACTGTCTTTTGTGCTTACTTCTTTTCACTACTCTTTCAGCACCTTAGAAAGCAGAAGAAAGGCAAATCAAATCTGATTTTATGACTTTGTGGCAAGATTCATGAAGAAAAAGGCTTAGGTCTTGAGGACTTCTGCTTGATTTTCAAGCCAATTTAATTGGAGTTGGGTTTTTGACTGCACTGGGCCTTTGTTTATATACAGTAGTGGTGGGTTTTGTTGTCTATGTAAATTCCTCTTTGGAACAATACAATAAACATTTCTTATTTATATTTCCCTTTTTATTTGCCATATGTTATCTTATCTTCAAGGTCACATGGTTTACATATATACAGTATACGCATACTAAATGTCACTCTGATTTATTACATGTAGATGAGAACAAGTGAACTCTAAATCTGATGCAATGCATCACATGCACCTCTTACGAATAGATGAATAATATTATGAATAATATCATAATAATACAATGTGTTCGAGATTGAACATTTGATTGGCCCACATAATGAAAGTTGTGGATGTGAGAAAAGGATGATGATCACACCAACTCTGACAGAGACAAATCCCTAGAGCCCATTGGTGGTAACAGTACAGACAGGAAGTAGCACACTTATTATCAGTGGCAGACACAACACCTGCAGAAGCTTCCAGTCCAAACTTGATAGGATTCTGAAACAAGAAGAGGAGAAACACATCAAGAGGACAAAAGTTCCAATCCAGAAGGAGAGTGAATGTCAGTCTCACACACAGGCAGGTGCACATGCTTGATAATGTATGTGATGTCAACAGAGGTATATTACCTGGGTGACCTAAATATTGACTGGCTTTCATCAAGCTGCCCACCCAAGAAAAAACTTCCAACTGTAACCAGTGCCTGCAACCTGGTTCAGGTTATCAGTGAACCTACCAGGGTATTTACAAACCGCACAGGAATTAAATCATCAACATGTATTGATCACATCTTTACTAATGCTGCAGAAATCTGCTCTAAAGCAGTATCTAAATCCATCGGATATAGAGATCATAATATACTAGCCATATCATATCTAGGAAAACCCAGGTTCCAAAGGCTGGGCCTAATATAGTGTTAAGAGGTCAAAACAAGACGTTTTGTAGTAATTCCAATGTTGAAGATGTAAATAATATTTGCTGCTCTGTGGTGGGTATTAAGGAGCAACCAGATGCTGCACTTGACACATTTATGAAACTACTTATTCCAGTTACTAATAAGCACGCACCCATTAAGAAAATGACTGTACAAACTGTTAAATCCCTGTTGATTGATGAGGAATTGAAAAATGTTATGGTTGACAGGGATGAGGCAAAAGGAATTCCAAATAAGTCTGGCTGCATAGCCGATTGAAACCACGTGACAAAACTGAACAAAAGGAAGAAGAAACTGTACTATGAAACAAGGATCAATTGCATAAAGAATGATAGTAAAAACTGGCAAGTGTCTTCACTGACATTTTCAACCTCTCCCTGACCGAGTGTAATACCTACATGTTTCAAGCAGACCACCGTAGTCCCTTTGCCCAAGAACGCCAAGGTAACCCAAATGTCTACCGACCCGTAGCACTCACATCTGTAGCCAGGAAGTGCTTTGAAAGATTGGTCATGGCTCACATCAACACAATCATCCCAGAAACCCTAGACCCACTCCAATTTGCATACTGGGACAAAATCAAAAACCCTAAACCTCAACCAAATCTTGTAATGAAGATTGTGTAAATTGAGCACGTGGAGGAGACTATACTACTTGCAGTAACCCTGGTTTGTAAACTGTCATGGTCAAAACATATTGATGCAACAGTAGGTAAGATGGGGAGAGGTCTGTCCATAACAAAGCGCTGCTCTGCCTTCTTAAAAAAGCTATCAACAAGGCGGGTCCTACAGGCTCTAGTTTTGTCTCACCTGGACTACTGTCCAGTCGTGTGGTCAGGTGCCACAATTGGCCCAGAACAGGGCAGCCCGGCTGGCTCTTAAATGTTCATGGAGAGCTAATTATGTATGTCAATTTCTCCTGGCTCAAAGTAGAGAGATTGACTTCATCACTACTTGTATTCGTGAGAGGTATTGACATGTTGAAAGCACCAAGCTGTCGGTTTGAACTACTGCCACACAGCTCAGACACCCATGCATACCCCACAGGACATGTCACCAGAGGTCTCTTCACAGTCCCCAAGTCCAGAACAGACTATGGGAGGCGGACAGTTCTACATAGAGCTATGACTACATGGAACTCTATTCCACATCAAGTAACTCATGCAAGCATTAAAATTAGATTGAAAGAAAACAGAAAAATACACCTTATGGAAAAGCGGGGACTTTGAAGAGACACACAGACACGTACATACACACACACACGACACACAGCACCATCATCCAACATCTACTAGGCTTTACCTTACACAATAAGCCCTAATTAAACTATAAACTATCAACATGATGGGAGAAAAAAAACATTTCAGTTATTCAATACATACATTCTCTTAGAAGGCGTGATTAGCTGTTGATGACGTGTGTGTGTGTGTTTGTGTGTGTTTGTGAGAGAAAGATTGCTTCACACAGATTGCCATATCACTCACACATTTTCTTCTCACCACACATACTTCAATTAACACCAACCTGTGTGTGTTACTTCAGAGTGTTTAAGTTTTCAAATCTCTGCTGCTAACCGAAATTGTCTTAACTCTGGATATCCATGGCATTCTTTGAACTCATCTGTGTGCTGCTGGCTATACACTCGCCTTCTGTGGTCTTGTAAACTTGCATGGGGCAGTCAGGGTCATAGTAGGTCAGGCTCATAGAATGGCTAGAACAGACATATTCTATCCATCTAATGGTGACTAGAATTAGCCAATGGTATGTGTCAAACAATGAAAAATGTACCTGGTTGGGTTTGTCTGTATTGTCTTGCCCCCAGCACTCTCTCCTCCCATATACTCTCTCTTACACACACGCACAAGAAAGTACACATTGTCTTTTCCTTTTGACTTGCCATATTTTAATACAGCAAAAAATGAGTCTCCATACACTTTCTTATACAAATCATAAGAATTAATACAATTTACAAAACACACGTATGAAGGGAAACATCCAGAGACAAGTCAGTCACAAGGACGACCACAGCCAGACAGAGAGAGAGAGAGAGAGAGAGAGAGAGAGAGATGCATCTATACCTGAAACAGACCACTATACTGTGTATATGCAAGTAAAAAACGCGAGTTTCCAGCATTCCATAGACTGGATTTACAGTTAGTCATTCTCCTCATTCTTGTTCCTCCCATCCCCTCCCAAACCGCGTCATTTTAGCCCAGATGACGGTACAGGCAGTTAAACAACGAGTGTCTGTAGAGAAACAGAGAGGGAGGAGATTCTTCTTTATCATAATCTACATTGTTTCAATACGCCAATGCCAACCAATTGTATGGCTAGAGACAAGGAGAGACAGAATGGGAGGGAACAAGAAGGAAGAATAGATTTGGATTCAAGCCATCCACTCAGCCTCCTTTAAGTGGTAGATGGAGAGCAGGGAGAGAAGGAGAGAGAAATCCCTATTCTGTATGGGTCTATATGTGAGGGAAAGAGTGAGTAAATGTGTCTGTATGAATAGAAAGGTGTGTATTTACTATAAATGCTTATTTGTATATACATACACTCAACCGTTATGCATTGTCTTTTGTCAATGAAAAAAAATAAACAGGCATATCACCATCCTGGAT
Organism: Thymallus thymallus; assembly: GCA_023634145.1. Lineage (NCBI taxonomy): Eukaryota > Metazoa > Chordata > Actinopteri > Salmoniformes > Salmonidae > Thymallus > Thymallus thymallus. Next base: position 44,238,516 of record CM042388.1, read on the forward strand.
TCGGATCTAATTAAATTCTTGCACGTCCCCAATAAAATGGTCCAGGATTCCTGGACCCTAACGATGTCAAGCTGCCATCAAGTTATTAGCGTGTTATAAGCATACCGGTACACTGAAATGGTCACGTTCTGTTCTTGTGAAAGCAAATCGTACCTTTTCGCCTAACACCCATCAGGTAACAAAATTCATACATGAAAACACCCTTGAACTCAAACATTGGTGAGTACACACACATCCTTAAGGGCACACAATCAACCAGTAAAAGATTAATAGAAAAAGAGGCACTTCAGATAGTAGTACACACACTGCCTAGCAAACACACACTAAAGTCTCAACACACACACTAATAGCTACAGTATTAATATTTGAGCCCATATTATCAACCACATTACAGTATACCTGAAAAGCTTATATGAGCCTGTGCGTCTGAGTAGCTTGGCTGCTCTGAATGCTACAGAAGGCTTTGTGTAGGAAGATGGAATCCGACACCCAAAGTTTCACCCTCATCGCCAGGCTCAACAGTCAATAGAAAGATGAGCTCAGGAAGTAACCAGGAAGTAACAGAGATATCTCATATAGGAAGACAGATTGTCAAAGGTGCAAGATTCCACACAGCAGCCGCCCTGTCAAGCAGTTGTTCATATCCTATCAGATTGTTTGTTTCATACTTCCAACCAATCAGGCTGCTTGTTGTATGCTAAGCCCTACATGTGATCTGCTTGGCTATAAGGTTCTGTACAATTAGTGGATTGCCAAGTGCAGTCAATCTACACAAAAGGAAGAAAGACATTGTGACAGAGAGAAAACATTGCAAGAGTAGTTTAACGTTAAGAATTGTGCTGCATACTAAACTTAGCTACTACAACTTAGCTATGACTTTTAAGTCCATAAAAACATGGCATGGGCCAGTATTGCTACAATGACCCCCCCCCCCCCCAATCCATCAAGATACACATACAACATTTCTTCCCCAAACTATTCTCCCTACAGTCCTACAGTGGAACAGTCTCAATGTACTTACCCCTGTCCCCCCTACACCTCTCCATCCCCCCCTCCTGAAGGGTTTCGGTGGAGGCAGTACTGCCCTTGGTTCCCTTCCTGTCTCCTCCCCCACCCCCCCCTCCCGCTGAGTCCTTTTTCGTAAGTGGACTACGAGCCCTATGGGGGTCTCCTCCTCTCCTCTCCCTCTCTGGTGTGGGTTCTGCCACCCTGCCTCCTGTCCCTGCTTCAGCTCCTCTCCTCCTGGACGAGGGCCCCCAGAGGAAGGTGTTTCCCGGCTGATAGTGCTGGCGGGCGTAGCGGAGCAGGCTGCGGCGGTGGGAGCGGAGACGGATGGTGTAGATGTAGTACTCCAGGGTGCTGTGCAGCATGTTGGGCAGGGTGCCCCGACACAGAGCCTCTTCCAGCAGCAGACGCACCAGGGGGGCCTTGAAGGCCTCAAAGCCCAGCTCACCCAGAGACTTGAGGATGCGCGTGATCCTCAGATAGTTGTGCTGGGAACTGGGGAGAGATAGGTTACTCATCACCAAACCATCTCCGCTATAGACCCAGAGAGAAAGAGTGTGTGTGTGTGTGTGTGTGTGTGCGTGTGTGTGTACCACTCACTCATTGAGGTGCTGAAAGCGTTCTTGCCAGTTGGAAGCTCGGGCGACATTCCCACTCTTATCCAGGAGTTTGATCCCGTAAAAATCCAGCATGAGTGTGTACGCCAGCAGAAATCGCCGCTTGGCCTCCCGAGTGCTTTGGAATTCCTACGGGACACAGCAAAGATCAGCTGGAATTATGAGTAGATAGCACAATATTCCACATTCCTGTACAACATGATGGCATGCTGACATTTTCAGATCAGTCAAACCACATGGTCAAGCTGCAGTCTAAATGTGTATGTGGTTAAGTGGTCCTGTTACTGTCTTTACCTTGATCTCCTCTTGAGTGAGTTCTTGAGCATAGAAGTTGAGCCCTTGCTCCCTCAGAGGGAAAAGCCTGCCATAAAGACAGAGAGAGAAGACTGTCAAAGAGTGTGGTTAACTCTCTCCCCTTGACTTTTCTATGCACGTCCCCCTGTCCTCTCTTGCCTTCCTTTATTCTCTTACTCTTCCCCTCTGTCCTCTTTTCCTCTACACATCTCTCTCCCACTGCTGTCTCTTATTAAGTCAATTCAATGAGTGACAGCCACCAGTCTGCACACGCTAACTGCTGCTTAGACACGCACTAATTGATATTATGCTAATGAACTGCTCTGTCAGAACAGAGAGAACGAGAGAAAGCGAGAGATAATAAGGTTGACGCTGCAGGGAGTAAGTGAGATTGGCAGGATATGTGAATCCCAGTGGTGTGACTATGTTTATTCTCCTGGTGTAGGTCTCTAAGTTATGTAGGTCTGTGTCAGAGAAAGAATTGACTGTACTTTGCTGTTCTCTTTTCTGCTTTATGCTCCTGCTATACATTTCTATGTCCAAACATACATATGTAACAGACCTGTGTTCAAATACTATTTGAAATCGTTTCAGGTATTTCATCTGTGCTTGATTGGTCCCAAAAAACTAGCACTCCTGGCAGCAAAGGCTCAAAGTATTTGAAAGATTTCAAATAGTATTTGGACCCAGGTTTGATACGTAGTCACAGGTGCGCTTGACACACACACGCACAGGCACACACACACACACACACACATCCATAGTACCTTGAAGGGCCTCTTACCACTGTACTGTATATAGGTGGCCTCTTACCACTGTACTGTATATAGGTGGCCTCTTACCACTGTACTGTATATAGGTGGGCCTCTTACCACTGTACTGTATGTAGGTGGGCCTCTTACCACTGTACTGTATGTAGGTGGGCCTCTTACCACTGTACTGTATGTAGGTGGGCCTCTTACCACTGTACTGTATGTAGGTGGGCCACTTACCACTGTACTGTATATAGGTGGGCCTCTTACCACTGTACTGTATATAGGTGGGCCTCTTACCACTGTACTGTATGTAGGTGGGCCTCTTACCACTGTACTGTATGTAGGTGGGCCTCTTACCACTGTACTGTATGTAGGTGGGCCACTTACCACTGTACTGTATATAGGTGGCCTCTTACCACTGTACTGTATGTAGGTGGCCTCTTACCACTGTACTGTATGTAGGTGGCCTCTTACCACTGTACTGTATATAGGTGGCCTCTTACCACTGTACTGTATGTAGGTGGGCCTCTTACCACTGTACTGTATGTAGGTGGGCCTCTTACCATTGTATGTAGGTGGGCCACTTACCACTGTATGTAGGTGGGCCTCTTACCACTGTATGTAGGTGGGCCTCTTGCCACTGTATGTAGGTGGGCCTCTTACCACTCTACTGTATGTAGGTGGGCCTCTTACCACTGTACTGTATATAGGTGGCCTCTTACCACTGTACTGTATGTAGATGGGCCTCTTACCACTGTACTGTATGTAGGTGGGCCTCTTACCACTGTACTGTATGTAGGTGGGCCTCTTACCACTGTATGTAGGTGGGCCACTTACCACTGTATGTAGGTGGGCCTCTTACCACTGTATGTAGGTGGGCCTCTTGCCACTGTATGTAGGTGGGCCTCTTGCCACTGTATGTAGGTGGGCCTCTTACCACTGTATGTAGGTGGGCCTCTTACCACTTTATGTAGGTGGGCCTCTTACCACTGTATGTAGGTGGGCCTCTTACCACTTTATGTAGGTGGGCCTCTTACCACTTTATGTAGGTGGGCCTCTTACCACTGTATGTAGGTGGGCCTCTTACCACTGTATGTAGGTGGGCCTCTTACCACTGTATGTAGGTGGGCCTCTTACCACTGTATGTAGGTGGGCCTCTTACCACTGTATGTAGGTGGGCCTCTTACCACTGTATGTAGGTGGGCCTCTTACCACTGTATGTAGGTGGGCCTCTTACCACTGTATGTAGGTGGGCCTCTTACCACTGTATGTAGGTGGGCCTCTTACCACTGTACTGTATATAGTTGGCCTCTTACCACTGTATGTAGGTGGGCCTCTTGCCACTGTATGTAGGTGGGCCTCTTACCACTGTATGTAGGTGGGCCTCTTACCACTGTATGTAGGTGGGCCTCTTACCACTGTATGTAGGTGGGCCTCTTACCACTGTATGTAGGTGGGCCTCTTACCACTGTATGTAGGTGGGCCTCTTACCACTGTATGTAGGTGGGCCTCTTACCACTGTATGTAGGTGGGCCTCTTACCACTGTATGTAGGTGGGCCTCTTACCACTGTATGTACGTGGGCCTCTTACCACTGTATGTAGGTGGGCCTCTTACCACTGTATGTAGGTGGGCCTCTTACCACTGTATGTAGGTGGGCCTCTTACCACTGTATGTAGGTGGGCCTCTTACCACTGTATGTAGGTGGGCCTCTTACCACTGTCTGTAGGTGGGCCTCTTACCACTGTATGTAGGTGGGCCTCTTACCACTGTATGTAGGTGGGCCTCTTACCACTGTATGTAGGTGTGATTGTGCTCCAGTTTGTCATAATTTCCTCTCCATTTGGTCAGGATCTCCTCAATGAAGACACCTAGAGAGGATTCAGGTCAATCACATCAATTATACAGGAAAACACACATGCCCTTTTTGGAGTCAGCTTAAAATGTGTGTGTGTGTGTGTGTGTGTGTGTGTGTGTGTGTGTGTGTGTGTGTGTGTGTGTGTGTGTGCGTGCGTGCGTGTGTGTGTGTGTGTGTTACTGACCGTCTGGTATTAGAGGGATCTTGTTCAGGTAGAAGCGGAGGTTACGGTAGTCATTCGGTAGACGGGGCGCCTTGTAGTTCTTGGGAGGGAGAGGATGAGAAGGAAGAGTCAGGAAGAATCAGGCTTGTGTGTGTGTGTGTGTGTGTGTGTGTGTGTGTGTGTGTGTGTGTGTGTGTGTGTGTGTGTGTGTGTGTGTCGTACCGGGTAACTGTGGCGATATTTGTATAGATCCTTTGCAGCATAAAAACTCCTCTTCATCTTGGTGCTGGACTTCGAGTCAGAGTCAGGGAGCTATGAGAGAAAGAGAGAGAGGAAAGAAGATGATAAGTGAATGAACACTGACTGAAATAGATAACAACAATGATATCAACAGTGCGGTGTGGTGTTAAAAGGTTGCTTCTCAGACAATTGCTGAGTGACACACAAACCCATAACAACATAACAGTCTGGGTTGAGTGGGTTTGTAACTGAATTGGAATTAACTATTTAATAATAATCTGCCAATTTCTTCCCCATGAAAGCAATTCTAACGTTATGGAGGATTATGTTGCAGTCTGGATAACATGAAGAAAAATGTAACATATAAATGCATATCAAGGTATAATAAAGGCAATTTCAATAATATTGTTGTTTATTTATTGTATAATTATGAACACGGATTCGTGACATTGCCCCAAATCAAAGGAAGTTGGGTTCCCCTATTTGACCTTATTCTATTTTATATATTACAAAAAGTAGGTCACCTTTATCAGGTCACTGTCTCACTTGCGCGCACCACTAACCTACTCTCCCTCTGCGTGTTCACGCAGGACATTGAGGACACGAAACGAGGACATAAAACAAGACAGCGATGCACAACCTTTTGGTAAAAACGGAACTATATAGAATTATGCGCTATAAGATACAATACATCCACTTGTGGCAATGCATACGACCACATCAATAGGATACCTGGCAATGATATTGGAAGTAGCCTAGACATGGCAACAATATATGCATAGAGGACAATTAGTTTGAGACGTAGGCCTATACTAGGCTACTAGCCTACATACAACCCTGATTTTGGTTTCCCTACAGTATAGTCTGCGATGTTGACATCTTCAGCGAGTCGGCTATGCAGATGTACCATTTCCATTTTTTTTAATTTAGCTCATTGTAGTCTGCTCTTCTTCCTAATTTCTTCGTGTGCGTTGATATAGATAGGCTGTTGTGTTGTTCCGTTTCTGTGTGTGTCAGTGTGTTGGTAGCCTGTTTACCTTCGGGGACATGTCCGCCTGTTCGCCGCATCTCCCTGTCTCCAACCGGCTGACACACTCCGATATGCCACTGTCTTCATCACCCGGCTGCTCGTCGCTTTCCGAGTCTGACTCCCATGTCGAGTCGCATTCCTCGACAGTCCTCGGCTCCTTGTAGCGCAAAGTGCCCATCAGATTTCCCATTTAACCCGCCTACACCGAGTCGCGCCGTCCTCTGTGTCCTTCTAGCCTACATATTTTGCCGTGCAGTCAGCATGCTGCGCCACCGTAGCGTGTGGCTTTTAAATGGCAGGCTGAGGAAAATTCCGATCCAGACTCGCTAGTATACTGTGAACACACCCCTAGATGCGCGGCGCGTGCCTGGGAACGGTCACAGCGTCTGGACCAAAGACGACCACGTGCTCCGCAACACTGTCAGTGACAGGGGTTAACTAGTGTCACATCTGAGATCCTCAATGTCAGAAAGAGATCAATTAATAATTCTCCCTTGCTGTCACCAGCTAGGTTTCTATCCAATTGGCGACAGATTTTCATGCGAATAGAATCCGCATTAGAAGATATGGGCATTTTCCCACCAGTGGTGTTTCCATCAAATTGACTTTTTTTGCGGATAAAATCAGTGCGTGAGGTATTGCACACAAAATGTGCTTAAGTTTTCATGTACTGGATACAAATCTAAAGTTCAATATGTTTCCATCGCATTTCAACTCTACAACGTTGTCACAAAATCCGTTAAATAACAAATGTGCCTAGCTCTGGTCTTGGTAGGTGTGCTCTAACCAACAGATAGCCGATACAGTGGTGGGCTGTGCGGGTATAGTCTACATGATGAGATTATTTTGGATAAAAGCGATAATATTTTGATTTGTCATACGGCAGTCAAGCATCGATCATCATGCCACCAGAATAATACCCTCGATATTTGTTGAAAAGTTGCACCGAGATCACAGTGCACTTTCACCAGCCTGTGAAGTTCATCATAATGTATTTAATCTGTAGCCTAATAAACTCCATGGTTTCTGAGTCATAGTGGATCGAAGCACCACACACCATATCATCGCGTGACTCCAAGTTTACTTTGATATGATGGTTATTATATCAATATTTACGCATAAAGGCCAATTTCTCGCATAAAACACTTTACCAACACAAAATGATCCCACCATGTCTAATGAACAAATTATCTGCCAGCATTTATACAATTTTACAGAAACTTACTGTTTCCATTACAGCTGTGGTGACTTCTTTTTAGATGGTATGACTTTACTCACAAAATCTGTGGATGCAAACCTGTTTACTGACATAGTCTCCTCCATCGAGTTAATCTGAGTTGCAGCCATTGTTGTAGGAATTGGCCACATGGGTCTGCCTATTGGTAGGCTATAAAGCACACACATGTGTAGCACACAGACACAATATGTGCAATGTTTTTTCTAATTATGTAGGCTAATCAACAAGCCACAATTTGCTACTCAAATCAACATTTAAATAAGGGCCTTCCTCCTAAGGGATGAGCTTTGATGTATAGCAACACAGAGACAAACATAGTACAACATGACATAGCACTGGAGTGGGAGAGGGATCAAAGTCACACGCACCATTAGTTGCTGATAGAATACAACAGAACTGGATAATGGAAATACATCAGAACTGACATCGAATGCTATGTATAAAGGGTCAACATTCAGCGAGACAGAAACCAGAAATGTCATGCTAACCACAACCACATGAGAGCAGCATTTCCTATGTAATATATAATAGTATGGCAACGTGGGTCTCCTCCTAAGAAAGCCTGTTACATCCACATATAGAGTATCCTATGAAATTACTTGTTGAGTTCTAATATGTAATTCAGCACTATTAATCCCCAAGTGCTATTTCCATGTAGGCTATCCAGTATCCCCCACTTCCTCTTCCTTCAACTCTAATCTGGAAATAATGCATAGCCCATGCCTACTGACACTTCAGTCTGTTTGTGCATTAAAGTCATCTTTATGACAATTAAAAGAGAGACGAAAGAGAGAGAGAGAGACCGAAAGAGAGACATGTCTGTCTGTGCATGAGCTGACTTTGTAGAATGCCCAAAACAAGCAAATAGAGGTCAAAATAAATCAAACCCTTGCAATCCCGCAGTTCAGCACCACATGACAATAACCACGTTCCCATACACAGTTTTTATGAGAGTAGTCATACTGTATAAAAAAGAATAACCATGACAATTGTGATGGAAACAGGAAGTTTCAGTACAATTTGTTTGTTAGACATGGTGGGATATTTTTGTGTCGGTAAAATTAATTATGCAAGAAATGACGGTGGAAACACCATTAGGCTAAAATGTTGATATAATAACTATCGTACTGAAGTAAACTTGGAGTCACGTGACGATATGGTTTGTGGTCATCCCACTAAGACTCAGGAAACCATGCAGTTTATTAGGCTACAGATGAAATAAGTTAGGATGAACTTCACAGGGCGGTGAAAGTGCACAGTGGTGAGTTAGATTCTCCATTAAAATATCTAGGGTCTTATTCTGGTGACATGATGATCGATGCTTGACTGCCATTTGACAAATAACAATATTATTGCGCTTATCCATAATAATCTCATCACGTAGACGAGCCTACCAATGCTATATATACTAGCTGTTGGCTAGAGCACGTGCCAAGACCAGGGAAGGCACATTTATTATTTAACACAATCGCTTTGTGACAAAACTATTGGTAGAATCGAAAATGGGAACACACTGAACTTTAGATTTTTATTCAGTACATGAAAATGTAAACGAAAAAGTACATTTTGTCATCACACACTCATTTTTATCTGCAACAAGTCTGTTTGGTGGAAACACTACTGGTGGAAGAATGCGCATATTTACTTCATGCGGATTTTAGAATATTTGCATGAAACTCAGTCGCCATACCAAGCTAGTGGAGAAAATCCATGAAATACAGGGAAGCCCTCCTAGCCAGAAAGCAAGAAGCCTGAATACATGACTCGCACACAAACTCTATGCTAGACTGTTCAGACATATTTTATTTCAAACGTTTGCCTTAGGAATCAAATAAAATAAAACATAATAGGGAATAAATATGCATATAATTGAAACAGACTACACTAGTGATTCCTTCAACTCCACCGTCAGTATAGAGACAGACAGAGAGAGACCGAGAGACGGAGAGCAAGACAGAGAGAGAAACAGAGAGCCAGAGACATAGAGAGAGAGACTTTTAATTAATTTATTTTATTTAACCTTTATTTTATCAACATTTTGAAGATTGTTCGACAAATAAGGTGCAAAAAAACTAAAAGCTGATTTACCTCAGTGGAGACCAAATTCATTTCCAGTTAGCCATCCCTGAGACCGGGTGTGGTAACTCATATGGGTGTGGTAACTCATATGGGTGTGGTAACTCATGTCTAAAGTTTAGTAATGATGTTAGGTACAGTGGGACTTTTTGTATAAGGACTTTATAAATGAAAACATAGCAATGTAACAACCTATGTGACATCAAAGAGGGCCAACCACCTTTCAGAATGCAGTGCTAAAACCGCCGCCCGTAATAAAGCGCAGTGTGCTGCGATCAACTGCATCTGACGTAGCGCCTGCGTTCATAAAGATGATGTCGCCATAGTCTAGGACCGATAGGAACGTCGACTGAATAATCTGCTTTCTACTATTTATCGAGCGGCAGGACCTATTTGTATAGAATAAGCCCATTTTTATTCTCAGCTTCTTAACTAACTCATCAATATGCTTTTAAAAAAACAGCTTTTCATCTAGCCAGATGCCCAGAAATATATGCTAGAATCATCAAAGTTATTTTTATGCACCCTAGAGAACAACATATACTTAGTTTTACCTGCATTCAATACTCATTTCAGATCAATAAAGTTTTTCTGTAATACTATGAAGTACGACTGTAGTTCAGATGGAGCCTGGTCAACCATGGAGGCAATAGCATACATAACAGTATAATCGGCATACAAGAACAGGTTACACATTTTTACAGACAAGCCAATATTGTTAATGTAAACAGTAAAAAGTACAGGCCCCAAAATCAACCCATGCGGGACACCTTTCGTAATATCCAGGAAACCTGATTTAACAGTATCGAAAGCCTTTGACAGGTCAATGAAGAGCAGGGCAGAATAATGTTGCCTTTTATCCATACAATTAACTACATCCTTTACAATAGGGATGCAGCAGAGATAGTGCTATGACCTGATCCAAAACCCGACTGATGCACATTTAGAATACATTTAAAAGACAAGAAAGATCTTAGCGGAGAATGAATCAAGGATTGTAATATTTTAGCTAGGCAAGAAAGTTTGAAATAGGGCGATCAATCATTTAGGTCCCAAGGGTCACCACATTTGTGATGGGGGAGTACATGGGCCGCCTTCCAAACCTTGTGGATCGTACCAGATATAATCAGGTTAAAAATATGGGTTAATGATTCAGCAATCAGGGGGTCAGAGAGCTGCAGCAAGAATGGATCAAGCATATCAGCCCCAGTGGATTTTTTTTAAAGCATCTAGCACATCACATATAGTCAAATGCTGAAATGAAAACAAAGATTCACTAGAAGTTGACGTGTTAACCGTCGGTTCAGCTAGAGGTTGGCTCTAAGGAAGAGCAGTCGATTGACTGGCCAGGGTGAATTAAACCACAGTCTCTCTTAAAAGCATCACTTATCCCCTTCTACTTCTTCTTCTCTTAAGATGTCAAGAGAACTTGTACACTTTAGTGCATTTACTGTTTTCCACAATTTAGAAGGATCACCTAAGCTTAAAAAGTAACTTAGTTTAGCTTTCTTATTCAAGATAGCACATAGTCAGTATTCCTTGCTTTGGCCCAGGCCTGATTTCTCATCTTGATGAGCTCAGATAGTTCAGAAGAAAACTCAAGCATTAGATCTATATTTCATTTTGAATTGTTTAAAAGGGGCGTGTTTATCTGCCAGAGAAATAAATATGGAGGAAACATTTTCTAGAGCCAATTTAGGGTTAGGGGTACAGGATACAGATAGTGGCTAAATCAGAGTAGAACATATCACGTAAAAACACTTTTTAACATTTGTCTTCTTAATTAAACAAAGATTAGTATTTTGCTGTTTCGTATCTCTAATACATACTATGGGACATTGATCACTGAGATCATTTGCAAATACTCCACTAGACACGTATTGATGGGAGTTATTAGTAAGAACTAATGGACACATCTACTACAGCCAGGAGTTCGAATTTCTTGGTAACAGAAATATTTAAAGAAGGAGATGACCTGAAATTAGATTTTACATATATGGCCACTCTCCTTTATGTAATCTGTCATATCTAAATACATTACCAAAATGAGTCCTGTACCCAAATGTCAATTGCGTCCATTTTTTAAATCATACTTCGCATATTTATACCCGAGCTGAAAAGGTGAAAAACTTGTTGATGTGTCCTTGAGCAAGGCACTCAACTGTAATTTGCTCCAGGGTCTGACCCTGTAGGTAGGCTGTCATTGTAAATAAGAATTTGCTCTTAACTGACTTGCCTAGTTAAATAAATAAAAAATTACAATTAGCTCCCATCAGAGCTAACAGGCATAAATTCATCTGCAGTTATTTGTTGAGTGAGCTGAGACTTTGCCAAGGTCCCTGTTAGAGCAGAACGAGCATGTCATGGTTCCAACTGCCACCAGAGGGCGTCAGAGACTGTCCTAGAGACATTAATGGCATATTACTCCTTATGATATCCCTGTTAAAAGAGGTATGTTTCCTGTTGTCCTTTGCAGAAGTTTGAATTGTTTGCCGTGTGCCCACTCACAAATGTAAGTTGCTCTGGATAAGAGCGTCTGCTAAATGACATGAGTGTGTATGTATAGAAATGAGCATTAACAACATGTTATCAACATTTGCTAGCTTCAAGGAACCACTGAGAGGGTGCATGTTTGTGTGGTGCAGCTTTCATTTACCAGACACTCTAAGCCAGACCGACTTCTTTTTATTTATTTTTTCATACTAGTCCCCCGTGGGAATCAAACCCACAACCCTGGCATTGCGAGTGCCTTTCTCTACCAACTGAGCTACACAGGACTACTTTCCTCTTGTGGGGATGAGGAGGATCTGTTCAGCAGCACCACGGATATAGGGAGGGAAGCAGTTGGGAGGGTTGGAGAAAAGGATTGGATAGGAAAGGATAGCAGAAACAAGACACACCTGCTGCATAGAAATGAAGCCAAATGGAGTCCCATCCCCCAGCCAGCCAGGCAGTTTGATCTCAATGGGCTCCCAAGGTGCATGATGTGCTCTATAGGGGACGCATTTTGATGTAACACAAGAGACAGGCTGTATCTCCCTGTCGTCGGTGTTGTGTAGCGGTGGGTGAGGCATCCAATCGCTCACCCTGTCACTCGTCTGCATGGTTACCGACTAAGTGTCACAATAACGGATTACACTGTTACAGCATGTGGAGCGGTCAACAACCACGTCAGACTAAAGTCCTGAGTTCTGCCTTCTTAATGCATTCATTTCACACACATTAGTGGGTCCTACACAGGACAAGGCAGTCTATTGAAATGCCCGTCTCAATCACAGCCCTTCATTACTTATACAGAGGAATGAAGTTCCGTTTGGCACCTCTGTTGGATGTCATTAGAATTCTTTAACCACACACACTTTCTCAACCTCTCTCTAACATAAAAGTTTGGAGCCAGAGATATCTCTCTCTCTCTCTCTCTCTCTCCCTCCCTCTCTCTCTCCATGCAGAGCGTAAAAACTACTTTACAGCACACTGCGTTCAGAGAGAAGCTCTCTTCTGTTATGTAAATCAGGAAAGATATTGCAGGAGACTCAAGGTTAGCCTAACACCAGCTTGTTTGGTCGCTGTGCTGTAAGTGTTTTCATCTCCTCACAAACAACACACTCAGTAGTCAAAGTCAAAGTCATTACTGTATGTGACGCTGTTAGTTAATGTGTTTTTCAAACTGACAAAGCCTGTAAGTGATATAGGACTGTGTCAGATTCTACTGAATGAGAGGTAGGACTGTATTTCATCCATTACGTAGTGTGTGTGGGTGTACTGTAAATGCTTAGATAAGTACATTTTGAAAGGTGCATGATAGACATTCTGCTAACGAGCATCCTAGGAATCGATTCCCTTACAGTGACAGATGGGTCACTTAATGGGATTGTGAGTCTTAATTGACTCTGTGCGTGTGTGTGTGCGTGTGTGTGTGCGTGTGCGCGTGCGTGTGCGAGTGTGAGTGTGAGTGTGAGTGTGTGCGCGTGCGTGTGCGTGTGCGTGTGCGAGTGCGAGTGCGAGTGTGAGTGTGTGTGTGTGTGAGTGTGTGTGTGAGTGTGTGTGTGTGTGTGTGTGTGTGTGTGTGTGTGTGTGTGTGTGTGTGTGTGTGTGAGTCTTGATGTAGAGGCTGGTATCAAGCCAATTGATTAGACCTAGAATTGCCTCTATACAGTACACCACTTTACATGACAGTATATGGAGGAATGGAGCACATAAACCTCCATCACTTATTAGGCGGGAGAAAGTGGAAATAAAAAAAAATCTATATTTGCGAAATTCTAATAAATACCTTTGCCGGGATCGATTTTGGGGCTGTGAGTAAATTCAATAGCAGCTCCCTCCTCTTCCACATAAAACAGCTAATGTCATCAACTGCAAACCTGTGCCAATTGAGTTATGCTGGGGGGAAATGTATTAGCTTGTCTCCAATTTACACAATAGAGAGGACGGAAAGTCATTTCTATGCTAATAGTGTTGACAAATGCCTTGTAGACTTTCCTTTTTGTTGACAGGATCTTGAATTGTCTCTGAATTGAATTGTACTCTAAATTATCACTTAATCGGGTTCCATAGTGATTTATGCGTATACGGTGGAACACTCGTTTGTTGTCTCGGGATGGCGAGAGTCTTCAGTTGGTCTGGGAGCTAACTGGATATTTCTCTCCACCAGTAAACATCCATCTCCTTTCCCCTCCATCGTTTTCTCTCCCTGTCTTTCTTTCTCTTTCACTCTCCATGCTGTATTACCAGGATGACAAAGAGTAGATTGGACCCAGTGTTATCTCTCTCTCACACACACACACACACACACACACACACACACACACTCTTTATCTGTGCCATCATTGTTCTCCTGCCAGTGTCTGGTGATGTCCTCTTTTGTGTGTGTGTGTGTGTGTGTGTGTGTGTGTGTGTGTGTGTGTGTGTGTGTGTGTGTGTGTGTGTGTGTGTGTGTGTGTGTGTGTGTGTGTGTGTGTGTGTGTGTGTGTGTTCTATTACTAAGGCCTCTCCAGACAGGGGCTATTCACTTAATTGTTGCCTTTAGCAAACATCACTCTGTATCATGCTCCCTTGTCTCTCTTACTCAGACCAACTCCTGTGACATTTGACATGATGTCAGATAATAGCCAATCCCTTGGGCGCAAACAACAGAACAGAACCCAGCTCTGATTTCCACCATCAGAACTGATAGTGAGGCATCCATTTCTCATAGAATCCCTCATCGTGTAATTCCTAGTAGCGGAGAGCGCTGTCACATGTCAATACCCAATAAGAATGGAGTATCTGATGGAACTGTGGCACTGACAAGACAGTCTGACAGTTGAATGACAGGTACATACTGATGGCACAGAGCCTATGAGGTGGGAGAGGATGGTGGGGCTAGATATGGGGAATGAGTAATTGGCTAGTTATAACATAAAGAAGAGATGTCACTTCATACTGACATAAAAAAATGCACTCAATATGTATGTACTGGTATAGGTTTAATATGTTAAAACAATTGACAATAATGAAATGCAAATCAGACTCTATTTTTCTGCTGTATTAATAAAATACCAGAGACTGGCATAACAGAAGCTACAGTCCAATACTGTTAGGCAATACACGAGATTAGGATCCATATGATTGTTCTTTATCAATATGGGAGAAGAAATTACATCATGTTTGTTTTCATTCTTTTCCGAGCACAAGCAATTCATTGCATCTGAACAAATAGGGTACCAGATAATGGAAAAACATCCTGAATATTCAAATAGCTGGTGACAGAGAAGGTGTAGCCCCAAACCATGCGAGGATGACCAGAATCAAATTTAAAGTCTACTTGCCTGAAACTAATCTAATACACAATTGTTCACATAAGTCATTTGTGTCTATTTCAAGATTACTTATGATAGTGGATTGCAACGAGACCGAGTCTAAATGAATTTTCTGCTATAGGCTACTGATTTCCCTAGCTTCCAGAAAGATGTCTATTTATATTCATTGTAATGTTGCCACCTCAATTGGTCTGGTGAGGACAACCTGCAGTTCAAATCAAAGTTCCGATTATCATTTAGAACGAAAGCAAACGTTTTATCAAAATATGGTGCCTCTCTCTCTCTCTCTCTCTCTCTCTCTCTCTCTCTCTCTCTCTCTCTCTCTCTCTCTCTCTCTCTCTCTCTCTCTCTCTCTCTCTGTAGGGTGAGTTTATCTCCATCCTCAGCGGACACTGACGTGTTTCTCTAGCAGCATAACAAAGACTCCCTTTCTCTCTCCCCTCCTCTACTATCTTTCTCTCCCTGTCCATTCCAATATTTCCCGTCCCCTCTCATCGCTGTCTCTCCACTCTCTGCACTGACGCACCCGCACCTGCTCATCCCCACTGCCCACCAAACACCGACTCAAGCCGCATCCAGCCCGGGAATGATGCCCGTTTCTCCCGGACACTACAGGAGTAGCGGCCGGTGGATAGGTCTGCGAAAAGCTATTTCTGGTTTATCGAAAAGGTTGTGGGCTGAAGGAGTGTGAAGATTGCGTGTGGAATTAAATGTTGTTTTTGAGCGGTTATTTTCGTCGCTCTGTCATTCGAGGGATATGAGGCACTTCACTTTCATCCGGGAGGAGACTCATCTGCAAACAGTCCTTACGGGACGCGGACGTGACTATGTTTTCATAACCCTAAACGGGATACATTTAGCTATGTATTAGTTTATTGGAGATTTAAAAGTCCTCATTTCTAAAATGGGTTTTACGTGGTCACTTAAAATAGCTTTGGAGAGTGCAGATTGTTGTTGCACGATCGTGGTGGGATGCTTGGATGTGATGGAGTGAGTGGGGTAAAGTGAATGCACGGCTCGTTTATCACCTAACTTCGGCAAAATGAAATCGCTCTTCTACAGCCGCTTCTTCATTCTCCTGCCCTGGGCCCTCATCGTCATCATCATGATCGACATTGACACCAAGAGGACTTCCGTCCGAAGTCCAGTCCTGGGCCGCGCCGGGGTCGCACAGCGGCACGACAGAACCACACTTCCTCAGGCCAACCGCTCCGCTCTCCCGGTAATCTACGCCATCACCCCGACCTACAACCGGCCAGTCCAGAAAGCTGAAATTACCCGGCTCGCTAACACCTTCCGCCAGGTTCCTCGCTTCCACTGGATCGTAGTGGAGGACTCGAGCGTGCGCACAGAGCTGGTGGCGCGCTTTCTCGCCCGCTCCGGGATGCCATACACACACTTGAACATCTTCACGCCCCGCCGGTTCAAACGGACCGGGATGCCTCGTGCTACCGAGCAGAGGAACGCGGCTCTGTCGTGGCTGCGTTCGCATCGCTCGCGGAAGGACGTGGGGGTGGTATTCTTCGCAGACGATGACAACACATACAGTTTGGAACTGTTTGAAGAGGTAATAAATCACATTAATGACAGATAGGCTACATGGTATGTGATGTCATTCACACACAGACCAAAGCTTATGAGTTTGCTAATATAAGAGTCATCAGATAGCCTATGTGTGCAATCAGACAACATATTGAAATGAGCCTGGGATATCTTCAAGGGCCAACTCTGGTCCTTGAGGGCCACTGTGTCCAGGCACTGATTCTGGATAGAACAAAAACCTGCACATAACTCAACCCAGAGTTGATTTGACTGAAACTTGTTTCGAGCAAGTCTGTTCTGTTTCTGTGTAATCTTCTAAATCATTTTCTGTGGAAATAACCTGAACGACAGCAGGGGTCCCCAATGTGAAATTAAAAAATTTGGTTGTGTATCAGCAGTTGTTCTCTTGTTATGTCAGTCACTGACAGTCACTCAACTAGCCCTTGTCATCTGAATTGTTTTAGATTGGTAAATTAGCCTAGCGGCCTGCTATCTAAACTTGTAGTAATCATGGTCGAATGTACATTTTTTGTCTTTGTTGTCAAGAGGTAGGCCTTAGGTTTTTAACCTAAATGCGCTGTAATTTAAGATTTAAAACTGTTTAATTGTCTCTCTGCCTCATGGGAAAATGTGTAGAATTGCAGGAAATCACCTTGAAAACTAAAAATAGATTATCGGATTTGAAGAGGGGGACTTGCTTAGTCTGGTCATGTCCTGCAGCAGTCATAGTAAAACTCCTTGTATGCTATTTTTTTTTATCTCACTCTAAAGTTGTAGTTGTGTTATAATTTTGAGGGGGTCCCTGATGAAAGTGCGATCAAAAAAGGGGCCCCCGGCCCCAAAACGTTTTGGAAAGGTTGTCTTAAGATACAATTTGGGGAGATAAGCTGTGCCTAATGGCAATGTCTAGCCTCAGTTCCAAAGATAGGCTTGTGTAAATATCAGTTATTTGATTGGCTGATAGTCAGCCTGCTCTCCCCACCTCATCCAGGTCATTACATAACTCCTCTCCATGGTAATAGTCTGTCATAGTTTGGTAATGACCTGTCACATAGTGATAATAACCTGACATATAGTGGTAATAACCTGTCAAACCTGTCATGCTGTGGATTTTAGCATTGCACAGATAGGGCCGCTGTCAAACATATGCAAATTCTTCCATAAAGCAGTTTTGTGTCTAAAATAAATAATATAAGGCTAGACCACATTAGAACTGAGTTTGTAGTCAATGAGCTAAAAACATTATGAAGAGCCTGTTAACTCATGATTCATATCTTCCTAATTAATTCTCTCACAATACCACCACCATTCAATTACTACTGAGTGAGTGAGGGATGACGCTATAGGCTAACTGATTTTAGAAGAGGTATTTGATGATCCTAGACACGATGAAACAACACCTGAAAGAGATTCTGTTATTTATCTCTTCTGTACTATGTCTGAGTTCAAGAGGAAGCCAGCCGGAAACACTTTGCATAAAGACAGATCATGTTTTCTCTATTCTCAAGCGTTAACAAGTCACGGCTCGGCGCAATTCATTATGTGTGCGAGACATTCCGCCAGCTTTGCTGCCTCGGAATGGGGTGTCAGCAAACAGAGCCGTGCACATCATAGCCCAGCCTACTTCTCTCCTCTCCCCACTCACAACCAGGCCAGACAGCTACTTTGGGTGAGTTAGCATTTTGCCTCCGGGCAGTGGGTAGTCCTGAGCTAGCGGTAGCGATAACTGCATCACCATAGCCAATACTGAATGGCTCCCAACTGTTTAGCTAACATAGTCTGTCAGCCAATCTGTCAGTCAGAAATGTGCATTGGTCTGACTTTAAAATGACCGCAACCAGACAGCTTGTCAAATAAACCTGTTCACTCAAAGGCTTGAAGGAAATGGCAGGCCTATTTGCTTACCAATGGCTGAAAAGTAGAGGACACAATTTGGTTAATTGGTGTCGAAGATAAGACTACATACGTGAAAATAATTGGACTTGAAATACACTGACACGTCGTCAGTACAAATTCAATCAAGAGCCATGGTTTCAGAGTGTACAGTAGGCCCATGGAAAGGGCACAAAGGAACTGCAAGAAAGAACGGAAGAGCAAAATCCAATTCCATCAAACCCATGCAAGCAATTATCATAATTACATACTGGATAGTTTCCTTCTCCCTAGGAGCTAAAGCAGAAAGGAGAGAATCTCACAGTGAGAAATTGTCTGTGGCTGAGTGGATGGAGGAGAGAAGGGAGAAAGGGAAGGTTAGTGGTGAAGAAGATAGATGAGTGACAGAGGAAGAGGACGTGAGAAGGGGATGAACGTAGAACAGGGTGTGAGAAAAGGTACGTTATTTTACACTAGCTCTGGTTGCTCGTTACTGCACTCGTACAACTTTTCTATTCCCCATCTCTTTCTCCTCTCCAATTCCAAGCCCCTAAACCCCTCCCCCTCTCTTTCCCTTATTTGGGGAAAGATAATTATTATTATAACCCTCGGGTAATATGAGCAACTAGTTCTCACAGTTCGCACAGAATTAGACATTCACCCATGTTTCTCAAACGTCAAATTTAGAAGTTGTTCCAAATGTCAAATTTGGAACTGTTTCAGGTTAAGTTTAGGCATTAACTCCACATTTTTAAGGTATGGTTTGGGATAGGCCTAAAACTGAAATATAAAAACAACTTTATATCTCTGGATTTGAACTTGCAACCGTTGGAATCATAGGCAGATTCTATGGCCATCTGCCATCCCTGTCCATAATAGCAAAACCAAAACCTACTTGAAGGTAACAGCGCTCAATGTTGCCCCTAGTGGCCGGTTTCCACGTCCTCAGACATGGATGGACGTCGAATACTGACTGATACTATTGTAAAGGAAGTCTCGAGTTTTTGCTCACCTGAGTTAGAATACCTCATGATAAGCTGCACACCATACTATTTACCAAGGGAATTTTAATCTATATTAATTTACCACCACATTAAGACAGCACTCAACAAACTGTATAGGACCATAAACAAAGAAGAAAATGCACAGCCAGAGGTGGCGCTACTCGTGGCCTGTGATTTTAATACAGGGAAACTGAAATCCATTTTAACACATTTTTACCAGCATGTCACCTGTGCAACTGGGAGCGACAAAATTCTAGATCACATTTACTCCACACAAAGAATCACATACAATGCTCTCGCTCTCCCTCCCTTTGACAAATCTGACCATAATTCTATCCTCCTGATTCCACCGCACAAGCAAAGTGCGCAATGATAAGTAGCATCCAGCGGTTTAAGTGTGGATGCTGTAGCATGCATGTAGATAATATCCCCATAATCTATAACAGACATAGACAATTTATCATCCAGCCATATCCCCAAGTATTCATATGCAGAGACCTGATTCATTCGAGAGCCATCTAAGCTCGTGAGTGCAAGTGTATTTCAACCAACTTTTTGAACCTATTCAAAATCATAAAATGTGTTTTCTTTGCATTTAAAGCAAATTTAAGCTGTAAAAAACCCCCATGTAGTATCTTAAAATCTGTCTCCTGCTGCGATAATGCTTGGTCAGTCGTTGAAGCAATAAAGTACATGACAGTGTCATCAGCATATAGATGAATTTTAGACTTTCTTACCTCATCACCGATATTGTTTATGTAGAGAGTGAGCAGTAATGGACCAAGTATAGAACCTTGTGGGATCACCTCCCTTGAGGAGTGGTAAAACAAAAGCCAATTTTCCAAGCTTTAGGAATTTTTACTACGACTAATGTTTGATTGAAGATGTGCGTCACTGCACCAGCAATGATAGGTGGCGCACACTTGAGTAAATATGGATCCAAATTGTCAGCGCCTAACGATTTCTTAGAATCTATAGCAGATAGTGCATATAAGACCTCATCTTCTGTAACGTTTTAGAAATTTAAAACCGGCTTACTGTTTTCCACATCAGCTGGGGGCCGAGGGGCTGAAACAATAGACCGGTCAGGATCATATTGGCCAAAATACCTAGATTTTTCCTCTTTTATTCCTCCAGTCCATTTATTTCTCAATTGCCTAAAAAGCAGCCAATCAACGGTTTCACCGGTTTTTCTCACCTCACTTGATTATTCTGCAGGAAAAGGTTTTTCAAATCAGAGGAGACACCAAGGATTAGTTCGATTTTTTTATCCTAAGTAGCTTTAACGGGGCGTGTTTATCAGCCATGGAGGTAAATATTTATGAAAAGAAAGAATGATAAAACTGGGTCCATTATACAGTTTGCGGATAAAAGCTCTGAGTGATAAAGATAATGGATAAAGGCTTGCTCTGAGAAGTGTTTATAGTTTCTCTTTAGAATTATACGGTGGTCAGTGTATTTTAGCCTAGTGTCTCTGATACATGCAATAGGGCAGTGGTCACTAATGTCATTTGCAAATAACCCACTAGCTATATACAAGTTTACACACACTTAGGTTGAAGTCATTAAAACTCATTTTTCAACCACTCCATCTACTTTATGCATGACACAAGTAATTATTCTAACAATTGTTTACAGACAGATTATTTCACTTATAATTCACTATTTCACAATTCCAGTGGGTCAGAAGTTTACATACACTAACTTTACTGTGCCTTTAAACAGCTTGGAAAATTCCAGAAAATGATGTCATGGCTTTGGAAGGTTCTGGTAGGCTAATTTACATAATTTGAGTCAATTGGAGGTGTACCTGTGGATGTATTTCAAGGCTCAGTGCCTCTTTGCTCGACATCATGGGAAAATGAAAAAAAAAATCAGCTAAGACCTCCAAAACTAATGGTAGACCTCCACAAGTCTGGTTCATCCTTGGGAGCAATTTCCAAACGCCTGAAGGTACCACGTTCATCTGTACAAACAATAGTACGCAAGTATAAACACCATGGGACCACCCAGCCGTCATACCGCTCAGGAAGGAGACGCGTTCTGTCTCCTAGAGATGAACGTACTTTGGTGCGAAAAGTGCAAATCAATACCAGAACAACAGCAAAGGACCTTGTGAAGATGCTGGAGGAAACCGGAACAAAAGTATCTATATCCACAGTAAAATGAGTCCTATATCGACATAACCTGAACGGCCGCTCAGCAAGGAAGAAGCCACTGCTCCAAAACTGCCATAAAAAAAGGCAGACTACGGTTTGCAACTGTACATGGGGACAAAGATCATACTTTTTGGAGAAATGTAATCTGGTCTGATGAAACAAAAATAGAACTGTTTGGCCATAATGACCATCGTTATGTTTGGAAGAAAAAGGGGGAGGCTTGCAAGCCGAAGAACACCATCTCAACCGTGAAGCACGGGGGTGGCAGCATCATGTTGTGGGGGTGCTTTGCTGCAGGAGGGACTGGTGCAATTCACAAAATAGATGGCATCATGAGGAAGGAAAATTATATGGATATATTGAAGCAACATCTCAAGACATCAGTCAGGAAGTTAAAGCTTGGTCGGAAATGGGTCTTCCAAATGGACAATGACACCAAGCATACTTCCAAAGTTGTGGCAAAATGGCTTAAGGACAACAAAGTCAAGGTATTGGACTGGCTATCACAAAGCCCCGCTAGCGTTAATAGTGCATTATGACCAAGGACCACATTTAGAACTAAGCATTCATACTGTTTTGGGGTTGAAATGGACACAGTGACATCTAGGTTGCATTTAACATATATGGCAATACCTCCACCTCTACCCACTCTGTCTGCTCTGTAGATATTGTACCCAGCTAACAGAACATCTGAGTCTGGAACAGAGACACAGAGCCAGGATTCAGATATAATCAATATGTCAGCATGTGATTGTGAGACTAGTATTTCAATAAAATCTAACTTTTGGATCAAGCTTCTAGCATTCAAATGAATAATTCCAAGGTTTCGAGAGCTCGTATCAGATGGAGCATTCAAGGTAATATTAGATGAGCGACGCTTCCTCGTGTAGCTACTGACAGGCCTGAGTTGGATGGAGACGAGATTACTTCTAACAATACCCCCCTGTCTTGTGTGAGGAATCGGCAACACGGTACCTTGACAATAGTGAAACTATTTAAAGCTGGGGGAGGAGCAAGGAGTATAGTCTGATGGGGAATCGACCAATTCCGAGTATCAACCCCCATGGCTATATATTGTCAGTTCTCACATGCACTGCATGAGGCTATAGTGAGAGTCAGGTTTGAGGAGAGAATGCTTGTACCATACTTATTCAGATGTAATTCATCCCGGAGAAATACATTCGGTCGGTGTAGAAAAGCTGTAAAATTGTCCACATATTCTATGCTTATTGAACAACAACAATACGACTGAAATTGTTATCCGTAGAGCGTGGAGACGGGAGTGGACCTGAATTAATGCATTGTTTACCTGATTGAAGTAGAGTATGAATCAGTGATTCAAAGTCCAGATTGCTGTAGTTTAATATAATTTGACCCTACATGGACAGTGATAGCTGAGGCAGTTGGGTGTTCACTAATAAGTAGTGGTAACATACAGTCAATGTCCCGGATCCGGGCACCTGGGTAACAGATGGTCTCTGCTTTCCTAATAGAAACATTTTGGATCATGGATGAGCCCACAATAAGGACAGTGGGACTGCTGCTTGGTACATGGATGAGCCCACAACAAGGACAGTGGGACTGCTGCTTGGTACATGGATGAGCCCACAATAAGGACAGTGGGACTGCTGCTTGATACATGGATGAGCCCACAATAAGGACAGTGGGACTGCTGCTTGGTACATGGATGAGCCCACAATAAGGACCGTGGGACTGCTGCTTGGTACATGGACGAGCCCACAATAAGGACAGTGGGACTGCTGCTTGGTACATGGATGAGCCCACAATAAGGACAGTGGGACTGCTGCTTGGTACATGGATGAGCCCACAATAAGGACAGTGGGACTGCTGCTTGGTACATGGATGAGCCCACAATAAGGACAGTGCGACTGCTGTTTATCTAACCCTCTATCCTTTCTATGTTTGCTCTGCTCTGCCCCCTCTCTCTCTCTGTAACGTAACAAAATGTGGAAAGAGTCAAGTGGTCTGAATACTTTCCAAATGTACTGTACCTACATATTTCAAGCAGACCACCATAGTCCCTGTGTCTAAACGACAATCAGCCCGAGTTGCTCCCTTCCTCAAGAAACCAACACCCGACTGATCTGACGTAAAAAACTATAGACCTGTTTCCCTTCTTTCTTTTCTTTCCAAAACACTTCCGCGTGCTGTCTGATAATTTTTTTTGTCATCTCTCTCAGAACGATCTTCTGTACCCTAACCAGTAAGGCTTCAAGACGGGTCACTCAACCGAGACTGCTCTTCTCTGTGTCACGGAGGCTCTCCGCACTGCCAAAGCTGACACTCTCCTCTGTTCTCATCCTCCTAGATTTAGTCGCTGCCTTCAACTCCGTGAACCATCAGATCCTCCTCTCCACCCTCTCAGGGCTGTGTGTCTCAGGCTATGCACACTCTTGGATTGCATCCTACCTGACAGACCGCTCCTACCAGGTGCCATGGAGAGGATCTGTATCTGCACCACACACTCTCACTACTGGTGGCCCCCTAGGGCTCGGTTCTATGCCCTCTCACTTCTCTCTATACACCAAGTCACTCGGCTCCATCATATCCTTGCATGGTCTCTCCTATCATTGCTATGCGGATGACACTCAACTACTTTTCACCTTCCCCCATTCTGACACCGAGGTGGCGACACACATCTCTGCGTGCCTGGCAGAAATCTCAGCTTGGATGTCGTCCCACCACCTCAAGCTCAACCTCAACAAGACGGAGCTGCTCTTCCTCAAAGACCTCTCCATCCACAGTGTTGCCCTCCCAGAGTGCAAATAACCTTGGTGTGACCATGGACAACACCCTGTCGTTCTCTGCAAACATCAAAGCTGTGACCCGCTCCTGCAGGTTCATACTCTCCAACATCCGTAGACTACGACCCTACCTTACACAGGAAGTGTTGCAGGTCCTAATCCAGGCACTTGTCCTCTCCCGTCTGGACTACTGCAACTCGCTGTTGGCTGGGCTCCCGCTTGTGCCATCAAACCCCTGCAACTTATTCAGAACGCTGCAGCCCGCCTGGTTTTCAACCTTCTCAAGTTCTCTCATGTCACCCCGCTCCTCTGCACACTCCACTGGTTTCCAGTCGAAGCTCGCATCCACTACAAGACCATGGTGCTTACCTACGGAACAGTAAGAGGAACTGCACCTCCCTACCTTCAGGCTATACTCAAACCCTCCGTTCTACCACCTCTGGTCTCTTGGCCCTTCCAGCCCTACAGGAGGTCAGCTCCCGCTCAGGACCAGTCCAAGCTCTGCTCTGTCCTGGCACCCCAATGGTGAAACCCCCTTCGCCCTAGGACAGCAGAGTCCCTGCCCATCTTCCGAAAACATCTGAAACCCTGAAACTCTACCTCTTCAAACAGTATCTTAAATAATCCTCCTCCTCACCTCGACCATCCCCCGCCCCCCCCGCAAAAAAATACACTTAACCAGCACTTTTACTTGACATGTGATATGTGGTTGTCCCACCTACTGTAGCTATCTTAAGCTGAAGGCACTAACTGTAAGTCGCTCTGTATAAGATTGTCTGCTAAATGTCTAAAATGTAAAATGAAGCACTCACATCTGTAGGCATGAAATTCTTTGAATGGCTGGTCATGGCTCACATCAACACCATCATCCCAGACACCCTAGACCTACTCCAATTCGCATAACGTCCCAACAGATCCACAGATGACGCAAACTCTATTGTACTCCACACAGTCCTCTCCCAGCAGGACAAGAGGAACACCTATGTGAGAAGGCTGTTCATCGACTACAGCTCAGCGTTCAACACTATAGTGTCCTCCAAGCTCATTACTAAGCTCAGGACCCTGGGACTGAACACCTCCCCCTCTGCAACTGGATTTTGGAATTGATGACAGGACGCCCAGGTGGAGAGGGTAGGCAAAAACACATCCGCCACGCTGACCTTCAACATATAGTCCCCTACTGTTCTCCCTGTTCACCTACGACTGCGTGGCCATGCACGACTCCAACACCATCATTAAGTTTGCAAACAACAGGACAGTGGTTGGCCTGACCACCGACGACGATGAGACAGCATATATGGAGGAGGTCAGTGACCTGGCAGTTTGGTGCCAGGACAACAACCTCTACCTGTGTCAGCAAGACAAAGGAGCTGATCGAGGACTACAGCAAAACAGAAAAGCTATATTTTGTCCATTTAAAATAACATAACATTTATCAGAAATACAGTGTAGACATTGTTAATGTTGTAAATGACTATCATAGCTGGAAATGGCTGATTTTTTTATGGAATATCTACATAGGCGTACAGAGGCCCATTATCAGCAACCATCACTCCTGTGTTCCAATGGCACGTCGTGTTAGCTAATCCAAGTTTATCATTTTAAAAGTCTATTTGATCATTAGAAAACCCTTTTGCAATTATGTTAGCTGAAAACTTTTGATTAAAGAGGCAATAAAACTTCTTTAGACTAGTTGAGTATCTGGAGCATCAGCATTTGTGGGTTCGATCACAGGCTCAAAATGGCCAGAAACAAATAACTTTCTTCTGAAACTCGTCAGTCTATTCTTGTTCTGAGAAATGAAGGCTATT
This sequence comes from Thymallus thymallus, assembly GCA_023634145.1. Lineage (NCBI taxonomy): Eukaryota > Metazoa > Chordata > Actinopteri > Salmoniformes > Salmonidae > Thymallus > Thymallus thymallus. The sequence continues at coordinate 44,264,744 of CM042388.1, forward strand.
CCATGCGAGAAATTGCCAAGAAACTGAAGATCTCGTACAACGCTGTGTACTATTCCCTTCATAGAACAGCGCAAACTTATGTTTTGCGGGTACTATTTAATGAAGCTGCCAGTTGAGGACTTGTGAGGCGTCTGTTTCTCAAACTAGACACTAATGTACTTGTCCTCTTGCTCAGTTGTGCACCGGGGCCTCCCACTCCTCTTTCTATTCTGGTTAGAGACAGTTTGCGCTGTTCTGTGGAGGGAGTAGTACACAGTGTTGTACGTGGAGCAGTGTGAGTGTGTCTAAATGCTGGAATTGTCTACCCTCCAACCCTGAACCCACCCCCAGCTGGTTCGTAAGGATGGAGACAGAATCAATGACCTTAGAACACAAAACACACACACATAATTTATTATTCACGCAGACACAGAAAACTCACCTCCATCCCCCACACAAACACATCATGCATCATTGCATCACAATTTCATAACCTCTTAATTTTCTCTCCTCTAATTTGATTCATTATTTTATTCTCCCTCTCTCTCTCATTGCTTCCGCTATGCATATTAATGACACATGGAGAAGGCTTGATTAAAATCCGAAAGAGCATTGGAGCACACAATGAAATGACAGCTTCTTCTCTGGGGGAGAAATGCATTTATAATGGATTCATACTGTGTAATTTAAAGTCCCATTGTACAGTGCATTCGGAAAGATTCAGACCCCTTGACTTTACTCACATATTGTTACGTTACCGCCTTATTCTAAAATGTATTTAAAAACAATAATTCCACATCAATCTAGACACAATACCCCATAATGACAAAGTGAAAACAAGTTTTTATAAATGTAGGTAGGTAGGTAGGTAGGTAGGTAGGTAGGTAGGTAGGTAGGTAGGTAGGTAGGTAGGTAGGTAGGTAGGTAGGTAGGTAGGTAGGTAGGTAGGTAGGTAGGTAGGTAGGTAGGTAGGTAGGTAGGTAGGTAGGTAGGTAGGTGGGTAGATATGTACTTTATTGATCCCTGAGGGGAAATTTGAAAAAAAGATACAACTGACAGGATACTAATATGCATTCCTGAGTGAATGACTACGTAAATTCAGTCCAAGAATTACTTACAATATTGCACGTGATATGATATAACAACTGTACATGAATATGTACTGTATATACAGACCTGAATGAATAAATAAGTCAAGAGTGAATGAGTGATTACAGACCAGAGTTACTCACGGATGGATGCATAATTGTTAAACTAGGTCCTAACACCCCAACAGTTTCAGGTCTATGTTGCTAACGGCACGGCACCCCGGTGAGGCATTAAATAGTCTAATAGCCGCCGGCAGGAAGGACCTCCTGTAGCGCTCTCTGGCACACCGTGGTGGGATCAGTCTTTGATTGAAGTTGCTCCTCTGCCTCATAACCATGGCATGCAGAGGGTGGGTGACGTTGTCCATGATGGCCAGCAGTTTGGCCAGGATCCGTCTCTCTGCCACCTCTTCTAGAGGGTCAAGGCTAATTCCGAGAACAGAGCTAGCCTTCCTGATCAGCTTATTTACCCGAGAAGCATCACCGGCTTTTATGTTGGAGCCCCAGCACACCACTGCAAAAAAGATGGCCCTGGCCACCACGGACTGGTAGAAGGTATGCAGTAGTTTACTGCACACGTTGAAGGACCTGAGCCTCCTCAGAAACGGCTCTGGCCCTTTTTGTACAGAGCCCCGGTGTTACCAGCCCATTCCAGCCTGTTGTCCATATGGACTCCCAGGAACTTGTATGACCCAACCATTTACACATCCATCCCCTTCATAGGGACTGCAGTCAGTTGGGCCTTGGATCTCCTGAAGTCCACCACCATCGCCTTTGTTTTGCTGATGCTGAGCCGAGGTGTAGAGGGTGAACAGGTAGGGGGACAGGACCGTTCCCTGGGGGGCCCCTGTGTTGCTCACTGCCCGTTCTGACACACAGCTCTGTAGTCACACAAATTGTGGCCTACCGGTCAGGTAGTCCATGACCCAGGAGACTAAGGGTGCTTCCACTTTCATCCTCTTCATCTTCTCAACCAGTAGCAGGAGCTGAATGGTGTTGAAAGCACTGGAGAAGTAAAAAAACATAACCCTCACAGTGCAACCTGTGTTGTCCAGGTGAGAGTAGGCCCTCTGCAAAAGGTAGATGATTGCATCATCCACCCCGATGTTGCGCTGATATGTGAACTGCAGTGGGTCCAGTGATGTACACACCAGGGGTCTGAGGTGAGCAAGGACTAACCTTTCCAGGGTCTTCATGATGTGGGATGTTAGCGCTACAGGTCTGAAGTCATTCAGGACAGTGGGGTGCGCCTTCTTTTGCACTGGGATGAGGCAGGATTTTCCATAGCACAGGGACGCTTTCCAGGCTCAGGCTAAGGTTGAAGTGGGGCTGGAGTATTCCACACAGTTGGTCAGCACAGACCCTAAGCACCCTTGATCTGATGCCATCAGGGCCCGCCGCTTTCCACTGATGTAGTCTCTCCAGCTCTCTCTTCACTTGGTTGGTGGTGAAAGCCAGCCCAGGTAGGGAGGTGGGGGGAAGGGGGGTGTTGAGGATCAGTCCAGAAGGAGCAGGGGCAGAGATGGGGAGGGGGTCGCTGATTGTCTCAACAGAGGTGTTGTGAGCAAAGTGGGGGTGGGACAGCCGTGGGGGTGTGTGGTCTGGGGAGCTGGAGGGGAGGTGGACAGGGCCAGTATCGAACCTGTTAAAAAATTGGTTCAGCTCATTGGCTCTGTCCTGGGTCCCCTCCGTCTGCCCACTGTTTCTTTTTGAAGCCAGTGATATTTCTCATACCCTTCCACACCTCTCTCACCTGGCTCTGCCTCAGCTTGTCCTCCATCTTCTCCTTATACACTCTCTTCCCCTCAGCAATCCGCAACTTCAGCTCCCTCTGGACGCATTTCAATTGGTCCTTGTCCCCCTCCTTGAAGGCCCTCTTCTTCTCATTCAGAAGGGCCTTCAGGTCGCTTGGTGGGTACAGTGTTGTCTACACAAAAATTGATATAGTCCGTTATGCAGTCAGTAAGTCCATCAATGTCATCACAGAGCACATCCCAGTCCGTTGTTTCAAAGCAGTCCTGTAGGGCCTCATTCGCCTCCGGGAGACCATCTCCTAATGGTCCTAGTGGTCACAGGCTGCTGTTGGACCATAGGCCTGTAGAGTGGGGTGAAGTGGACAAGGTTGTGACAGTTGACAGTGCATGTCAGAGCAAAAACCAAGTCATGAGGTCGATGGAATTGTCTGTAGAGCTCCGAGACAGGATTGTGTCGATGCACAGATCTGGGGAAGGGTACCATAAAATGTCTGCAGCATTGAAGGTCCCCAAGAACACAGTGTCCTCCATCATTCTTAAATGGAAGAATATTGGAACCACCAAGATTTTTCCTGGAGCTGGCCGCCTGGCCAAATTGAGCATTTGGGGGAGAAGAGCCTTGGTCAGGGAGGTGACAAAGAACCCGATGTTCAATTTGAAAGAGCTCCGGAGTTCCTCTGTGTAGATGGGAGAACCTTCCAGAAGGGCAACCATCTCTGCAGCACTCCACCAATCAGGCCTTTATGGTAGAGTTGCCAGACCGAAGCCACTCCTCATCAAAAGGCACATGACAGCCAGCTTGGAGTTTGCCAAAAGGCATCTAAAGACTCTCAGACCATGAGAAACAAGATTCTCCGGTCTGATGAAACCAAGATTAAACTCTTTGGCCTGAATGCCAGGTGTCACATCTGGAATGCCAGGTGTCACATCCCTACGGTGAAGCATGGTGGTGGCAGCATCATGCTGTGGGGATGTTTTTCAGAAGCAGGGACTGGGAGACTAGTCAGGATAGAGGGAAAGATGAACGGAGCAAAAGACAGAGAGATTCTTGGTGAAAACCTACTCCAGAGCGCTCAGGACCTCAGACTGGGGTGAAGGTTCACCTTCCAACAGAAAAAAAACCCTTAGCACACAGCCAAGACAACGCAGGAATGGCTTTGGGACAAGTCTTTGAATGCATTTGAGTGGCCCAGGCAGAGCCCGGACTTGAACCCGATCTAACATAGCTGAAAATACAGTGGGGAGAACAAGTATTTGATACACTGCCGATTTTGCAGGTTTTCCCACTTACAAAGCATGTAGAAGTCTGCAATTTTTTATCATAGGTACTCTTCAACTGTGGGCCAAAATCCCTGCTGCAGTGTGTGAAAACCTGGTCAAGAACTACAGGAAACGTATGATCTCTGTAATTGCAAACAAAGGTTTCTGTACCAAATATTAAGTTCAGATTTTCTGATGTATCAAATACTTATGTCATGCAATAAAATGCAAATTAATTATTTAAAAATCATACAATGTGATTTTCTGGATTTTTGTTTTAGATTCCGTCTCTCACAGTTGAAGTGTACCTATGATAAAAATGACAGACTTCTACATGCTTTGTAAGTGGGAAAACCTGCAAAATCGGCAGTGTATCAAATACTTGTTCTCCCCACTGTAGCTGTGCAGCAACGCTCCCCATCCAACCTGACAGTGCTTGAGAGGATCTGCAGAGAAGAATGGGAGAAACTCCCCAGATACAGGTGTGCCAAGCTTGTAGCGTCATACCCAGGCTGTAATGACTGCCAAAGGTTCTTCAACAAAGTACTGAGTAAAGGGTCTGAATACTTATGTAAATGTAATATTTCCTTTTTTATATATTTGCAGAAATTTCTAAAAACCTATTGTTGCTTTGTCATTATGGTGTATTGTGTGGAGATTGATGAGGGGGGAAAAACTATTGAAAACATTTTAGAATAAGGCTTTAACGTAACATAATGTGGAAAAAGTCAAGGCATCTGAATACTTTCCGAATGCAGTGTATGTGTATACACTTGATATATTACCTCTGTTAATACGGCATAAACAAAGGCAGCCATGGCATTCACTGACTAAGTTGTTACTCAATATTAGATGAGATAACATGGCTGCATCTCAAATGGTAACCTACCCCATTACCCTGGCTCTGTTCAAAAGTAATGCACTACATATGGGATATGGTATCATTTGAGGTATGACCATTTTCTCTAATGGTATCATTTGAGGTATGACCATTTTCTCTACCACTCAGTTAGATGATGCCTCTGGACAGTACTTCACTTTCAGATAGAGGCCAGGAACTCGGCTACTGTGTCTCACTCCAATTTATTTCAATAATGGGTTCTGGTTTCCTCCATGTCCCAAAACGCTATCAAAGAGCCAGTACATTTGTAATTCAAAATACACTGTGTGCATTTGTAAGGATGCATTTTCAACACCTGAACCATCCCTTAGTCTCCATTAATTGGAGGAATTATTCATATCCAAATGAGGTGCAGAAGCTGGACAAAACCTAGTTAGAACCAAATGAATGTCCACTCATTTATTGATGCTCCCTAAAAGTCATCTGTATGATTCATTCAGAACAGTCTTCATCAGGCTACTCAGGTTAAAAACCCATCAAAGACCATTACAGGTGGAAACGATGCTGTACCACAAAGCTAAAATAAAGGCTACACACGGGAGCAGAAAAACAGTAAGTAAACGGACACTCACTCTCTTTTCATTGCAATTTGATAGACCCGACCAGAAGCTTTTGAAAAATAAACTGTAGCATTTTAGCGTTGTGCAAGGTGAAGGGGCACAGCATTAGGAGAGAGGGCTTCAAAGATGTGTGCATCACTCATGGGTAAAAGGGGAGAGGGAGGGAGAGAGAGAGAGAGCCTTCCCATCAGTCTGTTGAGTGCTGGGAGGAAGAGAGGAGACACGAAAGAGCTAGGCCCTTCCCTGACTGTTTGTGTGAAGAATCTCACAGCAACATTGTCTCTCTGTAATCCAATATTGTCTTGTATGTTTTGCCCATTACAAGTTGCATCCTTCAGGCGGTTTGATGTTCTGAAAAGAGAATTGCACTAGAATGGGATCTGTAGTGGGGTTGGGAATGATGAATGAAATGGTACACACACACAAGCAGGCATATACAGTGCCTTCAGAAAGTATTCACACCCCTTGAATTTTCCATATTTTATTGTGTTTCAGCCTGCATTTGAAATTGAGTAAATGTATATGTTTTATCACTGGCCTACACACCATAAACCATAATGTCAAAGTGGAATTATGTTATTTGAAATTCTGACAAATTAATTTCAAATTAAAAGCAGAAATGTCTTGAGTCAGTAAGTAGCAAGCCTAAATAAATTCAGGAATAAACATTTGCTTAACAAGTCATGTAATAAGTTACATGGACTCACTCTGTATGCAATAATAGTGTTTAGCATGATTTTTGAATAACTACCTCATCTCTGTTCCCCACACATACAATTATCTGTAAGGTCACTCAGTCGAGCAGTGAATTTCAAACACAGATTCAACCACAAAGACCAGCAAGGTTTTCCTAGGGCTCACAAAGAAGGGCACCTATTGGTAGATGAAAAAGAAAAGCATACATCCAATATCCCTTTGAGCATGATGAACTTATTAATTACACTTTGGATGGTGTATCAATACACCCAGTCACTACAAAGATACAGGAATCCTTCCTAACTCAGTTGCCAGAGAGGAAGGAAACCACTCAGGGATTTCACCATGAGGCCAATGTTGTAAAACAGTTACAGAGTTTAATGGCTGTGATAGGAGAAAACTTAGGATGGATCAACAACATTGTAGTTACTCCACAATTCTAACCTAATTGTCAGAGTGAAAAGGAAGGAAGCCTGTACAAAATACAAATATTCCAAAACATGGATACTGTTTGCAACAAGGCACAAAAGTAATACTGCAAAAAATGTGTTAAGCAGTGAACTTTTTCCTGAATACAAAGTGTTATGTTTGTGGCAAATCCAATACAACACATTACTGATTACCACTCTCCATATGTTCAAGCATAGTGGTAGCTGCATCATGTTATGGGTATGATTGTAATCCTTAAAGACTGGGGAGTTTGCCAGGATAAAACAATAAACAGAATGGAGCCAAGCACAGGCAAAATCCTAGAGAATAACCTGCTTCAGTCTGCTTTGCACCAGACACTGGGAGATAAATTCCTCTTTCAGAAGGACAATAATTTAAAACAAAAGGCCAAATCTACTCTGGAGTTTCTTACCAAGAAGACAGTGAATGTTCCCGAGTGGCCAAGTTACACTTTTGAATGAAATCTACTAGAAAATATATGGCAAGACCCTCAAAAAGAGAGAGGTCAAAATGATTGCCACCCCTGTTGTCAATAACTCACCTTGGAAGATAACGGCACTGAGACTAAAATGTTTTACGATATTAGAGAGCACATTGGAGCATTTCCATGTCATCTTACAATATCACTGGTTCAAATCCAAGTGCCAGTGCCATTTTAGCAAACTCCGACCATTTACATTTGTTGGATAACATGAAAATAGAGCTCTATAGCCGATGCACACAAGTGGTGGATTTGGCATCAAAATAAGGATGCATAAGCAGAATAGAACCCCTACTGTAAAATATAGTGGTGGATCTTTGATGTTATGGGGTTATTTTCCTTCCACTGATCCTGGGGCCCTTGTTAAGGTCAACGGCATCATGAACTTTACACAGTACAACAACATTTTAGCCCAAATCCTGGTTGCTTTACTAGGAGGCTAAAACTTTGCCACAAGTGGGTCTTCCAGCTAGACAATAACCCCTAGCACACAGACAATAACACTAGACAATAACCCCTAGCACACAGACAATAACACTAGACAATAACCCCTAGCACACAGACAATAACACTAGACAATAACCCCTAGCACACATCAAAATCCACAAATACATTGTTAATTGACCACAAAATCAACCCCATTAAAAACATGTGCTTTGAATTAAAGAGGACAGTCCAGAAGCTCAGACAAAGGATATCAAGGATCTGGAAAGATTATGTATGGAGAAATGATCCCTCCCAATGATCCCTCCCAATGTTCTCCAATCTCATAAAAGGGCTCTGTGTCGTTATCCTGGCAAGGTGAGGTATTGAAAGGTATTGAAAACAGGGGTGGCAATACTTTTGACCCCTATCTTTTTGAGAGAAAATTATTACTTGTTTTTGACCATACAATATAGTTCAGTATTTGACCATACAATATAGTTCAGTATTTGACCATACAATATAGTTCAGTATTTGACCATACAATATAGTTCAGTATTTGACCATACAATATAGTTCAGTATTTGACCATACAATATAGTTCAGTATTTGACCATACAATATAGTTCAGTATTTGTATTATTTGTTTTTTACAGTCATTTTTGCTCATCTTGATCAAGGCTGCCGATAATACGCACACGCACGCACGCACGCACACACACACACACACACAGGGCTGTGAATTAAACAGACAGACCCGTCAGGTGATCCACACTCCAAGTCTACACACTTCCCCACACACAGTCTGGCTCTACCCTGCTCCCGGCTGTCTGTGAATTAATTCACGGTGAAAATGTACCCAGGTCTTGTTCTACTCTGCTATTTCAATTAGTGTAGAATCCAGTGAAGCAAGGAGTCTAGCCAAGCTTATTTTCCCCTTTTCAGATTTAGTCAGACATCTCTGCTTTTCCACAAAAGCTCATCAATAAGGGGGACATAGCGCTCTCCCAGACGTTTGGTTGGTGCTTAAAACCCGTAAATTCAGATAAGCAAAAAGGTGTGATGGGTCTACACTCAAAAAACTGTTGCATAAAGCTTACTTCATTTATTACATTTTTTGTATTCTTATCACTGCATCAGGGATATCGTGCACAGACGTTTTCAGTGTGTAGGTACAAATCTTTTTCCATTGAAAATGATATTTTTCAGTGAAAATAATACAAAAAAAGGTAACATTTTTGAATGAGGACCCATAAAACCTTTATGATTTTCCACAAAAGATTTGGTTGTTGATCAACTTCACAGCTTTACCTTTTTAGGGGGGGAAGTTCTACATATGGACACATCTCAAAAGTCTAAAACTGCCTTCTTGTCTGCTATCCTCTATCTACACTGATATGAAAGACCTGGACAAGCCTGGAGCAAATTCACACCAAGAATCCTATTGCTTTGACCTCTCCTGTGTTTTCAGATCAGTGTGTCTGTCTGTGTGGCCCATGGGGCTTCTGTGTGTTTGTGTTTGTGTGTTTTTAACTCACTCTGCCTCTCTGTTTCTCTAGATGCGTTCAACACGGGGTGTGTCAGTGTGGCCGGTTGGGCTGGTCAGTGGGCGGCGGTACGAGCGTCCCATAGTGGAGAAGGGCAAAGTGGTGGGCTGGTACACTGGCTGGAGGCCCGACCGCCCCTTCGCCATCGACATGGCAGGTAAAGCGAATTTACTGTAGTTAGTCGTCTACAGTAGATGAACAGACCCCAGTGGTTTCCTTTCAGTTGGTCAACTTGGTATAACTTTAATGGCGGCAGGTAGCCTAGCGGTTAGAGTGGTGGGCCAGTAGCCGAAAGGTGGTTCGATTACGTGAGTCGACAATGTGAAAAAAAATCTGTCAATGTGACCTTGACCAAGGCACTTAATCCTACTTTGCTCCAGGGTCTGACTGTGTAGGTAGGCTGTCATTGTAAATAAGAATTTGTTCTTAACAGACTTGTCTGGTTAAATAAAAAATAAAAAAACAACACAGCTATGGGGAGTTCACATGCTAGTGCCCTCTACTGAAGAACATTAGAAATACACCTGACAAGGCCAATGAACACTGTGCCTCAACGGAAGCCTTGCTTTTTACAGGTTAAACTCGAGGCACGGATTCATTCCTTCAATTCATTCAGAACAATTCACAATTATTATTTTTTAATTAAACATTGGAAGATGAAATTTATCGGGCTTTGCTCCAACTTAATTGTCCCACTTAAGGAGGGCGTGCTCATCCTTCTGGACGTTGTGTGTCAACGTTTGGTAGATATACTAAACTAAAATGACTTCTCTCAAATTGTGTACACAAATTTGTTTACATCCCTGTTAGTGAGCATTCATCCTTTGCCAAGATAATCAATCCACCTGACAGGTGTGTCATATCAAGAAGCTGATTAAAAAACAAGATCATTACACAGGTGCACCTGTTGACAATAAAAGGCAACTCTAAAATGTTTTGTCACATAAAACACGGCACAGATGTCAGAAGTTGAGCGAGCATGCAATTGGCATGCTGACTGCAGGAATGTCCAACAGAGCTGTTGCCAGAGAATTTAATGCTAATTTCTCTACCATAAGCCGCCTCCAATGTTGTTTTAGAGAATTTGGCAGTACAACCATCCTTGACTAGTCTCTCAAAGCACTTCATGATGACAGAGGTGAGTGCTACGGGACGATAGTCATTAAGTTCAGTTACCTTAGCCTTCTTGGGTACAGGAACATTGTGGCCATCTTGAAGCATGTTGGGACAGCAGACTGGGATAGGGATAGATTGAATATGCATGTAAACACACCAGCCAGCTGGTCTGTGCATGCTCTGAGGACGCGGCTAGGGATGCCGTCTGGGCCGGCAGCCTTGCGAGGGTTAACACATTTAAATGTGTTTGACCTGTCCGGAAGCAAGACGTCGATCTCGGCACAGTGGTTGTTTTTCCTTTTATAATACGTGATTGTCTGCAGTCCCTGCCACATACGTCTCGTGTCTGAGCTGTCGAATTGCGACTCCACCTTGTCTCCATACTGACGTTTAGCTTGTTTGATTGCCTTGCGGAGTGAATAACTACACTGTTTATATTCTTCCATATTCCCAGTCACCTTGCCATGGTTAAATTCAGTGGTTCACGCTTTCAGTTTCGTGCGAATCCACGGTTTCTGGTTAGGGTAAGTTTTAATAGTCACAGTGGGTACTACATCTCCTATACACTTCCTTATAAACTCAGTCTCCGTGTCCATGTACGTATACGTCTAGATTATTTTTGGAATCCTGGATTCCAATTGGTCAGACCAGCGTTGAATAGTCCTTATTACGGGTACTTCCTGTTTGAGTTTCTGCCTATAGGAGGGGAGGAGCAAGGTGGAGTCGTGGTCGGATTTGCCAAAAGGGGGCAGAGAAGGGCTTTGTAACCATTGCGAAAGTTTGAATGGTCGAGGGTTTTAGCCGCGAAGGTGGTACAGTCGATATGTTGATAGAACTTCAGCAGCCCAGTCCTCAAATTTGTTTTGTTAAAATCCCCAGCTACAATAAATGCGGCCTCAGGATATGTGGTTTCCAGTTTGCATAAAGTCCAGTGAAGTTCTTTGAGGGCATTTGTGATATCGGCTTGAAGGTGGATATAAACGGCCGTGGCAATGATGGAGGAGAATTCCCTTGGGAGATAATACGGTCGGCATTTGATTGTGAGGTATTCTAGATCGGGTGAACAAAAGGACTTGAGTTCCTGTATGTTACTGCAATTACACCATGAGTCGTTAATCATGAAACATACCCCTCTACCCCTCTGCTTCCCAGAGAGATGTTTATTCCTGTCCGTGCGATGGATTGAGAATCCTGCTGGCTGCACTGACTTCGACAGAGTATCCCGAGAAAGCCATGTTTCAGTGAAACAAGAATGTTGCAGGTCCTGATCTCTCTCTGGAAAGGAATCCTCGCCCTCAGTTCATCAACTTTGTTACCTAAGACTGAAAATTGGCAAGCAATATACTCGGAAGCGGTGGGTGGTGTGCGCGCCTCCTGAGTCGAACCAGCAGGCCTCCTTGAGTACCTCTCCTCCGCCGGCGATGTTTTGGGTCGGCCTCTGGAGTAAGTGAAATTGCTCTGGGGAGAACGAGATGCAGCTAACATTGCGATGCAGTGCCTTTAAACTTTTTATAACTAGCCAAGTCAGTTAAGAACAAATTCATATTTACAATGACGGCCTAGACCGGCCAAACTCGGATGACGCTAGGCCGATTGTGCGCCGCCCTATGGGACTACTGTTCTCTGAAGGAGGGAAACAAGGTACAACAGCTGTTTGGACCCGTGCCGCCCAGTTCTAGGCTCGGTGAAGAGCGGAGTTGAAAGAATGAATGTGTTCATTGGCCTTGTCAGGGGTTATTCTAATGTTCTTCAGTAGAAGGCCGTAGCACACAAACTCCCCATAGCTGTGTTGTACCTCGCTTCCCTCCTTCAGGAAACGATAGACTTAGTCATAACTGTACGTTTTCAGTTTGGAATGCGGCCCAACTTGGTGGTGTAAACTGCTCCACACTATTAATGGCCTTTTGTGTTCGGGGTGAGGAGTGTTTTCATTCTCTCTAAAAAGGTCAGTCAGGGACAAGCTTCTAAGCTGTAAGCACAAAAGTAAAGTGGGACGCCGTGATGCTGCTCACCACTTCAGCCCTCTCTCTCTCCCTCTCTTTCTCCTCTCTCTCTCTATTGCTCTCTGCACAAAACAAACCCATCTAGTGGTCCCTCCGGCATTAACGGTCCCACTAACCACACACTCTAACACTCAAAAGTGCCCATAAACGGACACAGCCATACAAGCGATACACAATGACACAGATACATGCGAACACTTGCATACGCATACGCACGCACAATAACCACCTTTAATCACTATCTGATGTAGAATGGGCAGTGTTAAATAGTGAGTAAATTGCAGCTTTTGCCTTAATAACTTGTATTGTTGTATTGGAAGCTATTGTTAGCAGCCAAGTGAGCCAACTAAGCTGTCTCATCTCTACTCCATCTCATTTAATGGGCCAAAATTGGATCAGAGAATGAGATGGTTTAGTATTCTTCTGGTGCAGGCACACACACACACATAATTCTGTATATCTCTGCGTTGATGGAACCGGTCAGGATGCTCTTGATGGTGCAGCTGTAGAATTTTTTGAGGATCTGGGGACCCATGCCAAATCTTTTCAGACTCCTGACGGGGAAAAGGCGTTGTTGTGCCCTCTTCACAACTTTCTTGGTGTGTTTGGACCATGATAGTTTGTTGGTGACACAAAGGAACTTGAGACTCTCGACCGGCTCCACTACAGCCGTGTCGATGTGAATGGGTGCGTGTTCGTCCCTCCTTTTCCACGATCATGTCCTTTGTCTTGCTCACGTTGAGGGAGAGGTTGTTGTCCTTGCACCACACTGCCAGGTCTCTGACCTTCTCCCTATAGGTTGTCTTTAATTTTAATTTTTTTTATTTAACCTTTATTTAACTATGCAAGTCAGTTAAGAACAAATTCTTATTCACAATGACGGCCTACACAGACCAAACCCGGACTACGCTGGGCCAATTGTGCGCCGCCCTATAGGACTCCCAATCACGGCCGGTTGTGATACAGTCTGGATTCGAACCGTGTTGTCTGTAGTGACGCCTCTAGTACTGAGACCACTTGTCTAATCATTGTCGGTGATCAGGCCTATCACTGTTGTGTCATCAGCAAACTTAATAATGGTGTTGGATTTGTGCCTGGCCATGCAGTCAAGGGTGAACAGGGAGTACAGGAGGGGACTAAGCACGCACCTCTGAGGGCCCCCCGTGTTGAGGATCAGCGTGGCAGATGTGTTGTTGCCTACCCTTACCACCTGGGGGCGGCCCGTCAGAAAGTCCAGGATCCAGTTGCAGAGATCCAGTTGCAGAGTGAGGTGTTTGGTCCCAAAGACCTTAGCTTAGTGATGAGCTTTTTGGGCACTATGGTGTTGAACACTGAGCTGTAATCAATTAATAGCATTCTGACATAGGTGTTCCTTTTGTTCAGGTGGGAAAGGGCAGTGTGGAGAGCGATTGAGATTGCGTCATCGGTGGATCTGTTCGGGCGGTATGCGAATTTGGAGTGGGTCTAGGGTTTCCGGGATGATGGTGTTGATGTGAGCCATGACCAGCCTTTCAAAGCACTTCATGGATACCAACATGAGTGCTACGGGGCGGTAGTCATTTAGGGAGGTTACCTTTGCTTTCTAGGACACAGGGACTATGGAGGTCTGTTTGAAACATGTGTAGGTATTACAGACTCGGTCAGGGAGAGGTTCAAAATGTCAGTGAAGACACTTGCCAGTTGGTCCGTGCATGCTCTGAGTACACGTCCTGGTAATCCGTCTGGCCCTGCGGCCTTGTGAATGTTGACCTGTTTAAAAGGTCTTGCTCACATCGGCTACGGAGAGCGTGATCACACAGATACCGCCAAGCCATATTGCTTCCTGATTGTGCAATACGCAGGAACGGTAGGTTTTCCTGTTGGGTTGGAACTCTGAATGGTTTGCCTTATTAGGCCATTTCATTTGGAGTCTGTTTGAGGCGTGATTTCATGTCCCCATAACTGTGTTGTACCGAGTTGACTGACTGAAAGGGAATGTACAGTTATGAATATATATATCTATATTTTTTTTAATGTAAACTTTATATAACTAGCCAAGTCAGTTAAGAACAAATTCTTATTTACAATGACGGCCTAGACTGGCCAAACTCGGATGACGCTAGGCCAATTGTGCGCCGCCCTATGGGACTCCCAATCACAGACTATAACTACTGTTCTCTGAAGGAGGGAAACAAGGTACAACAGCTGTTTGGACCCGTGCCGCCCAGTTCTGGGCTCGGTGAAGAGCGGAGTTGAAAGAATGAATGTGTTCATTGGCCTTGTCCGGGGTTATTCTAATGTTCTTCAGTAGAGGGCCGTAGCACACAAACTCCCCATAGCTGTGTTGTACCTCGCTTCCCTCCTTCAGGAAACGATAGACTTAGTCATAACTGTACGTTTTCAGTTTGGAATGCGGCCCAACTTGGTGGTGTAAACTGCTCCACACTATTAATGGCCTTTAGTGTTCGGGGTGAGGAGTGTTTTCATTCTCTCTCTAAAAAGGTCAGTCAGGGACAAGCTTCTAAGCTGTAAGCACAAAAGTAAAGTGGGACGCCGTGATGCTGCTCACCACTTCAGCCCTCTCCCTCTCCCTCTCCTCTCTCTCTCTTGCTCTCTGCACAAAACAAACCCATCTAGTGGTCCCTCCGGCATTAATGGTCCCACTAACCACACACTCTAACACTCAAGAGTGCACATAAACGGACACAGCCATACAAGCGATACACAAGGACACAGATACATGGGTACACTTGCATACGCACGTACAATAACCACCTTTAATCACTATCTGATGTAGAATGGGCAGTGTTGAACAGTGAGTAAATTGCAGCTTTTGCCTTAATAACTTGTATTGGAGGCTATTGTTAGCAGCCAAGTGAGCCAACTAAGCTGTCTCATCTCTACTCCATCTCATTTAATGGGCCAAAATTGGATCAGAGAATGAGGAGATGGTTTAGTATTCTTCTGGTGCAGGCACACACACACACATAATTCTGTATATCTCTGCCAGACTGCCACACACACACACACACACACACAGAGCCCTGCCCATCATTGTCTTGGAGTGGAGCTCTCAACTGAAGAAGATTTTGATAGGGCAAATGTTTTTATTTTACCATGTAAGTTGACTGAGAACACATCCTAATTTACAGTAGTTTTCCTACAGCTCTACACAACATACTGCACATTTTCAAAGAGGGAAAGGAAATCATAGATTTTTTCCCCTTTTAATAACTAATAAAATAAAGAATTATCTTGATTGCGTATAAAATCAAATCATCAACAGGTCTAGACCTTACCGTGAAATGCTTACTTACAATCCCTTAACCAACAATACAGTTAAGAAAATAGAGTTAAGAAAATATTTACTAAATAAAATGAAAAATTAATAAAAGTAACACAATAAAATAATAATAATGAGGCTACATATAGGGGTACCGGTACCGAGTCAATGTGCGGGGGTACAGGTTAGTCGAGGTCATTTGTACATGTAGGTAGGGGTAAAGTGACTAGATAATAAACAGAGGGGGGTAGTCCAGGTGGCCATTTGATTAATTGTTCAGCAGTCTTATGGCTTGGGGGTAGAAGCTGTTGAGGAGCCTTTTGGACCTAGACTTGGCGCTCTGGTATCGCTTGCTGTGCGGTAGCAGAGAGATGAGTTTATGACTCGGGTGACTTGTGTCCTTGACAATTTTTTGGGCCTTCCTCTGACACCTCCTAGTATATACTGTAGGTCCTGGATGGCAGGTAGCCTGGCCCCAGTGATGTACTGGCCCATATGCACTACCCTCTGTAGCACCTTACGGTCGGATGCCAAGCAGTTGCCATACCAGGCAGTGATGGAACCGGTCAGGATGCTCTTGATGGTGCAGCTGTAGAATTTTCTGAGGATCTGGGGACCCATGCCAAATCAATTCAGTCTCCTGACAGGGAAAAGGCATTGTTGTGCCCTCTTCATGACTTTCTTGGTGTGTTTGGACCATGATAGTTTGTTGGAACTTGAAACTCTCGACCCGCTCCACTACATCCCTGTCGATGTGAATGGGTGCGTGTTCGGCCCTCCTTTTCCTGTAGTCCACGATCATGTCCTTTGTCTTGCTCACGTTGAGGGAGAGGTTGTTGTCCTGGCACCACACTGCCAGGTCTCTGACCTTCTCCCTATAGGATGTCTTTTATTTTTTATTTAACCTTCATTTAACCTTTATTTAACTAGGCAAGTTTACAATGACGGCCTAGACTGGCCAAACTCAGACGACGCTGTACGGGAGGGGACTAAGCACGCACCCCTGAGGGCCCCCATTGTTGAGGATCAGCGTGACAGATGTGTTGTTGCCTACCCTTACCACCTGGGGGCGGCCCGTCAGGAAGTCCAGGATCCAGTTGCAGAGAGAGGCGTTTAGTCCCAGGGTCCTTAGTTTAGTGATGAGCTTTGTTGGCACTATGGTGTTGAACACTGAGCTGTAGTCAATTAACAGCATTCTGACATAGATGTTCCTTTTGTTCAGGTGGTAAAGAGCAGTGTGGAATGCGATTGAGATTGCGTCATTGTTGGATCTGTTCAGGCGGTATGCGAATTGGAGTGGGTCTAGGGTTTCCGGGATGATGGTGTTGATGTGAGCCATGACCAGCCTTTCAAAGCACTTCATGGATACCAACATGAGTGCTACGGGGCGGTAGTCATTTAGGCAGATTACCTTTGCTTTCTAGGACACAGGGACTATGGTGGTCTGCTTGAAACATGTGTAGGTATTACAGACTCGGTCAGTGAGAGGTTCAAAATGTCAGTGAAGACACTTGCCAGTTGGTCCATACATGCTCTGAGTACACGTCCTGGTAATCCGTCCGGCCCTGCGGCCTTGTGAATGTTGACCTGTTTAAAGGTATTGCTCACATCGGCTACGGAGAGCGTGATCACACAGTTGTCCAGAACAGCTGGTGCTCTCATGCATGCTTCAGTGTTGCTTGCGAGCATAAAAGGCATTTAGCCCATCTGGTAGGCTCGTGTCACTGTGCAACTCGCGGCTTGGTTTTCCTTTGTAGACCGTAATAGTTTGCAAGCCCTGCCACATCCGAGCCGGTGTATTAGGATTCAATCTTAGTCCTCCATTGACGCTTTGCCTGCTTGATGGCATAGCGGGATTTATTGTAAGCTTCTGTATTAGTGTCCTGCTCCTTGAAAGTGGCAGCTCTAGCCTTTGTGCGGATGTTGCCTGTAATCCATGGCTTCTGATTGGGGTATGTGCGTACAGTCACTGTGGGGACAACGTTGTCGATGCACTTATTGATGAAGCCGGTGACTGAGGTGGTATACTCTTCAATGCCATTGGATGAGTCCTGGAACATATTCCAGTCTGTGCTAGCAAAACAGTCCTGTAGCTAGGCCTCATCTGACCACTTCCGTATTGAGCGAGTCACTTGTACTTCCTGCTTTAGTTTTTGCTTGTAAGCAGGAATCAAGAGGATAGAATTGTGGTCAGATTTGCCAAATGGAGGGAGAGCTTTGTATGTGTCTCTGTAGTAAAGGTGGTCTAGAGTTTATTTTCCTCTGGTTGCACATGTGACATGCTGGTAGAAATTAGGTAAAACAGATTTAAGTTTGCCTGCATTAAAGTCCCTGGCCACTAGGAGCGCCGCTTCTGGATTACCATTTTCTTGTTTGCTTATGGCCTCATACAGTTCGTTGAGTGCTGTCTTAGTGTGGTCTACAGCTTATTATGAGGCACTCTACCTCAGGCGATATTAGACATTGCGCACCAGCTGTTATTGACAAATAGACACACACCCCCACCCCTCGTCTTACCAGACGTAGCTATTCAGTCCTGCTGATGCACAGAAAACCCAGCCAACTGTATATTATCCGTGTCGTTGTTCAGCCACGACTCGGTGAAACACAAGATATTACAGTTAATGTCCCATTAGTGAGATAGTCTCGAACGTAACTCATCCAGTTTATTCTCCAGTGATTGCACGTTGGCCAATAGAATGGTGCCATTTTCCAATAGTCTTCACACCACAGAGTTCATATGTGGTGGAAGCACATTTGGCAGCCATTGCTAAAAAATGCACTAATGTTCATACCATTTTAGCAGGTTAAGAGATGTCTATCTTATAATGGCTTTCATACCCATAAATCATACCTGGTACAGCTTCTGGGCTTTCACTGGGGTATCACTTATTGCTCAGTAATATGCCTGATAGAACTGACCCAATAGGCAGATCTCACTGGACTAACTCAGACACAGCGGATCTGTGTGTGTTAAACTGGTGACTTCAAAAATACAGGAAACACAACACACTCTTGCACATGCGCATAAACGTGCATGCACACTCACACACAAAAACATTCACACAAACAACTTCACAATCTCTCATGTGAGTAGATTTTTTGGCCTAGAAAACAGTGTGCTCGCTGGAAACGAGGAGGCAAGGACACATAATAGGCTATTCCATGCAGCCATTACCACAGCCCATTCCCAGTAGTATGGTGTATACACCGAGTGTACAAAACATTAGGAACCCTGGAACACTGGAACCCCATGACATAGACTGACCAGGTGAAACCAGGTGAAAGCTATTATCCCTTATTGATGTCACTTGTTAAATCCACTTCGATCAGTGTAAATGAAGGGGAGACAGGTTCATTAATTATTTTTGAGCCTTGATACAATTGAGACATGGATTGTGTATGTGTGCCGTTCAGGATACCTTGCCAACTTGACACAACTGTGGGAAGCATTGGAGCCAACGTGGCCCAGCATCCATGTGGAACGCTTTTGACACATTTTAGTCCATGCTCCGACGAATTGAGGCTGTTCTGAGGGAAAAAGGCAGTTCAACTCAGTATTAGGAAGGTGTACCTAATGTTTTGTACACTCCGTGTATTGTAACTGAGATAAGGAGGGTAATATGAGATGCTGTAGCAGGCTCCTCCTGTGACAATGCTTGGCATTCTCAAATGCATAGTCATGAACAACAAACACACGTCTCACCTGTTCTCTAGTATACAGTTCACCATAGTGGGATAGGGACCCAGTTCCAATAGTTTGAGATCATCAATGATCTGTACATAATTACGTCAAGGAGTAATGCAATAAATTAATTGATCCCGTTGCTCCTCTCAATTGCTCTCTCCTAACAGTATAGCACATCCAATGTGAGAATGACATGTAATGGTTGAGACTGAATTTTTGTATAATCCTCTGACCATGATCATAGAAGGCCTTAAACCCTCCTCTTCCTCTAATCCAGGTTTTGCAGTAAACCTCCAGGTGATTCTGGGGAGCCCGCGGGCGCTGTTTAAGCGCAGGGGTTCCCAGCCCGGAATGCAGGAGTCTGACTTTCTGAAGCAGATCACGAAGGTGGGAGACCTGGAGCCGAAAGCCAACAACTGCACAAGGGTCAGTAGTCTAGCCTATCACTGTTACCGTGGCAAGTGTTATTAGGTTAAAAAAAAACAACAAAAAAAAAAAAACAGTTGGCCTGACAGTGAGACTGTTTCCATTGGTTAAACTTTCTGGGATGAAACGCTATCTCCTAATATAGCCTCTTCTCTGACTGCGTCATCTCCTCATCAGTCAGGCTACCCCTCTCCCTCCTCTCCTGTGTAGCTCATGACACTGTTAGTCATCATCATTATCAGCCCATTAGGTTAATGGGGCGGCTGCAGGATGATATTAATATACATCACAGCAGGATGTGACATCATCACTTATCACCCGCGGTGACATTGCCAGCAGGACGTGACATCATCACTAATAACAACCCAGCCAGCCGTCATGTAGGTTGCCCTTAGGTACAGGTCTGGGACAAGCTTACATTCCTCACATGCTAACTTTAAGCATCAGAGAGGAAATATACTGAACAAAAATATTAACGCAACATGTTAAGTGTTGGTCCCATGTTTCATGAGCTGAAATAAAAATCCCAGAAATGTTCCATATTCACAAAAAAGCTTATTTCTCTCACAGTTTGTGCACAAAATGTGTTTACATCCCTGTTAGTGAGCATTTGTCCATTGCCAAGATAATCCATCCACCTGACAGGTGTGGCATATCAAGAAGCTGCTTTTACAGAATGATAATTACACAGGTGCACCTTGTGCTAGGGACAATAAAAGGCCACATTAAAATGTGCCGTTTTTTTCAAACAACACAATGCCAACTCAATGCCTCAAGTTTTGAGGGAGTGTGCAATTGGCATGCTGAGTGCAGGAATGTCCACCAGAGCTGTTACCAGATAATTATATGTTAATTTCTCTATCATAAGCCGCCTCCAACATCGTTTTAGAGAATTTGGCAGTACGTCCAACCTGTTTCACAACCGCAGACCACGTGTAACCACGCCAGCCCAGGACCTCCACATCCGGGTTCTTCACCTGCGGGATCATCTGTGGGTTTGTACAACTGAAGAATTTCTGCACAAACTGTCAGAAACCGTCTCATTGAAGCTCATCTATGTGCTCGCCTTCCTCACCAGGTTCTTGACCTGACTGCAGTTCAGCACCTTAACCGACTTCAGTGGGCAAATGCTCACCTTCGATGGCCAATGGATTGCTGGAGAATTGTGCTCTTCACGGCTGAATCCCGATTTCAACTGTAACGGGCAGATGGCAGACAGCGTGTTATGCCCCAATGTGGCGGTGGGGTTATGGTATGGGCAGGCATAAGATACGGACAATGAACACAATTGCATTTTATCGATGGCCATTTGAATGCATAGAGATACCGTGACGAGATCCTGAGGCCCATTGTCGTTCCATTCATCCGCCGCCATCACCTTATGTTTCAGCATGATAAATCACGGCCCCATGTCGCACAGATCTGTACACAATTTCTTGGATGCTGAAAATGTCCCAGTTCTTCCATGGCCGGCATACTCACCAGACATGTCACCCATTGAGCATGTTTGGGATGCTCTGGATCGACAGCGTGTTCCAGTTTATGCCAATATCCAGCAATTTCGCACAGCCATTGAAGAGGAGTGGGACAACATTCCACAGGCCACAATCAACAGCCTGATGCATGAGGCAAATGAGCAGATGCATATCTGTATTGCCAGTCATGTGAAATCCATAGATTAGGGCCTATTGAAATTGTTGCATGTTGCGTTTATATTTTTTTTCAGTTTACTTCATCCTTGGAAAAAATGCTAAAAGAAACATGAGACAAGAGAGAAGGAAGAAGGGAAGGCTAGAGGAGAGATGGAATGAGACAGAGATGAGAAAAATCATTGATTGAGAGATACGGAAGAATGAAGAGACATCACTAGGTTCACTGGCACAGGGCGCTCTGCCCACTCTGCCACCCCAAACTGCCAACATGAAGTCCCCCCCTAAGTCTCCCCAACCTCTCCCAGAATATCTTTCTACACATGGGTTCTAACTAGATTCTAATCTTCACTACAGACGGAACCAGAATATTTGGTGGGGTTAGGGAGAACACATACTGTGCGTAGAAATGTCGACAGTCTGAAACACTCCCTCACTTTCTCTGTCACATAGAGCCTTTTCTTGAATATTTTAACAGGCACCATTCCTTTCCACAGGGTTGGCTCTGCTATAGTGGAACCCTTGCTTTCGCCTACCCAATTATATCAGTTCCCTGGTGTGCACACACTAACCCTCTCTCCCCCTCTGTCTCAGGTGTTGGTGTGGCACACTCGTACAGAGAAGGTGAATCTGGGCAATGAGCCCAAACATCGACAGGACAGTATGGTCATCGAGGTCTAAGGGGTGGGCTAACCAAGGAGGAATAAGCAAGTCGCATTGGCCGGACAGACTGCCAGAAATTTCTGGAACTACACCACTGATATCACCTTGCTTAACCATAACCTTGATATGGATTAGACAACGATGGACAGGACTTTGTACCAATTGCATGGATGGGAACTGCAGCCTGAATGTTGTGATTGGCTCAATGAGGTCCCCAATTCATTTGTAACTCAAAGTGGACCATTATGCACTGGGGTGACCTGTGCTTTCCCAGCGGACTCTGATCTCGTACTGCAATATGTGGACCAGTCCCTTATAAAGGGACTTTCTCTGAAGTATGTGGGCTAAACAAGACTGTGTCTGTCTGTCTGTCTGTCTTTACGTGTGTGTGTGTGTGTGCCTGATCAGTGAATATGAAATGGAACAAGATTTGTGTATGTGTTTGTGTGTCAAGGAAGTGCTAAGTAGATCTTGCTGGGGGCCGATGAACGGTGGCCATTCAACATGTTGAATAGTTGTCAAATTACCAGAAAATGCAATCCGATGTTCTATGGTCAGAGGTGATAGGACGGCCACCAGCTGCGCACTGCCAACATCAATGTTGGTCTTCTTGGCCTCAAGAGTCTGTCGGTCTGACACACTGGACTACAAAAGAACAAACTCCAGGAGTACAACTTTTATTCCAAATGACCATCTTGTAAAAGCAGGACAAAGAAAATAACAAACCAAAAGAAAAACCACAACTTTACAATGAAAGAGTCATTGGACAAAAATGGTCAGACAGTTTATGGCTATTCACAGTTTAATGCACAGAAATAACATTAGAAATAAACCTGGAGGATGCCCTGTGTGTATGTGTTTGTTCTCATGAGTGTATGTGTGAGTTCTCTCGTTATTGCATGGCAGAGGGATAGAATCTCCACCTTAGAACTACAATACACAATGTCTGTTTGTGTGCATGTCTGTGATGGGGTGTGTTTGTTCTGTTGTATATTTCTCCCATACTCCCCTCTGTTCTATAGTATTTCTTCACTTGGATTTCCTATTTGACAAAAAGAAGGATTAGACAGAGATTATGCCATAAGAGACCAGGAAGTAAAGTACACATGATGTTGAGCCAACTGTTCCAATCCCTGACAGCTTCATAAGGCTCCTAATGTCAACACACTTCCTGAATCATCTGGAGCTTTACGTCATCACTGTCATCATATATATCTTTCTTCATATCATTCAGTCCTCCTCCCCCACCCATCTTTTGTTAGCTTCTTGCCCCATTGATTGTTTCACACTATATGGCTGACCCAAACCATAGTGCGCCGGCTCAGATATTGTCTTTTCACATTAGCGACTATGACATGTAACCAGACTTGGCTCTATAGTGTGAATCAGACATTACTGTGCTTGACTGGGGGGGATATACCTCAGACACACATACAGTACTGGATCATACAATGTGTTGCTGCAGGAGAGGAGGGGGAGGGTACAGTGTAATATACACACTAGACTGATTGGGTGATGGGGTGGTCACCAACATGATAGTCACTAGGGTCTCTAGAGGACTGATACAAGGGGAGGAGGGAGAACAGTGGAGAAGTCCATAGCTTTGCCATCTGTTGTTTCCTGTGTTGGGGTTGGTGGAAGAGGGTAAAGGAGTGGATTTGGGGAGGGACATGGCGGCCTCCCTCTCACATCCCCCCCCCCCCCCCGTCCCCTCCCTCACTTCCACGGCTGGGTGCTGAGGGTCTGGCCCGAGGGGGGTCCCACCAACCCCCCTATGGGAGCACCTGGCTGGACAAAGCTGGGTGGCGTTGCCACACTATCACTCGTGGCGATGCCCGACATCTGCTGGGTCATCTGAGAGAGAGATGGAAGGAGAGAAATATAAATGTTGTGTGAGGGAGAGAGAGAAAGAAAGAACGAGAGATAGGGAAAGAAAGAGAGAGAGAAAGAAAGAACGAGAGAGAAAGAAAGAACGAGAGCGAGAGAAAGGAAGAAAGAAAGAACGAACAAGAGAGAAAGAAACAACGAGAGAAAGAACGAGAGAAACCCAGTTAAATAATTCTAGAATGAAAGCAACAACCTGCTTAACACAGAAGACATTATTCCCTTACTGCATGTATAAAGGACCAGAGAGTATACCCTCCTCCTCTCTTCTCCTTCTCAGTCCATCTCCTTTATTTCAATCCCATCCATTCACCCTTCCCTATATCTCTCCTCTGCTCTCCTCCCCCTTTCCTCTCTCGCCTCCTGTCCAGTTCCAAACCATTATAAATGCTCCTTCATGCCAGGGGTTTCCATTAGCCGGTAATAGACGTTTTTTGTCTGATAAAAAACATTGATAAGCTGATAAATAAAAAATCACATTGCGAAAATAATGCTTTTTAGACTATTCATTGATGGAAATACCAGCTGATGGAAATACATTTGACTGGTCATGCTTATCAGTCTATAGCGATGGCTTGTGTGTACAGCATATTAATTATCTACCTTATTTATCAGCCTTTGAGTGGAACATCTGTCAGACAAACGCAAAAGCTTCTGCTGAAGCGTCTTGTGGTGCTTTCAAGACAACTGGGAACACCAAAAAATCGGAATTAAAATCATAACGTAAGTGATCTTCAGCTCGGAAAGTCGGAGCTCTAGAAAGAGGTCAGAGTTCCCGAGTTGGAATTCCGAGTTGGATGACCGTTCAAAGTAATTTCCCCAGACAGTAGAGCTAGTTTTTTTTTTCTTCAAACTTCCCAGTTGTTTTGAACGTGGCATCAAACACACACCACTTTGCAATGAGCTGGAGGCAGTGTGCATTTTGAAAACATATACTTACTAATTGTTTGAAACCAGAACGTTTTAATACATATTATGAGGCATGTCTTAACTTGTTTCAAAGTAGCTTATTAGATCTCCTCTTTCTACATTTCTAACTGATATTTTCATTATGACAATGGTGTTTTCCCGCTAATTCCATTATGGAACGAACATTCACGCGTAGCCTACTGTATTGTTCACATTGCTGCACTTATAATGTGAAGAAATAATCATCTGTCAACATTTTAAGCTAAACGTTCTGATCTGTTGAGACATTTTCCTAACGGAAACCTTGCTTCATGCCCATGCAGCAGCAGAACTTTCAGGCTTGTCTGAGATGTGTGTGTAGTTTAGCACAGACAACCCTAATGACTCCAGAGCACTTCGGAGTAGACCCCCCCACCCCCACACACATCCTTCCCAACCCACCAAAGGTTAAAGCCCAACAGCATGCCCTGAACCCATTACAGTACACACACAACCGATCATATCACGTACTTGACAGAGGCAGAGTGTGTGTGTGTTTGTGTGTGTCTGCTGTCAGTGGGAGCACAATGATTTACGATCTCTCATTAACCTCCTGCAGTCGTCAGGAAAATGACAAGGGCCCTCACACACACAGCAGTCGGATAAGGGAACAGGGGGACACACAGTGTGTGTGTGTGTGTGTGTGTGTGTGTGTGTGTTATCTGGTCCATTCCCAACTGGCACTTTTGCAGCTGCCGTTTCTCCATCACTGATGTGTGTTAGTTACCTGGTTTATATTCCACTGGCCTGGTTGCTGTTGTTGTTGTTGTTGCTACATGGCAGTGTACATCTGGGGAGTCCCCGCCCCCGCAGGCATAGCTCCGCCCTGAGGCCCCATGATGCCTTGCTGCATGCCCGTGTAACTGTTGGGCATCGCCATGCCGACCATCATGCCAGAGTTCTGCCCCATCATGGCTCCTCCAACCTGGGCCATAACCCCACCCATCATGGTGGTGGATGGCATAGGGAACTGCTGCATCTGAGGCTGGCCCCATATACATAGCAGCAGCTGGAGGAGAGGATACACACAAGTACACGCAGAAAAGGGAATTTGGGTCAACACTTAATATCAGCAGAGGCAATACATCCTCAAGGTTACCTCCACTAGAATTCTGCTGCAGCAATGCTACACAAAGAATAGGCTCACAATACTGTGTGTGTACTATGTATGTATGTAATGTTACCTGGGGCAGCAGGCTGTGGGTTGACAGTAGTGTAGAGGGTGAGAATGGAGTCCTTGGAGAGGGTTTTCTTGGTCCCCTCCTCTGTCTTGGCGCTACTGGTGGTGCTACTGTTCTTCTCACTGTAGAGGTCCAGATCAGCCTGGGGGGCAGCTGCACCCCCCCGATACCCCTGCTGATGCTGCTACTGCTGGGGCATCTGGGACTGCACTGGAGAGGGCCTGGAGGGACAGAACAACACGTAGGAACATCAGAGATAATGGGTGTGTGTGTGTGTGTGTGTGTGTGTGTGTGTGTGTGTGTGTGTGTGTGTGTGTGTGTGTGTGTGTGTGTGTAAGAGACGTGACCAAATAGATTTACTGAAGCCAACCATGAGCAGAATGCACCAACACACATATATTGCAAAGTGTACACAATCCTTGCTTCACATTTTGATCCCTTAGAATTCAATCCAAAAAAGGATGACATTAGATTTGTGTCCTACCAACATACACAACAAACTGAAGATGTCTTGGTTGTGTATCTCTTCACACTCCAGAGTTAATACTTGGAGGAAGCACCATTGGCAGCCATTACAACTGTGAATTGTTTTGAATAAGATTCTACCAACCTTGAACAACTATTATGGCAACATATCCATTGTTTTTGTCAAAATTGCTGATGGACAGCAATATTCAATCATTCTCAGATTTTCAAGCAGATGTGACCCAGGACTGGGACTGTACCATTCAGGAACACTCAACACGTCATGGAAAGCCATTCTGGTGTGTCTGTCTTTGTCATTAAAATGAGTGTAATTGTTCCACTGAAAAATACAACTCTGCCCCAGGGTTAGGTTTTCAGAAGACTATGGCGGATTTTCCTCTAACTTTTTACCTGGGCTTTGCTCCTCCCCGGTCCCTGCCGGTGACAAGCATACCCATAACATGATGCTGCCACCACAATACTTGAAAATACATTCACTCCACGTCACTGGCCTGTATGACAAAGTGAAAAGAATGAAGCCTGTGCTAAAATAGCCACTCTAAATCATCCATTCTGTTTGCAACAATGCTGTTAAGTAAGACAACACGGGCCTCCCGAGTGGCGCAGAATTCGACAGACCGAGCCAAGGACCCTGGAACACCACACCAACCAACCAGAAAACTCAATAGAACCGCTGACCGATGTGGGCAGCATCCCCAACGTCAATATTGTGTTTTATTAAGTTTGCACGTGTAGGTATATCTGAAAACAAAGCTGGAAAACTACCAACGAACTACCACGACCAACTCGTCTCGCCTACCAGCAGGTAGATGAGTGAGAAGGCTATCCAAAACATCCAGTGACTCTGAATTTTTCAATCTACCCTGCTGTACACAATCGTTGGTACCAGGGACATCCTCCTCACCATGCACGGACCTAGCATGACAAAAAGAAGAACCCAGCGATGCAACAATACCGACCAAAATAACAGGTTTACCGTCCTCTGCAGACTCCCACTTTTCTGCCCCAGAGGAACATGCGTAATAGGGTTGTAGCAGATTTACATGGCACACTTGTTGCTTTTTCCTCCGTTCAGGACTGTCAACCAGATAGTTTTGCTCAGTGCACTGGCGCAAAACCGTATAGGGACCTTGACATTTGGCTTGAAAAGGAGAACCAACAATTGGCAGCAGAGCAAAAACCTGGTCCCCTGGACTCAGCTCGCCAATCAAATATTCCTTTCATCCTCCTCTGTGAAGATGATAGCTTTTCTTTAGCCATTTCACCAGCGGCGTACAAGCGATGCTGGAAATCACACACATAAGATAACAGGGACTGAGGTGGCTTGGGAGACTTCCAGTCATCCTGGAGCACTGCTATTAGCCCACCCACACTATGCCCGAACACTAGGTCATTTTGACTGAAACCTATGCTCTCCTGTGAAACCTCCCTGGCGGCTAACAGTAACCATGGCAACCCCACCTCCCAATCCATCTCCGTACACTAAGCTCTAAACAAAGACTTAAGTGTTTGATGGAAACGTTCCAGCACTCCTTGACTCTGCGCGTGATAGGCTAGCCAAATTGTGTTTTAATATGGAGCTGCTGGAGAACCTGACCAAACAGATTAGAGGTGAAATTAGAACATTGAATGACCTTAGGGATTCCAAACAGCGAGAAACTGAGTCAAAACTTTTAACACAGACTTAGTGGTGATCAGGGGAGCCTCCAGGGATTTTGGGCCCCATGAAAATATATAACATTGGGCTCCAAAATGTTTTTACCTAATGCTGGAATAATATTTTAGGGCCCCTGTCAGTCACAGGCCCTTAGAATCATCCTAACTTTCCCCCCCCATACGGCGCCCCTGGTGGTGATAGACCGGAGATGTCTATCACCACCGGAGAGGCAGCAGGAAGCTAGTGGTCTGACACATCACAGTGAACAGGTAACTACTACCATTCTTAGAGGGAGGCAGAGGGCCGACACAGTCAACAAGTTTACCAAACAAACAAAGGCAACCAACACCGGGCCTACCAAACACCGCAGCTCCAAAAAGCTGTAACAAAAGATGCAAACAAAGCATCTACAGAGTTTATCAAACACTAACTCCACGTTTTCTCCCAAACACAATACTCATACCAGTTAATCTAATCTAACGACACTAGTATTAGGCCTACTGGCATACTTTTCCAGGCAACGCAGTGGTTGATATGTCTCTAATATGTCTCTAAGGCACTAAACTGAACACTTATAAGACTAGGTAGTGAATACCAACCAAAGCGTATCCCAATTAGCATTAACCCTCAAAATATTTAAGTGCCTTTGAAAGGGGTATGGTAATAGGTGCCAGACGCACCGGTTTGTTTCAAAAACTGTACCCCTGCTCGGTTTTTCAGTTTCCTGTGTGTATCAAGAAAGGTCCACTACCCAAAGGACATCCAGCCAACTTGACACAACTGTGGGAAGCAATGGAGTCAACATTGGCCAGCATCCCCATGGAATGCTTTCGACACCATGTAGAGTCCATTTGAGTCTGTTCTGAGGACAAAGGGGGGGGGGGGGGGGCAACTCAATATTAGGAATGTGTTCTTAATGTTTTGTACACTCTGTGTATGTTGCACTAGGAGTTGTGCAAAGTTTGTAGAATCCTATTCAAAATGATTCACAGCTCTAATGGCTGCCAAAGTATTAACTCTGGGATGTGAAGACATACACAATCAAGACATCTTCATTTTATTTTTTTATTTTTTTATTACTTTTTATGTTCTATCATTTTCTTTCATTTTGAAATTGTGGAGTAGGTTGTGTTGATCTGTAAGAAAAAAACTATCGAATTGAATCCCTTTTTAGATGAAATTATAAGCCAGCAAAATGTGAAGACTGTGTAAGGGCCTGTAGACTTTCACTAGGCACTGTACATGCATACACACATGTCCACACACTCACACAGTAGAGGCAGTCTGAATGACAGGCAGCACTTAAAGGAGAGCGAGAGCGAGAGAGAGGGGGCAGAGAAAAAGAAGAGGAGTTGTCACCTTAAGTGAGATGGATGATATTAATTAGACTGGTGCAGAAGAGAGAGATGAATAGAGCGAGAGAGGTTGAGGAGACAGCCTTTATAAAACTTTTTAAACATACCTACCCACACAGACACCCATTAAGTCTAATGGATGGTGAAAAAATGGGGAGAAATATGAAAAGGCGCATTTGTGTAGGCTAAGGCAGAGGCTGCCGAGAGGAAGAGAGGAAAAGGGGAGAGGCCAGGTGAAATGAGAGGAGAGAAAGAGAGGAGTGAGAAAGAAGAAAGAGGGAGTGAGCTGACGAATGAGATAAGGTGAGACAGGAGAAGTTGTGTGTGATTACTGAGCTTCACGCACACATGCGACAGGAAGGGCTTTGTGTGTCGTGGCATTCGGCTGCTTAGCAGGCAGTGTTGCTCTCCCATCTCTCCCTTTGACTGGGGAACAAGGGGGCTTGAAAAAAAGGAGGGAATGAACAGAGCGGAGTAGATGAGTGACTCGTACTAACACACCTGTACACGTGCCCACACAGACTGAGACAGACACAAGCAGACAAACACACACAGCGGTGATCAAACACACAATGTGTAATTGGAGTTAAACATCCATGAGCATTACCTTATACTGTCTGTGTACACACACACACACACACACACACACACACACACACACACTAGTTGGGTGCATTTGCACTGTTTTAGGGCAGAGACCAGTTAAGGTGAGCAGGCGGCTCTGGAGTGTTGAAATATGTATCAATGTTCTATAAATACCCAGGCATTTGTATGTGGCCCAATGAGGAGCGTTTTCCAAATGTTAGATCTGCGTGTCTGACTGACTGCCTTCTGGATCATTAGTGAAGTGGGACTAGGAGAGAGAGGGAGGAAGGGGCATACATCTGGTCATACACTTAGGTTGAAGTCATTAAAACTCATTGTTCAACCACTCCACAGATTTCATGTTAACAAACTATAGTTTTGGCAAGTCGGTTAGGACATCTACTTTGTGCATGACACAAGTAATTCTTCCAATAATTGTTTACAGACAGATTATTTCACTTATAATTCACTATTTCACAATTCCAGTGGGTCAGACGTTTACATACACTAAGTTGACTGTGCCTTTAAACAGCTGGAAAATTCCAGAAAATGATGTCATGGCTTTAGAAGCTTCTGATAGGCTAATTGACATAATTTGAGTCAATTGGAGGTGTACCTGTGGATGTATTTCAAGGCCTACCTTCAAACTCAGTGCCTCATGGGAAAATCTACAGTCTGTCTGTAAACAATTGTTGGAAGAATTACTTGTGTCATGCACAAAGTAGATGTCCTAACCGACTTGCCAAAACTATAGTTTGTTAACATGAAATCTGTGGAGCGGTTGAAAAATGAGTTTTAATGACTTCAACCTAAGGTGTATGTAAACTTCCGACTTCAACTGTAGATAGAAGAAGAAAAAGCAGGGACTGTCCTTATAGTGGGCACAGTCAGATACACAACAACAACACACACACACACACATATCTGGGCATAGCTGGGCTCCACAGTAGCACACTGTGTTCCAGTATTCATATTATATTCCCCTCTGTTGATTCCCCAGAAAGCTGTGAATTAGAAGTGGCATTTCCATCCAACAGCCATTTCCCACTGTGTCAGTATTCATACACTTCTACACTCAGACCCACAAACATTAGCAGTGTGTGTTCCAGTCAGACACACACACACACACACACAAAATCCCCCTCTGATACACCATCTGCAGTCGACAATCCTACTGAACAATGTGTCCAACGGACAGAAGGTTTTTTTGTGTGTCTTTGTATGTAATGTGTCTGTATACGTATGTGTATGGAGGGGCGTGGGTGTTATTTTACTGAACACGGCACAAACCTGGCCAGTGAAGAAAGAGAGAAAAAAGAGAAAGAGAACAGATTGATAGACTAAAAACTGACTGGTGGGAGAACCTCCTCTCTATTTCGCTCCATCTCCATCCATATTTCTCTTCCCTCGCTCCATCTCTCAGCCTCTGTTTTTCCAAAATATTCAGAGAGAAAAAGGCATGCTTGGTTGAAAGGCTGGGGATAACACAAATCCCAGATCATGGAGAGCTGTAATCGTATTTTAATAATTGACATTCAGAGAAAGCAGAGCACCCTGGAATCCTGTGCTGTCTAATGTATGTGTGTGTGTGTGTGTGTGTGTTTATATTATGTATATGTATGCACCACAGCTCAAACCAGTAGCACAAAATAATCACGGGCAGCCAGTATGAAAATGATGTGTGTATTCATATGTATTATTTATTTGTGTGTCCAGATTCATTCCATGTGCAAGCAGTGCAAATGTATTGAGTGTTTCCTAGATGCACGGTATGCAGGGCAAGAAGGGGGAGACAGGGATGGGAAATGAAAGGGGGAGGGGGGGGAGGAGTGAAGGACGGAGGATGGAAGGAAGGAAGGAAGGATGGAGGGAGGGAGGAGAGGAGTTGAGGGATGGATGGAGGGTGGAGAGCAGATGGAGGAGAGGACGGAGGGTAGTGGGGATGACTGAGGGAGGAGAGGGGTTGAGGGATGGACGGAGGGGCTGAGAGAGAGAGAAAGCAGGGGGTTGGTACCAGGCTAGCAGCGGTAGTTGGAGGTAGTGGAACCAACCAGCCATAATTGTTCTTCATGTTCAGAGTCAGGACTGTGACGTGTACCGGGTTGCTCCCAGGTGGCATGTAGCTGGCGTGTGCTGTGAGCCACGTACCGAGAGAGGGGAGATCCATGTTCTGTGTGTGTGTCGGCAGGGGAGAGCCATGGGAATATGGGAGTGGGACGGGGACGGAGGTAGGAGTGGGGGAATAACTGTAGCACCTCTCAAACACTTTCATTTAAACAATTGTCTTCCCTCTTTCTTTTTTCCACATCTGTTCTCGGACTGGTGAGACAGCTCGTCTCTTCCCGTCTCTGTACGATTCTTAAGACTACTCTCTCTCTCTTCCTGCCCTCTGTCCCAATCTCCCTCTTCTCCATCCCTCTCCGTTGCCCTCTCATCCTCCTCCATCTCCTCCCCTGTGGTAATATACAGACACATTATTGGCGGCGTGTCCTCTCTTCTGACAGGCCCGTAACCGACAGTGTCAACTGTGGCCGGGGAGCTGGGGACTGGAACACACTGCCTCCGTTTACTCTGTGAAATGATAACAGTACACTCAAACCTCTCTCCATCTCTCCGAGGACATGAAATGGGGGACTAGACTGCACACTGTGTGTGTGGGGTGTGTTTGAACTGGGTTCAATGTGTGTGTGTATAAATTAAGACAGAGGTGTGTGTGTGTGTGTGTGTGTGTTCTTACTGCAGAGGAAAACAAAGCCCAGTGTTGCAGTCTGTCTTCACTGAAGACAGCAATTGTGTCAAGAGGGGAGAGGGCATAGACAGACACAACACTGGGAGGTTGATGGGGAGAGAGAGCTGAGAAAGAAGATTGAGATATGGGATTGTGGAGATGTGTATTTCTCTAGAGCAGGGGTGTCAGTCATACCACAGTGGGCCTAGTGCCTTCTGGTTTCTCCTTTCAATTTGTGTCCAATTAAGACCTAAACAACCAGTTGAGGAGAGTTCCTTACTAATCAGATACCTTAATTCATCAATTAAGTACAAGGGAGGAGTGATAACCTGCAGACACTCGGCCCTCAGTGGAATGAGTTTGACACATGCTAGAGGGAGAGGTGGGAGTTGGTACCTGAGTGTTTTTGGAGGACGGCAGAGGGTTGGACACCATTGGACCAAAGATGTCCCTTTTAGACAACTTCCTGGACAAAACATTCCACTGTAATAGTGAAGGTGTAAACTTGGCAGTAGAAAACCTCAACAGTATATTTGACCTCTCAGCTTCTCTATCAAATCTAACAGAAAAGCGAAGAAAACTAACAACAATGACAAATGGTTTGATGAAGAATGCAAAAACCTAAGAAAGAAATTGAGGAACCTATCCAACCAAAAACATAGAGACCCAGAAAACCTGAGCCTTCACTATGGTGAATCACTAAAACAATACAGAAATACACTACGGAAAAAGAAGGAACAGCACGTCAGAAACCAGCTCAATGTAATTGAAGAATCCATAGAAAATTGGAAAACACTAAACAAACCACACACAAATTGGCGAGGGCACTAGAACAGTCTACAGCACCCAGCCTCACCCTACTAGAATCTGAAGTCAAATGTCTACTGTTTGCTGATGATCTGGTTCTTCTGTCACCAACCAAGGAGGGCCTACAGCAGCACCTAGATCTTCTGCACAGATTCTGTCAGACCTGGGCCCTGACAGTAAATCTCAGTAAGACAAAAATAATGGTGTTCCAAAAAAGGTCCAGTTGCCAGGACCACAAATACAAATTCCATCTCGACACCGTTGCCCTAGAGCACACAAAAAACTATACATACCTCGGCCTAAACATCAGTGCCACAGTTAACTTCCACAAAGCTGTGAACGATCTTGAGAGACAAGGCAAGAAGGGCCTTCTATGCCATCAAAAGGAACATAAAATTTCAACATACCAATTAGGATCTGGCTAAAAATACTTAAATCAGTTATAGAACCCATTGCCCTTCATGGTTGTGAGGTCTGGGGTCCGCTCACCAACCAAGAATTCACAAAATGGGACAAACACCAAATTGAGACTGCATGCAGAATTCTGCAAAAATATCCTCCATGTACAAAGAAAAACACCAAATAATGCATGCAGCGCAGAATTAGGCCGATACCAGCTAATGATCAAAATCCAGAAAAGAGCCGTTCAATTCTACAACCACCTGAAAGGAAGCGATTCCCAAACCTTCCATAACACCTACAGAGAGATGAACCTGGAGAAGAGCATAGCCTTGCTATTGAGAAAGATCACCTTAGCCTATCTTCTCTTGAGAGCCAGGTCTGCCTATGTGCACACTGCCCACAAAATGAGGTGAAAACTGAGCTGCACTTCCTAACTTCCTGCCAAATGTATGACCATATTAGAGACACATATTTCCCTCAGATACACAAAGAATTTGAAAACAAACCCAATTTTGATAAACTCCCATATCTACTGGGTGAAATACCAGTGTGCCATCACAGCAGCAAGATTTGTGACCTTGTTGCCACAAGGAAAGGGCAACCAGTGAAGAACAAACACCATTGTAAATATAACCCATATTTATGTTTATTTATTTGCCCATTGGCACTTTAACTATTTGCACATTGTTACAACACTGTATATATAATATGACATTTGAAATGTCTTTATTCTTTTGAAACTTCTGAGTGTAATGTTACATTTTTATATTTCACTTTTGTTTGCTATGAGAGAGAGAGAGAGAGAGAGAGATATGCAGGCAGTATTAATTGAGTGTAAAATCTAATCTGTGTGTACAACTCCTGGTTATCTATGATGTACGCTGCCTATACCCCTTCCCTCCTCAAGATGTAGGAGGATGTTTTCAGAGATGATTTATTTGCGGTTCAGAACCTCAATGTGCAATGAAAAAGCACAGTCATCTCTCTCGACACAGGTATATGAACGTAACTCCATGCCATTTCAAAACTAAGAGAAATAATGACTATTTTACCATTCCTTTCTGGTGGATATGGATTTTAATTAACTGAACTCGCAGTGATTTCACTTCTGAAGTTCAAATGGAATTGAATTTACATTTGTGGATACATTATTTTTCATGAGGAGGATACATATGATGGGGAGTTGCGTTAGCTCCGATAAGATACAGGAACTTTACCTTTTTGTTTGAAATTAAAATCAGTGAGATTCGGTTTGATTCGAGGAACGAATGTATGCGATTTGGGTTCGATACAATTCGATGCACTAACATTTCTGCATGAACATACATTTTCTATTTTAAATTCATATCTGCTGCTGATGGGAGCTCAGGAGCTGAGCCATATCTACCGCCCCACTATAAGATTAGGGATGGGGGAAATGTATGCTTTTTGTCCCCCCACTTTTGATCTGAAATCACCATCACCCACTAATTAACTTGTTATATTTACAAATCAGCATGGCTTTTAGCCAATTAACATAATGCAGCTTTGGATTTTACCCAGTCTCGAAACTGAATGGTTTAGACCTTTGGAATTTTACAGAGAGCTTCTCTCGCTCCGACCAATGAATGCGAAATGATTGCTGACCTTTGTGAAATTAGTGTCCCAACCTGTTCATGTAAAAATGACCAAACACAGACTGACAGTTAAAAGCAACACCATGACTTATGGAGTACCTGAACAACCTAAATAAAATCAGAATGATGGCTGTGATAGCAGAAAACTGAGCATGGTGAAAAGAAGGAAGCCTTTACAAACTATTCCATAACAAGGCAATGTGGCAATGCAATTCACTTTTTGTCCTTTAATACAAAGTGTTTTGTTTGTGGCAAATCCAATACAACACATTACGGAGTACTACTCTCCATATTTTCAAGCATCATGTTATGGGTATGCTTGTAATCGTTAAGGAAGGCAGTTTTTCAGGATAAAAAAAATTAACCTAAGCGATTAACTGGGAGATTAATTGATCTTTAAGCAGGACAATAACCTAAAGGCCATTTGTACACTGGAGTTGCTTACAAAGAAGCCAGTGAATTGTCCTGGCCAAGTTACAGTTTGGACTTAAATCTACTTGAAAATCAACAACTAATTTGACAGAGCTTGAAGAATTTTGAAAATAATAAAATGGGCAAATATTGCACAATCCAGGTGTATAAAGCTCTTAAGAGACTTACTCAGAAATACTCACAGCTGTAATCACTGCCAAAGGTGCCTCTACAAAGTCTTGACTCATGGTGTGAATACTTAAGTCAATTAGACATTTCAATATTTCATTTTCAATAAATTAGCAAATATGTCTAAAAACATGTTTTTACTTTGTCATTATGGGGTATTATGTGTAGATGGGTGAGAAAATAAATATACTTAATCCATTTGAATTGAGGCTGTAATATAACAAAAAATGTGGAACAAGTCAAGGGGTATGACTACTTTCTGAAGGCACTGTAACACTGATAGAACATACATAATTTATCCCTTTAAGTGTGACAAAATTGAGCCCCTTGAGAGAGACGGAACACGGGAAATAATTCAGAGAGAGAGAGAAAAAGAAAGAGAGAGGGATGAGTCGTGAGTGCATGATGGGTAGTTTGCCCAGAGAGAGGGCGATGAAATGAGAGAGCGCCACAGGCTTTTCTATTTATCAATGGCCTCCAAATCGTTCTTATCATGACAGGTTGGCCATCATCTCAGTCAGCCGGCTTCATCTGACTATCTATTATGGGTTGGCCACTCTGGGAGCGAAGGCTGGGGGAGCAATAGAAACGTACAGGGTTCCATTAGGAAGACACATGGTTTAATTTGAGGGTCCTTTCAGACAGACCCAATCGTCCAACCCACTCCCCTGGCCACATCAGTTTAAACAAACTGACACCTCTTGCGCCTCTACGCGTCTCTTTCACTCTGTCATACTCCCCCCACCCCCACCCCCCCCTCGACACACACACACACACACAGCGAGAGAGAGCGACAGAGAGAGAGAGCGAGACGAAGGCTGTGACTTGGAATTGAATAACCGTGTAACTGACCATTATGGATGAAGACTCCCCAAATACAGCTGTGCCAAGCTTGTAACGTCATACCCAAGATAAGTTGAGGCTGTTATCGGTGCAAACAGTGTTTAATCAAAGTACTGAGTAAAGGGTATGAATACTTAGGTAAATATGATATTTCATTTACAAAAATGTATAAAAACCTGTTTTTGCTTTGTCATTATGGGGTATTGTGTGTAGATTGATGCGGGGGAAAAAAACAATTTAATCCATTTTTGAATAAGGCTGTAACATAACAAAATGTGGAAAAAGTCAAGGGGTCTGAATACTTTCCGAATACACTGTATGTCAATAAATGGTGTAAAATCCGATTCAAAAGTCGAACGAGCGCTAGATGGAGCGCGAGAGCAAGATGAAAACATCATTACGGGAGCAAACACTGAGTCGAAAGAGAAGAAATGTGGTCGAGCGAGCAGAGGACGAGTCCCGCGAGTGCCAGACGAGAGCGCAACTTAAATTTGAGCTTGCAAGTGTGACTTTAAGCATCATTGTCACACATCAAAAAGAAACAGTACATATATAACTGTAAGCAAAGAAACGTGGTTATGCATAAAATTGTCCACCAGTAATAGTAATGTGTCATTGTCAAGTTCTCTCTCAACAAAAAATGAATGTTTTTTTAATAAAATGTGTTCAAATTGCTCTCACTCTCATGTCTCGGCACCTTTGGGTTTAGATTTCAGGTTGATGGGGGCGGGCTTAAAGGCGGGTGCGTGTCTAGAAACCTTAGATTGTTCACTTTCACTTGGCGTGATGAACAAACTGCCATTGGCCAGTCCAGTGTTGTGATTGGCTATTACGAGTCTTCTGTTTGCGATGCACTGCAGAGCCGTCTGTTTAGCTAGCTACCCGGTTTGAGCAGTAAGCACCGAACGACTTGGGACACCCAGACGTTTGATAACCAAATTAATTGGGAAATAAATTGTAATAGGTATACTATTTATACCTTGAGTTGAGTGGAATTTACTTGCTAAAGTTAGCTAGCTTATTACCTTTTAGCCAGCAACGTTTGTCTAAAACAAAAGCAGACAGTCATATCAGACACCATAAAACAAGTCCACTAATTGCAGACAGGAGCCAATATTTACAGCCTGGTCTCATAGACTAGATGTAAAATAATAAAGGTAAATCCCAAAAACACAAATGAGTATCATATGTTATGTTTGGTATGGCTACATGAGACAGATGGTTACTTAAGGCTAAGATTTAAGTAGGGTTGCCGTATAATGTGAACGTCTAAAAACCCAAAGGTTGCAAGTTCGAATCTCATCACGGACAACTTCAGCATTCCTAAACTTAACACTAACCTTAGCCACCAAGTTAGAATTCGTAACATAAGATTTGCAAATTCATAACATATAATACGAATTGTATTTCGTAACATATCATACGAAATGGGTGATGGACAACCAAAAACATTTGCATGCACAGGAATTTGACTCTGAAATGGTGCAGCCACAATAAACAGACGGTAAACAGAATATACAGACAAACAAATATATAGATGAAGAATTTCCACAGATGCACTTACAGGGTGCATAGTCTGTGGATGAATAGCACTGAATCAGTATGCACAGCATTCAAACAAGGACGGAGGACAAAGCAACCCAAACATTGCACTTCGGAAAACCGATTTGTTTCATAGTAATTGTATGATTGGGAACTACCATTGTCTTAAATTTTAGAATCTCAAATTTGGGATTGGAAGTTTTATTGAATACAGTCAGTAATACAGCAATCAAATCGCATAGGGCAAGTTTCCCCAACTGGTGATTTGATTTTGATTTTTCTGAGCAAAAAAATTAATAATATAAAGTACCAGTCAAACGTTTTGACACACCTACTCATTCCAGGGTTTTTCTTTATTCCAAAAACTTTTAAACAAATCAAAATATATTTTATATTTCAGATTCTTCAAAGTAGTCACCCTTTGCCTTGATGACAGCTTTGTACACTCTTGGCATTCTCTCAATGAACTTCATGGAGGTAGTCACCTGGAATGCATTTCAATTAAAAGGTGTGCCTTGTTAAAAGTTCATTAGTGGAATTTGTATCCGTCTTAATGCGTTCGAGCCAATCAGTTGTGTTGTGATAAGGTAGGGGTGTTATACAGAAGATATCCCTACTTAGCAAAATACCAAGTCCATATTATGTCATGAACAGCTCAAATAAGCAAAGAGAAACGACCATCAAGACATGAAGGTCAGTCAATCCGGAACATTCCAAGAACTTTGAAAGTTTCTTTAAGTGAAATCGCAAAAACCATCAAGGCTATGATGAAACTGGCTCTCATTAGGACCGCCACAGGAAAGGAAGACCCAGAGTTACCTCTGCTGCAGAGGGTAAGTTCATTAGAGTTAACTGCACCTCAGATTGCATCCCATCTGGTTTGCGCTTAGTGGGACAATGACCCAACACACCTCCAGGCTGTGTAAGGGTTATTTGACCAAGAAGGAGAGTGATGGAGTGCTTTATCAGATGACCTGGCCTCCACAATCCCCCGACCTCAACCCAAATGAGATGGTTTGGGATGAGTTGGACCGCAGAGTGAAGGAAAAGCAGCCAACAAGTGCTCAGCATTCCAGGTGAAGCTGGAATTTATTAATTTAAGCTTTATTTAACTAGGCAAGCCAGTTAAGAACAAATTCTTATTTACAATGACTGCCTACCCCGGCCAAACCCGGACGGCGCTGGGCCAATTGTGCGCCGCCCTATGGGACTCCCAATCACGGCCGGTTGTGATACAGCCTGGAATCGAACCAGGGTCTGTAGTGACGCCTCTAGCACTGAGATGCAGTGCCTTAGACCACTGCGTCACTCGGGAGCCAAAATGCGTCAATCCCCGCATTTGGGCAGTATGTGGCAATCCCCCTCCCCCCAACGGTTATGATGGTGACCATGTACATTGGCCTGGCCAATAACCTCAACCGTAACCTCAAATTCTAAAGACTGTCACAGCCCTAAGAGAGAGAGAAAGACAGAGAGACATACAGAGAGAGTCTGGCATTTGGAGTATCCCTTCTAGGATCTGGGATATGTTGGTCATGCCTTACCCAGGCCTAGAAGGTCAATGGCTGGCTCTGTCTGAAGCTCCACCTTCTTCTGTGAAGACAGGAAGGAAGAGCAAAGAGAGAGCAGAGCACACAGTCAAAGATATTTAGAACACAGCACTAAGAAACAGATTTACACAGGTCTAAACAGGATTCCATATGGTTGAACAGTTGTACATTGTTGTAAAAGGGTTGAGCAGAATTACTTTACACCATTATCATTCCGTGTTCATCAGGCACAGGTATGGTTACACAGTTGAGCTACACAAAGGTCTACAGTAGTCATTCTGAAACACATTGGCAAATGCCCTCTAACATAAACGGGACTAACTTTGTAATTGCCATCACTGATGACTAGTTGGTGACTGGATTTTACTGCTGGCTCTAAATTGTGATTGGATGTACGAACTGGCTCTAGTTTGTGATTGGCAATTTGGCTGTCAGGACTAGGCCTAGTTGTTGTTGACAGTTGAAACCTAATCTGATGTGAGCCCAGAGATCGATACAACTTCAGCATGACCGCGCAAACAAAGTGAGCATTGCAATCTGTCACCATCCTGCTAGGAAGGAACTCCAGCTACATCCATTACCATCACCTTTACACCTACAGCAGAGCAGCACAGAACTGCATATCAAGCAGAGTACAGTCGAAAGCTGTAAACGTACACACAAAGTAATCTAAAAACGCCGACACAAAGTAATCTAAAACGCCCACACAAAGTAATCTAAAACGCCCACACAAAGTAATCTAAAACGCCCACACAAAGTAATCTAAAACGCCCACACAAAGTAATCTAAAACGCCCACACAAAGTAATCTAAAACGTCTACTCAAAGCTAAAAAGCAGACCGAGGCTGAAATGCTGCAAAGATCAGCACAAACTAGCCAACCAAAAAAATACCATCACAAATCTATATAGCCTACTACAGCCTGCAAATAAACAAACCAACCAAGTATATCAAACCCTACACACTAACATCACAGATACCCCTTTTCCACCAAAAAAGAACTGGTTCGGAACTGGTGCTGGTTCAAAGTTGGTTCAAAGTTGGTTCAACTTGCGAACCTTCTCAGAACCTGTTTGTTTTTCCACTGACTAGAGAGCCCAGCGAATGACGTCGTTACGTCACTGTATACGTCGCCATATGTCTTAGCTTTCCCAGAAACGCTTGCGCCAACTTCAAGCATAACAATTACAATGGCAGACTACATCGTCTCTCTGCAAATGTTTCTCCTGGCTTTGCGATCCTATATTGTATTCTTTGGCTGTCGAAACACAAAGAACTGGTTCGCGAGTAGGCACCGGCTCCGAACCGGCTCTCAAAATGCTTTGGTGGAAAAGGGGTGGAGACCAACAGTGGGGAAGAAGCCATGTACACGTTTTCTGATACTGTGCAACTCATCTTGGGAAAAAGATGGAGAAAACAAAGAGTTCTAGGAGTCTGGCCCCACTAGCTGTCTGTCACATAGGGATGTCACTAGCAAGCACTGAAGCATCAAGAGGAGAGCCCCGACACTGAAGCATCAAGAGGAGAGCCCCGACACTGAAGCATCAAGAGGAGAGCTCCATAGAAACACCGTATATTAGGTTGAAGCTTAAGTCGGAACACAAAACAGCTCTCCAAACCATGGCCTGACTAGAAACCTGTTTTGGAACACAACACAAGCATTATTCATCAATAAGGGCATCTACAATGTCTCTCTGGGCTAGGAGGGTTGGTTGTTTGATGCATGTGTGTGTTGGAGATTGCGTTTGTGTGTGTATATATATATATGTGTGTGTGTGTGTGTGTATGTGTGTGTGTGTGGTGGAGTTTGGGGGGGACGGAGCATTACTGTGGTGAATGCTTCAGAACTGCTGCAGCCTGACAGACTTTAACAGTCTCTGACAGGCTCCACACACACACACACCTTCTCTAAGAGGTTTTGTCACAGAGGGAAGATCCTAAGCTGCCACACAGGAGTGTTTCTTCCAGAGCTAAATTAATCTGACAGTCAGGAGAAAGTCTCTTCGTTTGAGCAGCAGAAAACACACACAAACACACACACACACACACACACTGCACTCTCTTTGTACACACAGAGCTGATGAGAGGACCATTTGGAAACAGGAATCAACACATTGTGTGTGTGTGTGTAGTGTCTGAAAGCTTGCCACTGACGTCTGCACAGTTCCACACCAATAATGCAGAGAGCTTGCAAATGTGGAAACTGACAGACAGTGGCTATAAAGCCGGGCTTTAGAGAACTGTGTGTGTGTGTTTGTCTTTTAAGTGTATCTGCTTGGCTTGGAAGTGAGGTGTTTAGACTGATCTCACACTAAAGCTACCTCTCTCTCTCCATCTCTTTGCAGATTCGCTATTCCCACATTAAAAGACCTCCGTGATAGTTTCACAGTGCTGCTCAACGGACGCCAACACAGCCTTGTTTTCATGTTTTGTTCTATTATACAACACTACTCGGACACTTTGCATAAAGTAATTAGATTTATGTTTTTTTTACACCCCATCCCAGCTCAACCGTACAGACGGGGGTCACAGAACTTTAATATTAGCCTGAATTAGAAACTCTTTGGTGTGTGTGTGAGTGTAATGCGAATGTGTCTGTGTGTATTGCGATGCTGTGCTTTGTGTTTGTGTTTGTGTTTGTGTTGTGTGTGTGTGTGTGTGTGTGTGTGTGTGTGTGTGTGTGTGTGTGTGTGTGTGTGTGTGTGTGTGTGTGTGTGTGTGTGTGTGTGTGTGTGTGTGTGT
The DNA here is from genome assembly GCA_023634145.1 of Thymallus thymallus. Lineage (NCBI taxonomy): Eukaryota > Metazoa > Chordata > Actinopteri > Salmoniformes > Salmonidae > Thymallus > Thymallus thymallus. Next base: position 44,307,615 of record CM042388.1, read on the forward strand.
GTGTGTGTGAATGCATGTGATGTTAACTTCGGAATTCGCACAAAGGGCAGATACGTGGTAGTTCGCTCCCTGTCTGCGAGAGATAAAGTTGTAATTAGAAGTTTTTACACAAAAAAGGCTTTATAAATGCTTATCTCTTGGCTTCGCAGGAACAGAGTGAACACAGTTTGAGTCCGTCATCAGTGAAAGGCCAAACGAACTCAATGCTGAGCTGACTGGGGTTAGACAACTCACAATCAAACTAGCACACACTCAGAAAAGGACAGAAGGTACATACAGTGGGGAGAACAAGTATTTGATACACTGCCGATTTTGTAGGTTTTCCTACTTACAAAGCATGTAGAGGTCTGTCATTTTTATCATAGGTACTCTTCAACTGTGAGAGACGGAATCTAAAACAAAAATAAAGAAAATCACATTGTATGATTTTTAAATAATTAATTTGCATTTTATTGCATGACATAAGTATTTGATCACCTACCAACCAGTAAGAATTCTGGCTCTCACAGACCTGTTAGTTTTTCTTTAAGAAGCCCTCCTGTTCTCCACTCATTACCTGTATTAACTGCACCTGTTTGAACTCGTTACCTGTATAAAAGACACCTGTCCACACACTCAATCAAACAGACTCCAACCTCTCCACAATGGCCAAGACCAGAGAGCTGTGTAAGGACATCAGGGATAAAATTGTAGACCTGCACAAGGCGGGGATGGGCTACAGGACAATAGGCAAGCAGCTTGGTGAGAAGGCAACAACTGTTGGCGCAATTATTAGAAAATGGAAGAAGTTCAATATGACGGTCAATCTCCCTCGGTCTGGGGCACCATGCAAGATCTCACCTCGTGGGGCATCAATGATCATGAGGAAGGTGAGGGATCAGCCCAGAACTACACGGCAGGACCTGGTCAATGACCTGAAGAGAGCTGGGACCACAGTCTCAAAGAAAACCATTAGTAACACACTACGCCGTCATGGATTAAAATCCTGCAGTGCACGCAAGGTCCCCCTGCTCAAGCCAGCGCATGTCCAGGCCCGTCTGAAGTTTGCCAATGACCATCTGGATGATCCAGAGGAGGAATGGGAGAAGGTCATGTGGTCTGATGAGACAAAAATAGAGCTTTTTGGTCTAAACTCCACTCGCCGTGTTTGGAGGAAGAAGGATGAGTACAACCCCAAGAACACCATCCCAACCGTGAAGCATGGAGGTGGAAACATCATTCTTTGGGGATGCTTTTCTGCAAAGGGGACAGGACGACTGCACTGTATTGAGGGGAGGATGGATGGGGCCATGTATCGCGAGATCTTGGCCAACAACCTCCTTCCCTCAGTAAGAGCATTGAAGATGGGTCGTGGCTGGGTCTTCCAGCATGACAACGACCCGAAACACACAGCCAGGGCAACTAAGGAGTGGCTCCGTAAGAAGCATCTCAAGGTCCTGGAGTGGCCTAGCCAGTCTCCAGACCTGAACCCAATAGAAAATCTTTGGAGGGAGCTGAAAGTCCGTATTGCCCAGCGACAGCTCCGAAACCTGAAGGATCTGAATGGAGGAGTGGGCCAAAATCCCTGCTGCAGTGTGTGCAAACCTGGTCAAGAACTACAGGAAACGTATGATCTCTGTAATTGCAAACAAAGGTTTCTGTACCAAATATTAAGTTCTGCTTTTCTGATGTATCAAATACTTATGTCATGCAATAAAATGCAAATTAATTACTTAAAAATCATACAATGTGATTTTCTGGATTTTTGTTTTAGATTCCACAGTTTTAGATTCCACAGTCACTCACAGTTGAAGAGTACCTATGATAAAAAATTACAGACTTCTACATCCTTTGTAAGTAGGAAAACCTGCAAATTCGGCAGTGTATCAAATACTTGTTCTCCCCACTGTATGTAGAGTTCCTAGAAATTCAGCTCTTTTTACTGTGTTTCTCCAGGGTGTGCTCTGGTTGAGGGTGTTTGAGATATATCCTACACAAATCTCACCTAGGGCCCCCGAAAAGGCTAGCCCTGTTTGTATGAGTGGGCAAGCAAGAGGGTAAGTTGTTAGTTACAGGATACTTCTGCTTCCACACCATTTGCTCAAACCAACTCCTATCGACCAGAGATAGCACATGGTGTAGCATGTGTACGTGACGTCTCTTCGTGTGTGTGTGTACAGTGCCTTCAGAAAGTAAACACACCTCTTTACTTTTTCCACATTTGGTTGTGTTACAGCCTAAAATAAACTTGTATTAAATTTAGATTTTGGGTAACTGGCCTACACACAATAACCCATAATGTCAAAGTGGAATTATGTTTTTAGAAATGTTTACAAATTAATAAAAAATGAAAAGCTGAAATGTCTTGAGGCAATAAGTATTCAACCCTCTTTTTTATGGCAAGCCTAAATAAGTTCAGGAGGAAAAATGTGCTTAACAAGTGACATAATAAAGTGCAAAGACTCATTCTGTGTGCAATAATAGTGTTTAACATGATTTTTTAAATGACTACTGAACCTCATCTCTGTACCCCACACATACAGGTAGCTGTAAGGTCCCTCAGTTGAAGAGTGAATTTCCAACACAGAGAGGTTTACCAACGCCTCGCAAAGAAGGGAACCTATTGGTTGAAATAAAAATAAAAAGCAGATACTGAATATCCTTTTGAGGGTGGTGAAGTTATTACACTTTAGATAGTGTAGTGTATGAATGCACCCAGTCACTACAAAGATTCAGGCGTCTTTCCTAACTCAGTTGCCGGAGAGAAAGGAAACCGCTCAGGGATTTCACCATGAGGCCAATGATGACTAAAACAATTACATAATTGAATGGCTGTGATAGGAGAAAACTGAGGATGGATCAACAACATTGCAGTTACTGTACAATACTAACCTAAATGACAGAGTAAAAAGAAGGAAGCCTATACAGAATACAAATACTCCAAATCATGCATTTTGTTTGCAATAAGGCACCAGAATTTGGCAAATAAATACATGTTATGTCCTGAATACAAAGCTTTATGTTTGGGGAAAATCCAACACAACACATCACTGAGTACCACTCTTCATATTTTGAAGCATGGTGGTGGCAAGGTCTAGTGAGTTTTTTTATGATAAAAAATGTGTTGTCTAGTAATGATCAACAACCAACTTGACAGTTTGAAACATTTTTAAAAGAATAATGTTCAAATATAGTACAATCCAGGTGTGAAAAGCTCTTTGAGACTTACCCAGAAAGACTAACAGCTGTAACCGCTGCCAAAGGTTATTCTAACATTTTGACTCAGGAATCAAGACATGTTAGCGTCATTGACAAAAAGTACAATTAAATACATTGTAATCCCATCTTGTAACACAACAAAATGTGGAAAATGTCAAGGGGAGTGAATACTTTCTGAAGGCACTGTATGTGACGCCTCTGTGTTGTATCCTATCTCAGTGTAGTGTATGTATGTGACGTCTCTGTCTCTGTGTTGAATCCTATCTCCCTCCCAGAGCCCGTCCCCGTCCAGATGTGCTGTGCCCCTCTCTCCCTGATACACTACCTCTAAATCCCCAGACTGTTACAGTAGCTGTCACACACACATACACTTTCCATGCAGGGAACAGCACTAGTTCTCCTTTGATATTTTATTTATGGACTGAAAAAAAAGAAACATACGCTTCTGCTCCGATGGGAGGGAGGGAAACAGAGAGCGAACGAGAGAGAGACTGATAGAGAGCAGAAAAGCTTGTGAGTGATAGAGTGAATGGAAAGGATAGATAGAGGGACTACCTGCTACACCCACAGGCTGTCTATGCACAAGGCAACACACCTTTGAGTGTGTGTGTGTGTGTGTGTGTGTGTGTTGTCACCTGAAATCACACCACTGGTGTATATGGTATTACCTAAAAATGTACTGCAGTGTGGGTACATGTTTTCCCCTCTCTTCCCCTTCCCAAAACTTCCTCACCCCTCCTCCCTCACATCATACATACTATCAAAGAGAGGCCAGCAGATGGCCAGAATCATGGCTTGAGCTTAATTAGGTCTACAGCCCACAGGCAGTGGACATACGGGGGGGGGGGGGGGGGAAGGGGAGAGGGATGCGAGAGAGGGGTGTGATGGATAGATAGAAAAGAAAGGGTGAGAAAGCATGTGTGAGTGTTGGATTTGTTTTGTGTGTGTGTGTGTGTGTGTATGTGTGTGTGTGGTTAGAGCATTTTCTCAACCCATATAGCAAAATGCAGAGAATTGCAGAAAATTAACTTGAAAACGTACATTTTAAAAAGGGAGGGTATGGATGTGGGTATGCAGACCCACGAGCCACTGCGGACCCTCATGATGACTTCCGGTCCCCACTCCCACCAAAGTTGACCATCCCTACTCTAGTCTATACAGCTGGGTCTAGGTCTATACGTTCTTATCTAACATCTTATATACGTTATCACCACATCAAAACATTATCTAGTATCTATCTGCTAGTGCTACCTAATGGTAGCCATATCTCATAACATTGATTATACCAGACCTGGGCATTGTACGGGATGATTCTGACCGGCCCGCGAAAGATTACTTGATAATTAGAAAATAAAACATATTTTCTAATTATCTTATGGGGTGGACTAAAACCGCATTGCTTTTATTTTGAAGCCCATTTATTCTCACAGTGCACGCAATCGTGCACGTCAACTGTGAAATGCGTGTGATTGACAACCTGTCTTCCTTCCGTGTCACCCCTGAACTGTCTACCTTCCTTGTCACCCCTGAAAAATGCGAAAATGTCAGCTCATGCCAAAAAGAGGAAAGTGGATGCCGAAAGCAGAACTTTCAAACACATTTTTTCATTACTGAAGTCAAGGGTAAACCTGTGTGTTTGGTTTGTGGGGAGCATGTCGCCGTGTTTAAAGAGTACAATTTGAAACAGCATTATGAGACGAAACATGCAGAGCAATACAAAAACTTGACTGATGCCGAACGAGCGCGGTCATCAACGGATTTACTAGCAAAACTAGAAAAACAACAAGGCTGTTTTACAAAGCTGCATGCAGCCAAAGATGCAGCGACCAGAACCAGCTTTGTGATAGCCCACAAAATCGCCCAGAACAGTAAGCCATTCTCGGAGGGGGAGTTTGTGAAAGAGTGCATGGTCGAGTCTGCAGCACTGCTATGCCCAGAGAAAAAAGAAGCATTTGAAAACATCCCGCTATCCCGCCGCACCGTGACGAGAAGGGTGGAGGACATCGCAGAGAATCTGGAGTTTCAGCTGCAAAGTGAAGTGGGAAGCTTGGACTTTTTTTCTTTGGCTTTGGATGAGAGCTGTGACAAAACCTAGCCATGTGGTTGATGTTGTTACTACAACAGTTAATTTCATCAGAGCACGAGCATTAAATCACAGGCAGTTTGTTTCACTATTGGAGGAGCAAGAGAGCGAACATGGTGATGTCAGGTACCACACAGCTGTCAGATGGCTCAGCCTGGGCAAAGTGCTAAAAAGGTTTTGGGTTCTGAAATCAGCGATAAAAGAGTTTTGTGAGATGAAAGGCAAAACCATCCCAGAGCTGTCTGATAAGGATTGGATGGCAGATTTAACATTTGCTGTTGATGTGACTGCAATGATTAATGAACTGAACACACAACTGCAGGGCAAGGGCCTTTTTGCTCATGAAATGCATGGCCATGTGAAATCCTTCATGACAAAGTTGCAGTTAATTTCAAGGCAACTAGGCAGCAACAATCTCGAACACATGAAAACCCTGAAAGAAGTCAAACCATCAGCTGATCACCGGCACAGGTACTCATCCATGTTAAGAGCACTGCATGAGGAATTTTCAAGGCGTTTTCAAGATTTCAAAAAGGTTGAGGATAAAATGCAGCTGGTTTCCTCTCCTTTTACCTGCAGTGTTGATAGTACACCCACTGATTTTCAGCTTGAACTCATTGACCTGCAGTCTGATTCACTACTGAAAGAGCACTTTAAGTCAGCATCACTGCTAGAGTTCTACTCTGCTCTCAAGGAGGAGAACTTTCCAAACATGAGGAGACATGCTCAGAAGATGTTGGTTCTCTTTGGAGCCACATACATATGTGAACAGACATTCTCAGTCATGAAGTTTACCAAATCCAGGTACAGATCCTCTCTCACTGATGAACATCTGTCAGCTGTGCTTCGCATCTCCACCTCAGACATTCAACCTGACTTTGATGGACTTGTTAAAGCTGAACAGAGAATGGATTTCTCACACTGAATGAAAAAAAAAGAACCGAAGAACACTAAAATGTGGAAATATAACAAGTGAAATGGGACACTTGATTTTTTTTTTTTTTTTTTTGCACAGTTCTGAAAACATTAAAATGTTTAATATAGGCATGTAAAGTCAAAAAGGCTACAAAACTGGGACACTTTTCTTTACACAGTTACACAGTTCAGTGACATGTCTTGTTTATTTTGGCTACAAAGATGATGTGATGTCTTTAGAAAGCTAAGAAAATCCTTGTTTCAATAGTATATGAAACTCAAAATGCCCTTTGTTATTAATGTGACTGAAAATGAGTCAAATGTTTCACATTTTGTTTATCATTTTGGATAAATGATATTTTTGAAAGCTAACCTCACCTTTTAATTGCCAAATAATAACATACACTCTTACCAGCGGTCAAAACAATGCCATTTACTGCTTTTTATATAGAAATAAAATGTATATTATGCATAATTGAGTTCGCCATTTTGGCCCGGCCCTCCAAAATATTTTCAGTTGCTCATTTGGCCCCCTGGGAAAAATAATTGCCCACCCCTGGATTATACCATATCTCTCAACTATCTCTGAATCCCCCACTCTCCACTCAACAGGCCTATGGTCCAACAGCAGCCAGCGACCACTAGGACCATTAGGAGATGGTCCCCGGAGTCAAATGAGGCCCTACAGGACTGCTTTGAGACAACAGACAGGGATGTGCTCTGTGAGGCTCATGGGGAGGACATTGATGGACTATATACATTTTTGTGTAGACAACACCGTACCCACCAGGAAGGTACGCTGTTTTCCAAATAATAAACCCTGGGTCACAAGCGACCTAAAGGCCTTGCTGAATGAGAAGAAGGCCTTCAAGGTGGGGGATAGGGACAAATTGAAATGCGTCTAGAGGGAGCTGAAGTTGCGGATTGCTGAGGTGAAGAGAGGGTATAAGAAGAAGATGGAGGACAAGCTGAGGCAGAGCCAGGAGAGAGAGGTGTGGAAGGGTACGAGAGGTGTGGAAGGGTACGAGAAATATCCAGCTCTACAGGCCACACACCCTCACGGCTGTCCCACCACCCTCTGCACACGACACCTCCGCAGAGACAATCAGCGACCCCCTCCCCATCCCCGCTCCCTCTGGACTGATCTTCAACACCCCTCTTCCCCCCACCTCCCCACCTGGGCTGGCTTCACCACAAACCAAGTGAAGAGAGAGCTGGAGAGACTACATCAGTGGAAAGCGGCGGGTCCCGATGGCATCAGCCCAAGGGTGCTTAGGGTCTGTGCTGACCAACTGTGTGGAATCCTTAGCCTGAGCCTGGAAAGGGTCCAAGATTGTAAAGCATGATTCATCACTCTAGAGAACGCGTTTCCACTGTTCCAATGGCGGCGAGCTTTACACCACTCCAGCCGATGCTTGCGTATGGTGATTTTAGGCTTGTGTACAGATGCTCGGCCATGGAAACCCATTTCATTAAGATCCCGACGAACAGTTCTTGCGCTGACGTTGCTTCCAGAGGCAGTAGTGAGTGTTGCAACCGAGGACAGACAATGTTTATGCGTTATGGAGTATCTGTCCATAGGACCACTTTAAGCCGTACGCTCCACAGAGCTGGGCTTTACGGAAGAGTGGCCAGAAAAACGCCATTGCTTAAAGAAAAAAATAAGCAAACACGTTTGGTGTTCGCCAAAAGGCATGTGGGAGACTCCCCAAACATATGGAAGAAGGTAATCTGGTCAGATGAGACAAATGTTGCTTTTTGCCCATCAAGGAAAACGCTATGTCTGGCGCAAACCCAACACCTCTCATCACCCCAAGAACACCACCACCACAGTGAAGCATGGTGGTGGCAGCATCATGCTGTGGGGATGTTTTTCCATCGGCAGGGACTGTGAAACTGGTCAGAATTGAAGGAATGAAGGATGGCACTAAATACAGAAAAAATTGTTGACCCGTTTCAGTCTTCCAGAGATTTGAGACTGGGACAGAGGTTCACCTTCCAGCAGGACAATGACCTTAAGCATACTGCTAAAGCAACACTTAAGTGGTTTAAGGGGAAACATTTAAATGTCTTGGAATGGCCTAATCAAAGCCCAGACCTCAATCCAATTGAGAATCTGTGGTATAACTTAAAGATTGCTGTACACCAGCGGAACCCATCCAACTTGGAGCTGGAGCAGTTTTGCCTTGAAGAATGGGCAAAAAACCCAGTGGCTAGATGTGCCAAGCTTATAAAGACATACCCCAAGAGACTTGCAGCTGTAATTGCAGCAAAAGGTGGCTCTACAAAGTATTGACTTTGGGGGTTGAATAGTTATGCACGCTCAAGGTCTGTTTTTTTTTTCTTATTATTTCTTGTTTGTTTCACAATAAAACATATTTTGCATCTTCAAAGTGGTAGTCATGTTGTGTAAATCAAATGCTACAAACCCCTCAAAAATCCATTTTAATTCCAGGTTGTAAGGCAACAAAACAGGAAAAATGCCAAGGGAGGTGAATACTTTCGCAAGCCACTGTATATTGTATATTTTGATTAGATAAGTATTCAACCCAGAGTCAATACATGTTAGAATCACCTTTGGCAGTGATTACAGCTGTGAGTCTTTCTGGGTAAGTCTCTAAGAGCTTTGCAACCCTGGATTGTACAATATTTGCCCATTATTCCTTTAAAACTTCTCTGTCGAGTTGGTTATCGATCATTGCTAGACAGCCATTTTCAAGTCTTGCCGATTTAAGTCAAAACTGTAACAAGGCTACTCACGAACATTCAATGTTGTCTTGATAAGTAACTCCAGTGTATAACTGGTCGTTTTAGGTTATTGTCCTGCTGAAAGGTGGATTTGTCTCCCAGTGTCTGTTGGAACGCAGACTGAACCAGGTTTTTTCTCTAGGGCTTTGCCTGTACTTAGCTCTATTCCTTTTATCCCCCCAAAACTCTAATCCTTGCTGATGACAAGCATACACACAACACGATGAAGCCACAACTATGCTTGAAAATACGAAGAGTGGTACTTAGTGATGTGTTGTGTTGCACATAAGGCCTTGTATTCAGGACAAAAAGTGTATTTCTTTGCCAATTTTTTTTTGCAGTATTACTTTAGGGCCTTAATGTTTTGGAATATTTTTTATTCTGTACAGACTTCTTTCTTTTCACTCTGTCATTTAGATAAGTATTGTGGAGTAACTGCAATGTTGTTAAACCATCCTCAGTTCTCCTATCACAGCCATTTAACTGCTTTAAAATCTCAATTGGCCTCATGGTGAAATCCCTGAGTGGTTTCCTTCCTCTCCGTAAACTGAGTTAGAAAGAAGGCCTAGGTATTGTGTGTAGATGGGTGACACAAAATCTAAATGTAATACATGTTAAATTCAGGCTGTAACAACAAAATGTGGAAAAGGTCAAGGGGTGTGAATACTTTCTGGAGACAATGTAGGCCCATGTGCCTTTAAGGTTAGCTTTGGAACAGAGGTAAAACATATGGTAATTTGTGTGTGATTGATTGGTTGATTGATTAACTAATGCACATACATATCCAGTGCTTCGTGTGATGTGTGAAACGATATGACTGCATAATAATTCATTTCAAAAGCAGCCTAAGGTTGTTTCTAAGTCCTATCTCTAAGAAATAGAAGATGTACACGTCTCCTCCCATCCTCCTTTACCTTGAGATCCTGCTGCTTTGAGAGGTGCAATTATTCTAAAAGCCCATTCCTTTTCTCCTCTCCCCCTCCCTCCCTCCCTCCCTCCCTCCCTCCTCCTCTTCCTCCTCTCCCCTTGCTGGAGTGTTCTATAACCAGATTCAGTGCGTGGGAGTGCGGCCGTTGGGGCGATTAGAGTGAGTGAGTGAGTGAGTGAGTGAGTGTGTTCAACCATTTAGAGAGTGTGTGTGTGATACGTAGAGAGAGGGTTCGGATGGGGTCATAAAACGACACACTTGAGGAGGGGAAGACAGACAGACAGACAGACAGACAGACAGACAGACAGACAGACAGACAGACAGACAGACAGACAGACAGACAGACAGACAGACGAGAGAGAGAAAAGTCAGGCTTTCAGCACGTTTCCTCTGATATCCTCTCTGAGATTAGCAAGCTTTTAGCGTGTCAGCACACACGAACCCTTGAGCTCATACAGTATATAGAGTATACGGAAAGAAACATGTAAGCGCACACACACACACACACACACACAATAACATTTCCCAACAAACACACAGCCTCATAAACACACAGCCACACACACTGAAATATCTCCTTGACTCAGGGTCCCATCGACAGCAGGAGCCCAGCTGATAAGCACAAGTGAGGAACTGAGATGAGCAAGTGCCAGAACTACACTACACACACAGCTGCGTCACACACACACACACACACACACACACACACACACACACACACAGCTGTAAACACATGGACTGATAGACACACACACAGCTGTCATCACACAGCCTGACAAACATGCACACACACCCACGAGAGCACGCATGTGCCCGCGCACACACCCTTCAATCAATCTGGTCTCAGACTGCAGGTCAGCACAGAGGGCACATTCTCCTGCTTTCTGTTTCCCAGCATACTTTGCCTTGAGTCTGGGTCTCTGACAGGGTCGATGGGGTCAGAAAACGACACACTCGCCAGGCCACTCACTGTGGCATCATTGAAGTTGTTAAAATAAAGCTGTGGTTAGCTGGTGTGTTTTCAGTAAGTAGGCTTGGCAGTCCGAGTCACGAATATGGATCCCTGTGTGTTCAGTAAGAGGATTGGATGTTCCATGTTCAGTAGGAATAGTTTATGCTCAGTAAGTGTTCAGTTAAGACTAAGAGTGTAGTGTTCAGACTGTGTTAAGTGTGTGTTGAGTAGTGGATGTTAAGAACTACAGAACTCGAGAATGTTCCGTGTGTGTAGTGTTTAGTATTGCCTCGGTACAGTACAGTGGTGTTTTCCAGGCAGTCTCTATTCCCTGTGGGCAGCCAGTGGAGCAGAGAGCCCCATCATCACTGTACAAACCCAGTAACGCTTCGCTATTCCACAGGCCATGGAATTATTCACATAACTAACCATGACCCAGAAAACACACACACACACACACACACACACACAAATCAAAATTGAATTTGTCACATGCTTTGTAAACAACAGGTGTCGACTAACAATGAAATGCTTACCTTACAGGCCCTCCCAAACAATGCAGAGCACAATTGGTCAGGGACCCGTAAAACGGCCGCTATGCCCGCCAGCGCCTTTCTCGCTAAGAGTGCAAGTACGGCGTGGACGAGCACACACACACACACACACACACACACACACACACACACACACACACACACGACCTAGAGCCACTCAGTCCGAACAGGAAAAGCTCTACAAACAAGATTCCGTGAGTGTGCACAAAGACACACAGCACGACACCAAACTAGCGTCTTGTCTTTACCTTCATGGAGGAGTCATTTTCTCTCCTTTCCTCTTCCTTCTTTTCTCGTTCCGTCTATCAAGAAAAGAGACACTGGAGGTTAGGTCGGCAATGTCAACACATAAAAGAACCCACCTGGATGGGGCACATGCAGCAGGCAGGCTTAAGAAAAACACACACACATTAATCAGGGCTTGAAAAACTCTGTAAAAATAGGTTTACCCCCCCATCTACTAGAACACAGTGATACACACACGGCAAGAGAAGTGGTTCAGCTGCACTCGCACAGACACGTGTATAAACTCAAACACCTTCTCTTTCAGACGATTTGCCCTCTTGTGGAACACTTTAGTGTAGTTATGAGCAATTAAAATCTCATACGGAGTCACCGTCTTCTCTTCCAGAGTAATAAGAGCTTGATGGTTGCCTGCCTGAGTCATTGTGCTTAGTGAGGGGCAGTGGGCTGGTGCCTTGGTCAGCCATTCAACCTCTTCACCACGGGATTGAGACTATTCCCTCCGAACACAAACACATACACTCACTACACACTCATGTAACGCATCCACTCACGTAGGGCTAGCACAATTACTGTATAACCGTGTAACCAACGGTTACAGAAGAAGATAAAATAGCTGTCAAACTTCTTCTTTTTTTTTTTTACGGTCACAGCCAGTCACAGCCCTACAAGCACGCTACAAACACTCTCACACACTGCGAAGGTGGTAATTTATGTACTGTGATGGTGAGGTATGTGATGAGGGGGCATTGGAAAACCATTACAAGAAAGAGCACCACATCACAGCAGAGTCCAGCACACAGAAAGGATCAGCACAGCACAGCACAGCACAGCACGGCACGGCACAGCACAGGTAAGCAGCTTTAAACACAACACCAGGTGGAATGACATCAAAACATCATACTTCCTGTCTGTTCTTCTCAGCAGCCTGTGAGGAGGAAGAGGTGGAGGAGGGAGCAGCCAGTGGTGTAGGGGAGGATGTATGGAGAGAAAGAGAGCAGCCAGTGGTGTAGGGGAGGATGTATGGAGAGAAAGAGAGCAGCCAGTGGTGTAGGGGAGGATGTATGGAGAGAAAGAGAGCAGCCAGTGGTGTAGGGGAGGATGTATGGAGAGAAAGAGAGCAGCCAGTGGTGTAGGGGAGGATGTATGGAGAGAAAGAGAGCAGCCAGTGGTGTAAGCTAGGGCATTGTTACTACCCAGCCTAGCAGTGCCTGAGAAAGACAAAGTCGTCATCACATTCACCTGAAGGGCACACACACTCCCGCAAGATCTAGAAACAGAGGGCAAACTCATATGGTGAAGGATATGGGCAATCACACACACATGCACACGCACATGCCAAAGGCTAGAACAATTCTGCTGTGATTGGAGGACCTTTGTGGGCCAGAGATTGACTGTGTGTGAGTGTGTGTGTGTGTTTCTGACACCACAAAGGCCCTTTCTGCCTGGGCCAAGTCAAGTGGCTGTATCTGATCACCTGAGTGACAGCCCTACTCAACCCCTAACCTCCCTGAAAGAGAGAGAGAGAGAGAGAGAGAGAAAGAGAGAAAACGATAGAAAGCAAGAGAGCACCTAAAACCCTCTACTATTTACTGTCAACTAGGCTTCTCCTAGTTTCTCTTGGCCAACCGCAGTAGGTCACAGACTAACTGAAGGTGCACTGACAGCACATCAACACATGGGAGCAAAGCTAAGCTATCGCCCTAGCCAGATCAGCCCTGTCTGCATACAGAGCTGTTAGCAAAATGCCACTAGCGCTCGTTGGGTTCAGAGAAAGTGAGAGAGAGTGTGTTCATATATCCCCCGTCCCTCTCTTTCCTCCTCTCCCCCTCACTAAAACGACCCAAGGGGAAAAACATACACAGAGGAAGTCTTGTTCTATCTGAAGGGAGTTTTTTTTGCTCTCTCCCTGTCTGTTATTCATCAAACCAGCCTTTCTCTCGCCTCTGGATAAAAAGAGGGGCCTAGGAGAGATCTGAATTCAGGGTATTTCCTTGAGTGAGACTTTTGTTCAGTCTTCTCTTACTTTGAAGCTGAGTACGGAGAGGATAAAGCTGAGGAAAGGTAGAGAGGGGTTAGATAAAGCTGAGGAGAGAGAGAGAGAGAGAGAGAGAGAGAGAGAGAGAGAGAGAGAGAGAGAGAGAGAGAGAGAGAGAGAGAGAGAGAGACAGTGTTGGTGAAGGAGATCAGAGGCAGGGCAGAAGTGTAGTGTTAAAACAGGGACCCCTGTGAACACCTACCTGACCTGGCAGGAGCCCATCTCTACAGAGACCCTGTTTGATGTGATGTCATCTAGCCAGGAGCTCTTTAATTGGCTAGATGACATTTGGAATTAAGTGGATCTCTTTCTCTATTTTGTACAACTCTTTCGTTCTCAAGCCCCTTGTCACTATCTCCTTCTGGGCATTTGTAGTGCACTGATTGGCCTAGTAGTATCAGGTGGTCTTAGACAGCGAGACTTCAGTGAAATTGACGTAATGTGACATGCGCACATGCCCACTCACTCAAGCACGCACACACACAGGCCGCACCATGTTACTCATGGCAGAACAATGGGCTCATGCATGGACTGTTACATCAGATGTGTTCAACCCACAATGCATCATTGTTAGCTGAGTGATGAGGTTGGACTTGATACAAGGGCTCTATTCTCTCTCAAACACACACACACACACACAAACAAAATGTAAATTAACATATTCACAAATGAACACATTAACATGCACATACAGTACACACCTTATACACAATCTATGTACGGGGGTGGAATCAGCTTATTACCTACATACTCAAGCAATGGACCTAAAAACTATCTGGGCTACTAACAAAAAGCCAGGAAAGTGTTATAAAGGGTCCAGAAGTGTTTTTGGGTGAACTTCGCCTTTAAAGTGATAAGTCGTTTTGAATGATTTATTTGCATATGAAAGGCTGTGTCTGTGTGGGTGTCAAAGAACCTGAGAGATGTCAATAAAGCCCTTTGAATTGAGACAGAGACAGAGATCTCTAAAGTGTGCATACGTCACGAGTGAGAGTGTATGTCAGCTGGGCTACGAGGCTAATGCTAGCTAGCAGGTGCGAGGGTTCGGCCCCTCAGGTGGAAAATGGGCTTTAAAACACTCCGTGATCTGAGAGATGTGTGCATACGCAAGCACGAGCGCGCGTACAAACAAACACACGCGCAGATGGGCATGCATTCAATCACCCACGCATACTTTGCATACTAGCGCGTAGCCACCCACACAAATAACTCCCATACGCAGAGCATTCACTTACTAATCTCACAAATAATGCTACCCCCACACAATATGCACAGACACACGCCCATTATTCATACCAATTGCTGTGCGTATGTACACTTACTGGAGCTGGTTTGAGGACATTCCGGTGATAGCATTTCATACTTATCCCGGATGAATAACTCCACTGCTCCGAGTTCAGGGGTCAAGGAATGACACTGTGGTACACACACACCAGTCACACACAGACACATGCACAAAGAGAGTCACAGAGGCACCAACACAGCCACACCACTCGCTCCAGTGGCATTATTGGATTTGCACAGTCGTTAAACTTTGCTAACAACACAACGGCACCACTACTGGAAAATGTAGAACCCGGAGGAGGTGCGGAGGGAGAGAGAAGAGAGGTGGAACTAGAGGAGAGGGGTAGGGGGCCGAGAAGGAGGATGAAAGGAGGCAGAAGGTGAGAGGACGGAATGGAGTGAGGAATAGGGGAGAAGCGAGAGGCGGGGGAGGAAAGGAGGAGAAAAGAAAGGGAGAGACAAACAACAAGAGAAAGGAGGAGGACACTGTCAAGAGCAGGAAAACACAGAACCTTGACAAACAGTGTGTGTGTAGGGTTGCAAAGGGTCGGAAACTTTCCGGTAAATATCCGGAATTCATCAAAAAAAAGTTAGCTTATAACAGTGAACCTTTTTTGTGCGATACACATAAGGCAATTCTAGGACTTGTGGCATATTTTGGTTAAACTATCACCAATTCAATGGAATTGCAACCCTCTGCACGCACAGTGCATTCCTCCATCACATGTGCAGTGCATTCTTCCATCACACGTACAGCTGATTCTCAAGATCTTGCACACTAATGAGATGCTATTGAGTCCACACTACTACACTGTCTGAGCCGAGGACTACATGCTTTCTGGGGTGTGTCAGTTGTGTCTTGATTTTTTTTTTTTGAGAGCAGAGGCTTCTTCCTTCCTGACCTCCCATGTAGGCCAAGTTTGTGCAGTCTCTTTCTGACAGTGTACCCATGCACTTTGACATTGATTGTGGCAAGAGAGGCCTGTAGATCCCTTGATGTTACCCTGGGGTTCCTAGAGACTTCTATGAGCATCTTTCGGTCAGCTCTTGGGCTGACTTTGGTGGGACGACCTGTCCTAGGTAGTTTGCCAGTGGTCTGGAATTTTCATCTGACAGTGGAATGATGTACTTCGAATTGCTTGGAAATGGATTTGTAACCTCTCCCCGACTCATGGGCATCAATAATCTTTCTTCTGAAGGCCTCGGGTAGGTCTTTTGATCTTTGAATGATGTGTTACCATACACCCATATGGTTAAGACCACATCAGACAAATTTTCTTATCTTTACGGAAGATAAGGAATGTTTTCTAATCATTTGCACTTGTTTTGGTACCTAATTCTAATTCTAGCCATTTTATGTGATGGTAAAGGTAGGGGTGTACTAACTTTTTCCCCATAAGGAAAAGGCATTTTTGTTCATTTTAATTGCATACAATTATTTTTGTATGATTTGTTAAATTGGTTAACCTTTATCTGTCAATAGTGTTGAAGTGAAGACTACATATCCATCTGTCCAAATATGTAAACAAAAAAAAAAACTTTTCCACATGACTGTATGACATACATGATTTTTGTTAACTAGTAAATAGTAGCCTACAGCAAAGTGTGTTTAAATCATTTCTAACTTGTTAACAATTTCTGCTAGTTAGTTCTTGCTACCATGTGGGTTTTAGCTTGCTTGAGCCTGCTAACTGAGGAGTGTTAATTCACCTGTTTCCATACATGTTTCATTTTAGAACATTTATCTTACAAAGGAGTTGTTTAATCTAATTGCTTAACTATTTATCTGTACATGGAATTGTATTATTTATTTTTTTATAAAATATTTTCTAACGTTTACAGGAAAATGCCACAAGCACTATCAGATGTGTGGAGACATTTCACTGCAGCTACTGTAGAAGGAAAAGCTCTGTACATTTGCAAATACTGTGCCAAATCATATGTGAAGAACGCAACAAAGATGCAGAATCATCTGGCCAAGTGCATCATCTGCCCTGCCCACTTCACGGTTGCTCCAAGCAGAGGAATCTGCAGTTCTGAAATACATCGAAAAGCATGAAGACTTATGCCTGAAGCCCATTCACGCCACAGCGTACATGTTGGACCCCAAGTATGCTGGCAAGAGCATCCTGTCTGGTGCAGAGATCAACAAGGCCTATGGTGTCATCACTACTGTGTCTTGCCAACTTGGCCTGGATGGCGAAGTAGACTTCCAAGCAAGGGCTTTGGGATGGAGATGCAATATGGCAGTCGTGCCAACATATCTCATCAGCCACCTGGTGGAAGGGACTTTGTGGATCTGAGGCTCTTTCCCCTGTTGCCTCGATCATCCTCCAAATCCCACCAACATCAGCCGCCTCAGAGGGCAACTGGTCCTTGTTTGGGAACACACACACCAAAGCACGCAATAGGCTGACCAATACAAGAGTTGAAAGATTGGTGGCCATCCGGGCACATTTGAGGCTTTTTGAGCCTGAGCCATCCTCAACAAGGTTGGAAAGTGACATTTAAGATGAGGCCTCAGAGCCTGATGTTCAAGAGCTGGACATTGAGGAGGTCCAGGGTGAAGACATGGAAGCCTGAGCGGAAGACAACCACAACTTAAGTTTCTAGACTATAATTTTACAGATGTATGTTGAAAACGTTTTTGGGAGATGCGATGGATCATTGTGCGAGCAAGGAGGCCTACAAACCTAACTCAGTTACACCAGTTCTGTCAGGAGGATTGGGCCAAAAATCACCCAACTTATTGTGGGAAGCTTGTGGAAGGCTACCCGAAACGTTTGACCCAAGTTAAACAATGTAAAGGCAATGCTATCAAATACTAATTGAGTGTATGTAAACTTCTGACCCACTGGGAATATGATGAAAGAAATAAAAGCTGAAATAAATAATTCTCTCTACTATTATTCTGACATTTCACATTCTTAAAATAAAGTGGTGATCCTAACTGACCTAAGACAGGGAATGTTTACTAGGATTAAATGTCAGGAATTGTGAAAAACTGAGTTTAAATATATTTGCCTAAGGTATATGTAAACTTCCCACTTCAACTGTATATTAGAGAACTGTTTTGAAACAAGCTGACAGTGTGAATTCCGTCCGAGTTTGAACAGGAACATATGTTAATAAGAACACAGCTGTCCTGTCCTCCTTATCAGAACAGCAGGCAAAACAGATATCATGCTGCGTTACACTCTTCAATAGAACCATGCACTCAAAAAGTGCTGTGTCCAAATGCGTGTCTCATCATAAGAGGTTCCAAAGTGAAGTGGGAAATGGAACTGTGTTTTGTAGGAGTAGGGTGGTAGTCAAATACAGATGCACACAGAGGGGTTCATTATTATAACTACACACACAAAGACGAAAGGATACTGGTCTGTCTGAAGTTGTCTGGGAAGTGGGCCTCACACAACTGTTTGGCCTTGGTGTTCCCTATGTCCACCATACTCTACACACACACACACACACACACACACACACACACACACACACACACGGGCGGGGGGAGAGCGATCTTAAAAGTCTTCAATATGTCATAACGTTAACACTTTACTTGACACCTAGTGTCATAACAGCTGACATAACCTGTTATAATATGATCATAACACTGTCATTACATATATTTAGACCTGTTGTGACATGGTATATTGCATATTTTATGGCTAGTTATGACACCTAAATAAGAGTGTCAAAACCCACAAAACAAGGCAAAACATTTAATTACACCATAGCCTACATGTCAACAATACTGTAGGTTTATGTTAGATACATTTTTTTGAAATTGGCCATATTAAATCATCATTGCACTTGCGCACACATTGATGTCAGACATGCACCTGCCCCAGTGCTGTTGCTGATGACAGTGAAAGTGCCAGGTTTTTCCCACTAGATGCTGCTGCCACACCCTTTTCAACATGTTGCTGGTCTCGTGTTTTTATTAAATGGATTACAACAACGTCTTCGCAACTTTGGGTAGAAAACCAATAGCTTTTGCTCATGATGAAAATAACTGGTGTGGTCATCCTCACAAATCAGTCCTCCATGAAAGCAATTCAGTTTGTCTTTCTCTTAGCAACCTAATTCTTCAACCCAACTATCCTTGAATAGTCCAACAAATGGTAGCTCTGAAATAGCTATCCCTACAAGCCCAAAACTTTGATGGAGAAATGGGCTAGTGACTCAAATGTTGTGATAACCCTAATAAAATAATACAATTATAGGCAATTGCATGGCAGTCATATTTGTTCAATAATACAAATTGCAAAGGCAACGTTTTGATCTAGTTAATAAACACAAGAGACCAGCAAAAAGGATAAAAGATTGTGGCGGAACAGCAGCATCTAGTGGTCAAAACCTGGTACCTTCACACAAATTTATGTTAAATAATGCAAGCGACTTCACAGGCAAATTTTTCTTAAACTAGGGGAAACAAAAAAAATCATTAGATTCACAGGGAATACATAACATAGGATGAAGAAGCAATACTCCAAGCGGCAGCTCCATACTACTTGCTAGACATAGAGAACTGATACTGTGTACTGGTGTGGGGGGTCCGTGGGCAGCTTTTAATAATTTTATTGTATTCCTTTTCTTACTCATTGTTAGGAAGAATTATGGTCCAAATCAGATTGTAGGTACTATATTTATTAAAGATTATATGAATCTTATCAATAAAAAAAAGCCCATTTGGATGCAATCATTTAGCTTAATTTCACTGAGATCAAATTATGTTTCAACAAAATAATCGTATCGGTTTCTAACTGCAGAAACAATTTCAACACAATTTGAGATGGTGGGTGTCAAAATCCTAGAATGACTCACGTTCAAATAGAGGGCAAGGTCTTCAAAACAAATGGAATGAAGAGAAACTGAAAAGTCACAACCGGACTGCTTTGAAATGTTACATTTACATTCTAGTCAGTTTGTACTTGGTAATGACACACACAGAAACCCGAAAACCAGACAGGCAGGCACGCTGGCACCCGGAAACCACACAGACAGGTACACACACAGTCGTGCAAACACACACACACACACACACACACACACACCAGACAGATGAGGATGATGGCGTTGGGAGGAGGAATGAAGTTGGAATAATCACCAATCAGGAATTAATTAGGGTTTGCAATTAACAGTCAGAGACAGACTCAAGCTGTATCTGCCCCCACAGCTAACAGCTATGCACTCTCTTCAATTAACAACATATAGGCCTACATTTTATATATCTGTCAATATATATATTTTTTTAATCCTCACAAATATACATACACTTTTTCAAAATCGGTCTTACTCCAACTGAACACCCCCAAAACCACCAACAGACCACACTGTCCGTCACACACCCCCATGCTACCTGGATCTGTTCTTGGGTCCACTGGTCCAGGTTGACAGATTTGACTCTGGAGATGTAGACACCCAGGTTCCTGTGAATACACAAGACGACCCCCAGGTTCCACGATGCCCACCGTGGACCTACACAGACGTAGAAACCCATAGTTATTATTCTGGTACTGTACCAACTCCAGGGGTGTGCTTGTTTTTGTTCCAGCCAAGCATTGACACTGATTCCTTCAACTAAGCATGGTCCAGTCTGAAGAGCATTGATTAGCCGATTAGTCAGAACCCCCTGCCATAGATCAACCACTGACGCACTACAGACCTAATCAGCCAACCTAACAAACACATCCCCTAAACACACACACACACACACACGGCCCTGGAGCCTCAATGAGTGACAGTGGAACTCTCCAACTCAGGGAGACAGGCAGCCAAGCTTGAAATTAAGGCCCCTACCGTCAACCTGAGGACAGGGCCTTGCGCGCGTGTGCGTGTGTGTGTGTGTGTGTTACAGGGAGCTGGTGGCCGTCAGGTGTAGCAGACAGTTCTCCAGAAGACACTGACAGGTCGTCTCAGAAGCTTCTTACTACTGGACTTGTCTGTATCACCATTGCTCAAAGCCGTCAAAAATTAAATCCATCCTGAAAGTGCTTGAGGAACAAGTGTATCAACCACTGACACAGGGTTAGGCTAGATATTTTTGTCATACCCATGATTTGATCTAGGATCAGGTAGGCATGCTAATCATAACCATTAGGCCCTATCTGATCCTAGATCTGTGGTTAGGGGGACAATTTATACCTCTGGTGCTGGGGAACAGTGCTCTGCTGCACCCTGGTGGAGGCTGGATGCTGTACAGTCCAGGTTAGGTTGTGGCTAATAACTTGTACTTGTGGTAAAATTATGTGGGTAAAACAAAGCGCGAATCTCAGTGCATCGTAGCACCATTAGGTGCAAAAACTCAACGTACCCAGTTGCGTCCCTACGTTATATCGGAAACGAACATGTGACCTTAACAATTTATTGTTAAACACGAGAGGCAGTCTGGATCTGTAATTTAAAGACCGTCGCTCCCTTCAGTCTCAACGTAGACTTTGATCTGAAGACATTCTTGTGATTGTGCTATTCATTGTCAAGGTTTGTAGGCCTGTGGAGCCAAATTGTATCTATGATCGTATGCTATCCATTCATGTTTTTTCTGTGTTCTGTTTTTATCTGTGAATTAACCAATGATATCAGGCCTCACCCGGCCATGATTACAGACACCTGTATAAACTAGTGACCCGCAGTGTTTGTCGTTATACCCTGACGAAGACAGCTTGTCTGTCGAAACGTTGGTTATTAGGTTATTACATTATTGCATCTGAGCTCCTAGAGTGTGAGTCTCTCCTTTTCTTGTTCAAGTGTTCTACGCCGCTAGGCACCTCGCCTAAACAGCTGTGCGTTTCTTTCACCTCCAGATTAATCTCGTTCCCAGACATTTCCACCCAAATGTGCGAATAGTCTGGTGGACCAACGCGTCAAACTTGGCCAATACAGAAAGATCGTGAAAAACTCCCGATGCATAGGCATTGATTTAAAAAAAAAAATCGCCTTCCCCCGAACCCTCCCCAGTATGTGTACCACGAGTTTCTGGCCGGGTCCTGCCTCCATTTTGAAGCTACGCCTCGTAGTCGTGTGATTCGCTAAAAATGTAATTACAAATACTTTACTCCAATAGAACGATATGGTCACTCCCACTAAGGCCAATAGCCTGGGGACGAGGTTCGGCTGTAGCACTAGACCCCATAGAAGGCCAGCCGTGTTCAGATAAGTTAAGGACTGCAGTAGCTCACACAGCACATACGGTGCATATTCTACAAGCAAGAATGCCACCCGCATTCACACTAGGGGTGTGTCTCTTCACTTTCAATGACAATTCGATACATGGGCTCCGATACGATACAGTAATGATACGTTTCAGTTCAAAGCGATTCGATCGATTTGGTTTCATTAGAGGAAGGAAACGATGCGATTCGGTTTGATATGATGTGGTTCGATGCATTAACATTTGTTGCATGGAGACATCCATTTTCCATTCAAAATTGTTATGCGTTGCTGACGGAGCTCAGGAGCTGGGCCTCTCTGAACTGGATCTGTCTGAGTTGTGTGTGTGTGTGTGTGTGTGCCAATGATGTACAGTGCCTTCGGAAAGTATTCAGACCCCTTGACTTTTTCCACATTTACAGCCTCATTCAAAATGTATGAAATTGTTGTTGTTTTTCTCAATCTACACACAATGCCCCATAATTACAAAGCAAAAACTTTTAATTTATTACAAATAAAAATATTACATTTACATAAGTATTCAGACCCTTTACTCAGTACTTTGTTGAAGCACCTTTGGCAGTGATTACAGCTTTGAGTCTTCTTGGGTATGACGCTACAAGCTTGGCACACCTGTATTTCTGGAGTTTCTCCCATTCTTCTCTGCAGATTCTCTCAAATTCTGTCAGGTTGGATGGACAGCTATTTTCAGGTCTCTCCAGAGATGTTCAATTGTGTTCAAGTCCGGGCTCTGGCTGGATGACTCAAGGACATTCAGAAACTTGTCCCGACCCACTCCTGCGTTGTCTTGGCTGTGTGCTTAGGGTCGCTGTCCTGTTGGAAGGTGAACTTTGGCCCCAGTCTGAGGTCTTGAGTGCTCTGGAGCAGATTTTCATCAAGGATCTTTCTGCACTTTTCTCCGTTCATCTTTCCCTCGCTGAAAAACATCCCCACAGCATGATGCTGACACCACTATACTTCACCGTAGGGATGGTAGCAGGTTTCCTCCAGACGTGACGCTTGGCATTCAGGCTAAATAGTTCAATCTTGGTGTCATCAGACCAGAACAACAATCTTGTTTCTCATGGTCTGAGAGTCTTTAGGTGTCTTTTGGCAAACTCCAAGCAGGCTGTCATGTGCCTTTTACGGAAGAGTGGCTCTGTCTGGCCACTACCATTAAGTTCTGATTGGTGGAGTGCTGCAGAGATGGTTGTCTTTCTGGAAGGTTCTCCCATCTCCACAGAGGAGCTCTGACAGAGTGACCATCGGGTTCTTGGTCACCTTCCTGACCAAGGTCCTTCTCCCTCGATTGCTCAATTTGGCCGGGTGGCCATCTCTAGGAAGAGTCTTGGTGGTTCCAAACGTCTTCCAATTAAGAATAATGAAGGCCACTGTTCTTGGGGACCTTCAATGCTGCAAAAAAACTAATTGTACTCTTCCCCAGATCTGTGCCTCAACACAATCCTGTCTCGGAGCTCTATGGATAATTCCTTCGACCTCATGGCTTGGTTTTTGCTCTGACATGCACTGTCAACTGTGGGACCTTATATAGACAGGTGTGTGCCTTTCCAAATCAAGTCCAATAAATAGAATTTACCACAGGTGGACTCCAATCAAGTTGTAGAAACATCTCAAGGATGATGGAAACAGGATGCACCAGAACTCATATTCGAGTCTCATAGCAAAGGGTCTGAATACTTATGTAAATAAGGTATTTCTGTTTAATAAATTTGCAAACATTTCTAACAACCTGTTTTAGCTGTCATTAGGGAGTATTGTGTGTAGATTGCTGAGGATTATTTTTTTTTAATCCATTTTAGAATAAGGCTGTAACGTAACAAAATGTGGAAAAAGTCAAGAGGTCTGAATACTTTCCGAAGGCACTGTATGTCCATTGTGAATGTAGGCACCTGGGCCTGTATCCATAAATAGACTATTCTAAGATGCAGGAGTACATGTGGGGGTTATCCACCCACAAATCTCACACCAATACGTATAAGTCATCAGGGAAGCTCAGAGCAGCGTGGTATGTGAACAGAAATAGAAGTCATAGATATCCTCTCAGACCATTCCAATTACTAGGCTACTTCACCTGAAGAAGATAAAGTACAGTGGTATTACGGATAACACAAAGTACTGTCGGGTTGAGCGATCATAAAATTAGGCCTCCATCAATTCCCTGAGTCTGTCACACTGGGCTTCTGGCTCCACCTGTTGGTGATGAAAGGAACAGTAGGCAGGCATCATGACGAGGACAGAGAAGATGGCTTCTCTGACTATTTGGAGCACTGTTTCCCAAATGTTGAGAGTTGTTGCAGAAACAAGTCTAAGGTGGGTCCTAAAAAAACCTGCAGGATATCAGACAAGGTGTTTTGTGAGGCTAACGTCCAGTTCCATGGGCTCTGCTCCCACAGGTTTGCCACAGATAGAAGCAACCATTTAGAACGTATTCTCACCATATGGTGATAAGAGGAAGTCAAGTGGCGGGAAGTGAAAGATGGAGCTAGATGAAACTTGTCCGACATTCTGCTTATTTCCTGATCAATGAAATGTTCAATCTCAATACAGTTCTGTTCCCAAAACTAGAATCTGTTACTACACTGTAGTAGTCGAAGCTGCTGGCCAACATCCGATCTAATCACCATCATTACAGGTCTGTCTAGGAACACTCCTCTCCCTGTTTCGCAGCAGTGGCCCTTGTCACTGTGGTCAGTAGGGGTAAAGGACACAGATTGGGAGAACAACAAACAAACAGAGAATGACAGACGTTGATTGAAGGAATATAGGAGTGGGCATAGCCGTTGGGAAGAATTAATATATATATATATATATTTTTTTTTTTAATTCAGATTTTTCAAGGGGTGCTACAGCACCCTCAGCACCCCTACCCCCCAGCACCCCAACTTTTATATTTATATATAAATTAGTTTTATACACACTCACCGGCCACTTCATTAGGTACACCTTTTCAACTGCTCATTAACGCAAATATCTAATCAGCCAATCACGTGGCAGCAACTCAATGCATTCAGCCATGTAGACATGGTCAAGGAGATCTGCTGAAATTCAAACCAAGCCGACAAATCTGCAGCAAATGCGTGACGCTATAAATGTCAATATGGACCAAAATATCTGAGGAATGTTTCCAGCACCTTGTTGAATCTATGCCACGAAGAATTAAGGCAGTTCTAAAGGCAAAAAAGGGGGTCGAACTCCAATGTCTGAGACAGACCAGAAAAACTCTCCAGGGCAAAGCAGAGAAGGACCCACTGATATGAAATAGGCACCTGTCCTGCTGTTGACTGATCATTGTTCACGTGTCCACCTAGCCCAAAGGCCGGTAGGTGGCGACATTGAGTAGTTTCCATCTTACCATTCAAACGCATTGTATGCAGCCAGCAATACACTCGTATCCGCCGTGGACCATTTCGTACCTAAAATTCTCCAATCAGGCTACAAAGGTGTCGATTTCCTCCTTACCTAGATTTAATGGCGAAAAGGTGACATTTCTTGTCACTGTCCACTACCATGCTAAAGTGGCTAATGACTAGGAATGCTCGCTTTCAGCCAAAGAGGTTGCAGCAGTCTGTTGTTTAACACACCATCAGGAAGTAGCATTAGCCACTAGCATCACAGATAGAACAGTGAGACCGATATTTCACTGGACGTATAAATGTGAAGCATCCGCTTGGCGTTTCCACTAACTACCAAATATGGTAGTGAGAGGAAGCCCAGTGGCCGGCAGTGGGAGAAGCTTGAAACTAATCTATAAAACATTTGATCTCAATACAGTTTTCTGTCCCAAAAACTAAAATCTGTTATGAACAGATTGGACTTTAATCTTTGCCAAAGTTGTAAAACAAATTGCGTTATTTAGAAGGAGTGCAAAGACAAATTGAGTTATTGCACACACTTCACAGAGTAGGTGTTCCCCAAAGGGAAATGTGCAGAACGGGCTAATAGGATCTTGCTAACTCGTGCATGGCTTTGCCCATCTCCTTGCTTGTTCTGCCCACGATGACTAATTTGTTCCCATTGGAAACGACAGACCGCAGCCCATCTTGGATTAGTTATCAAAATCTTTGCTAGCACCCCGGGTATACCAGTGTATTGCCGGCTGGATACAATACCTTTGAAAGGTAAAATGAAACCATCAATACCAGCTCAATATTGCCATCTGCCGGACTATGACTAGTGTCGACCATGCATTGGCAGCTAATAGTGAAATGAAAACTGACTGGCCATGAACGAGGGGTAATGCCGCGTTCAAAACAACTGGAAACTCGGAAAAAATACAAGATCAAATCATGACGTCAGCGATCTTCCCGAGTTGGATGACCGTTCAAATCGATTTTTTCCGAGTTCCTAGTTGTTTTGAACGCAGGGTAGATGCTAGTAAACCCCATCATAAAGACGCAGGCTTATATTAATCACAGGTGGGTGGTTCGTTGAGCTGAAGCAAAGCCTGCATGACAGTCAATACTGGAGAGACTGATTACTCTGTTTTCATAGACTGCGCCCCGACAATGTGTTTTTCGGTCATAATTACAGGAAAGGACATCGGATACAATACATTATATGCTCTGTTGCTTCCATCGTGCAAGGCTAACAGCTTGCTTGTGTCCGTGTTGTTAGTTGCTCGTCCACACTCAGGCAGAAGTCGAGCTCCCATGTGTGGCTGGTTGGGATGGCGTATGTGGAACACACCACAACCTTTCATTTCCAGAACATTGTTGACATTTGCAGATATAATCCAGGTAGTTGTTATTAACGTCAACTGTCTATATTGCAGCAACTGAGATTACCTTTCACCTCCGCAGTCAGCGCAGTATTTGATGTCGTTCTCTCTGAGCATCTTGGACAGAATGGCCTGATGCTGCTCATTCAGTTTCTGGGCTTTTTCTCTCTCCGACCGGGTCGACATCTCTCCGCAAGTTGCACTGTCCCCAAAGAAAACCACTCCTGTACCCTTACCAACTGTTTATAATTAAAACGCATTAAAAGAAGACTGTCACTGTGTATGTACAACTGCCTACAACGTATTGCTAGCAGCCAAGAGTAAGAACTAGTATTCCGCCAGCAACATAAATTATGACGTCACTTTTGTATAGTAATGAAAATAAAAGTCCGCAATTTCAAAATATTGCAGTGTGGATAACTCATTAGATTTATAGTTCATTTTAATCAATGGCCACTTTTATTGTGGCAATGAAAAAATGCAATAAGTGATTAATGAAAAAAAAAAAAAAAAAAATACAATGTTGAGAATATTATGCTGTGAACTTTTCTACCTGTCTCAGCTAAAGTTGGTTGGAAAATACTCAATAGGGTCTCTATTAACCAAATATGTGTCGTTTTAAATGGGGATGGTGTCGTACATACCCAGCAGCACTGTTATCCACCCCCTCCATAGCTCCCAATGCAATACACTAATAGATTGTACATGGGATACATATTGGCTTTTAGAGAAAAATCTTTACTACCTATCTCATAAACTGGGGTGGGAAATACTCAGTAGGGTCTCTATTAACCAAATATGTGTCGTTTCAGAAGGGGACTGTGTCGCACGGTCTGCTGCTGGCTTTTTATACATGTCCAGCACCACAGCTTTAAATGACATGGTACAGCCAAGAGTAATATCCATGGTCCTGAAATCAATGCACACTCATTTAAAAAAATAACCAGGCTATAAGGACAGAGTATAATCACACTCTCTGAACAGCAATGGAGAAAAGTATTAATAAGTTGTAGGCCGATATGTGCTTCATATCTATCAAGGTTTAATGCCCTCTAGTAAGACTGATTTAGAGAATAAGCACACATAAACACCACAGCTACTACCATCTCACTGTTTTCTAAAATGGGGGCACCGTTGAGAAAATTCATAGTTTAGTGTCACATCCAACACAAATCCATGCATTGCCAAATACTGTAACGCCAGGTATTTCTGAAGTGGAAGTAGTGTATCCTTTAACCTTTTACTGCAGTGGGCTAAATCAGGGTCACACAGAGTGTTTCTTGGTAGTCTTAAACAAATCTACTTTGAAACAGAATTGTACACCTCACAGACATGGTTATGGGCTTTAAAAAAAAGAAGACACCTGTTCCATGTCAGATACAGAGTTGAAATGAAATACATTTTGATTTTGCATCCCAATATTATGCTTTACCTAAATCACAGAAGACTGAAATTCAACAAAACCGTTTGACATAGATTTTCAGCGGGTTTTTAAAATAATAATTAAAAAAAACATTCCACTCATGAGGCCACTAGGTCATTTGACTGCAGGAAAGGCTACTTCTCTTTCATACTGGCTTAAGGAATCAATCATTTTAAGATACTGTATAGTCTATAACTGTCCAATGTGACTAAGTTCACAGGCACTATCACATGCTCAAAACGCCACCAATTGTGCACTGTTCCAGGCATATTTGGCATAACCTCTTTACTGTCATAAAACAGACACTGTAATTCGTGACTCGCAAAAGACGCAGGGGACATAAACACATTGTTCCTTCAGATGTGACTTCAAAAGACCATTATACACGTAAATTATTTTGTTATTTAACCACTTGTTGTCATTGCTTAAGATTTTATAATCCTCTTTAGTAAGTGGAGATGGAAGAGTTTTAGGTTGTCTTTGGAATTTGAAGTTTAGACCCAGATGAGTCATTCTTTGTGCATTTGTCAGAGCCACTGTGTTTCTTTTCGTATGATACCAGATAGAACACAGCTTGCTTAAGGAATTCTTCGTCCTTCTCTAACATAAAGCCCACACTTGATTTTTATACTTGAGGGCAGTCGATATACCAGAGCTTTCCATTTACATAAGTATTCAGACCCCTTTACTAAGTAATTTGTTGAAGCACCTTTGGCAGCGTTTACAGCCTTGAGTCTTCTTAGGTATGACGCTTCAAGCTTGGCACACCTGTATTTGGGGAGTTTCTCCCATTCTTCTCTGCAGATCCTCTCAAGCTCTTAGGTTGGAGGAGGAGCGTCGATCCAGAGCTATTTTCAGGTCTCTCCAGAGATGTTAGATCAGGTTTAAGTCCGAGCTCTGGTTGGGCCACATAAGGACATTCAGAGACTTGTCCCAAAGCCACTCCTTCGTTATCTAGGCTGTGCTTAGGGATGTTGTTCTGTTGGAAGGTGAACCTTCGTCCCAGTCTGAGATCCTGAGCGCTCTGGAGCAGATTTTCACCTCCATGACCAAGGCCCTTCTCCCCCAATTGCTCAGTTTGGCCGGGCGGCCAGCCCTAGGAAGAGTCTTGGTGGTTCCAAACTTCTTCCATTTAAGAATGATGGAGGCCACTGTGTTCTTGGGGACTTTCAATGCTGCAGACATTTTTTGGTACACTTCCCCTGATTTGTGCCTCGACAAAATTCTGTCTTGGAGCTCTACGGACAATTCCTATGACCTCATGGCTTGGTTTTTGCTCTGACATGCACTGTCAACTGTGGGTCCTTATATAGACAGGTGTGTGCCTTTCCAAATCATGTCCAATCAATTGAATTTACCACAGGTGGACTCCAATCAAGTTGTAGAAACATCTCAAGGATGATCAATGGAAATAGGATGCACCTGAGCTCAATTTAGAGTCTCATAGCGAAGGGTCTGAATACTTATGTAAATAAGGTATTTTTTAAATTTGTTTTCATTTGCAAAAATTACTAAAACCTGTTTTCGCTTTGTTTATTATGGGGTATTGAGTGTAGATTGGGTTCCCGAGGGGCGCAGCGGTCTAGTGTTAGAGGCGTCACTATAGACCCCGGTTCGATTCCATGCTGTATCACAACCGGCTGTGATTGTGAGTCCCATAGGGCGGCGCACAATTGGCCCAGCGTCGTCCGGGTTTGGCCGGGGTAGGTCTTCATTGTAGATAAGAACTAATAAAAATTAAGTAAAAAGATTGATGAGGAAAAACATTTATTTAATCCATTTTAGAATAAGGCTGTAATGTAACAAAATGTGGAAAAAGTCAAGGGGTCTCCATGCTCAAAAACATTTTCTTTGTAAGGCCAAGCTATTGACCTGATACATTTTTTGGCACATATCAAGGCTGGCCTTGGGCTGATTTAATGTGTAAATGTACAGTCATTACTATCAGCATTGGGTTAATCTAGGACGTTAACAGGTATGCCAGCCCATCCTTGTTTACATTGTGTCTTTGTCTTTGTTTACTTTCCAGACCAGGTGGACTGGGGACAACAAGGAGTCATCAGGCCAGGTAGTCCTGAGCAGGCAAGGTAGTCCTGAACAGGCCAGGTAGTCCTGAAGCATGGTCCTAGGGCTCAGGTCCTCTGGGAGGGGAGGGAGAGCGGGAGAGAGAGAGGGAGCATACTTAAATTCACACAGGACGCCATATAAGACAGGAGAATAACACGAGATATAACAAACTGACCCTAGCCCCCCGTCACAGACTATAGCAGCCTAGATACTGGAGGCTGAGACAGGGGGGGTTGGGAGATGGAGGGTGAAGGGGAGGGTGAAGGGTGTTTAATCCTTGAGACAATTGAGACATGGATTGTGTATGTGTGCCATTGAAAGGGTGAATGGACAAGACAAAAGTTTTAAGAGCCTTTGAACCGGGGTCTGGTAGTACGTACCAGGCACATTGGTTTGAGTTTGTCAAGAACTGCAACGCTGCTGGGTTTTTCACGCTCAACAGTTTCCCGTGTGTATCAAGAATGGTCCACCACCCAAAGGACATCCAGCCAACTTGACACAACTGTGGGAAGCATTGGAGTCAACATGGGCCAGCATCCCTGTGGAATGCTTTCGACACCTTGTAGAGTCCATGCCCCGATGAATTGAGGCTGTTTTGAGGGCAAAAGGGGGTGCAACTCAAAATTAGGATCCTAATGTTTTGTACACTCAGTGTATATTTGTATTTTATTAAGTGTGTTTCGTTAAATATAGCCTACACAATAGCTTTCAACATACCAACATTTGTGTCAATTTTCAAAATAAATGTTGATATTTAAATAATACAATATTACAAATAAAATGCCAAATTATCCTTGCTGTGAAGAACAGTTGTACTGCAGTAGAGTGCAGTAGATATTCCCAAAGTTTAGCATGTCTTTGAAGGGGGACTCTTGTTTTGAAAGATATTGCATAATATCCTGCTACTAGTTTAATATGCTGGCGTATATTCCATTGGCAGTACCAATGCCGCACAGACATGGGAACATCCCGTGTTGAATCCTCAAAAAGTATTTTATTTGAGGTAGACAGCGCTCCCAAATACTGGTAGCAGAACGCAGCAAATAAACGTTTCTGGCTATCGGACCCAATTACAGTAACGCTTTCGAGGCAGCTGACAGATCCTGTTGGAAAACATAAAAAAAATCCTTCCTATCTTCAGGTATTCAGTTAATTAATAAGATGACAGCGAAGGTACCATCCTCCCAATGAAGTAAGAATGTATCACTAAAACATGGTGCATTAACTAGATACACTCACAAACTGAAAATATAGGTGTGTACATTACATCAATTGGTGAGAGAGAGCGATTGAAATATCACATTAATTAGCTCACATGCATGGATACATGAATTGCAGCAAAGTTGCTTCCTCTGTTTCAGTCATGTCTTTGGTCACGTGGTTGCGTGGGTCATACTAAAACAGCCCAATGATTGGTTGATAATAGAGCCCCCCACAAAGCAGGCAATGGCAGGAGGACGAAGTTGGTGAAGAGCAACTGCAGAAACTTGCAGTCGACTGCAGTCAAAACTTCATGACCCTTGATCACATGATTTATGTAAAGTTTATGCAGACTACATGTAGGCACAAGTCTAACCATTTTTATCCCCATAATGCAACACACTTTGAAAGAGAGTAACCGACTTGACAAAAGTGATCCGCTTGAACATGCAGCTCTTACACAAAAAAAGGTATTACCACAATTTTCACAATTTCAAAGTGTTTTTTTTAACTCTTTGTGGAAATATATTTTTGTTTTCTAACAGGAAAATCACATTTTTAACTGAACTGCCCTATTATTTTGTATATTTGGTTGAGTTGGCGACATGAATCCAGTGATATTGAATTGCCTCAAGTCAACCAAATATGAAAGGGCTTTATCTTCTGCTTGGATAGTTCCATTTGGACACTGACTTAGTCTGGCTTTAATTCCTTTTTATCTACAAATTAATAATTGGTATGTTGGATTCACATCTCCATCTCAACCAAAAGTATATGTTAAAGAATAGGACTAAATCAAATTCCCTTTAAATAAAGTTTGATTTGATTTAGTCCTATTCTTGAACTTAGATTTTTGGTTGAGATGGAGACGTGAATCCAAAATATAAATTATTAATTTGTAAACAAACTCAGTGGCACCGATGGAACTATCCAAGCAGAAAATACATCTCCTTCAAATGTTGATATTTGTTTGTGTTGACAACCAAACACAATTCAATATCACATAATTCCATTAGAGTTTGAAACCCCAGGTATTGTCTATATATATTTTTTTGAAATAATATGCTAGAGGCGTCACGGCTACAAAGGGTAGCTGTAGATACATCAATTCTCCAGTAGGTGCTGCCCAGTCTATTGTATTGTTTTCCGACAGTGGATATAACGTTGAAGATCTGACGTTTTTTTAAAGGTACAAATCCTAAATATTTTTTACAAGGTTTGTCTATGATGACATTTCACCCCCTAAACAACATTGATTACTTTTTCAAATCCAATGTATTATCCACGAAAATGCAACTTCACAATGCGTTGACAAATTGCGTTGAAACAATGTGGATGACTTTTTTCAAATCCAACGTATTTTCCATGTAAATCCAACTTCACAATAAGTTAACAAATTGCGTTGAAACAATGTTGATTCATAGATTGTGCCCAGTGGGTTGCTGTTGGAAAACCACCAAAGTATCCAACTTTCGGCTGTCGCAGATGCAGCTCCCCGGTCGACTTCTGTCTGTAGTGGTCTGTAGTCGCCTTACAACTCGAACACACTTGTTGCCTTCAATGATGTAAACCCTGGATTGCAGATGCTATGTATTGGTCGATGAGAAGCTTTAAAGCCACCGACCGCAATATTGATACTGCTCAGAAGGAGCAGTCCTCCATAGGAATTAATGGAATTCTACAGTATTTCAAATTAAAGTATTTACAGTGCCTTCATTAAGTATTCACATCCCTTCACTTTTTTCACATTTTGTTGTGTTACAACATACATTTTAAATGTATTAAATTGCATTCTCAAAACACATACAGCAAAAATCTGTTATCTATTTTCTACTGCAGTCTCAAAACACATACATAATCTTATATATTTTCTACTGCAGTTTCAAAACACATACAGCAAAAATCTGTTATCTATTTTCTACTGCAGTCTCAAAACACACATAATCTGTTATCTATTTTCTACTGCAGTCTCAAAACACATACAGTAAAAACCTGTTATCTATGTTCTACTGCAGTCTCAAAACACATACAGTAAAAATCTGTTATCTATTTTCTACTGCAGTCTCAAAACACATACATAATCTGTTATCTATTTTCTACTGCAGTCTCAAAACACATACATAATCTGTTATCTATTTTCTACTGCAGTCTCAAAACACATACAGTAGAAATCTGTTATCTATTTTCTACTGCAGTCTCAAAACACATACATAATCTGTTATCTATTTTCTACTGCAGTCTCAAAACACACATAATCTGTTATCTATTTCCTACTGCAGTCTCAAAACACATACATAATCTGTTATCTATTTTCTACTGCAGTCTCAAAACACATACAGTAGAAATCTGTTATCTATTTTCTACTGCAGTCTCAAAACACACACATAATCTGTTATCTATTTTCTACTGCAGTCTCAAAACACACACATAATCTGTTATCTATTTTCTACTGCAGTCTCAAAACACGTACAGTAGCCTGCTTTTTTACGTTCCACCGCACAATTTGAGATATTTCTTGATATTCAATAGTCATCGGTGTTGCATATATAATTGATTATTGAAGATTGTGCCAACTTGAATTAGGGGCGTGGATCAGAAGACCAGTCAGTATCTGGTGTGACCAGCATTTGCCTTATGCAGCACGACACATCTCTTTCACATAGAGTTGACCAGACTGTTGATTGTGGCCTGTGGAATGTTGTTCCACTCCTCTTCAATGGCAGTGTGAAGTTGCTGTATATTGGCAGGAACTGGAACATGCTGTCGTATACTTCGATCCAGAGCATCCCAAACATGCTCAGTGGGTGACATGTCTGGTGTGTATGCATGCCATGGAAGAACTGGGACATTTTCAACTTGGAGTAATTATGTACAGAACCTTGCAACATGGGGCCGTGCATTATACTGCTGAAACATGAGGTGATGGAGGCGGATGAATGGCATGACAGTGGGCCTCAGGATCTCATCACGGTTTCTCTATGCATTCAAATGGCCATCGATAAAATGCAATTGTGTTCATTGTCCATAGTTTATGCCTGCCCATACCATAACCCCACCGCCACCATGGGGCACTCTGTTCAAAATGTTGACATCAGCAAACCGCTCACCCACACTACCCCATACACGTGGTATGTGGTTGTGAGGCTGGTTGGATGTACTGCCAAATTCTGTAAAACAACGTTGGAGGTGGCTTATGGTAGAGAAATGAACATTCAATTCTCTGACAACAGCTCTGGTGGACATTCCTGCAGTCAGCATGTCAATTGTGGCATTGTGTTGTGTGACAAAACTGCACATTTTAGAGTGGTCTTTTATTGCCCCCAGCACAAGGGACACCTGTGTAATCATGCTGTTTAATAAGCTTCTTGATATGACACACCTGTCAGGTGGATGGATTATCTTGGCAAAGGATAGATGCTCACTAACAGGGATGTAAACAAATTTGTGCACAACATTTTGGCAAAATAAGCTTTTTGTGAGTATGGAACATTTCTGGGATCTTTTATTTCAGCTCATGGAACATGGGATCAACACTTTACATGTTGTGTTTATATTTTGGTTGAGTGTAGTTTAACATCCCAACATTACACATCCTTTGGTGATTAGCATAAAAGTATACAGTATAGTCATCACGATGACATGAGATGACATGAGATAGATTGCTTAAAAAATATCAATATCTTTAGTTTTGTACTGTTGTTATTGTCACACGCTGGGGTGCGCCAGGACTGCAGAGTTAATCAATTAGATATTTATTCACCTACTCAAAAAGACAGCCAGAAGTTTTTTGAATTCCCAACGTGTACGCCTATGTAGATATTCCATAAAAAAAATCTGCCGTTTCCAGCTACAATAGTCATTTACAACATTATCAATGTCTACACTGTATTTCTGATCAATTCAATGTTATTTTAATTTTCTTTCAAAAACAAGGACATTTCTAAGTGACCCAAACTTTTGAACGAGGTTGCCTGTCAGGCATCATTCAGGGCTTAAATGCCCAGCATTGCGATCAATGCAGTCATTGATCGTGCAGTGTTTATCTTGCATCCAAACACAAAAAAAACTAGGCAAGTCAGTTAAGAACAAATTCTTATTTACAATGACGGCCTACACCGGCCAAACTCGGACGACGCTGTGCCAATTGTGCGCCGTCCTATTGGACTCCCAATCACAGATGTTTGTGATACAGTCTGGAATCAAACCAGGTTGTCTGCAGTGATGCCTCTAGCACTGAGATGCAGTGTCTTAGACCACTGAGTTTGGGAGAACTTGGGAGCCATGAATGGATGATGCGTGGTACTTTTGATTATCTTGTGATCTCCACAAAACAACTTTTGTTATAGAGTGATCATGAGAGATATAAGTAATGATCTCGACCCAATGAGGGAAATATTTGTTTTATGCATATGTCCTCTCTGGACTTCCATACTTATGTTATCTTGTACACTTTTTATAGATTTTTATTTCAATAGAGTTTTCGTATTTTGTTTTTATATGTATTTTATTTTATTTTTTACAAAGCATGTTTATGGTGAGGCGTGAGTGTCAGGATAACTTCATAATGGCATGTCACATTCGCAGCCAGGATCTTTAGTCTTCACGGAGTGTTAACACCCCATGTTCCCCTTATCCTACAGTCCCTGAAGAAACCAACATGAGTGTTCAGAGATAACGCTTAAGTTCTTCCGACTAGCATGGAAGTGGCTAGAGTCTTCAGAGGAGTAAGGATAATTCATTAAACTAGAGTATTTGGTGCAGTGTGGTGCCTCACCGCTTGCACCCGGTTCAGCTTAATCGAACTCCCTCATTGTCCGAAACGAGGCGGAGCTTAAATTCCAATGGGATGAGTTTCCTCCTGCTACGTCACTCTGGGATGGGCTGCAAGCACTCCATCGAACTAGTACGCTGTCAGCGTTGTTTCACGGCTGGATAGGCATCTACAGCCTCGGCGAACTATCACCAAAAAAAAAACATATATATATATATAAAAAACATCGCACATACCCGTGTTATTCGATCGGGTTGGGTAATGGCCAGGCAATATTTTCAATGAGTTTTGAACGCAATGCTTTTCCGTCTGCAACTACCAACTTTTAAGCAATGCAATCGCCACTAAAAAACTTTCCTTTCCAGAAGGCCTTGTATTTTGTTACAACAGGTCCACGGCATATGAAGAGAGGAGACTGATTACGCTATTAGTACAGTATTATCTTTTGACTTTGTTTTTTTTGGTACAATTCAACAACAAGAAGATAACTCATCGGCTCTCTTATGTCGGACAGGCTACGGAACAGGATCAGGATTCAAAATACATTGAGTTGCAACGCCATCAGCTTTCCTAGATACTACGATCCAAGGATTTTTTTAAAACTGGTTAAATGCGGTACGAGGCTAAAATGATGCCGGTGAGAATTTCTGCCTTTAGTTGCTTGAAATAAGTTGTCGCTATACTCGCCTATTTGCTTTTATGGTAGAGATACCTTACTCAACATTGTAGCGTTCTCGTCAGGCATTAAATGTACAGGGCCTAGCCCTTTCTTGTGATCTCCACCAATTCATGTGTTTATGCCATAAAGGGAAAACTCAAGTGTCATTACACGCTATACATTAGAATGTACACCATTTTCATTATATGTATTGTGTGTGTGTGTATGTGTGTGTATGTGTGTGTGACTATTTCTATAGGGATGATGCAAGATAAGGATAGGCTGCCAAATTCATGACCGAAACTAGAAATTGAACAGATTTTCAGATGGTGTTCGTTCTTTTAAAAACGGCAAGTTTTGATATTTTTTGTATAGCCTCCTATAGGCTAAAACGTTTATGCTCGAAAACCTTTCAATTATTTATTCACTAGGAAACTATTATTATTGTTTACATTGAATAACTCATACACTGCACTGAGGACTTGCTGAGAAGCATAATCAATCATCCCAGAGTGTCTACAATTATGTCCATAGGAGATTGATGAGATATGCTCCATCTTTGTTGAAAGGATCATTAATCAGATAGTTTTGACACAGAGACATAATTTGAACGTGGTGGTTATTGTTTTCATTGAACAAGTCTCCCACCAACTGTCTGTAGGAGAGGGCTGCTTTCCCGCGGGATGCCGGTAGGACATGCGGATCCCGACAGAGATCATTGCAGGGCTGCCTGTTTTTTTATTATTCTGCGGGAGCAGCGGGCGGTCAGACGGATAACTTTTTCCCCCTTCTATCTATTGTATTAAAAGCAGCTCTGTTGCATTATTCACAGACTCAGAATTCGTTGCGTAAAGTTAAGTAGCCATTATACCCTGATGAAGACAGATCGTCTTTCGAAACGTTGGTTATTTGGTTATTAAATGGTGTGTGCGACTCTACTTTTCCTTTTCAACAGTGGGCTATATCAGAGATACTGACGAGATGCGTGTCTCCGCCCTAAGAATGAAATTCGTTGTCCACAGAGTGGAACGGCGGCCTGTCAAGCGCACGGCTATTCCTGGCTTGGAATTGTTGGTTACATCTTATTTGAATACTTTTTGGAATATTCGATGAGGGGTGTTGACGTCAACCGCCTGTATTCAATGGAGAGTGAGATGCTCTGCTAGCTTAATGCATAGACCATCTTGAATTTCAACAGGGACTCCGATATGAAGTGTTTTTTCTCAGATTTGCCGGGATGTCACGTGAATCACACTTATTGTGGTATAATCATACCAACCTAAGCATTAGGAAACTTATATTAGCTCAAATAAGCATCCTGTATCTAAATAGCAAGGAATGTTTTTATCTTAACTAAATTATATTCTCTGTGATTGAATCCCCCCCCCTCTCCATCTGAAAATAGTCCCACTCCTAAAATATAGGCTATACGCAAAACGTGAGAAAGTGCAACTGTCCATAAAACGCTGCAGCCGGGAGCGGGAAGCCAGTTGGTAATGTGGACCCCTGCTAACATCATGAGAGGTCCATTCCTTTTGCTGCAGTGCTGAGCTCCATCTTTCATCATTTGTATTGAAGCAGGGAGAGTATAGCCTGCAGTGTGTGCATCTGTCCCACTCTCTCCTCCCTTTCCAGTAGCTGAATGAGTGACTCCCGTCTGCTAGACATCACCTAGTGCCGCTACTCACACCCATCCATTTATCACCAACCTCCATTCACATGGACATCAATATAAATCCTTATCCTTACCATTTCATCTAGCTCTTTATAGGCCACAGGAGACCTTGGGGCCCATTGGGGTGTGTCCGTATGTGCACGTGTTTTTGGTGTGTTAGCATCTCCTCTGTGCTGTCTGTACGATCGGCACAACCCTCACAATGTAGCCACGTTGGAACATCAGGTATTGTGAGTTATTGTCGGTGCTTGTGTACTGTACTGTGTTCTGGGAGTTAGAATGTAACAGCATTGGGTGGGGGAGGGAGGTAAAGGGGAATCACTGTTTTCTTAGGACAATGGACAGCGACTCTTTATGACATGGTGTGGAAGAGGGGATTGTTTGTGTCTTGTCTGTCTATGAGAAGAGACGCTCACCCTTTTATTGGCCCATTGTGGGTGTGGGCTAGTTGTACACAATGGTTTTACTCCGATTGACCTTCTGTCCAGCCGAGCTCAGTGTACAACTAGCACTGGTTAACACATTTGGTCTTGAGCTGATGTGTACACAGTGTTGTAATCAAAGCCTTGACATGTTACAGTTTTGAAGGGTAATGAGTCGAATCTCTGGTTAGCATATAGCCTATCGTTTATTGGCCAAACCTTTCATGTTGTTTTTTTTTTAAATTACAATGTTCTTAGACATAAACACATTTGTTCCTAAACAGCAATGAAGTGTCCCATGTTGACTTAAACATATTGTCTTAATAAACCAAAATAACAACCACATCACACTAGGCATCACACTAGGCTTGTTGTGATAGATTGGTGGGGAAATTGGGTAATGTTGTGGGCTGCTTGTCAACAGAAACCTGAGGAGGCTTTCTCTGTGTGACTGACTGGCTTTGTGTTGACTCTCTGGGAGGGCTCCTTCTTATGCAACACCTGACATTCACACCAGTCAGGTGGAGGTTTGCTAGGCTTGGAGATGCGGCACGAATGTCTTGGATTTTTCTGCCATTGAAATCCTTGAGCAGGCCACCTAAGCATTTTTTCGTGTCCAAACAGTGTAAAATATTTAAGCAATAAGGCCAGAGGAGGTGTGGTATATGGCCATTATACCAGACACAGACACAGCCCTTATTAGCCATACACCACAAACCCTGAGGTGCCTTACTGCTATTATAAATTGGTTACCAACGTAATTAGAGCAATAAAATAAATGTTTTATCATACCAATTGTATACGGTCTGATATACCATGGCTGTAAGCCAATCAGCTTTCATGGCTCGAACCACACAGTTTATAAATATATTTATATCATGGCATTGTTGAGTACTAGTTTCTGATTGGCTTGAAGGGCATTCTAGAGCGTGTATTATTTCCCTATAATGCACAGAATAATTCAATGGCTAGGAAGTTCTTTCTTACATGTTATATTTTTGAGCGGTTTTAAAGTCTAATTTAAAACATTATTGGCATTGTTGAATTCCAGACGTGTGATTTTCATAGGGTTTTTGCACCGCCCTGCTGGTCGCCTGTTAAGCAGCTCCCATTGTTTGTGCGTAAATTGTTGTTTTAGTATGTTTTTCGTGATTTTTTTTTTTGCAACAGTTGAACTATAATAGTTCAGGATTATGGAGCGCTACTGTTTTATGAAGGTTTTAACAGTCCTTTTTATCACTGAGGCACTTTTTTTTATTTTTCTCAGAGCCAAACGTACATGCGAGTCCTCAATTATTTACAACCGAGTCCAGCACCTGGATTTAGCTCACTCAGCGCTATTGCACCCCAGGGCAAAGTTAGATATTCCGGACGAGTTGAAAAGGCGACGGCGTGGACGCAGGGTGGGATTGAAGTGTAAAGCAAAGCTTAGGAAATACAAGCCGGCTATACCGTCTATCATTATGGGCAACGTGATATCGCTGCATAAGAAGATGGACGAGCTTGATGGTCTTGTCCGTGGACAAAGAGACTACCGGGAAGCTAGCCTATTGTGCTTTACTGAAACATGGCTGAATGATAACATCCCTAGAGGAGGTGGCGGAGAGACGGATCCTGGCCAAACTGCAGGCTATCATGGACAACATCACCCACCCTCTGCATGCCATGGTTATGACGCAGAGAAGCACCTTCAGTCACAGACTGATCCCACCACGGTGTGCCAGAGAGCGCTACAGGAGGTCCTTCCTGCCGGCGGCTATTAGACTATTTAATGCCTCACCGGGTTCCATGCTGTCGGCAACATAGACCAGGAACTGTTGGGGTGTTAGGACCTAGTTTAACAATTAGGCATCTATCCATCCGTGAGTAACTCTGGTCTGTAATCACTCATTCACTCTTATTTATTCATTCAGGTCTGTAGATACATATTCATGTACAGTTGTTATATCATATCACGTGCAATATTATAAGTCATTCTTGGACTGAACTTACGTAGTCATTCACTCAGGAATGCATATTAGTATCCTGCCAGTTATATCAAGAAGTGCTTTTTTGCATTCCAGACTTCTTGTATTTTTACACTTTTTCATACTGCAGCTCTATGTATCATGTATCGTGTATCTGTCTTTTGTGTATTTTCGTTCTGGCATTTTGCACCTGCCCTGTGTTTTTTCGTAGCTGCCTGACGAAGAAATGTCCCCTCGGGGATCAATAAAGTCTATCTATCTATCTATCTATCTATCTATCTATCTATCCATCTATCCATCTATCCATCTATCCATCTATCCATCTATCCATCTATCCATCTATCCATCTATCCATCTATCCATCTATCCATCTATCCATCTATCCATCTATCCATCTATCCATCTATCCATCCATCCATCCATCCATCCATCCATCCATCCATCCATCCATCCATCCATCCATCCATCCATCCATCCATCCATCCATCCATCCATCCATCCATCCATCCATCATCTATCTAGCATGATGGTTTGGTAAGCTGAGCTAGCAAGTCTGTTTGTATGGTTACCAAGGCAACTACTGTAGCTAGCTAGTAAACTTGCTAGCTACTTCAGTGGATGATGTCACATTTCTACTGGCAAATCAATATATCTCTAGCTGCAAATATGTTAATCTTTAGCCATGGTATTAAAGAGATGATCAACTCAGAGCTCTATGCATTATCTGGAAAAAAATAATGCTACGCCATAGAAGGTTAGTTCCTTCGACGTCTTGCACTATTTACGCATAGCCCCTCGTTGATTATCCCATACATATTTCGGGATTGAAAAACACTTTCAATTTAAACTGAAATAATATAGGCCTAATCCTTTGAGAACTAACAATCACCCAAATAAAAACTAGACAGTCGGGGAGAATTGCAGGAAATTAGCTTTAAAACTGCAACATTTTCACTTCGCTCCATGGCAAGATGTGTAGAATTGCAGGAAATATGTTTAAAAATACGTCTCTACACTGCCAAGATGGGGCCTCTAAAATGTTCTCTAAAATTCAGACGGGTCTGACTGCGCCCCTGCCACGCCACCACCTAAGCCCTTTTTTTCATCCCAAAAATCCCTGGAAGTAGAGGAGCAAGTGTGTTATATGCTAATATTGAACTCTAGATAGGAGAGTATGTCATGTACTGTACAGCTGGAGACTGCGATGAATGGCCTCAGTCATAAATGTTTGGAATGGGTTTCCTCCCCATAGTAGCTTAATGAGAGTGGATATGGGTGTGGCTACTGAACCTGACCCTTCAGAGGAAGGGAGAAGGCACGGCCCCATAGAATCTCCTGACCAGGTGTCTACTTACCTGCCCTAGAATCCAGAGTGACTGACGTGGCGTCTGTGGTGGATTCAGGTGAAAGGGGTAAGTGTGTGTGGCTGTACTGTAGAGAGACTGAAACACAGTGAGGACATTGGGTGTAATGTCAGGGGCATTAATCCTAGTCCACCCATGGGGATGAGAGAGGCCAGAGTAGAGCACTGCAGCAGCCAGGGTTGGTCAGAGGAAGTTTGTGTCCCACACTCACTCACCTGTTCAGATAATCTTGTTATACTTTTATCCTGCTCATTCCAAATTAACTTGTCC
The DNA here is from genome assembly GCA_023634145.1 of Thymallus thymallus. Lineage (NCBI taxonomy): Eukaryota > Metazoa > Chordata > Actinopteri > Salmoniformes > Salmonidae > Thymallus > Thymallus thymallus. The sequence continues at coordinate 44,350,262 of CM042388.1, forward strand.
CTTCTAAAATATGAATAAATGGGATTGTGGTTGTTGCTCAGCTCATAACCAGTTAGTCTAGGATGGGGAAGAATAAGATTATTGTTAGTTGGTTCATTCTGCTTAATTTGGCTCCCATTTTTCTTATCTCTGGTAGAAGGCTCATAGTTGCCTCTCTCTCATCACAATATAATATGACTTGCCTAGTTAACAAAAAAAATAAAAATATGCAGAATGGAGAGACCAGGAAAGGAGGAGTTTGGAGGGAAACTTGGTGCAGTGCAGACAGAGACGAGAGGTTATGCTACATTTAATTAGGGAGGGATGTAGCCTACTGCAGACTACAGCACAAGTTGTTGGCTACCGTTCTCCCCAATGACCTTTTCTCCTCTCTCTTCCCTTTTTACTGGCGGTAGATGAAAAGGAATAACCTACAGAGTATTCTGTCATGTGATTTTGAAGGACTGCCCTGCTGGAGCGGAGTCAAGTCTTCAGGCCCAGAGTTCTGCAGAGGGGACGGAAAAACACACACACAGCGAGAGATGCAGCCTGCCTTGATGTAGTCTATTGACTTCCTTAGAGGTGGCTCTCTCAACAAGACTTAATTGCATCACTTTTTTAGCCCAGCAATATCTGTAATGGACAGAGACTGTGTGTGTGTGTGTGTGTGTGTGTGTGTGTGTGTGTGTGTGTGGCCCGGCAGCACATCACAGGTAGCGCTGACTAGGAGCACACAGTGGTATTGATGTTTGCTCTCTAAGCAGGCCTTTCATTTGCTAGTTACTTTGACATTGAAGTCTATATGTCTTACGGTGCCTTATGTTTAGTGGAAACTGCCAGGGGGACAGTGTTGATACCCCCCCTCCCATTCTCTCTCATGGTAACTTAATAAAATAGATATTGAGTTTATGCTATAGGAGAATAACATACAGAAGTATTGATCCTTATTTTGCGGGACATTTGTTGAACAGTGTAGCCTACATAAATCTTATTTATTTTGCAGCACCACGTGTGGTAGGTAGTGTGTGCATTCTATTTCAATGGGAGTGGCACACACACACACACACACACACACACACACACACACACATCTGACAGCATGCCTAAACAACTGGATAGCCCTGATAAAGCCCTGATAAGCCTGTTCCCCCAGCAATCTGCCCAAAACCACAGGGTCAGTTAATTTTCCAACCCATAATGGTTAACGTTAGGATTGGGAATAGGCCAGTGGCCAGATCAGGGCAGTCTGTACCTCGATCACCTATGGCTAGGTCAACATGGCTCTACATGGTGTGTGTGTGTGTGTGTGTGTGTGTGTTTGCGAGAGAAAGAGTTAAAGGCACAAACTTTCACACTAGGGGGTCAAGGGTCAATATTGTTTGGGGGGGCAGCAGGATGTAGCATGCATAGAACACGTGCACACAGGAACCCACTGGGTCATGGTTGAGAGGGTACAGTAGTGTCATCAGCTGTGGCTGCTCTCCTGCACTCAGAAGAACTTTCATAAAATGAATCACAGTCAGACAGGGTTTGATGTTGTTCTGCTAGCAGTGGCTCTCATCAGACAGACCCATGCCTGTCTAGTCACAACAGGATATTGTGTGCACCTGCTATCTATAATTTGACTGGCATCTGGCACATTCTTTTTGGCCATTATTAGAAACCACAAATATTCCTAATTTGTTTTTTATATTTACCTGCATGTGCTACTTGTTGGCATGTGCTAACTTTCCCGTTACAACAAATGGGCAATATACTGGCCATATTATGCATTACTGTATATTTTTACTACCCACCCCTCCTCTCTCTAATCTCTTCCTCTCTCTCATGATATATTCAGAAGTATTTTATATACAAGGTATTTTGTGTGAAAGGGAGGGGGATGAAGGTCAGGAGCAGACGCCGTAAAGTGCCAACTCATCCAGTGGAGGGAGGGAGGGAGGGAGGGAGGGAGGGAGAGAGAGGGAGAGAGAGGGAGAGAGAGGGAGAGGGAGAGGGAGAGGGAGAGAGAGAGAGAGAGAGAGAGAGAGAGAGAGAGAGAGAGAGAGAGAGAGAGAGAGAGAGAGAGAGAGAGAGAGAGAGAGAGAGAGAGAGAGAGAGAGAGAGAGAGAGAGAGAGAGAGCCCAATGGCATGGTCTGTCTGGATCATTAACTTTAGTGCGGAGCCCCAGATGTCCACTCATTCACTCAACATTAACAGGGTCCTCTGGATGTCCTACATTCCTTGCTAGAGCTGATGTTGTCAACTGCTGTGTCTGTAGTTATTTACGGCTGACTTTTCCTGTTCTGCTTGGCCTTAAAGCATATTTGGCCGCTAGTCTAAAGCATTGAAGCGTCAAAGGGAACTCCTTGCTTGTCTTACATTATTTGTTGCCCCACAACAACCAAGCAGCCATAAACAATTATATATCTGGGTCGCTGTTATTTGAAACCTAGCAGAGCAAATCTGACAAACCCCTCCTGCAGAGCTTAGGCTTCTACTCTAATACAGCTGCTGAATGATCCACACATGCTGTAGTCCAGTGGTTCATAACGAAGTTTAGTGCTGGCTCTGGGTTTCCCTTCTACACACAGATCTGGGATCAGCATTTAGCACATCTTGGATAAACTTTAAGCACAGATCCAGGACCAGGACCAAAAAACAACAGCAACTAAAAACAATTTGGTGTTTAGGAACTTAATGAGGGGGGGAGCCACCCCTTCAGGTGAACGATTTGTTTGTCATTGTTAACCCTTTCTCTTTATCTGGGGTGGTCCTTTGGAGGGTTGGCGTGATTCACTGAAACCACTGTGACCCTTTCATTTACAATCCCCATCACCCCACTGTGTAGTAAACTAAGCATGAGCTATGGCCTATTACTTAGAATGGACTCTTACAAGTATGGCTAACTAGTTAGGACAATGTCAGTGTTCTAAAAATACATAATAGGTGAATGTAATGTAGTTGATGCCTTTTTTAAATATGATCTAACCTTTCTGGTGCTCTCACATCAAGCGACACAAGGAGGGGAATCCATCTTAGACCGTTGAGATGCAGTGATTTGTGTGGAGCCCACTCCTCTGAACATATAGCCTGTCTTTGTTTTCACCGAGAGGGCTGAAGCTGTACTGGCCTTCGCCTTTGTGCTTGGGTGACCTGAATGGCCCGATGTACCTAGTGTGCACCTAGGTATGACTGGGCTGCTTACGGTGGTGAAATAAGTATACTGTCTCTGTCACGCTTGTAGTCCAAGCGAGGGGCATGAACTGGAGAAGAAACAGGATTTTGCTCACGTAACCGTACTAAAGCCAAGGGGAAAGAGAGAATTACATTTTCCTTGGGCTGGGTTAGGGTAAACAAAGGAATGAGACACACACGGGAAGTGTTTTAGTTCAGTTTGTACGATACTGATACTGTACGCTTACCCCAGGTTATTATTTTATTACAGTTTAATTCCAATCTGTCACTCCAATTTGATGCGCAGATTACAGCAGAGAGCATATTCCACGAAGGGCCCAAAGCTTTTGAAACACATCTGTTTATGACAACAGTTGGCTTTCATCATGGAGGGTCTGTAAAAGGCTTATCGACCTAAGGTCACTGAAACATCACAATGGGATTATGGCTGGGCTTTATTCATTCAGTTAGTTGTGTGTTTTTAGATTCATCCACTGCGTTTGAAATCCAATGGGGGTTTTTAGGCGGCATGCTTTCTAGTCGCTAATCAAACAACTAGTCCCATCTCGCAGTCATGTTAGCGTTTTTCTTGAGGCCAATGCAGGGGCAAATACAGTGCATTTGGAAACTATTCAGGCCCCTTCACTTTTTCCACATTTTGTTACAGCCTTATTACAGCCAATTAGTTTTTTTCCCCTAGGCACACCTGTATTTGCGTAGTTTCTCCCATTCTTCTCTGCAGAGTCTCTCAAGCTCTATCCGGTTGGGTGGGGAGTGTCGCTTCACATCTATTTTCAGGTCTCTCAGAGATGTTCGATCGGGTCCGGGCTCTGGCTGGGCCACTCAAGGGCATTCAGAGACTTGTCCCGAAGCCACTCCTGCTTTGTATTGGCTGTGTTCTTAGGGTCATTGTCCTGTTGGAAGGTGAACATTCACCCCAGTTTGAGGTCCTGAGCGCACTGGAGCAGGTTTTTATCAAGGATCTCTCTGTACTTTGCTCTGTTCATCTTTCCCTCGATCCTGACTAGTCTCCCAGTCCCTCCCATTGAAAAACATCCCCACAGCATGATGCTGCCACCACCATGCTTCACCGTAGGGATTGTATTGGCCAGATGATGAGCGGTGCCTGGTTTCCTCCAGACCGGACGCTTGGCATTCAGGCTTGTTTCTCATGGTCTGAGTCCATGAGGGCTGTTGTACATTTTAGTGAGGAGTGGCTGCCATCTGGCCACTACTGTAAAGGCCTGATTGGTATAGTGCTGCAGAGGTGGTTGTCCTTCTGGAAGGTTTTCTCATCTTCACTCTGGAGCTCTGTCAGAGTGACCATTTGAGTTCTTGGTCACCTCGCTGACGAAAGCCCTTCTCCACTGATTGCTCAGTGCTGCAGACCTTTTTTTTTGTACCCTTCCCCAGATCTGTGTCTCAACACAATCCTGTCTTGGAGTTCTACGGACAATTATTTTGACCACATGGCTTGGATGTTGCTCTTACATGCACTGTTAACTCTGGGACCTTATATAGACAGGTGTGTGCCTTTCCAAATCATGTCTAATCAATTGAATGTACCACAGGTGGACTGCAATCAAGTTTTAGAAACATCTCAAGGATGATCAATGGAAACAGGATGCACCTGAGCTCAATTTCGAGATTCATAGCAAAGGGTCTGAATACTTATGTAAATAAGGTATTTCTGTTTTATTTTTTATAAATTTGTAAAAATGTCTAAAACTGTTTCTCGCTTTGTCATTATTGGGTATTGTGTGAAGATTGATGAGAGAAACAATTGAATCCATTTTTGAATAAGGCTGGAACGTAACAAAAAAGTGAAGGGGTCTGAATACTTTCTGAATGCACTGTACACTGAGTGTACCAAACATTAGGAACACCTGCTGTTTCCATGACATAGACTATCCAGGTGAAAGCTGTGATCCCTTATTGATGTCACCTGTTAAATCCACTTCAGTCAGTGTAGATGAAGTGGAGGAGACAGGTTAAAGAAGGATTTTAAATCCTTGGGATAATTAAGACATGGATTGTGTATGTGTGCCCATTCAGAGGGTGAATGGGCAAGACAAAAGATTTCAGTGCCTCTGAACGGGGTATGTTAGAAGGTACCAGGTGAACTGGTTTGAGTGTGTCAAGAACTGCAACACTGCTGGGTTTTTCAAGCTCAAGTTTCCCATGTGTATCAAGAATGGTCCACCACCCAAAGGACATCCAGCCAACATGAAGCATTGGAGTATCATGGGCCAGCATCCCTGTGAAATGCTTTCGACACCTTGTAGACCATACCCCGGTGAATTGAGGCAGTTCTGAGGACCAAAAACTCTATTAAGAAGGTGTTCCTAATGTTTTTCTTATTTTTAGTGTGTGTGTGTGTGTGTGTGTGTGTGTGTACAGTGGGGAGAACAAGTATTTGATACACTGCCGATTTTGCAGGTTTTCCCACTTACAAAGCATGTAGAAGTCTGTAATTTTTATCATAGATACTCTTCAACTGTGAGTGACGGAATCTAAAACAAAAATCCAGAAAATCACATTGTATGATTTTTAAGTAATTAATTTGCATTTTATTGCATGACATAAGTATTTGATACATCAGAAAAGCAGAACTTAATATTTGGTACAGAAACCTTTGTTTGCAATTACAGAGCTCATACGTTTCCTGTAGTTCTTGACCAGGTTTGCACACACTGCAGCAGGGATTTTGGCCCACTCCTCCATTCAGACCTTCTCCAGATCCTTCAGGTTTCGGGGCTGTCGCTGGGCAATACGGACTTTCAGCTCCCTCCAAAGATTTTCTATTGGGTTCAGGTCTGGAGACTGGCTAGGCCACTCCAGGGCCTTGAGATGCTTCTTACGGAGCCACTCCTTAGTTGCCCTGGCTGTGTGTTTCGGGTCGTTGTCATGCTGGAAGACCGAGCCACGACCCATCTTCAATGCTCTTACTGAGGGAAGGAGGTTGTTGGCCAAGATCTCGCGATACATGGCCCCATCCATCCTCCCCTCAATACGGTGCAGTCGTCCTGTCCCCTTTGCAGAAAAGCATCCCTAAAGAATGATGTTTCCACCTCCATGCTTCACGGTTGGGATGGTGTTCTTGGGGTTGTACTCATCCTTCTTCTTCCTCCAAACACGACGAGTGGAGTTTAGACCAAAAAGGTCTATTTTGGTTTCATCTGACCATATGACATTCTCCCAATCCTCTTCTGGATCATCCAAATGCTCTCTAGCAAACTTCAGACGGACCTGGACATGTACTGGCTTAAGCAGGGGGACACGTCTGGCACTGCAGGATTTGAGTCCCTGGCGGCGTAGTGTGTTACTGATGGTAGCCGTTCTTACTTTGGTCCCAGCTCTCTGCAGGTCATTCACTAGGTCCCCCCGTGTGGTTCTGGGATTTTTGCTCACCGTTCTTGTGATCATTTTGACCCCACGGGGTGAGATCTTGCGTGGAGCCCCAGATCGAGAGAGATTATCAGTGGTCTTGTATGTCTTCCATTTCCTAATAATTGCTCCCACAGTTGATTTCTTCACACCAAGCTGCTTACCTATTGCAGATTCAGTCTTCCCAGCCTGGTGCAGGTCTACAATTTTGTTTCTGGTGTCCTTTGACAGCTCTTTGGTCTTGGCCATAGTGGAGTTTGGAGTGTGACTGTTTGAGGTTGTGGACAGGTGTCTTTTATACTGATAACAAGTTCAAACAGGTGCCATTAATACAGGTAACGAGTGGAGGACAGAGGAGCCGTGAGAGCCAGGTCTGTGAGAGCCAGAAATCTTTCTTGTTTGTAGGTGACCAAATACTTATTTTCCACCATAATTTGCAAATAAATTCATTAAAAATCCTACAATGTGATTTTCTGGATTTTTTTTTCTCATTTTGTCTCTCATAGTTGAAGTGTACCTATGATAAATTACATCTTTTTAAGTGGGAGAACTTGCACAATTGGTGGCTGACTAAATACTTTTTTGCTCCACTGTATGTATGTATGTGTATATATATATGTGTATGTATGTATGTATGTATGTATGTATGTATGTATGTATGTATGTATGTATGTATGTATGTATGTATGTATATCTATTACTATACCAGTCAAGTTTGGACACCTACTCATTCAAGGGGTTTTCTTGATTTAGAGTAGACATCAACTATGTAATGACACACATGGAATCATGTAGGAACTGAAATAAAACTGTTAAACAAGTCAAAATATATTTGAGATTCTTCAAAGTAGCCACCCTTGATGACACTCTTGGCATTCTCTCAACCAGCTTCACCTGGAATGCTTTTCCAACAGTCTTGAAGGAGTTCCCACATATACTGAGCACTTGTTGACTGCTTTTCCTTCACTCTGCGGTCCAACACATCCCAAACCATCTAAATTGGGTTGAGGTCGGGTGATTTGTGGAGGCCAGGTCATCTTATGCAGCACTCCATCACTCTCCTTAGTCAAATAGCCATTACACAGCCTGGAGGTGTGTTGGGTCATTGTCCTGTTGAAAAACAAATGATAGTCCAACTAAGCTCAAACAAGATGGGATGGCGTATTGCTGCAGAATGCTTTGGTAGCCATGGTGGTGAAGTGTGCCTAAATAAATCACAGACAGTGTCACCAGCAAAGCACCATCACACCTCCTCCATGCTTCACGGTGGGAACCACACATGCAGAGATCATCCGTTCACCTACTCTGCGTCTCACAAAGACACGGTTAGAACCAAAAATCACAAATTTGGACTCGTCAGACCAAAGGACAGATTTCCACCAGTCTAATGTCTATTGTTCATGTTTATTGGCTCAAGCAAGTATCTTCTTCTTATTGGTGTCCTTTAGTAGGGGTTTCTTTGCAGCAATTCAACCATGAAGGTCTTTGTTGGAGGGATGCGACACCATTATGCCACATGATTCCGTTATTTGGTGTTTTGTTGACGGTGGTGGAAATGCTATCTCAAACGCCGCTCCAGAATCTCCCATAAGTGTTCAATTGAGTTGACATCTGGTTACTGAGACGGCCATGCCATATGGTTGACATCGTTTTCATGTTCATCAAACCATTCAGTGACCACTCTTGCACTGTGGATGGGGGCATCGTCATCCTATGGAAGCATAGACATGGTAGTAAAAATAACGGTTGACATTACTATGTAAAGCGCTTTTAGTACCGCAGTAGATAGGAAGACGCTATATAATTCAATCCATTATTTGGAATGTGGAAGCTTTCAATATAATTTTTATCCCTCCAATAACTTGAGTTTCGATAATTTTGGTTTGTGAGCGCTGCTTTCAGAACTACTCGCTAAAAAGTGTACAAAAGTACCGGCGAATCTCTTTAAAGGATGCCATCATGCTAATATCCTGTGTTTGTCTCTCTCTCTCTGCCTCCCAGATGTTCCTGACCGTGTACCTCAGCAACAATGACCAGCATTTTACTGAGGTGCCCGTTACCCCGGAGACTCTGTGCCGGGACGTGGTGGAGCTGTGTAAGGAGCCCGGAGAGACAGAATGCCACCTGGCTGAGATGTGGCGCGGATCTGGTGAGTCTTCTCCCCTTTACACCTGTAGAGGCCTGTCAATCTGACAACTAACACCTGTAGAGGCCAATGAAATAAGGAACCTGTACCAGTCACGATACCTATGAGCTAGTGGTTACGCAGGGAAAACGCACCCAGGCTAATCTTCTAAACAAACTCCAAGAGCATATGGAACATAAATGGGTACATTGAGACAAAATACTATTTTGGAAAGCACACAAAGAAAAGAGGTGTGCTGACTGTGTGCCAATGGGCCAGACTTGATGCTTCCTCCTGAAGAGCTGAACTTTGTCTGTGCAGTGTCTCTGATGCTAATAAGCTGGGTGTAGTATCTTTGTAGCCTGCCACACAAGTAACACTCCTCTCTCACTGGTCTCAAGTGGAGAAATAATCCTAGAGGGGAAGATTTTTACAAAGATAGGTTTTTATGCTTTAGGTTAAGCTAATTCCTGAAAATACCGTATGGTACAGAAACGGTATGACTGTATGACCCTAGTGTGTAATGTCCTGATTATTTGACTGTCCTTTTTTGTTAAGAGTGAAGGCATGAGCGATGTGGTTGGAACGTTTTAAATATGTTGGTGCAGTAATCAACCATGTGGTTAGTACTTCCATATAATGAAGAGAAGATGGATGAGGATGTTTAGAGGTTGGTGTGGTTGACTAATAGGTGTGTTGGATCAGCGCCAGCTCAGCTGAAAGCATCAACAACAGATCATTGTCCTTCCCTGAGGCACTACCTCTCAGGGAGATTACATGAAAATGTGACTTGTTTCAGGAAACGAGGCGTATGTCGCGTGTCACTACTTCACAGGATAGGCATTTGAACGTAAACATGAATTCATATTTTTGGGCAGAAATGCCTTATGGAACATGTGAAGTTTCATGTGCCTTAATAACAAACGTGTATGCCATCTGTGTATACACATAATACAATTACGAGCCTAGTTGTTTTAGCCGCTGAAAAAGACAGGAACCTTCCCGCTAGCCATGATTGGCTGAGATAATGGATGTGCTGGACATGCCGAGAGATGAGTTCGGATTGGTTGCCATGTAGCACGCTTCTGTCTACAACAAATGGAGACATTTCTGTGGTTTTATTGCGAATATGTGGAGGGAGTCATATATAATAAGTTTCTAATTCTGTTCGAAAGTAGTTTTCATCAAGTTAAAGCTTACTGTTAGCTGCTGGCTCGCTAGCTAACGCTACATGTATGATCTGTGTAGTAATATTATTTGAATCCCAGAGCCATTTGCATTGCTACATATCTAAACAAAAGACTCCACTATGCAAGGTACCATTTCACTGTATCGTTTACGCCTCCAGTATCCTGTGACAAATACATTTAGATTTTATTTTATATAGTGTGTGTTAACCAGAGATGGTAATGTAAAGAACAACATGACCCGCATCAAAGTCAAATTAGGATATAACTTTAGGCCAAGTTCCAAAATTCTCTGGTAGAATGACTTGGAGCATCAGCATGTGGGTTCCATTACAGGCTCAAAATGGCCAGAAACAAATAACTTTCTTCTGAAACTCGTCAGTCTATTCTTGTTCTGAGAAATGAAGGCTATTCCATGCGAGAAATTGCCAAGAAACTGAAGATCTCGTACAACGATGTGTACTACTCCCTTTACAGAACAGCTCAAACTCTCTCTAACCAGAATAGAAAGAGGAGTGGGAGGCCCCGGTGCAAAACTGAGCAAGAGGACAAGTACATTAGAGTGTCTAGTTTGAGAAACAGACGCCTCACAAGTCCTCAACTGGCAGCTTCATTAAATAGTACCCACAAAACAAAAAGCCATATCTTCCTCTGTCCAGTGTCTGTTCTTTTGCCCTTTCATCTTTTCTTTTTATTGGCCAGTCTGAGATATGGCTCTTTCTTTTTCTTTGCAACTCTGCCTAGAAGGCCAGCATCCCGGAGTCGGGATGGGTTCATTGGTGTTAAAATATACCAGTTATGCAACCCACATTACGCAAACCTGACAACCATCATTACGCACACCTGCTCCCCATCCTTATGCACACCTGGACTTCATCAGTACCTTGATTACTTCCTCTTTATTTAGCCCTCAGTAGCCTCAGTCTTCAGGCAGTATTGGTTTGTTTTCATGTTCAGTACGCATCGCCTGTTTGTTAATTTGCCTTTCATCGTTGTTACTAAACTCTGCTTCTGTTCCTGCTTCCTGACTCCCTGCGTATACGTGACAAAGGGCCATTTTCTCTAAAGTGGGGTTACAAGTTTATCAAGTTTCAAGGCAGAATTACTTTCCCATTGTTCCTCAACTGTAGTGTATGATATATCATTTTCTTGCTCTGAGTCTACTTTTATCCAATGTAAAAAAAAAAAAAACACAGTTTCAAATTTTGCTACATTCGGTCACAAATGGAAGTCTTGATTAAATGCATATCCTCAAAATGTAGACTAGCCTCCCCCAGTCAGCAAGTGTGTTCTTACTGGATTCACAAACCACACGACACGTGCCATACAACACACACCTTGACTAACATTTACAGATGAATGCATGTTTGTCGATGGACGCTGGATTGGCAGTTTCCATGAGTTTGTTCACTTTTTATACTCATCACTTTAATCCAGCGACAGGCAGGGTTAGAAGTAAACACAGATTTTCTTTAGGATGACAGTGGGTTGTTTTAAACATTTATTTTTATAGGAGGTGCCCAAGGCATTATTTCCAAAACTTGGGGGCGTGCACTGATTTGTTATGGTTCACTGTTTCCCCAAGCATCACTGTAACTCGATTCCATAACCTCTTAAACGTGTGTGTGTTCTCTAGTCTAACCCCTGCTCTTCATTCCCCCCCCCCCCCCCCACCAGAGCGACCTGTAGGAGACGGGGAGTGGATGCTGGAAGTGCTTCAGCGCTGGGGACAGCACAGGGCAGAGGTGCGCTTCTTCCTGCGTCACGAACGAGCGCCCAGCAGAGAATCGGGTTAGTTCCCAATCACCTGACAGGACAAGATGGATACAGAAGAACAAAAACCTGTCACACACCACATAGATAGATAGATGGATAGATATAATAAACACACCAGACAGTGTAAAGACACAGCCCTGTAATCAATAACGTAACAAGTTGTTAGAAAGTAAGTAGAAACTCCTCCCCACAGGACACAGATTGTACAACAGGATCCTAAGACCCCCTTGATCCGCAAATGCCTACGTATTTCTATTACAAGTGTTCAAATCCCAGACAAGCCTTAATTGGCCCAATGCTCCAGGGCTGTGAAGGGGTGTTTAAATCACAACTCCATAAGTTAGTTAGTCTTTGGACGGTGGGGATCCTCTCAGCCCCTCGTTGCATAACTACTAAGCCCTTTACCCCTCACAGCTTGGGTCTGGCTCTGGGATTAGATGGCTGTTTTCCTTTCTGGACATCTTAGCCTGCTCTTCCCCCCCCCACACTGTTAGCTTATTTGTACTTAGGCCGTGTCTTCGTAGTTGGCTCCCATTTGCTTTCTTTACCATAGAGTTAGTTAGCGTTGTGATGGGCAACGATTGCTTAGCTTAGTATTGTTAGTTAGCCTTGTTAGTTAGCCTCGTGATATAATCTTAGCCTTTTTTCCCCCCTATCTCCTTTCTTCTTTCTCATAGTGAGCTTAGTTAGCTACCAAAAGAGAGCTATTTGATCCCTTTAGTTAACGAAGTAGCCTATTAAGTTAATTTGCCAGTGTCATATCATTAGCTTGTAGGCTTATTATTAATCCAGAGTTAGTTTCGGTTATTCGCCTGCCCCTGCATAGTCCCCAGGCCTAGCCCATGACAGTAGCAGAGGTTGTCCAACGGTTGTCTAAAAATATGATTTAAGTTACTTGGTAAAGGGATTATATCAGGTTCACTGGCTCCCCCCAACCACACAAATACACTATGCATGCGCACACACAAACATACACACATTCTGACTCGACGAGCAGCTCCTCAAACCCATGGTGCTGTAGTAAATCTGGAGATTATGACCAGTCTCTGGCGACACTGATCTCTTTGTGCTGGCTGAGTGGCTTAGCTCGTTGCTAATGCTAGCCAGTCTGTATTTGTGTAACCTCCTTGTGAACCCAACCCTCCAGCTGAAGGAAGCTTTTTCATAACGTGTGTCAGTGTATGGCATCTGAGGGAGCAAGATCTCTTTCAGTCACTCACATCAGCTGTAGTTCCAATGAACACTTTGCGAGAGTTGCTTATAGTTTCCTAAACATGTTTCCAATAAAAAAACAAAAACAACGCTGCTGCTTTACTCATCCCTTTGACTGAGGTTTTGTGTTTCAGGTGGCTCCCGAGGATCAGACTCCAAGAGGAGTGGAGTAAAGAGCCCCTCTGATAGACGGATGGAGAACGGGGTGAGTTCAGAAGCCACCTGGAGACCTTTTTTAAACAGTTTTTAATTCAGTCACTCACTGTGCGCAGTATACAGTTGCTAATTGCTGAGTGTACATTTCTTATCCCATGAGTCATTGGACTATTTCAGCTTGTGCTATTAACCCACATGCAGAGACTTTACTTGTTCTATTTGGCTTCAGGTCTGTCCTGACAGATGCAAAAAAACACATTGGTTTGGAGTGAGAGAGGGTGTTTGTACATATACTATGAGAGAGAGAGAGGGTGTTTGTACATATACTATGAGAGAGAGAGGGTGTTTGTACATATACTATGAGAGAGAGAGAGGGTGTTTGTACATATACTATGAGAGAGAGAGAGGGTGTTTGTACATATACTATGAGAGAGAGAGGGTGTTTGTACATATACTATGAGAGAGAGAGAGGGTGTTTGTACATATACTATGAGAGAGAGAGAGGGTGTTTGTACATATACTATGAGAGAGAGAGAGGGTGTTTGTACATATACTATGAGAGAGAGAGAGGGTGTTTGTACATATACTATGAGAGAGAGAGAGGGTGTTTGTACATATACTATGAGAGAGAGAGAGGGTGTTTGTACATATACTATGAGAGAGAGAGGGTGTTTGTACATATACTATGAGAGAGAGAGGGTGTTTGTACATATACTATGAGAGAGAGAGGGTGTTTGTACATATACTATGAGAGAGAGAGGGTGTTTGTACATATACTATGAGAGAGAGAGGGTGTTTGTACATATACTATGAGAGAGAGAGAGGGTGTTTACATATACTATGAGAGAGAGAGGGTGTTTGTACATATACTATGAGAGAGAGAGGGTGTTTGTACATATACTATGAGAGAGAGAGGGTGTTTGTACATATACTATGAGAGAGAGAGGGTGTTTGTACATATACTATGAGAGAGAGAGAGAGAGAGAGAGAGGGTGTTGGTACATATACAATTAGAGAGAGAGAGGGTGTTTGTACATATACAGTTGAAGTCGGAAGTTTACATACACTTAGGTTGAAGTCCTTAACTCATTTTTCAACCACTCCACAGATTTCATGTTAACAAACTATAGTTTTGGCAAGTCGGTTAGGACATCTACTTTGTGCATGACACAAGTAATTCTTCCAACGATTATTTCACTTATAATTCACTATTTCACAATTCCAGTGGGTCAGAAGTTTACATACACTAAGTTGACTGTGCCTTTAAACAGCTTGGAAAATTCCAGAAAAATATGTCATGGCTTTAGAAGCTTCTGATCGGCTAATTGACATCATTTGAGTCAATCGGAGGTGTACCTGTGGATGTATTTCAAAGCCTACCTTCAAACTCAGTGCCTCTTTGCTCGACATCATGGGAAAATCAAAAGAAATCAGCCAAGACCTCAGAAAACAATGGTAGGCCTCCACAAGTCTGGTTCATCCTTGGGAGCACTTTCCAAACGCCTGTAGGTACCACATTCACCTGTACAAACAGTAGTACGCAAGTATAAACACCGTGGGACCACGCAGCTGTCATACCACTCAGGAAGGAGACGCGTTCTGTCTCCTAGAGATGAGCATACTTTGATGCGAAAAGTGCAAGTCAATCTGACCCTCTCTCTGTGTTGTGCAGGTGTCGGCCCCACGGATGGACATGACTCTGGCTGAGCTGCAGGAAATGGCTGCCAGACAGCAGCAGCAGATAGACGCACAGCAACAACTCCTCGCCTCCAAGGTAACAAGGGAGGGAGGGAGGGAGGGTGGGTAGAAAGATGGAGAGAGGGGGATGGAAAGGGGCTTATGAGACATGGATGAAGAAAGAAAGCAAGGGAGTGGAGGCAAGGAGCACAGAAGGGGAGTGAAAAAGCTTTTATGGAACAGGAAGAGATTGAAAGAACTCTTTTGATGTAGCATCTGGTTTATGGGATGGACTTGAGAAGGTGGAGTGATGGAGAAGGTATAAAACAGGGAAATCAAATAACATTTTGTCACATGCACCGAATACAACTGGTGTAGACTTTACATTGAAATGCTTGATTATTAGCCCTTCCCAATGATGCAGAGTTAAAATAATTATACAAAGAAAACATTTAATAAAATAGTAACACATGGAATAAAATAAAATATACAGGGAGTACCAGTACCAGGTCAATGTGGAGCTATATACAGGGAGTACCAGTACCAGATCAATGTGGAGCTATATACAGGGAGTACCAGTACCAGGTCAATGTGGAGCTATATACAGGGAGTACCAGTACCAGATCAATGTGGAGCTATATGCATGGAGTACCAGGTCAATGTGGAGCTATATACAGGGAGTACCAGTACCAGGTCAATGTGGAGCTATATACATGGAGTACCAGGTCAATGTGGAGCTATATACATGGAGTACCAATACCAGGTCAATGTGGAGCTATATACAGGGAGTACCAGTACCAGATCAATGTGGAGCTATATACAGGGAGTACCAGTACCAGATCAATGTGCAGGTGAGAGAGGGCCGTGTGACGTGCAATTGAGATTGCGTCATCTGTAGATCTGTTGTGGCGGAATGCGATTTGGACGTCTGGGATGATGGTGTTCATGTGTGTCATGACCAGCCTTTCAAAGGAGAGGATGTAGTGCAATAAGCCATTGAGGTGATTGTGTGTTGTGATTTCCCCACCCATTAACATGTGATTGTGCTCATCAATCACTATAACCATGGTATGCACTAAGGACTTTTTTCAGATGCAGAAGATGTATTGACTGAATGATGGAAATAGGCTGACACATTACAGTTTGGTTGAAGATTGGTTTCTTTCCTTCAAAGGTTTTTGTAGTTGCTGAGGCATCTTGAACCATAGCCTCACTTTCCACTCGTATATTGATTCGTACCTATATTTATCAGGGCTCAAGTTTCATAGAGATGAATTCTCTTGAGATCGGTCTTTGCCTCTCTGTAGTGTTTTTTTTTTTTCTGTTCTGCCTTGCATGAATCTAGTCCGTGTGCTCATCTGGACTGTTTGTTAGGGGAACCCAGAGGATAGCACAACTAGTTTAGGAATGCAGCCCTGAGCTTTATTTTGCCCCAAGACGTAATCACGCAACAGACATTAGGAACGTGACATAGCTTTTTACCACCTGAGGAACATTGCCGAGGTGCAGCCATTTTCTCTCTCAGGCTGATCCAGAAAGACTCTTCCATGCTTTTATTACAGTAATGCTCTCTTGTCTGATCTACCCAAGAAAGCCATTGGTCAACTGCAAAACATACAGAATGCTGCAGCACGGGTACTGACCAAGACCAGACGGAGAGAACACAGGAATTTTAAGGTTCTTCTAATGGTTTTTAAAGCACCCCAATTCATGTCAGACATGCTTGGAAGTTATGTACCCAGTAGGTCCCTCAGGTCCTCTGGCACGGGCGTTTTAACCATCCCAAAGCCTAGATGCAGGGCCCAATGAGTAGTTCATTGTTACATTTCTGACTGTAGTGATATTCCGTTTTGTCAAATGTTCAATTATAGGTAATGACAGGTACTGTATGTTTGGCAGGATAGCATGCCATAAAAGCAGCATTCAATATAATTGAAAACAGATCATAGATACACAAAAATGTACGTACACTACAGTAGCTGTTTGAAAAGGAAAGCAGAATATGCATTTAAAATGATACAGTAGGCTGTCTATTAAATAATGAAGTACAAAATGACTTTGTTCAGGGAAAGTGTAGGAGCAGCCGCTATGGTTTATAACAGCAGGCCTACGGAACCATCCTCTGTCTCATCGCTGCAACTCCCCAACAGACTCGGGTGCGAAGGTCGAGTCATGCGTCCTCTGAAACATGACCCGCCAAACCGCGCTTCTTAACAACCGTCCGCTTAACCCGGAAGGAAGCTGGAGGAAACACTGTTCAACTGACGACTGAGGTCAGCCTGCAGGCACCCAGCCCACCACGAGGAGCCCCCCCGGCAAAACCCGGACGACGCTGGGCCAATTGTGCACCGCCCTATGGGACTCCCGATCACGGCCGGTTGTGATACAGCCTGGGATCCCCCCCCCCCCCCCCCCCTCCACAGGAGCAGTGCCTGTGCTACCTGAAGCCACAGCAGAGGCAGCAAAAGCACTGTAATAACTCAATCTCTCTCTTTTTTTCTTTCCTCCTCTCTTCTCTCTCTCCTCTCTACTCCCCCTCTCTTTAGGAGCAGCGTCTGCGCTACCTGAAGCAGCAGGAACAGAGGCAGCAGCAGCAGGCGTCGGAGCAGGAGAAGCTGCAGCGTCTCAGGGAGAACGTGGAGAACCAGGAGACCAGGCTGAAGAAGGTCCGGGCCCTCAAGGGCCAAGTGGAGCAGAAACGCCTCAGCAACGGCAAGCTGGGTGAGTGTTGCCATGAATGGGCAAGGGATTGGTTGGTTGTTTGGATTGGTTCAGTGGTGAATTGATTTGTGTAGGCTGACTGACTGATCAATTGGTTCTAACATGTGTGTCTCTGTCTCTCTCTGTCTCTGTAGTGGAGGAGATAGAGCAGATGAACAGTCTGTTCCAACAGAAGCAGAAGGAGCTTGTAGTGGCTGTGTCCAAGGTGGAGGAGCTCAGCAGACAGCTGGAAATGCTCAAGAACGGCAAGATGGATTCCTTCCACGACAACCAGAGCTCTGTGGCTGAACTGGACCGCCTCTACAAGGAGCTACAGGTTTGTGTGCTTGGAGTTTGCAGATGTGGGACAATTGAACATTCCGTTGTACCTGAACTAAATCCCAGGAGCTCACTTAGAAAGTTATTATAATTAATAAAAAATGAGAAGCTGAAACATCTTGAGTCAATAAGTATTCAACCCCTTTTTATGGCAAGCCTAAATAAGTTCAGGAGTTAAGGTTTGCTTAACAAATCTCATAAGTTGCATGATTTTTGAATGACTACCTCATCTCTGTACCCCACACATACAATTATCTGTAAGCTCCCTCAGTCGAGCAGTGAATTTGAAATTAAAACACTGATACATTTTGAATTCAGACCATAACACAATGAAGTAAGTCAAGTTGTATGAATACTTTCTGATGGCACACTGTACTATATTTCCTCCAGTCTAGTTCAGCTGTCTGACATGTCATCTCTTGTCCCCTCTAGCTGCGTAACAAGTTAAACCAGGAGCAGAATACCAAGCTGCAGCGTCAGAGAGACGGTCTGAACAAGCGCAACCTGGAGGTGGCCTCTATGGACAAACGGGTCAGTGAGCTCAGAGACCGCCTCTGCAAGAAGAAGGCCACTCTGCAGCAGAAAGACAACCTGCCTGTGAGTACACTCACACACAGTGTACACATACTGTACACTCGCAAGCACAAACACATACATACGCACACACTTGCACACACACACACACACTTTAATGCAGGACACCTACTTTGACATCTCAAGACTTGGTGAAAGAAATTGAAATATTTACATAGTGAAGCACACCCCATCAAAAGTGGTAACCTGAGCGTCCCCTAGGGGCCGCAGAGTATAAACACACTGTATTTTGTTCACCTCTGAAAGCCCCAGATGACCTGGCCCTCAGAGCTGGCCTCGATAAAAAACGTAAGCCTCCTCAAACCTGTTTCTCGCTGCCTTTTCTGCATTGACAAACGAATCACTAACTCACAGGACTGAAATACCATCAGATCTCTCCTTCCACAGTTCACTTGTCTCAATCTATTCAGCATTCTTCAACCTGGTCCCTGGGACCCACAGCGTGGGGAGATGTTTCTCCCAGCCCAGTACTAACACCAGGTATTTTAGTCCTTGGCTGGAGAAAAAACCTGCACTCCCTGGTGGCTCCCAAAGATCAGGATTGAAGGACACTGGTGGAATGACTCATTGTTTTGATCATGTCACAGGGTTGATTTGCTATCTCAGTTTACACTCAACACTCCCTCTCTTCAGGCCAGCTTGGCAAAAACAACTCCAGGAGAGGGGAGGAGACGAGAGCTCAGGCAGGCAAACAGACAGGAATGTCAGAGGAGATGGTATCACTTTTCCATGGCACTTTTTAAGATATGTAAACATGGAACTTTTTTTTATCTGTTTTTGGAAGATTTTGTGAGAAAATTGTCAGGACACATGAGATTTGCTGTAGCTATTAGTGTACTGGAAAAGCGTGTAAGGGCGAGGAGTGTTTGTCAAATGGAAACTCAGTGGTTGTGGATGATTTGATCTGGCACTCAATTTCTTAAACTATGTTAGTAAATCACAGGTATGATTTATTATGATTTTACATGTTACATGTGGTGGGCAATTTACAGAATAGAGAAACAAAACCACTGTCAAAGGAATAGACAACACCCTTTACTTTCCTTGATAACTCATGTATCTCAATCAAACTAACTTAATGTGGGGAATCTAAATTTACAGTGCCTTCAAGTATTCATACTCTGACTTATTCCACATTTTGTTGTTAGAACCTGAATTCAAAATGAATTAAATCTTTTTTTTTTCTCACCCATCTAAACAAAATACTCCATAATGACAAAGCGAGAAAAAAAAAAAAGGGAAATGTTTGCACATTTCTTTAAAATAAAATATAGAAATATCGAATTTACATAAGCATTCACACCCCTGAGTCAATACTTTGTAGAAGCACCTTTCGCAGTGATTACAGCTGTGAGTCTTTCTGGGTAATTCTCTAAGAGCTCTCCACACCTGGAGTGTGCAACATTTGACCATTTATTCTTGTGAAAATTCTAAAATCTCTCTCAAATGGGTTTTTGATCATTGCTAGACAACCATTTTCAGGTCTTGCCATAGATTTTCTTGTAGATTTAAGTCAAAACTGTAACTCGGCTACTCGTGAACATTCACTGTCTTCTTGGTAAACAACTCCAGTGTGGATTTGGCCTTGTGTTTTAGGTTATTGTCCTGCTGAAAGTTTAATTAATCTCCCAGTGTGTAATGGAAAGCAGACTGAACCAGGTTTTCTTCTAGAATTTTGCCTGTGCTTAGCTCCATTACATTATTTTTTTTATCCTGAAACATTCCCCAGTCCTTAGCAATTACAAGCATACCCATAACATGATGCAGCCACCACCATGCTTGAAAGTATGGAGAGTGATATTTAGTAATGTGTTGTATTGGATTTGCCCCAAACATAACACTTTGTAATTACAATGTTGTTGATCCATCCTCAGTTTTCTCCAATCACAGCCAATAAACTGGTGAAATCCCTGAGCGGTTTCCTTCCTTTCCGGCAACTGAGTTAGGAAGGACGCCTGTATATTTTTAGTGATTGGGTGTATTGATACACCTTCCCAAGTGTAATTAATAACTCAAAGGGGTGTTCAATGTCTGCTACCAATAGGTGCCCTCCCTGGTCTTTGTGTTTGAAATTCATTGCTCGACTGAGGGACTTTACAGATAATTGTATGTGTGGGGTACAGAGACGAGGTAGTCATTCAAAAATTATGTTAAACACTATTATTGCACACACACAACTTATTACGTGACTTGTTAAGCACATTTTTACTCCTGAACATATTTAGGTTTGCCATAACAAACATGACATTTCAGCTTTTCATTTTTAATTAAGCTGTAAAAATGTCATAAAACATAATTCCACATTATGGAGTATTTTGTGTAGGCCAGTGACAAAAAAAAATCTAAAATTTAATCAATTTTGAATTCAGGCTGTAACACAATAAAATATGGAACAAGTCAAGGGGTGTGAATACTTTCTGAAGGCACTTTATCTGTCCATTTGAGTAACTTTATGCCTACTAATCCAAGTTTTATAATTTAAAGGGACATTTCCCAGTTTTTCTACTTCATATTCATCATCTCCTGCAATCACCTAAACATCAACATAATATGATGATAATATTATGTGTAAATCCTAGGTTTCTATGTGTTGTAGTGCACAGCATCGGAAAATCTTTTGACATCTAGTGTGTATTATGTGATTTTAATCAACTACTACTAACCTTCGCCTACTCATAGTTGGTTAGAATCACATGACGCACACCAGATGATTTCAAGTGTTGCCGGAAGGTGTCATCAGAAACACTTAACTTCCTGTTTTTAACTTAAAACATAAAGCACAGTTTTCACATTTTGGTGTGGTGCTGGAGATGATTAATAAGACGTTTTTAAATGTTTCCTTTAAAGTGTGCATGCCACTGTGATCACTATATTCCCTGGTTCATATGATATTTGCATAGAGAATGTTATAAAGTACATTAAAAGGCCTCGATTTGGTCTTATGTAGCAACATTTGAAATGGTGTTTTTTACATAGGATAAAAGTAGAGACTTAGAGCTACAAAATGGTATATTATACACTACAGTTGAGGAACAATGGGAAAGTATTACTGCTTTGAAAGTTGATAAACTTGTAACCCCACTTTTGATAAAATGTCCCGTGAATGTTTTGGTACAGATACTGGAGAGCTCTTCTTTGTCTACGCCCATTCAGCATCGTTCACACTCTCTTAAGCCTTAGCCCCACCCATCTCTTTAAGGATTCACATGTGGTAATCAAATAACAAAGTTTTAATTGTCACATGCACAGGATACAGAAGGTGTAAAAGGTACAGTGAAGTGGTTACTTGCATAGTAACAATATCAAAAACAGAAAGTGTCCAGATAAAAATATTGTATCATTATTAGATGATGCTTACCTGTCACTTGTCTAAATTGATTGGTATTGTGAAGGAAATGCTATAACCACCTCCCAGCCACATCTACAATAGATGGCTGTAATCACCCCCAGACACACCTGGCTAATTTGATGGGTCATGTAATAATCTGGCCGAAGTGGTTATTACATTGTGTAGCTAGCTAAACAATGAACCGGCATAATCCCAACTCATACTACTACCAATACAAAAATTGTCATAGCTGTGGTATGAATCTGAAGGTAGCTAATGCTAACAAACTAGGTTCAATGTTAGCTATCTAACGTTAGGCTATAACTAGGAATGAAAATGGTTTTCTGATTTGAAAAATATTACTACACAGATCATACACGTAACGTTAGCTAGCGAGCCAGCAAGCTAACGTTTGCTTGCTAACTAACAGTACGCTTTAACTTGCAATAAAAACGACTTTCTGACCAAATTAGATACTTATCTGAAAATGTAGCTAGACTATTACCCGTTTACATGGATGAACGCTTCACTGCAGACTGGAATCATTTAACTCCGTTTTGTTTGGAGCTACATCTTGGTTGTGTCAAGTCACTCCGGTTCACACGGACTGTGGTGTGTGCAGAAAGCCCATAACTTTATCTAACTGATCTGTTGATTAGCGCCTGCTAAATTCAGGGCATCAATGTTGGCGCAGTAGAAAGGACTGTCAACACATACTGAACAGCTCACGTTATAGACAGAATCATGCTAGATGGCAGACCTATCCAAACTCCAAACTCATGTCCAGCCCAACGATTATCTCAGTCAATCATGGCTAGCGGGAGGTTCATGTCTTTTCCTGGCTAAACCAACTGGGCTCGTAATTTAACAATTTTATTTGTATTTATGGATGGAATACAAGTCTGTTATTAAGGCACATGAAAGTTAATATGTTCCAGAAGGCATTTCTGCCCCAAAACATATTTTGATTAAAAAAATTATGTTTACGTGAAGTAGTGACATGTGACATACACTTAGTATGTCACATGTTCTGCTTTGTAAGCTGCTCTGGATGAAAGTGTATACTAAGCAAAACACATTCTATACCATTACATCCCCCTACAATCTTCAGTGCTAAAGTGGAATTAATCCTTCCTTACTTGCAGTGGAATTAATAGGCATACTTCATAATTTTAGATGAATGAAAACCACAAGTAGAAAATAATGTAATACAATATTAAAGAAGTCCACCATCTTTTGAAGAGGTAAAGGTGTAATATGTATGTGCTGCAGTTATTACAGATGAAAGCGGAGAAGCTAAAGGCTGAATAGAGCAGGACTCTTTGAGGAGGTGATTTAGTGACAGTCTGACTTGAATCATAATGAGCAGGGCTTTTTCAGGCGGCCACAAAGAGCTGTTACGTTTACCCTTCTCTCTGGCCAACTACACAGCAAGGGTCTGTCTGACATCACCTGGCAGGCGTGTTTCAACCACACTAGTCTCGAGACGCTAGCCTGAAAGATGCCAGCCTAGAATCACCTCACTTCCCTCCGTCTGAACATATGGGGGGGAACTGATCAATAGTGACTTATGTACTTTGTATGGGGTTTGACTACCAGTGTGTTCAACTGCTATTGCCTTTTTGTGTTTTTGTTTTCTCAAGAATGGCTACCCTGGTAAGGAGAGGGCTTCAAAAGACACTCATCCCAAGGTACAGTAACTAATGGCAGAGCTGGACCTGACATACAGCAGCAGCAGTAACATAACATAACATAATTCCATCCATATCTTACCATTTAGGAATAGTGGCAAATAGACTAACAGTGTAATCTACTACTAAGCTGAGGGAGATGTTTAAGAAATGTATTATTTATATTTTTGTGCAGTACTTTTCACTCATTACATACTGTGTCTGTCAGTGAGTGACCCTGTTGTTCCTCCCCACTGATGACAAGCTGGATCTGTGTGTTTGTCTTGCTCTGAACTCTCTGTCTAACTCTCTCCCTCTCTTTCTTTCTTTCTTTCTTTCTTTCTTTCTTTCTTTCTTTCTTTCTTTCTTTCTTTCTTTCTTTCTTTCTTTCTTTCTTTCTTTCTTTCTTTCTTTCCCTCCCTTCATCTCTCTTTCTCCCTCTAGCTGCCCTCTGATGGTCCGGTGTGTCAGCAGCAGCAGCAGCAGGGTCCTTCTCGTGTGGCGGCTGTCGGCCCGTACATCCAGTCGTCCACCATGCCTCGCGGCCCAGTGAGACACGAGCTGCTTGTCAAACCTGCTGTCTACCCTCAAGGCACCGCCAACCTGCCCACACACCCAGACCCCCAGGGCAAGGCCAACACAGGTGAGACAGTGACCTCAACCACACACATGTTCCTTTCACCTTTCCCCTCTCACTTCTTCCCTCCAGTCAATTCTTCTG
Source organism: Thymallus thymallus (assembly GCA_023634145.1). Classification (NCBI taxonomy): domain Eukaryota; kingdom Metazoa; phylum Chordata; class Actinopteri; order Salmoniformes; family Salmonidae; genus Thymallus; species Thymallus thymallus. Next base: position 44,374,270 of record CM042388.1, read on the forward strand.
CTGAATCCAGAAGTGTTCAATTGGGTTGAAATCTAGACCCCAGGGTAACATCAAGGGATCTACAGGCCTCTCTTGCCACAATCAATGTCAAAGTGCATGGGTACACTGTCAGAAAGAGACTGCACAAACTTGGCCTACATGGGAGGTCAGGAAGGAAGAAGCCTCTGCTCTCAAAAAAATATCAAGACACAACTGACTTTACCCAGGTGTTGTCTGGCAAAAGTCAGTTGTCTTGATATTATTTTTCTTGAGAGCAGAGGCTTCTTCCTTCCTGACCTCCCATGTAGGCCAAGTTTGTGCAGTCTCTTTCTGACAGTGTACCCATGCACTTTGACATTGATTGTGGCAAGAGAGGCCTGTAGATCCCTTGATGTTACCCTGGGGTTCTTAGAGACTTCTATGAGCATCTTTCGGTCAGCTCTTGGGCTGACTTTGGTGGGACGACCTGTCCTAGGTAGTTTGCCAGTGGTCTGGAATTTTCGCCGGACAGTGGAATGATGTACTTTGAATTGCTTGGAAATGGATTTGTAACTCCTCCCAGACTCATGGTCATCAATAATGTTTCTTCTGAGGGCCTCGGGTAGGTCTTTTGATCTTTGAGTGATGTGTTACCACACACCCATATGGTTTAGACCAAACCAGACCAATTTCCTTATCTTTATGGAAGGCTGGACCCTCCTAAGTTGTTTTCTCCTAATGTTTTCTAATCATTTGCACTTGTTTTGGTACCTAATTCTAATTTTAGCCATTTTATGTGATGCTAAAGGTAGGGGTGTACTAACTTTTTCCCCATAAGGAAAAGGCATTTTAGTTTATTTTTCAACGTTTTTTTTTGTTGTTGTGTGATTTGTTAAATTGGGTAACCTTCATCTGTGAATAGAGTTGAAGTGAAGATTACATATCCATCTGTCCAAATATGCACACACACACACACACACACACAAAGGCAAGAAAACCAGTTAGAGCCATTTTAGAGACGTTGGTCTGTTTTTGTTATCTACAGGATGACTAAGTCTTACTCATGCACTTGTTAACTCACTCGTTCAGTCCGCCTTAAAGAACTCCCCTGGTAGAAGGAGATGTGTGTGTGTGTAAGGGAGAGGCATCATAAAACATTCATGATATGAAATCAAAACTAGTAATTTCATCGGCCCATCTATTCCTTTACACGTCATCTTCAGCGCAAAATGAGGGAAAAGCAGGAGTCAAAGTTACATGTTTCCCCCAGTCTGCCGTGATGTTGCATGCAATCACTTCCGCGTGATGAGCCAATATGCAGTGGGAAAGAAAAGCAGGAGACCTTGGGGAGGACAGAGGGGGATCTGCAGCCGGTATTGCTATATAGCCAGATTTGGCCAGACCCTTTCTAAACATATTTTGCCTTCCATTGGTTTCAATTGAAAGTATTCTTAGAAAACACCCCTTAAACGACAACTCCCTAACCACCACCACCCCCCACCCCACTCCCCTCTCTCAGGTAAACTGGCAGAGTGGGGCCCTTCAGGACCAGAGCCCAACAGCAGTAGTCATGGGTCATCCTCCACACTGCCCAGAATGACCTCTCACTCCAGCCCCAACACAGAGCAAGGTAACCATCCAAATATGACTGTAAGACTCAACCACACAATGACCAGATATGTAGTGGCCAAATCATATCTGCGAACCCACACACAGACTCAAACTGCCACACTACTATCCTTGAATATGCCCTTAATTAGTTACACAGTCCAGATAGGGTTTTGCTATTAGATAGATAGATAGATAGATAGATAGATAGATAGATAGATAGATAGATAGATAGATAGATAGATAGATAGATAGATAGATAGATAGATAGATAGATAGGTACTTTATTGATCCCCCGAGGGGGAATTTTCTTTAAGAAAGTTAAAATGTCTTATTTTCCCTGTATGTTTGTCTAGTTGTTATGGTTACACCTGTGTTATTGTGTGTGTAGATGAGACTGAGGGGTTGAAAAAGGACAGGAGAGCGCGTCCGTTCTCCATGTTCGAGCCCACTGAGGTGCCCACCTCCTCCCTCCGCAAGAACCAGAGCAGTGACGACCTGGTCAGAGACTCCCAGGTAAGAACTGTGCAACTCAACGAAAATGTCCACTTAGCTATTTTTACTGCAGACCCAAAATGGATGGTGCCCAGAGAGTCAGAAAACAACTGAACAGGAATTAAACTGAGTCCAATACCTGTCAACTTTCCTACCAACAGCTTAGAGCAGTTTCTCCAATGCGCAGACACACACAGACACATCTACCTACAAATACAAATACATAGTACACCTTTTAACAGGGCATTTGTTTGAGTGTAAGCCTGTAAATGAGAAGAAGAACAGTGCTTCAAAACCATGCTGTTTCAGATCTAGATAATAATGCATCCTGCCTTAACAAGGTGCTTGACCTTCTGTTCATACTGCTTATTATAACTTCCCAATCTAATCAACCTTGAACTGAGTGGATGTATTTGCAAAGCAGCTAGATTGAGCTTGACTTATCGTGTGCCCTCACTGTAAGTAGTGCAGGATAATTATCGTCTAAATGGCTGTATTGTGATTGGTCAACTGTAATGTAAGTATCATGGACATGAACTCTTGACATCAGGAGTTGTCCTTGATCAGTTGTGTGTGTGCGTGCGTGCCATTCCTCTGTTTTCTAACCAGCTTCTCTCTGTCTCCTCCTTTCTCCAGTCTGCTGCTAAACCCCCAGTTAAGGTGCCCCCACCCGTTGCCAGCAAACCCAAAGCCCACAGTCGTGCCCCCTATGGCAAGCCAGGCCTCAACACAGGCACCTTCCCCAAGGCCAAACCTCCAAGCCAGCAACAGCAATCCGAAGGGGGGCCACAGGCTCATGTCTCCCCCTCCCAGAGCCATACCCTGCCCCTGCCCTCAAAGCAGGACCTCCCTCCCGCGGCCACTGTCAGACCCTTCACCCCAGAGCTGCCTAAAGACCTGAGCAAGCCCCAGACCCTGGCAGCTAGTTCCATCTACTCCATGTACACCCAGCAGCCCACCCCAGGCAATCCCTTCCCACCGGCCATACAGGGGGCTCTCAACAGGAGCCAGAGCCGCGGCAACGGATTTGTCAGTGGTAAGTCTACCTTCTGGTTCCTCTTCAGTTCCTGTTGACTCAAGAAAGATGTGTGAACCATGGCTCCAAAGCATTTCACGGAACACCAGAGTACTAGAAACAGTCTTGTTTCTGTTCTACTCTCTGTTTTACAGAGTTTAAAGCAGGTTTTACGTCAGTCATATGTTAAGTACCTAGGAGAGTACAGTAATTTAGCCAGTGGAGAGGAGAGGGTCCTGTCTCAGAACAAGCTGCAGCTAGTGAATCCAATTAAAGGGAATAAGCCCCGAGGCATGACAATCGTTAAATAAAACATCAAAGCAATCCTCATCACCCTGTTATTATTACCGGTTTGCATATGCAGATATGTCTGACTAGGTTTATAACAAGTTAGTCTCAGCCCTGTGGGATTTGAGTAAAACAGAGGACATAAACTCTCAGGGATCTGCTCTTCTCTGGCCAGGGAAAAACCTGTTGCCCTAGTTACTAGAAACTACTTATAGGATATGAAAAGCACCTGGAGTTTGTACTGGTCAGGTCACATGATCAGAAGAAACCCTTGGCCCTATCTGACACTGGATGTGTCTCAATCTGTGAAAGTGAGGTCTTTCGTGTATTTGCATGATTTATTAAGTCCCTGTCAACCCTGTGAATTCTTAAAAGCTGATTCAAATGTTACATTTTCTCCAACTCTGTTCTGGGTGTGTCATTGTTTATTAGCAGGAAAAGAGGTTGTCTGTTTTATGTTTTTATAAAGCCTGGTTTAAATCCTAACCGATTCTCTCTCTGTACATTTCTGTGTCTCTCTCTCTCTGTGTAGTGTACGGTAAGCCTGTTATCCCCGGCGGAGGCCCCCAGCACCCAGAGAACCCTTACAGCGAGCAGCGACACTCCCCAGACCACTCTGAGGTGGACTACGGGGCCCCCCATGGCCCCCCCACCGAGGGACAGCAGGGGGAGACAGAACGCACCCCCCGTCCCCTCAGCCCCACCAAGCTGCTGCCCTTCATCTCCAACCCCTACCGCCACCAGAGTGACGGGGACCTGGAGGCCCTCAGGAAGAAGCTGTACAACGCCCCGCGGCCCTTGAAGAAACGCAGCTCTATCACAGAGCCCGAGGGTCCCGCGGGGCCCAACATCCAGAAACTGCTATACCAGAAGACCACGCTGGCTGCTATGGAGACCATCCTCACCACGCCCACCACACCAGAGGCTGTGAAGGAGGAGGGAGGGGCCGGGCCTGGTGTTCCAGGGGACCCGATTGGTGGGGAGATCAGCCAACCGGAGAGTATAACACTTGAGGCTGGTGAAGTCCTGCCCCCCTCCCCTAACCTCCTCCCCCCACTCCCTGCAGAGCAGACTCCCCCACCAGCCATCCCAAAGGGAGACCGAGAGGAGTTCACCCCCCCTCCCCATCCGGCACACCCTGCGCCGCGACCTGACCAGCCCCTGTTCCCCCCACTGCAACCCCCTGCTGCTGCCTCTGGCATGGAGGAAGCCAGCCCACCTAGCCTGCCCCCTCCTCCAGAGAGTTTCATGGAGGAGTTCCCCCCCTACCCCCCACCACCCTACCCCAGTGGGGCTGAGCAGGAGAGCCTGGGGGAGGACACTCTCAGCATGCAGGCACCAGAGGTCACCGGACAGGTCACATTGCCACCTGTAAGACACCTAAGTTACACTGTTGTTTTAATGATGATACATTTCATTTTAAGTGCCTTCCATGACACTCATAAACATCAGCTCGCAATCAGACACAATTGAACACCAGTCCCAGACCAAACACATCCTGTCTACTTCCTGCAAAGAGCTTAACACCAGTTCTAAGCCATGGCATGTATTAACAATAGCCGTACTGTACTCTACATTACTGTATGTGCCTCATGTTGTTTATCAGTCTCATGGTCAGATCATGGGTTGTTCTGACTGTTCCGATTATAGAGTATATGTTCACCCTCTCATTGGTTATATAAGCACAGTAATCATGACCAAGGGCAGTAGGAAGTGCAACCTATTAATTATATCCTAATCAAAAAGAAATGGCTGTGCTTCAGTAAGCCTTCACTCTAACCCATCCAAAGGTATAAACGAAATGAGCTTTGGTTATTTTCCATCCCTGTAAGTAAACATCAACCTGCATCCCATTGTTGATCCCTATAAGCAGGTTTATCACTAGGGTCCTACTAGGGCTGGGAAACATGGCCAAAATATCATATCACAGTATTTAAAAAGAAATTGGACGGTATGACAGTATTTGGCATTTTTTTAAATAATAAAATGTCTGAATTTGCTTTATGAGTAGTGCGTGACCCTCGGGTGGCAACACATACATTCTAAGGGATTTCAATGGGTCTTTCTCCATTCTGATTGTTACATACGGTTCAATTCAACCCGTTATAGAAGTTAAAGTAAAAACCCAAACCGGTTCGTGCATCAATACCAATATATCGTAAAATACAGATTTCCGCCAATAGGAGTGTTGAGGAATGGTCTGACCCATTTTTGCCTCCAAGTCCCTGCTCTCTTCCACTAAACCCAATGGGCCCCTGATAAGACTCCAAAAGGGCCCTTTCTTTCATGGGGCCAGTCATTACCATAATCTGGTTGTGTAGAAGTCAGATTGCTTAGTGAAACCATTTTGTTTCTTCACTGATTTGGTCCCGTCACAATAAGCTCAGTTCTGAGCTAGGAGCTGAAAGAACAGGTCGCTCATATCTTTTCTCTCTTTCAAGCCAGAGTAGATTCACTATCAATGGATACCCTGGATGCTCTATCAAATCGTTTTTGCAATATGTTAATTATTCTTTAGCATGGTGTTGCATTGTGGACTGGCACCCATTCAAATGAACTGAGCACTGATTTGACACTTCCTTATGAGTGTGTGCCAGAGGCTGTGTGACGTCACCAAGGTGTGACATTGTTTGAAAAGTGTACTCACCTCCGTGTGTCTGTATTAGGGGAAGAGGACCAACCTGCGTAAGACTGGCTCTGAGAGGATCGACCACAGTATGAGGGTGAAGTTTAACCCCCTGGCCCTGCTCCTGGACTCCTCTCTGGAGGGAGAGTTTGACCTGGTTCAGAGGATCATCTACGAGGTAAGACCATGTCTATGTATGAGTAGATGTATCCTGTATATTATACCCTAAAGTGGCTCTCCATTAAGGTATTTTGTAAACAAATACTTTTTCATAGACTAACATTGTTTACAAGTGCTTTTCAACAGGCGTATGTGTAGTGAAGGAAGATGTCTGAGGTGTTTTTGTAGTGGCAGGTAGCATGGTAGCTGGTAAACCATCCCTCTCAAAAAGTGAAGTAGTCTTAATGTTTGTTTTGTAGTCTTAGCTGATATATAATTTGTATAAAATATTGTGTGTGTGTGTAAACCGAGTGGTAAAAGTGTATCCACCGCTCTCCCCTGTCTCAGGTGGAGGACCCTAGTCTGCCTAATGATGAGGGGATCACAGCCCTCCACAACGCAGTCTGTGCCGGACACACGGAAATCGTCAAGTTCCTGGTGCAGTTTGGCGTCAACGTCAACGCAGCCGACAGTGACGGATGGTGAGTGGATTCTCACTGCAGCCAGCGAAGGAGTGTTCTAAACTGCGGCCCAACTTTAACTCCTACTTGTTAAGTATTTTTGGAATGTATGGTGAGATTTGTCTTTCTTTGTATCACAGTCTCCTTTCCCCTCCCGTTCTCTTTCTTACTTTCTCTCTCTCAGGACTCCGCTGCACTGCGCGGCCTCCTGTAATAACGTACAGGTGTGTAAGTTCCTGGTTGAGTCGGGAGCAGCGGTGTTTGCGATGACCTACAGCGACATGCAGACGGCAGCGGATAAGTGTGAGGAGCTGGAGGAGGGATACACCCAGTGCTCCCAGTTCCTCTACGGTCAGTAGCTCAACATCTACAGGTCCTATAGCCTTCATGCTATGTCTGGGAAGGTTCTTGCTCGACTAACGCCCAGTCTCCTCCTCTCTCTCTCCTCCAGGAGTGCAGGAGAAGACGGGCATCATGAACAGAGGTGTGGTCTACGGCCTGTGGGACTACTCCAATGACAATTCTGATGAGCTGGTGTTCTGCGAGGGCGACTGCATGACCATCATTCGACGGGAGGACGAGGACGAGATCGAGTGGTGGTGGGCGCGCGTCGGCGACACCGAGGGGTACATACCTCGGAACCTTCTGGGAGTGAGTCACAGTGTCGGAACTGATTTTCCTCAAGTTAAACATTACTGAATAACTTTGCGTTGAGGTTAATTATTGTTTGATAATGTTCCAGTGTGTCTAATAGGCAGTATGTGTGTCTGCTTTCCCAACAGCTTTACCCAAGAATCAAGCCCAGACAGAGAAGCCTGGCTTAGACCTGCTCATCCTGAACTGGACACTGGCTGCATCTTAGGCTACGTTTACATAGGCAGCCCAATTCTAATATTTTTTTCCACTAATTGGTCTTTTGACCAATCACATTAGATCTTTTCACATCAGTACTTTTTTAGAACTGATCTGATTGGTCAAAAGACCAATTAGAGATAAAAATGTCAGAATTGGGCTGCCTGTCTAAATGCTACCTTTGTTCCACAGTGGCTTCGTCTCCTCTCCGCATCTTTTTCTGCTTCATCTGCTCTGACCTGTCAAGATGGGCGGTAGTAATATGTTGGAAGGTTCCAGTGCGATTTGATCTCACTTTGGCAGCTCTTTCACATCAGTGAGGATGAATGAAATTAGGCAAGGGAGCCAGTTGAGACAACAATTGATATGCAGATCCACGCAGGCTTTAACAGGACTGTACAAGGACAGGCCAACAATCGCATGAAGAAACGTTGAGAGACCAAACCACTTGAAGGATTTTAAACTGACCTATGAACACTACTCTACAGGCGGGCCTATAACCACTGACTCTATGGCCCGTCTGAGGCACTTTTATATATCAGCAGAAGAGGTTTTCCACACTTATTTTTTCAGACCACTGTGTGTGTTTAAGGCACTAAAGGCATTATGTTCCTCTACATGTTTGTCGTATTGTTTTCAGATCAGATTTACGGTAAGTATCTGCAGTTATAGATATTAATCGGAACTGTCTGGGGATAAATGGAAAATGATACAAACAGTATTTTTATATAGAAAGGTGATTTTTACACTTTTAAATAGTCTTTCAAACTTTGTATTCTTCTGGGCTATTCTTTTATTTGAACCCTGTCAGAAAGAGCTGGAGCTGAAGAGAGTATTAGTTGAGTGAATGAATGAGTGTAATGTTTGACATTCTGCCTGAACAGTTATTCTGTCACCACGACAATCCCTGTGGGGGCATTTCCTGTTTTTAGTGGCCGTGTCCCTCTTGTGTAAATACAATGTTAACCCATGTTTCAGCATTGACCCTACTGTATTGGCAAGGGTGTGTGTGTGTGTGTGTGTGTGTGTGTGTGTGTGTGTGTGTGTGTGTGTGTGTGTGTGTGTGTGTGTGTGTGTGTGTGTGTGTGTGTGTGTGTGTGTGTGTGTGTGTGTGTGTGTGTGTGTGTGTGTGTGTGTGTGTATGCCGCTATTATCACTGTTCAGCAAATTAGGGGTTAAATGTATAATGTTAGATTGGCGAAATGTAGCCTATGCCACTGTCGAATTAGCTATTGCTATTGACTCTTGTTCTTCTATGATGCCGATATAGCCTGTGGTATGTTTTCTACGTGAGTGGATATTAGCATCGCTCATTTACGATTCTGAATCCATGTAGTCTGTTGCTGAAAGGATGTCTATGTAATTAATTTAGACCATTTAACCATGTAGGAAAGATGAGAGTAAACTTCAAGAAACCTTTTTTCACATGTCTAGCTTGGCTTGAAGAGTAAGAGATGGCAAAGATTCATGCTTACAATGGCAGACAAGGATGTCTTTGGCTTGAAGAGTAAGAGATGGCAAAGATTCATGCTTACAATGGCAGACAAGGATGTCTTTCCTTCAAATCACTCAAGCTAGTTTAATGAAAACGTGGTTAATAGGCTCATTCATATCAACTCGCCTCCACTCTTTTTTTTACCACTGTCTACTCAACAGATGTATTTATTTTTGTTACCTTATCATATATTTTTTGTCTCGTCAAAACTATAACCTCACATGTAGAATTGTAAACATTTACAATAAAATACTTTGCAAACTAATGGCAGTGACTGTGTCTTCTAGACCTGGGGCCATATCAAGCGTCTCAGAGTAGGAGTGCCTTTTAGGATACATTTAGCCTTTTAGATCACAATAAATAAGATTACATGGACGGGGGGGGGGACCTGATCCTAGATCAGCACTTCTACTCTGAGATGCTCAATGCATTCGGTCCCAGATAGTTGTGTGCTAGTATCAGAATTATCCGACCCTCTTTTTGTGAGCAATAGTGCTCTGCATTCTTGAAAATATGGAAGTGTCTTTATCGTCCTGTGAATGATATACATTCATTTGTTTCAGGGAATACACACGCATGGGAATACACAGAGGAACACTGACCTACAGCATACTTTTATATACTGAGCTAGGCCCACTCAGCCAATCAGAATACGTTTTTCCATACAAAAGGGCTTTATTACAGGCAGAAATATGCTGGTCTCAGATGATCGCGCAGGTAAAGAAGCCGGATGTGGAGTTCCTGGGCTGGCGTGGTTACACGTGGTCTGCGGTTTTGACGCCGGCTGGACGCACTGCCAAATTCTCTAAAACGACATTGGAGGCGGCTTATGGTAGAGAAATTAACATGACATTTTCTGGCAACAGCTCTGGTGGACATTCCTGCAGTCTACATGCCAATTGCACACTCCCTCAATTTGAGACATTGTGGCATTGTGTTGTGTGACAACTGCACAGTTTGTGGCCTTTTATTGTCACCTGAAAAAGATGCACCTGTGTAATGATCATGCTGTTTGATAATCCATCCACCTGACAGGTGTGGCATATCTTGGCAAAGGAGAAATGCTCAGTAACAGGGATGTAAACAAATAAGCTTTTTGTCCGTATGGAATATTTCTGGGATCTTTTATTTTAGCTCATGAAACATGGCACTAACACTTTACATCATGCGTTTATAGTTTTGTTCAGTATAGTTTTTTAGAATATGTAATCACTGGCAATAATTAAGCCAGCAGAGCCTGCACAATGAAAAATATCAAGACTGTGACTCAATTTTGGCACCTTACCCATTTACCTTAACACTACCCTTTCTATTATTATGATTATTATGATTATTATTATTATTATATACCAGTCCTTCCAGATCAGTAACCCCCAAAGAGGTAGAGACTGAAATGTAACGGCCTACGTTTGACGTTTGGTGGGACTTCACTCCGTTGAGCTGCTGCCACCTGGTGGAGAGAATGAGAACCTTCAGTTACTCAATGAAGATATCGGTAGTATATGTTCAGAGTGCGAACTTTTCTTTCTTCAAAAAAGGGTAATTTTGTCAGCAAGACTCGTCAATTAATTCAGGCTACATGAGTGTAGACCCAATGACAATCGCCGAATGTCATTACACTGTTGGTGTTTCGTAACAGATGTCTCTTTATATTAATCAAATGGCTCGAGTGTAGCCTAGGCAGCTGATAGTGGCCGCTAGATCTAGGATTGATGTGGATTCCCGGTAATACACTCGTGGTCTCCGTGGACCGGCTAATACATAAATCATTCTCCAATCAGGCTGGTTTTTTTTATTTCAGAAAATGTAGGATGTTGCAAACCCTTGCGTAGCCTATGTATGTGCCGGTCCACGGAGGACATGAGTGTATTACCAGGAATGCACATCCAGCCTAGACAATGGGACGATTAGGAGATAGAGTTGCCACCGGGTCATTAGCAAAGCTGGGAGAAGAGGAATATTGGGACAGCTACACTAAAAGGTGGATTTCGGAGGAGGAAGAAGAGGTCGAAGAGATTGAGGAAAGCAGAGGTTGAATCTGAATTTGATGAAGATGACGATACAAAGGGAGATAGTGTGTCGAAGAAGACTGGGGTCCAGTACTTGATATGTTTCTACAACTTCATTGGAGTCCACCTGTGGTAAATTCAATTGATTGGACTGTAGCATTTAAGGTCCCCAAGAACACAGTGGCCTCTATCATTCTTTACCAAGAACCCGATGGTCACTCTGACAGAGTTCTTTATGGTAGAGTGGTCAGCCAGAAGCAACTCCTCAGTAAAAGGCACATGACAGCCCGCTAGGAGTTTGCCAAAAGGCACCTATAGGACTCTCAGACCATGAGAAACAAGATTCTCTAGTCTGATGAAACCAAGATTGAACTCTTTGGCCTGAATGCCAAGGATCACGTCTGGAGGAAACCTGGCACCATCCCTATGGTGAAGCACGGTGGTGGCAGCATCATGCTGTGGGGAAGTTTTTCCGTGGCAGGGACTGGGAGACTAGTCAGGATCAAGGGAAAGATGAACAGAGCAAAGTACAGAGAGATCCTTGATGAAAACCCGCTCCAGAAGCCTCTGGACCTCAGACTGGGGCGAAGGTTCACCTTCCAACAGGACAACGACCCTAAGCACACAGCCAAGACAACACATGAGTGGCTTCGGGACAAGTCTCTGAATGTACTTGAGTGGCCCAGCCAGAGCCCAGACTTGAACCCGATCTAACATCTCTGGACAGACCTGAAAATAGCTGTGCAGCGACGCTCCCCATCCAACCTGACAGAGCTTGAGAGGATCTGCAGAGAAGAATGGGAGAAACTCCCCAAATACAGGTGTGCCAAGTTTGTAGCGTCATATCCAAGAATACTCCAATATATAATGCCTGAACAAAGGTGCTTCAACAAAGTACTGATTAAAGGGTCTGAATAGTTATGTAAATGTAATATTTCTAATAACTTTATTATGTTTGTCATTATGGAGAAGAGGGGGGGGGGGACTATTTAATACATTTTAGAATAAGGCTATAGCGTAACAAAATGTGTAAAAAGTCCAGGGGTCAGAGTACTTTCCGAATGCACTGTATGTGGTATCAGGTTGGGTGGAAAAGATGTTGGGTACTGTTAAATGGGTGAAGGTAACCCGAAGTGGACTTGTGATATTTGTTTGTGTTTCTTCCATCCAGATGGAACAGGGGTTCCGTGCCACGCAGCTAGGGTCAAGATCTGTTACTTACTTTGGTCTTAGGAACAGGGCACCATTGAAAGGAGTGATTTCTGGGGTAGCGTTAAGTGTGAAGGTGGAGCAATTGAAGTTGAAGATTCCTGGTGTTTGTAATGCCGGCCTTTTGGTGCGACGCTGACCCTGTGGGGAGCGTGGTGAAACAGAGGCGTCACAGTCTGTCTTTAGCTGACAAAGTCATGACTCATTTTAGGATATATCAGTTATCCTTTTTTTCTGAATCTACTGTAGTGTCGCAGCAGTGTATAGGAGGGAGATTCCAAGATGTGGGAAGTATGCAGGAGGGCATGGGACAGAGGATTGTGTAGTTTCCGTGGATAAAGTCGTGTGTGTCAGCTGTTGGGATGCCCATGTTGCTGGGGATCGGAAGTGTCCGGTGCGAGAGGCAGATTGAAGTGGCCAGAGTCAGAGTAGAGCAGAAGGTGTCGTAAGTAGCGGAGGATGTTTCAATGTTGACGGATCCTGAGAGGAACCCTGTGAGTAGTAGGTCTGTGTCAGCACAGGGAGACCAACGAGTGATATATTCTTCAGTAAGGTTGACTTCTTAGCGTTCATAGGAATGGTTATCAACTGTACCGCAGAAATAGAACATGAATCACAGAAAATAGATGTTGTGGTGGCAGCTGCAGAGAACTACTTGGGTGTACGAGATTTGACTTCAGAAGATTCACAGGGTGTGTTGAGGGGTGGTGTCCCGTCCTCCCAGGCCGTTGGCATGGTGCAGGAGCAGATAGGGTGAAAGTAGTGGAATGGGATAGTGGGTTTTTAATGAATGTTGGGTTAATTGGAAGGGTGTTTTTGTATCACAGTGTAATGATTTATACTATAGTCCAGTTGGAGGTGGTAATGCAACATATTGGATGCAAACCGCAGTTAAACCCCACCGAAGGTGAAGAATCCTAGACAATAGTGCAGATCTAGAGGCCACTATCGGCGAACATGCAGAGATACCCTACTTTTTGAAGTGATTTGTTTGACAATATGATGAAAACATCATGACTGGTTGTGTTCAAGGCAAATTAAAAGGTAATAAAAAATGTTTTTACTTTACTGTTAGGCATATAGTAAAAGATTTAGAACCCCGAATGGTGGTGGTAGCATCATGCTGTGGGGATGTTTTTCAGGGACTGGGGAAAGATGAACAGAGAAATGTACAGAGAAAACCTGCTCAGGACCTCAGACTGGGGGCAAAGGTTCACCTTCCAACAGGACAACGACCCTAAGCATACAGCTAAGACAACGCAGGAGTGGCTTCGGGACAAGTGTCTGAATGTCCTTGAAGATCTCTGGAGAGACCTGAAAATAGCTGTGCAGCGACGCTCCCCATGCAACCTGACAGAGCTTGAGAGGATCTGCAGAGAAGAATCGGAGAAACTCCCCAAATACAGGTGTGCCAAGCTTGTTAAACAGGGAGGGGAGAGGAACAGGGAGGGGGGAAATACAACTGAAATGGCTCTCAGGTAATGGGTGGGTCAACTGAAATGCCTCTCAGGTAATGGGTGGGTCACTCTGTGTCCAGCGTGGCGGCTACTCTGTACGCCTGTGTTAATGAACAACAAAGAGAGCGAGAGCGGAGTACGGGGTTTCAATATTTGCTCTAAACTTGTGACGGGTGGTGTGCTGCCCGTAACCAACTGAATAAGTTGGTAATGGATAGTATTGATAGTCCCAGACAGATACGTACCCTCCAGGTGTCGCCCATCTTGACCTCAGAATGACCTATGAAAGATTATTTAATATAAAAAATATGAAAGCAGCACAAACGAAAATAATTGCAGCACAGGTGTAACCAATTCCAGGTGCCAATTGGTTGCAGCACCTGGACTGGGTAGTATTGGTGTTGAATCACCAGCCCTAATTGGTGCCTGTAGAGCTGTCCATGGTGCTGACTCCCCTTGGCCTCTCTAGCCCTCTGGAGCTGACCAAGCTCCCTACTGGCCCCCGGGTTGCCACAACACACACACAGCCAGAGTTTGAAAAGGATAATTTAATCACAACGTGTATACCCTGAAACTGACTAGTTCATGTAAAAAATGAAATAAAAATACAGCTGTATTTTTAAGTTCGCTTTATCCAATTTGATTTCATGTGGGATGAACAAAAGCACAATTTCGCAGTAAAAAAATGTCACAAGTGTGGGAGCAGCATATGTGTTCTCTCATGAGTTTGAAGTCCATTTGATGTGATTTATTCCTTCCCACACAGGGAGCAGTGGTAAGGCATCTCCGCTGGGTTTATTACCTTCATTACCACACTTATGTACAAAAAAGCATGCAGTTGAAGTAAGTTATGATGAAGTTCACAGGGTGGTGAATGTGATGGCGGCGAGCGTGACGCCCCTTTCAATAAATATCAAGGCTCTTCATTTGTATGCGGGTGACATGATGATTGGTGCTTGGCTACCAATTGACCAATAAAAATTATCTTGATCCTATCCACAATCTCATGGTGTAGGCTACCCTCTGCACTGCATCTGTAAGCTGTTGGCTAGAGCACACGTGCCAAGACCAAAGTGGGCACATTTGCTGTTTAATTGCAATCATCAACAAAGATAAAAATGGGATGGAAACATATACTTTTTTTTTCTCCATTTGGTAGGCCTAAATGAAAGGTTATACGACTTTGCTTTTTATGTGTACTACGTCATCACGCGGAGCTTTTTATCTGCAACAAGTCAGTTTAATAGAAACACACCTCTGGTAGGAGAATATGCATATTTTGTTTTAAATTCGCATGAAAATCTGTCGCAAATTGGATGGAAACCTAGCTACTGGGAGGATTGATAAAGTTTATCTCTGGTGTGGATTCTTTCATGTTCAGTTGCTTCAACCAGGTCAGTTTCAATCCACAGGAGGAGCTGTTGAAAAAGGTTTCTCGCTTGTGTGTCTTTGCTCATGCCGTTTCAGTTTCCCTAACTTCTTAAAACTCTTTTCACAATGAGAACAGTGGAAAGCCTTCTCTACTGAGTGTATTCTTTCATGTTTTTTCAGGTTACTTGATGTGGAGAAATTATTTCCACACTGGGAGCAATGGTAAGGCTTTTCTCCTGTGTGCGTCCTCTTGTGTGACTTCAGGTACCCTGATTGGGTAAAACCCTTTCCACAATGAGAGCATTGGAAAGGCTTTTCTCCTGTGTGTATTCTCTTATGATCTTTCAGGTTCCCTAACTGGGTAAAACTCTTGCCACACTGGGAGCATTGGTAGGGCTTCTCTCCTGAGTGTATTCTCTCGTGTTTTTTCAGGCTCCCTAACCGGGTAAAACTCTTGCCACACTGGGAGCATTGGTAGGGCTTCTCTCCTGAGTGTATTCTTTTATGTTCTTCCAGATGCCCTAACCGGGTAAAACTATTTCCACACTGGGAGCATTGGTAGGGCTTCTCTCCTGAGTGTATTCTTTTATGTTTTTCCAGCTGCTCTAACCAGCTAAAACTCTTTACACACTCAGAGCATTGATAGGGCTTCTCTCCTGTGTGTATTCTCGCATGTTTTTTCAGGCTCCCTAACCGGGTAAAACTCTTTCCACACTGGGAGCAATGGTAAGGCTTCTCCCCTGTGTGCGTTCTCTTGTGTTCTTTCAGGTGCCCTAACTGGATAAATGTCTTTCCACATTGAGAGCAGTGATGTGGTCTGGCTGGTTTGGACATCTCTGGGTCTGGCTCCTCTGAAGGACTCATCCCGCTTTCAGAGTGAGAGTCTGGTCTCTCTCCTGCCAAAGAAAAACAGAGTATTTAGTTAATCAGAGGGTCATTCCATGTAATTTCAGCAAGCCATGTCTTCCACCATCTCAGATTGTTCTGAAATCGTTTCTGTAGTTAGAAACAGATAAGATTAGCATTCTTTAAACATTATTTTGTTGAAATATAATTTGATCTCTAAGAAATTAGCAAAAGTTATTGGTTTTCTACCCAAAGTTGCAAAGAAAATTTTGTGATCCATTTAATAAACACAAGAGACCAACAAAATGGATAGAAGGGTGTGGTGGCAGTAGCAGTAGGCCTCTAGTGGTAAAGAATGCAAGCAACTTCAATGGCTAATTTCTCTGAACAGGGGGAAAAAACATCACCAGATTCACAGGGAATACATTACAAAAGTTGAAGAAGCTATACTCCAATCAGAGTATAGAGAACTGATAGATGATAGAACTTAAAGATGGCGCCAGCAGAGATGGCTGCATCTCGACTAGTTCTTAGGAAACTACAGTATTTTGTTTTTTTATTTACATGCATTTCGCTACATCTGCTAAACATGTGTATGTGACCAATAAAATTTGATTTGATAGTGTATAATGTTTTTTGTGGTGGGATTTGCATGGGGGGTGGGTGTCTGTGGGTGGCTATTGATCTTTTTATTGGATTCCTCATGTCTTACTCATTGTCCAAATTGGATGTTAGGTGGGGGGAATCTTGTCTAATAAGAAATGTTTGTTTTTGTTTTGAATTGCAAAACGTTTTGCCTCGGTGTGCACTAATGAATATGACCCTGAATGAAACATCCACATGATAAAACTGTCTTCCTGTGATGTTTAATCCAAATCAGATCCCTCAATAACCTGAGGCCAAGTTTATCACTATGACAAAGCCAAGCAGTGGAACAGATGAAAACCTGATGAAAAGTCTGGTATTGGCTTTATACTAACACTAACACGTAGCATATGGAATATTCTAAGACCACTACCCTTATTTTGGTAAATTAAACTAGTGTCAATAACCAAATTATATTCATACCATGTGCAGGAATTCAAATAAGCTAGCTACCTTTATCATAGAAAGTATAAAGTGCTATTTTGTATATATTTGATATTACAGTAAAACGCCAGTAGAAAGCCCCTTTTAAACCACACATTCAACAACTGCAGAGTTCTGAGACAGTACTTACCGGTGCTAATCAGATCTTCAGACTCCTCCTCCAATGTGACAGTAATCTCCCCCTCACTCACTCCAAAAACGTATTCCTCTTCCTTCACTGCGACAGCCATATCCTCCTCCTCCTCTTTCATTTCAAAAACTGCAACTACATTTCTGTTTTCCTCCTCTTTCACTTTGAAAACGTCTTTCTCTTCTTCTTTCACCGTAACAGACTCGCCCTCTACATATTTTTGGACGGTGACGACATCTTCTTCATTCTCCACTTTCACGACAGTTCCTTCCGCCGTCCAGCAGGCCTCTTCCTTAGCAGGGGGGGAGGAGCTTAGCGAGCTCATGCTCGGGGATGTTAGCTAGCTAGCGATTAGCCTAGTGCTACTTTAACCATCCAGTTAGCTGACTAACAACAACAAATACATGAACAATTATGCAATTCAAGGGGGTACGTTAACTAGTGGATACGACGGAAATGTTTCAAACATAGAGGCCCAATCACTAAAAGGGTCTAAAGAGCTCCAATATTTCGGATATGTTGGCTAGCAAGCGAACGAGGAGGTTGACTAGACGCTGTTATTGTTGTGGTTGAAGCGTCGTCCCGCCCATTAGATTATACGTCAGACTAACGCCATCACGTGAAAGACGCACGTTGCCATCTGCTGACTAGAGTGGGTAACGCAGATGGTAATTTGTATTTATTTATTTTCTGACAAAAAGTATTTCATTAAATAATAGTATTATTTAGAAACGTACAAAGTTAAGCATGTGTTAATCAGTCCAGAGTTATGGTTGCAAAGACGGGAAGAGAAAGCCAACTCAGACTATTGAGATGCACCCCAGGAATACCCAGCCAGTGATTAATTCGGGAAGCTTGTTAACCAAATACCCACGTTTTTACCTCGAATTAGTCCTTTTGAAATGTTTTCTTGTTAAACCATTCTCGCCCATATTAGGATGCTGGGTGAAAAAGAGAATACGAATGACGAAGAGGGGGAAGGTCTTCAACTTCTAAGTTCCACTGACCCTAATAAATGAAATATAATTTGCTCACTCACTACAGCTCACCATTAAAGACGGGTTTACATTTGTTAGGACATTATTATATGTACTGTATACTATGTTTGGACATTACATTTATTATATATATTTTGTCTTAGGTCAGTCAAACATCCAGTCGACATGGAGGTGCTTGGGTTGAAGAATGGCATGGAAAAATGGTTAGACTGTGGTGTCAAAATCGAGTGCTTCCCCACTGACCGGTCCCCTTCAGTCAGGAACACCATGGACACTACAGCTATCTTCTCCATGAGTTTGATACCTGGCACACTTTAAAAGGTGAGTTTGAATAATGTCTATGTTATTATTGCAATTCTAATCATCACGTTAAAAAACATGTTATTCAAATCAAATTGTATTTGTCAAATGCGCCGAATACAACAGGTGTGGTATAGCTTACTGTGAAATGCTTACTTACAAGCCCTTAACCAACAATGCAGTTTTAAGAAAATAGGAAATATAGTTAAGAAATTTACTTAATAAACTAAAGAAAAAAAATAAAGAAAAACTAAAGACACAATAAAATAACAATAACGAGGCTATATACAGGGGATACCAGTACGGAGTCAATGTGCGGGCGTATCGGTTAGTCGAGGTAATTGAGGTAATTTGTACATGTACAGTAGGTAGGTGTAAAGTGACTATGCATAGATAATAAACAGCGAGTAGCAGCAGTGTAAGTAAAAAAAAAATACTTACATTATTGAGGTATTAGCATAAAGTACTAAGCTTTCTATTCAGTGTTTTCCCACCATTATACTGTGTCCGTGCACGCACTCCAGCTGGTAATATAATTTTGGGACTTTTTTATGAATGTTACTTTTTTTGTAATTTAGTTTGTTGTAGACCTACCATAGTTTAATATTCGGTAAGGAGATTAACACTTGAAGAGAAGAGATGGAAGTCCCACCTGTATCATATACTACTCATGGACCGAAGACGGTGTGGAAAGGTGGTGCTACCATGAACAACTCACAGAGAATGAGGACCTCTGGAAGGGGTGGTTGTCAAAGGACTTGGAGGCCTACAAGGTTCTCTGTGCAATTGTCCTTTACCAGAGACTCGCGAGAGACCACTCTCAAATGTCCAGATTCAAACACATGGGTATCTTTACAAACATTCACTACAAAAAGTAAATAATTGACTGTTGCTATAGTATAACGTTTTTTTCAAGTCTAAATGTTGATAGTAAAACATATCACGTTCATGTAACTACAGGAGAACCGAAGTGTTCCACAACGCTTTGTTCAAGTACACTCCCAAAAGACCTCACTTTAAGTATCCAATTAGGGAGGCAAGGACCCACCTTGCCATCCTGGATCACAACGAAAATGTGGGACGTGCACAAGCCACTACAACTGCATAGGTATAGAACACATCACATTTCACCACACATTGTTTGGTTTTATGCCTCTTATGAACAGATTGATCCACCCCCTACTCACCTCTCCTCCCATCTACTTGCCTCTTATCACCTGTAATCATCTGTTTTTTTCTGATTCTTGAGCCAGCCCGTTCCCACTTTTTATAAAAGTTTGATTTGGTTCAAAATAATAGCATATTGACGACATCAAGTCTGAAGAGAAGACCTTTAACTTTAGAACAGGATTGGTCCAGCAGGCTGTCAAGTGGCGGGAAGATAAACAGATCATATACAAATATGGTGGCAGTGTGTTGTTGTGCAACGCCATCAATAACATGTAATGGTGGCTGTGTGCAGTGTGACTGCTATGTAGACCACCTGGAACAGCACCATTCCCTCTCAGGTGTATTCATTCCGGTAAACTCACGGGCATAGAAATCGGACTGAATAGAATAGCTTCGGAACCTCTAACCCTGGAAATTTGGTAAATTCATCAGTACACTTGCTATGGCTGCCTGTTATTGTGATGCAATCGTTTCTATGGTAATGTAGAACTAACATTCAAGTTATGCTAACTGATGTGGCTCATGTAATGTCAGTTGAGTTGATTCAACAAATCACAGCACAGATTGATGGGCATACTTCCTGCTTTTAATTCTTTTTTTGCTCCTATGGTTACAATCAGTCCACCCAAACAGTCCACCCATTATGCCGTCACTGTCTTGAATGGGAACACCCGTTATATTCAATGAGGGGATTTTATTAATTTGGCTCGGGCGCCCGGGTAGGCGTGTTTTGCATCCTGAGTGTTAGCCAGGTGCCCCGTTCAAAGGCCACGGTGAAGTCAGCTCAATACAAAAGAGACATGGAGTAATGAGTAGGATTCTGTGAGAAGATCTCAATTGCATACTCCTCGCATCCTCTCTCCTATCTCGTCTCAAAACACATTGGATGAGAAAGCCAGAAGTCCTTTGCAGTTGTTGTTGGTAAATAATGAATCTGCTAGCTTCTGAGATGAATTACTGCATCTATAAACATTTAATAGGTTACTGAAACAGCTCTATCTAGTGATTGGTAGAAGCTTGTCCTAATCCATTTTGGATTTTAAAAAGCAGAGAAATAGAGGAAGATTGAATACACTTTTGTCTGACTTGTTAGGGGAGTGGTCAATGCCGCAGTTGTTTGGAAAAAGTTTGGGGAAAATGTGTTAATGCAGTTACTAAAACAGCTGTATTGTTAGAACCACTGAATATATTTTGGTTCCGTTACCAGATTTGATTAGCAGAGAAGTAGACGAAGGTGTCATAATCTCTAACTTTTTGTCTAAATTCTTTGAAAAGTGGATTACTTTCGTCAAAAGTTGAATTGGTGTATTTACAGTGAATGGAATGTTAGAATTGATTATGTCACAATGTGGAGCATTGGAATGTTGAGGAAATCCCATGTAAGTGGATGGAGGACAAAAAGGAAATATTTCTGTATTTAATTTTCAATAAATTTGTTAACATTTCTAAAAATATGTTTGGATTTTGAAATTCTGGAGTATTGTCTGTAACAATAAAATGTGTAATAAGTCAAGGGGTATGAATACTTTCTGATGGCACTGTATTTCATTTCAAAGTTTGAAAATGGATGTAGCAATCACAGATTGCCCCTTTACAGACACACTGTAAAGTGTAGTATTACTGACCCCTTAAAGCCACAATAGATGTGAACATACTATTCCCTCTCTGTAAGAAACAAATCAGTTTGCCACCAACACAAACATAAACAATGGAGAAAAATGCCGAAAGCACTTGATTATCTATAGTGCTTGAGGAATGACACACACACACACACACACACACACACACACACACACACACACACACACACACACACGCACACACAGTTTTAAAAGGATAATTGAACCACAGAGCATTTACATTCAAGACTTCGTTATTTTCATTCTATAATTTTGGTTAGGATTGTGGCGTAACTACAATGTTGTTGATCCATCCTCAGTTTATTTCATGTCAAAACCGTGATTGAGGTCACTGTTACTATTTAGAACAAGTTCTCATGGTGTTTGTGGGGGAATTTTCTATACAGCCTCCCTATACAGCCATGGATCCGATCGAGGATCTGGTGGCATTTCGGAGAAGCCCCAGAGTTATGTATAACAATTGCTTAACACTATGGGCTACTGTAACTCCATTGGACCAGTTAGGTTCGCTACTGGAGGAGTAGGGAGAAATGACAACCGCACGACTGAATAATTTAGGAAAAGAATGCCGGCTTGTATTTTGTAAATAAAATACACTTACAAAAAATGAATCCCCTTGAGTAAACATCAATATGTGAAATGTGTACAATGAGCTCAATATGAATTAAATACATCAACAGTACAATAGACTTAGATATCGGCCATACATCCTGCCTATAGTTTACTAGGGTGCACCCAACTCTATTTTAATCTGAGGGTATCTCAGTTTTCAATGTTCAATACAAATACAATCAACATGAATCTACAGTAAACACAACCCAATTCACAAATACTGACTTATAAACCACTATGAGATGGAATCAAGTGTGAGTGAATCCTACCACACCGTATTATGGCAGTGCAAATTCAGTGTCCTCCAAAGAAAGTATGTCTTTGCATGCAAATCTTCTGATGGATGCCCTCTGTTCGGGCGGTACAATAGACGAGCCTGGGCAAATGGAAAGTACTAGTGCTTACACCTATACACAATTTCTTATAAAGTAATCTAAAACATAACAGTGTACCAAAATGGCGAATCACATTTTTTTTAAGTATGAAAACTAAAATAGTCCGCCATGCATAATTAGCATGATGATTAACGTTTGCTATTTCAATAGATGGGTAGCTGAGCTAGTCTTAATGTTAACCGCTTGTGTATCGTATACTTGGTTCAGTATGAACACGCACACCATGCTAGTGTTCTGTTTATGAAAACTCACCAAATCCTGGCATCAATATGTCTCCCAAACCGTTCACAGCAGGTTCGGCTAGATAACTGAGTGTTAATATTCGGTTCTCTTTTTAGTTCAGTTTTAACTTCTCAAGACGATTTGAAAATTTGTTTTTCTTTCATATAATGGCAGTTTAAGGGGAAATAACACTTTTTAATGCCTGTAGAGAATGCGTTGTTGGATCTTGACTAGTCGGCAGACAGGAAGCAGTAGCAGAATGTGATGCACTTCATTCTTCGCCTGGAGAAATTCCAAGAATAAGTCATTCATTTTCACTGAAAAAATCTTATAGCACTTTATTAGATGATTAGTGAAAACTGATTTACCAGAATGAATACTAATAACATCTTACAATACAGTTCAGAATAATTCAGGTTATAGATTCAGGTACAACAACACAGGAAAACAGAAAAAAATTATTGTACATTTTACCCACTCAAAATGAGGGAAATAATTATATATGCTGTCCAATAATAAAGATGGTGCTATTAAAACTTGCCTGGATCTGGTACAACTTCGCCTGAATCTGACTGACAAGTAGGCAAAACTGTTGAGTCGGTGTCTTGTATACATTTGATCACAAATGAAAAAAACATAGGATTAAAACATATCACCATAAAATTATAGGTGACAGGCACAATTATAAATAAATATCATCACCACAATCTAAATCAAATAGTAAATAGGCTACTGACTCTCAGAGGGGATTGATTGTGTTGATGGTTCCCCTTCAGTGGCAGCAGCATCTTCTTTGCCTCTCCCCAAACATTTCTTGAGAACATCTGTCATATTTAGTTGCAAAATAATACATTCTAAAGTGCAAGTGTTCAGAACACTTCAGACACTCCGCAACTAACCAGCTCACCGCTGCAATTTTCTCTGCAACATTTTAAAACCATTTCGTCTCGAAATATTGATCTAATCTGGCCTTAAGGTTCCACTTCCACCCTTTGCCCACTGCCTGAGCACATGCTATGTATTTACTGCTACTCTAGTTTGGGTTTAGCTAGTTAGCTAGCTTAGCGTGCTACATTTCAAATAGCTAAAACAACAGATGCTTTTAAAAATGTCCATAAAAAACTATACTTATGTATTGTTTCTTCCTGATCTTTCCTCTTTCTTCTATATTGTTCCCCGATGGCTTCGATGTTTTCATGAGAACAGAAGACAGAAAATGTTCAATGGATAAACTGTCAGCTGATGCGCGCCCTCGGCTCACCCACCGTCCACAACTGGCCCCGCCCTCCCTCCCTCACCTCCCTCCCTCACCCACCTCCCTCATCTCACCTCCCTCCCTCCCTCCCTCCCTCACCTCCCTCCCTCACTCACTCACCTCCCTCCCTCCCTCACCTCCCTCACTACCATCTCCTCCAGTCAGTAATATCATTTCACTGTCAAAAAGACACTGACCACGTTCACTTGTGCACAATATTCCGGATAGTAGCTCATATTCTGCTTAAGGTTTGATATCCAGTTCACGTTTATCTCTGTATCCATGAATAAACAGAATATTCCTAGTTTAAACTAATATGGGTTAAATGGGATAGTAACTGAAATATGGACCCTGACTGTAGGCCTATAAACGCTAACATGTAGAGTAATATAATATTATCTCCTGCAGAATTATGCATTTCTTGCAGTAAAATGATACAACACATGTACAGTTGAAGTCGGAAGTTTACATACACTTAGGTTGAAGTCATTAAAACTCATTTTTCAACCACTCCACAGATTTCATGTTAACAAACTATAGTTTTATCAAGTCGGTTAGGACATCTACTTTGTGCTTGACACAAGTAATTCTTACAACAATTGTTTACAGACAGATTATTTCACTTATAATTCACTATATTACAATTACAGTGGGTCAGAAGTTTACATACACTAAGTATGGCTTTAGAAGCTTCTGATAGGCTAATTGACATCATTTGAGTCAATTGGAGATGTACCTGTGGATGTATTTCAAGGCCTACCTTCAAACTAAGTGCCTCTTTGCTCGACATCATGGGAAAATCAAAAGAAATCAACCAAGACGTCAGAAAAAAAATGTCAGACCTCCACAAGTCTGGTTCATCCTTGGGAGCAATTTACAAACGCCTGAAGGTACCACGTTCATCTGTACAAACAATAGTACGCAAGTATAAACACCATGGGACCACGCAGCCGTCATACCACTCAGGAAGGGGACGTGTTCTGTCTCCTAGAGATTAACATACTTTGGTGAGAAAAGTACAAATCAATCCCAGAACAAAAGCAAAGGACCTTGAAAAGATGCTGGAGAAAACAGCATCTTTTATATCTATATCTACAGTAAAACAAGTCCTATATTGACAGCAAGGAAGAAACCACATCTCCAAAACCGCCATAAAATAAACAGACAACGGTTTGCAACCCACAGTCGTGGGTGAACAGGAAGTATAGGAGGGGACTATGCACGCACCTCTGAGGGACCCCTGTGTTGAGGGTCAGCATGGAGG
Source organism: Thymallus thymallus (assembly GCA_023634145.1). Classification (NCBI taxonomy): domain Eukaryota; kingdom Metazoa; phylum Chordata; class Actinopteri; order Salmoniformes; family Salmonidae; genus Thymallus; species Thymallus thymallus. Next base: position 44,399,194 of record CM042388.1, read on the forward strand.
ATGTGTTGTTGCCTACCCTCACCACCTGGGGGCGTCCCATCAAGACTTCCAGGATCCAGCTGCAGAGGGAGGTGCTCAGTCCCAGGGTCCCTAGCTTAGCGATGAGATTGGAGTGCACCACAATGTTGACACAATGCAAATAGCCCGGGTAGGCATTTGATTAGCTGTTCAGGAGTCTTATGGCTTGGGGGTAAAAACTGAGAGACTCTATTTGTGGGTACACTGCTGATAGATTGATTTTGTTTTGTTTCCTTCTCATCTCTCTCTCTCTCTCTCTCTCTCTCTCTCTCTCTCTCTCTCTCTCTCTCTCTCTCTCTCTCTCTCTCTCTCTCTCTCTCTCTCTCTCTCACTAATTTGGTAAACAGCTGAGCTGATGGATGGGGCTTGAAAAATGTAACCACTCTCAAATTCATAGAGAGAGCTATGGATGCAAGGACTGCCCATCCATATAATAGAAATGATCGTTTTAACCATGTTTTGAGGCTATGCAGTGTTTGTTTACAATTACATTGTTTACAAACAATGGGGGGGGGGGGGGAACGTTTGGGTTCTGATGGGGTACGATAGTTGAATCAAGCTCATGTGTCATTCGTTCATATGCAGCGTTTACCATGACTGCAGTCTTCACGAACACGGGAACATCGCACTATAGCACTGAACTTCCGTGATCGTCACAGAGTCATCTTCACGGGAGTACTGCAGCCAAACATGATCTATTTACTGACTAACAATGGGAATAAATGTCCGCAAATGCGGAAGGCAGGCAGGAGGAGGCATGATCAGGCGAAAACATTCTAGCCAATTAGAGGGCAGATACACATTTGAACAACAGACACAACAGTTTTACTGAAAGTTGCCGGAATGCGTCCAATTATATGAGTACATTCGTAACAACTTAAGCATTACTGAACTTCTGTTCGATCAAATAAGCCTCACCTAGCACATTAGCAATGACATTTTATGTTAACCAAATTTGACACTCTCTCATTGACCTCCATAAAAAAAATCCTAACCTGGAGAGATTGAACGAGATCTTACACACTTACAAATTCATAACATATTGTACAAATTGGAATGCGTAACATATTTTATGAATTGCAGGTTTATTTTTGTAATTTTTTTCCGGCAGGACGTAACTGGGGCGGAGTCAAGCTTCTTTTGTCACCTCTTCTTCTCTGGCACAGCTCATTGTCTTCCTACAGGTGGAGTCACTCCCACGTGACGCACTTCCTTCGTCACGATATCTGACGTAAGACAATGTGCAAAGCTAACTCAACAGCTAATAGCTTTTCCATGAGCAACATAACTCCATTATGTGCCCATAGACACAAGACATTTCGTCAGCCACACAAAACGCATAGAGGCAACAGTTCAGAAATCCCTGAGGCAATATCAGGCACTTCACAGTAGCTTTTGTAGGCTCACTGACCATTGTCTGGTGTAGGAGAGTGGGATGTTTACAGTGGTTATGAGACAGGTCACTTTGAAATGATAGAATGCTGAAGTGTATGTGTAGTAGACTGTTGTTGTGTAGTAGGCATTGTTGATGCTGTCATGTTATTACCATGAACTGACATTTACTGTGCTCAACATTAGATACATTGACTGTGTAAATGGATATAAGCCTACTGCTTTCAGCAGCCTCTCTATGGAAAATTATTATTATCCACTTCCAATACTTCTGTAAAGCATTATGCATACTTCTCTTTGCAGTTGTATGAGCCATTTGCTGTCTGGTGTGTTAAGACCTTTAGAGTGTTTCCCTTCTTGATGTAAAGTGACTAGATATCTGAAAATCACCTCTCCTCTCCAGTGTTTGGAAATGGCATAGCTGTCACCATGACGATAATGATTTCTCACCTACACTCTTAGAAGTGAAGGTGTCTGAAAGAACCTTTTGGGTTGTCACACCAGCGGAACCTTTTCCAGTTGAAAAAGGTCTGTGATGGGAGGGGTTACATTTTGAACCTTTTGTAGAGATGGCAGCCTATCAGATTGGAGATGTGGCTTATTGGAGGCGTGGCTTTGAGATAGTTATTTTTGGTCACACATTAGGGTAAATAATATAATATGAACAATTGCTGATTACATACTGTAATAATGTGGTAACTATTCCAACTTTGTGATTTGCATAGACTATTGAGGAATTCATATACCTCGTTTAGCCTCATTCAAGCTACAGTGAGTGAGTGTGTGTATGTGGGTGTCCATATGTCAGTGTAAGGGTTTCGATTGTGTAGTGGCCTTTTCTCATACTAATCTTCAAATGGGTTTCCATGATGAACAGTTAACTATGTCACACCTGATGAAACTTAATTCAGACTTGAACCCCGGCTCCCAACCATGTCTTTCTGTTATGAATCATCCCCATGGTTCCCATAATGATTCAAGGTATTGGCAGCAGGGGGTGTGGTTTAAGGTGAGTGCTTTGTGGAAAGGAAATGGGTCAGAGACCAATAACGGAAAGCTCTCCTGCTCTCCATTTTTAGCCATTAACAATGTTGCCATTCAGCAATAAACTCAGGGACGCAGCAACAGTCTTCTTTGCCTGTGGTAATGAGGTCACCAAAAGTCAAAGGTTAAAAGTAATGTGCTGAAAATGGAACAAATGAATGACAACAATGGAACAGCGCATAAATACATTTTCCAGAGAAAATATATGAAAAGGCATTTCATGAAATCATAATGTAAAATTCAGCTGTATAACAGTCCATCAATCAGAGAAGCTATAAAGAGGTAAGTAGAACTGGCCTCAGTCTCAGTGCTTTGGCTGTTTGAGGTAATCATGATCCGTTGTAATCGGTCTCCTCACTCCTGAAGGACAGTGTATGTGTGACAGGTGAGGAAAACTACTGCACCTGTCTGTCAATAAGGAGTGTGTTTCAGGAGCGAAGGAGCGTTGCACCGTCATCTCAAGGTAACACACACGTCCCACACTGAAGCCGATTGCAAAACAGGTACCATCTCACAACCCTGACACACCCCACTGGGCACAGATATCAATTCAACATTGATTCAACCAGTGTGTGCCCAGTGGGACAGTCCGCTCAGAATATTGATCACTTGCTTGATCAAGATGAGAAATAATGACTGTATAAAATAAATAATTAAAATACTGAGCTATATTGTATGCAAAAAAAATGGGAAATTATATTATTTTATACTAATACAATACAAGAAAAATCTATTTTTAAACAAGTAATATTTTTGTTTCTCAAAAAGGTAGGATTCACAAATAATTGTCACCCCTGTTTTCAATACCTTTCAATACCTCACCTTGCCAGGATAAGGGGACTGAGCCAATAAAAAATATATGTTTTATGAGTTGGGGAACGCATTGGGAGGGATCTTAGACCATTCCTCCATACAGAATCTTTCCAGAGTCTTGATAGGAGTGAATGTAAGAGTGTGTGTGTGTGTGTGTGTGTGTGTGTGTGTGTGTGTGTGTGTGTGTGTGTGTGTGTGTGTGTGTGTGTGTGTGTGTGTGTGTGTGTGTGTGTGTGTGTGTGTGTGTGTGTGTGAGTGAGTGAGTGAGTGAGTGAGTGAGTGAGTGAGTGAGAGAGAGAGAGAGAGTTGTACAGTAAGCAAATTGATGTGTCACAACAGAGTCTATTCAAATAGCAGCATTTAAGTGAATGTGTCATGGCATTTTCATCACCAGGTTTTTCTCCTGGTTCGAGATATACAGTGGCAAGATAAAGTATGTGAACCCTTTGGAATTTCCTGGATTTCTGCATAAATTGGAATTCATCTAAGTCACAACAATAGACAAACACAGTCTGCTTAAACTAATAACACACAATTATACGTTTTCATGTCTTTATTGAACACACAGTGTATACATTCACAGTGTAGGGTGGAGAAAGTATGTGAACCCTTTTGGACCATTCCTCTTTACGTAACTGTTCAAGTTCAGCAATATTCTTGGGATGTTTGGTGTGAACCGCTCTCTTGAGTTTATGCCACGGCATCTCAATCTCAATTTACTTCTGTGTTTCGGGTCTTTGTCCTGTTGCATCACCCAACTTATGTTAAGCTTCAATTGGCGAACAGATAGCCTTACCTTCTCCTGAAAAATGTCTTGACAAACTTGGGAATTATTTATTCCATCGATGATAGCAAGCTGTCCAGGCCCTGAGGCAGCAAAGCAGCTCCAAACCATGATGCTCCCTGCACCATACTTTACAGTTGGGATGAGGTTTTGATGTTGGTCTGCTGTGCCTTTTTTTCTCCACACATAGTGTTGTGTGTTCCTTCTAAACAACTCATCTTTAGTTTAATCGGTCCACAGAATATTTTTCCAGTAGCGCTCTGGAAAAGCCAGGTGCTCTTTTGCGAACCTCAGACGTGCAGCAATGGTTTTTTTTGGACAGCAGTGGCTTCTTCCGTGGTGTCCTCACATGAACACAATTCTTGTTTGGTGTTTTATGTATCGTATACTCGTCAACAGAGATGTTAGCATGTTCCAGAGATTTCTGTAAGTCTGTAGCTGTATTCTTAACCTCAATTAGCATTCTGCGCTGTGCTCTTGCAGTCATCTTTGCAGGACGGCCACTCCTAGGGAGAGTAGCAACAGTGCTGGACTTTCTCCATTTCTAGACAATATGTCTTACCATGGACTGATGAACATCAAGGCTTTTAGAGATACTTTTGTAACCCTTTCCAGCTTTATGCAAGTCACCAATTCTTAATCTTAGGTCTTCTGAGATCTCTTTTGTTCGAGGCATGGTTCACATCAGGCAATTCATCTTGTGAATAGCAAACTCAAATTATGTTTTTTACAGGACAGGGCAACTCTAACCAACATCTCCAATCTCGTCTCATTGATTGGACTCCAGGTTAGCTGACTCCTGACTCCAATTAGCTTTTGGAGAAGTCATTAGCCTAAGGGTTCACATACTTTCTCCAACCTACACTGTGAATGTTTAAATTATGTATTCAATATATAGAAGAAAAATGTAGGCACACTGTGTTTGTCTATTTTTGTGACTTAGATGAAGATCAGATCGAATGTTATGACCAATTTATGCAGAAATCCAGGTAATTCCAAAGGGTTCACATACTTTTTCTTGCCACTGTACTGTTCAAGTCGAGATACAGTGCACTGAGAAACTAAATGGTCTGAATATTTCAAAAACTCCACCAGGTATTCATTTTCACACCAATACCTTGACATCTCACTGTACCCAAAATGGAGTTCAATTTAGGAGTTATTTCTAAAGTGGGATAATTTACCATGGATATGCATGATAAATAGCATTGACACTTCCCCAAACATCAGGTGGAAGTTTCCCTAGTATGAGGACTCTCCTCTCCCGCTGAATCTGGTCTTAATCGAGTCTTAATGTCACAAGATATGGCTGTTAGTCAAGGCTATGGTAGGGAAGGCTATGGTAGTGCTTCAGTTTTACCCTTCATCTTCGCCATGCCTCCCCTCAAATGGATTTACAGAGTAGAAAGAAATAGTTCATTATTTCCGTCCACTTAGCTGTGGGGACGTGACATGTTTCCATTAGGAATTGGCCCTGTCACTCCAGTGGTATTTTGGTTCCGTTTTGGCCACTGTGGTTTTTGCAGCGCTCTGTGTCTAGGCTCGGTATAGGCCTAGTGTTTGTCATGACAACCAATTATCCACTGCAAAAGCAGCGGGGCTAATTAAGGGAATTACGTGGTGAAAAAAATGTGTGCATGTGACTATGCCTCTGTCTGTGAGAGAAAGAAAGATAGAGTGTGGTGTGTGTAGGTGCGTGTGTGTGTGTGTGTGTGTGTGTCTGTATCTGTGTGTGTATTTGTGAACCTGCATGTGATGGTGTCAGTGTGTGTGCATCATGCATGTTTGGTGTGCCGATGTGTGTGCTTGTGTAGCTGTGTCTTAAGAGGCAGTGTAGCCTGTATGATCAGTATAGTGCACCCTAACTTAACTACATACTATATAGGGCGCCTGTGTGGTGCAGCGGTCTAAGGCACTACATCTCAGTGCTAGAGGTGTCACTGCAGATACCCTGGTTCAAATCCAGGCTGTATCACAACCAGACGTGATTAGGAGTCTCATAGGGCAGCGCACAATTGGCTCGGAGTTTTGCCGGTGTAGGCCGTCATTGTAAATAAGAATTTGTTCTTAACCGACTTGCATAGTTAAATAAATCAAAGGGTGGCTACTTTGAAGAATCTCAAATATAAAATATATTTTGATTTGTTTAACACTTTTTTGGTTACTACATGATTCCATATATTTTATGTCATAGTTTTGATGTCTTCACTTTTATTCTACAATGTAAAAAATAGTGCAAATAAAGAAAAACACTTGAATGAGTAATATTCCAAACTTTTGGCCCCCAGTGTATACATAATGAGCCAAAGCCCAATGCAGTTGCTAAATTCCCAATCTGGCCCTCCCACCATCATGGCACCTAATCATCCCCAGCTTCCAATTGGCTCATTCATCCCCCTCCTCTCCCCTGTAACTACCCACCAGAGCGTTGCTGTAAATGAACATGTGTTCTCAGTCAACTTACTTGGTAAAATAAGGGTTAAATTAATACAAAATTAAATTAACATTCAAAGGCAACGCTGTGCTTTGTTGCTATGGATATTTCAATTGTAAAAAATTCTGAACTGACTGCATTGTTATTTAAACATGGTTGCACCCTGCTGGGACACCATTACTACTCCTCTGAACTGTGGAGAGTGATGTATAGCACAGGAACTCTAAACAGAAGCCACGGTGGTTTCATTTAAGAACATTTTTCACCCAAATCAATGAATGTGTTCCATTAGCTTCAAAACTCTGTCGTACAGTGAGCTTGTTGCCAGGCTGCCGCTGACAGTACCGAGGTCCAGTACAGCTACTCATTAGGAGAAACATCCTCTCGTCTCACTGAGGTGTCTAATGTCACATCCTGGGTGACAGCTAGGCATGCACTGATGAACAGGCACAAGAAATACAACACAACACACACACACACACACACACAGAAAGCCTAGGCAATCATTAGTGTGTTTTGATATGCCCCATAACGCATGTTACGTCATCACTGCATCTTTCACATAGGCTTCCAAATGAATTAAATAATACCTGCAAACTATGCTGAAACACCTCCAACAATCTAGGTGTTAAAGTAGCCTATAGAATCTTATGTCACAATATCAGCACCAAACCCTTCCTGTTCCATCTGTATGAGTAAACCTTGTGTCCCTGGGTATTCTGATGTTCATTTACAGAGTCTATTGCATGGCAGTTTATGGATGAGCTGGGTTTGTTAAGCCTAATGGTCCTTGTATTGATTGGCTTGTGTATCCTTCCCCATCTCAGCCAGGGAGTGAGCGATGAGATCCTTATTCAACATCTCCAGACCTTAGTTGTATTGGCCTCCTTGTAATGTATGGTTTGTTTGAAACGCCGTTATATCCCTCTGTGTTTGTGTGTCCGTTTAACAAGGGGATGATGAATCTTTAAATGAGTTATTGAATAGATTATACTGTATCTCTGCTCTAACATAAATTGGACTGAATATACCCAATACAGTTCATTGTTGGCTTATTTTCTTTTTGTTTGTTTTTCTGGACAATGCAGGGTCTCTTATATTAACTCCAAAAGTCTGAAGCTGTGTTCAAATACTCGTACTAACCTCACTAACTGTAATATTAGTCAGGTGAATTGAGCGTATAGTATGCTTATTGGTCATAGTATGGATATGTAGTTAGTATGCCAAAAGTTCCCGGGAGTCCTACCAAATTCGCCAAAATACGAAGTATACATTCACTGGACCGTGGACCATTCCTCCATACAGTATACCGAAATCCGTCGAGAGCGGACACAAATTCATTGCTTTAACTAATTATGACCAATTCTAAGAAAATGTTGAGCAATGTAATAAATGTATGACTTTAAATAAGTTACGTTATGTTTGTTACAAATGACAATTAGTTAGCTACGCTATCCTTACGCACCGCATAGCATTACAGCAGTATGTACCGGTATGTTAGCTAGCTACCTAAGATATATATAGATAGGTAGGTAGGTAGGTAGGTAGGTAGGTAGGTAGGTAGGTAGGTAGGTAGGTAGGTAGGTAGGTAGGTAGGTAGGTAGGTAGGTAGGTAGGTAGGTAGGTAGGTAGGTAGGTAGGTAGGTAGGTAGATACATGATACATAGAGCAGCAGCATGAAAAAGTATAAAAATACAAGAAGTCTGGAGTAAAAAGACATTGTATAGTATGGGTGGATGGCTGAATATGTACACTATACATTGGTGCATGGTTAACTATACTATACAGGTCGATGGCAGAGAGATACTTAAATAACTTAAAATGCGTATTTTATACAACACGTGCAGAATAACTGATGAATTCACGAATGCTCAACACTCGTTGACTATGGCCGGTGTCAGTAAAGTCGGCAAAAAAAAAAAGTAATTATATTGTCGTCAACAGCACAGTTACAGTCAAAATAATCAGTGAGGTGTTCTCTCACTTGTGTCTGGAAGTAGCAAGCCAACGTTAGCCATTTAGCTTAGGTGCTTGACTGCTGTTGAACGCTCGGATCAACCCTACTCCTCAGATCAACCCTACTCCTCAGATCAACCCTACTCATCAGATCAACCCTACTCATCAGATCAACCCTACTCATCAGATCAACCCTACTCATCAGATCAACCCTACTCATCAGATCAACCCTACTCCTCAGATCAGCCCTACTCATCAGATCAACTCTACTCCTCAGATCAACCCTCCTCCTCGGATCAACTCTACTCATCAGATCAACCCTACTCCTCAGATCATTCATACTCCTCAGATCAACCCTACTCATCAGATCAACCCTACTCCTCAGATCAACCCTACTCCTCAGATCAACCCTACTCCTCAGATCAACCCTACTCCTCAGATCAACCCTACTCCTCAGATCAACCCTACTCCTCAGATCAACCCTACTCCTCGGATCAACCCTACTCATCAGATCAACCCTACTCCTCAGATCAACTCTACTCCTCAGATCAACTCTACTCCTCGGCTAGAACGTCCAGTGTGCGCTCTGAATGCTCCGAGAGCAAAAAGCTCCGAATTTACAAATGGACTACAAATCTGACAATCTGGATTTACAAATGCCCAGAGCGCACTCTGGCACTCCAGATTTAATTTACAAACACACCCGAAGTCATAAAATGTTTAGCTAGTCATTTGTTACAAGCTAGCAAGAGGTTGCATAGCAACAGCATCAACTTCCGGTAGACAGGCGAAGCTCTAGTACACTCAACTGATACCGTTTGTTTATAGTATACTCAAAATAAACTAATAATATGTAGTATATACTCATTAAGTATGTAGTATACAGTATGTTAGTATGGGTATTTGAACACAGTTTAAGCCTTTGGGGGGCTGGATTCTACTATGCTAACATATGGCACTTTTTAAGATGGTCATACCATGGATCATTTAACTATTATTATTTGATAAAATATTTAATTTTACTACTATAGACCATAGAAAAGTATTGAATAACACATGCATAAATGGTAAAAAAGACAGTAAAAAAATTAATAATAAGGAATACGGTTTTAAAGTGTCTGCCCTATATTTAGGAGATATAAGAAAGCTCAATAAATATTTTAGTTTTTTGGACATATATTTAACCCCTTTTTTTGTTGGCACAAAACTACCTCCATACTTCCATTCAGTCTCATTTTTCCATAGTGGGATCATATTAGTTAGTAGGCCAAACCGTTTGGACGCTACAGACGTTTACAGCGTGGAAGTCTGATGCGGTGGATTGAGACGCAGCCCCTGCAAAAAAAAACATATATAGTTAGCTTAAATTGACATATTTTTGTATTATGCTATTTAAATTGACACACAGGTGTGTCAATAGACTCTTAAGGATTTAAATCGAGGAGCCAATATAAAAGGCCTAACAATTGCAGACTGGGAGATTGGTCAGCATTCTCTACACAGACTTAAATGTAACAAAATAAGTCATTTGAAAACCATGGCCAAAATACGTATATTCGATAGGTAAAACGTTTATAGTGGCAGTTGTTCAATAGCACTAAATATAGGACTCAAAAGAATAGCAAAAAGTGCAAAGTAATATACACTAAGTATACAAAACATTAGGAACACTTTCCTAATATTGAGTTGCACCCTGTTTTGCCCTCAGAACAGCCTCAATTCATCAGAGCATGGACTCTTCAAGTTGTCGAAATCATTAAGGGATCATAGCGTTCACATGTATTCACCTGGTCATGGTGGAAAGAGCAAAGTATTCCTAATGTTTTGTACACTATATATACTATAGTCTGTGGTGTGTAAAGATAGGCAAACAGACACTGCACTTGACACATTTATGAAATTGCTAATTCCAGTTACTAATAAGCATGCACCCATTAGGAAAATGACTGTATAAACTGTAAAAATGTACTATTATTTTTTTTAAACTTTTATTTAACTAGGCAAGTCAGTTAAGAACAAATTATTATTTACAACGACGGCCTACCCCGGCCAAACTCGGTCGATGCTAGGGACTCCCAGTCAAGGCTGGTTATGATACAGCCTGGATTGATGAGGAATTTAAAAAATTGTATGGTTGAGAGGGATGAGGCAAAAGGAATGGCAAATAAGTCTGGCTGTACAACTGACTGCATATTGAGAAATCATGTGACTAAACTGAATAAAAAGAAGAAACTACACTATGAAACAAAGATAAATGACATAAAGAATGATAGTAAAAAGCTTTGGAGCAACTTACATTTTGGGAAAAAAGGCAAACTCAGCTCCATCATTCGTTGAATCAGATAGCTCATTCATCACAAAACCAACTGATATTGCCAACTACTTTAATGATTTTTTGGCAAAGAATTTGCAAACTTAGGCATGACAGACAACAAACGTTGACACTACACATTCAAGTATATCTGACCAAATTATGAAAGACAAGCATTGCAATTTTGCATTCCATAAAGTGTGTGTGGAAGAGGTGACATTTTTTTTGTTGTCTATCAACAATGACAAGCCACGGGGTCTGACAACTTAAATGGAAGATTACTGAGGATAATAGCAGACGATATTGCCACTCCTATTTGCCATATTTTGTGTGCCCCCAGGCTTGGAGGGAAGCAAAAGTCATTCCGCTGCCTAAGAATAGGAAAGCCCCCTTTACTGGCTCAAATAGCCAACCAATCAGCCTGTTACCAACCCTTAGTAAACTTTTGGAAAAAATTGTGTTTGACCAGATACAATGCTATTTTACTGTAAACGTTCAGCATGCTTATAGGGAAGGACTTTCAACAAGCACAGGACTTACACAAATTACCGATGTTTGGCTTAGAAAAATGTATGATATTCCATGGCTTTACACAGAGGACGTTCTTTAATGGAAGCCTCTCCAACATAATCCAGGTAGAATCAGGAATTCCCCAGGGCAGCTGTCTAGACCCATTACTTTTTTCAATCTATTCTAATGACATGCCACTGGCTTTGATTAAAGCCAGAGTGTCTATGTATGAGGATGACTCCACCCTATACATGTCAGCTACTACATCGACTGAAATGACTGAAACACTTAACAAAGAGCTGCAGTTAGTTTCAGAATGGGTAACAAGGAATAAGTTAGTCCTAAATATTTCCAAGACTAAAAGCATTGTATTTGGGACAAATCATTCACTAAACCATAAACCTCAACTAAATCTTGTAATAAATCATGTGGAAATTGAGCAAGTTGAGGTGACTAAACTGCTTGGAGTAACACTGGATTGTAAACTGTAATGGTCAAAACATATTGATACAACAGTAGCTAAGATTATATCAATAATGGAGATCCAGCTAATGGGGATCCATAATAAATACAAATACACTGAATGTACAAAACATGCTCTTTCCATGTTATAAACTGACCAGGTGAATCCAGGTTAAAGCTATGATCCCTTATTGATGTCACCTGTTCAATCCAATTCATTCAGTGTAGATGAAAGGGAGGAGACAGGTTAAAGAAGGATTTTTAAACCTTGAGACAATTGAGACATGAATTATGTATGTGTGCCATTCAGAGCATGAAAGGGCAAGACAAAATATTTAAGTGCCTTTGAAAGGGGTATGGTAGTAGGTGCCAGGCGCACTGGTTTGAGTGTGTCAACAACTGCAACGTTGCTGGGTTTTTCATGCTTAACAGTTCCCCATGTGTATCAAGAATGGTCCAGCCAACTTGACATACCTCTGGGAAGCATTGGAATCAACATGGGCTAGCGTCCCTGTGGAACGCTTTCAACACCTTGTAGAGCCCATGCCAGACAAATTGAAGATGTTCTGACGTCAACTAAATATTAGGGAGGTGTTCCTAATGTTTTGTACACTCAGTGTACATTGGAGAGCTTATAGTGTTGTCTACCATCCAGTGCTAGCCCGTGACCAGGTCAGGTAGACCCTGAGACACAGAGAGGCAGTGACCAGCAGAGGCTAAATTAGTGCACACTCACACACACACACACACACACACACACACACACACACACACACACACACACACACACACACACACACACACACACACACACACAAACCTGCAGTAACGCAAGGCGTGTGTGAAAACAAAGTGGGGACAGCTCCTCAGATGTAGCTACATTAGCTACAATGTTTCACTGGTGGCACATACATTATGACATTGTATTATTGTATTAGACTGTATCTCACAGCTGAAATGCAAAGGGAATGTTATTTATCTTCCTAACCTCTTTCTCATTTTCCATAATTTCAGCTTTCTGTTCCCTCCGTCCACATGATTATCAGTGGTACTAAAAGCTTGTCTTATCATCATACCTACAGCATCGTCATAGAAAACAATTATTCTCCATCCCTGACTGTATCCCAGTAGCCTGTTTCAGCCATGTGGACTCTCAGTTCTTATTTATGAAAAATACCTGCTGTTTACTTTCCTAATGGACTGTGCTCTGTGACTGCCTGGCTATATGTGGCGATACTTGAGAGAGAATGGACGGCTTGGAGATACAATATCTTACCATCAGGTGAAAAGACCATCACAGCCCACACACACACATACATAATGTGCATGATGCTTTGTGGTGATTGTGTGATGCAGTACCACCATCATCCTGTTTCCTACTTTCTTCAGAGCTCCCTCTCACATTATCAATTAGCCGCATGGCAGAATGTACACTGTGTATACCGTATAAGCTAATGATGAGACTTTGGGTAATGTAAATAGAACCTGTCCAGACCCAGTGTTAATTTGGCTTTGTTTAGCTGTGTAATCATTGTATTAGCCAAGTGCCTTCGGAAAGTATTCAGACCCTTTGACTTTTCCCACATTGTGTTAAGTTACAGCCTCATTCTAAAATTGACCAATCTGCACACAATACCCAATAATAACAAAGCAAAAACAGTTTTTTAGAAATGTTTGCTAATTTATTACAAATAAAAAACGGAAATATCACATTTACATAAGTATTCAGACCCTTTACTCTGTACTTTGTTGAAGCACCTTTGGCAATGATTACAGCATTGAGTTATCTTGGGTTTGACGCTACAAGCTTGGCACACCTGTATTTGGGGAGTTTCTACCATTCTTCTCTGCAGATCCTCTCAAGCTCTGTCAGGTTGGATGGGGAGCGATGCTGAACAGCTATTTCGGGTTCAAGGATCTTGACCGGTCCCAAGGAGAATATCTAAGGGAGATGTTCTCGGGATTAGTGGAGCAATGCCGACAGCATTGGGAGGAGGACGGTGACAAGGCGAAGCTGGAGGGTATGGTGCCCGACGTGTACATCCCCAGTCACAGAATACCAGCCTCCCGCACCGGACCTCCAGTTTCCGCCTTGAATCCGGTACGTCCTGTGTCCTCTTCCCGCACCAGATCTCCAGTGCGTAGCACTAGTCCAGCTTGTACAGGGACAGCCTACAGCAACTGGTATCTTAGGTATATGTCCCGTTCGATGTCTCCAGTGCCGGCTCTCCACACCCGACGTCCAGAACATGCGCCCAGCCCGGTGCCTCAGTGCCGGCCCCACACACCAGACCCCCGGTGTGCCTCCCCAGCCCGGTAAGCCCTTCGGATTTAAGTATAGTTTTGTATGACTGAAGCCTTATTGAGAGCTCTAATGCATTCATATTTAATAATTTATGGCTTCCAAATTCATATTTGTTGTATAAATAGGCCCGTTGGATTTTGTCTGGATTACCATTCCAAATAAAATGTATTATTATTTATTTTTGGACTAAGTAGAAGCAGGTGTCGCTTGCTTTGTGGCTAGGGCTGTAAAGCATACACATGTACGCACGCACACGCATACACACACACACATACACCTTGCAGTCTGGTAATTGGCCATAAGGCCTAGGGTTGTTGCGGTTGACCTATCCGTTAACTAGGTGGGTGCGTTGGCATGACAGTGCCTTTTTCAGTGGCAGAGGACCTCATCCAGCTCAGAGTTAATTAGGAGAAAAAGGCTTGGCTAATTACAGCTGGGTCTGGTGTTCAGACTCAAAAGTGCTTGAGCTTGGCATGTGGGTGCACTGGGTATTATCCACTGCTAATGGCAATTAAAACAGACCACTAGCGACCCTGACGCATACCCTACCTTGTGACAATGGGTGGCATCACCTTCCACCATCATTTTACAATGCTTTGTAGTATATAATTGAATCATATGATACACAATGATTATATATGAATGCTAAGGATATAGAGCATTACCGCCCAAATAAGATGGACGACAACACTGTAGGCTATATAGAAGCCTCTCCACACACGTTCATCTGCCTGTCTTTATGAGGTTAAATGAGGTTTTCTCTTGAAGATACACTCCACATTTACAGTGAATTAGCCACAGTTAATCAAATCTGACCGAATAATTGTCTTTAACTGTTTATAGTAATTGTCTTTTATATTAACTGTCATTCTTCCCATTTTTCTATTTTTTCTCTTTGTCTCTCTCCTTCTCTCTCTCTCTCACCCTCTGTCTCTCTCTCTCTCTCTCTCTCTCTCTCTCTCACCCTCTGTCTCTTCTCTCTCTCTCTCCCTCTCCCTCTGTCTCTTCTCTCTTCTCTCTCTCTCCCCCTCTCTCTCTCTCTCTCTCTCTCTCACCCTCTGTCTCTTCTCTCTCTCTCTCTCTCTCTCTTCTCTCTCTCTCTCTCTCTCTCTCTCTCTCTCACCCTCTCTCTCTCTCTCTCTCTCTCTCTCTCCCTCTGTCTCTTCTCTCTTCTCTCTCTCACCCTCTCTCTCTCTCTCACCCTCGGTCTCTTCTCTCTCTCTCTCTCTCTCTTCTCTCTCTCTCTCACCCTCTGTCTCTCTCTCTCTCTCTCTCTCTCTCCCTCTCTCCAGATGGCTCTGATTCATTCCCTCTCTTGATTTGCATCTCAAGATTTTTTCAGAGGCAGTTCATTCATTAATGGATACAAAGTACTCACCTCTAAATAAGTAATAAAGAGAGAGGAATTACTGTGATTATGATTTTCTGACTTCCGCTTGTTTTTCCCTTTCCAATTATCCTACATTCAAACTGAAATTGTGTATGGAATAACAATGGCAGGATTAAATTGCCGAGATTGTCTGTCACTGTTTTTCTCGCCCCCACCTGTCCTCTTCCTAACTTCCTCTATATATTCTCTCTATATCTCCTCTCTCTCTCTGTATCTTTCTCTCCCTCCAGCTCTCTCTGTCGGGTGAGAGAGGTTGGGTGAGAACAACACTGCTGCTGGGATCGGTTGGCAGTTGTTTGTCGGAGATCATTAATAATGGAGATTGTTTTTGAGACAGAGGAGGTTTTCATTCCTGACGCAGGGCTCTTCCCGTGCTAAGCCTTGGCACGGGCAGTGCTAGTTTATGTTTCAAATACACTCTGATTTATAGGAAGGCAGGATAAAATGAAGGAACCAGGCCTCCCAAGTGGCGTAGTGGTCTAAGGCACTGCATTGCAGTGCTTGAGGCGTCACTACAGACCTGGATTTGATCCCAGGCTGTGTCACAACTGGTATCCCATAGGGTGGCGCACAATTGGCCCAGTGTCGTCCGGGTTAGGGGAGGGTTTGGCCGCTGGGTGTTTCCTCCGACATGTTGGTGCAGCTGGCTTCTGGGTTAAGCGGGTGGGTGTTAAGGAGCGTGGTTTGGCGGGTTATGTTTCGGAGGATGCATGACTCAACCTTCGCCTCTCCCGAGCCTGTTGGGGAGTAAGATCAGAATTGAAAAAAGGGGGTAAAATACAAAAAGAATGACAATCTCTCCAGGAACAGGGTTGGGCAGCAGTGCTTTAGTTTAATAAGTGGCTATTAGAGGTAATTAAACAATGTTGAGATACAATGGTAGAACAATGGCACACTTCACTCCACATACTCGTATACTTAATCTTCAATCTGGATAACAACACAATACAAATTATAAGGCTAGAGAAATTTATCGACCACAATTACCAACACAGTCAACACCAAAACATGTCGGAGATAAGCACAGAGACTCCTCGACTGACACAGACGATTTATGCTTTTCACCACCTGGAACGGTAAGTGTAGAAACCGACTTGCTAAAGTCGATAAATACGAAATTGGGCGTCCTTTAACTAATCAGTTAAGATATAAATGAGTTGAAGGCGAGCCTCGAGATGAGTGACGAAAAAAGGTGCGACAATGGAGTAAGAAACAAACAAGCTAAAAGGTACAGTCAATACTATTGAAAGGGCTGTTAAAGAACATAAAAAAGAGAACATGTTTCTGAGGAATCCTTAATTGAAATCAGTAGTGTAAAGTACTTAAGTAAAACTACTTTAAACTACTACTTAAGTCTGTACTTTACTTTACAATTAATATTTTTGCTAACTTTTACTTTTACTTCACTACATTCCTAATGAAAATAATGTCCTTTTTACTCCATACCTTTTCCCAAAACTACTTTGTGGTCCAATTGTCATGGTCCAATTCACACACTTATCAAGAGAACATCCCTGGTCATCCTTACTGCCTCTGATGTGGCAGACTCATTAAACACAAATGCTTAGTTTGTAAATTACAGTGCCTTCGGAAAGGATTCAGACCCTTTGACTTTTTCCACATTTTGTTACGTTACAGCCTTATTCTAAAATGGATTAAATAAACACATTTCCTTAGCAATCTACACACAATCCCTCACAATAACAAAGTGTAAAAAGGTTTTTCAATTGATTAGACATGATTTGGAAAGGCACACATCTGTCTATATAAGGATAATTGATAGTGCATGTCAGAGCAAGCCATGAGGTCAAAGGAATTGTCCGTAGGGCTCCGATTGTGTCGGGGCACAGATCTGGGGAAGAGTGCCAAAGAATGTCTGCAGCATTGAAGTTCCCCAAGAAGAATCGGCTTCCTATTTCGCAAAAACAAAGCCTCCTTCACTCATGCTGCCAAACATGCCCTCGTAAAACTGACTATCCTACCGATCCTTGACTTCGGCGATGTAATTTACAAAATAGTCAATTACCCTAGCACAAGGTGCACCTGTGTAATGATCATGCTGTTTAATCAGCTTCTTGATATGCCACACTTGTCAGGTTTATGGATTATCTTGGCAAATGGAATCTATTGTGCATATGGAATATTTCTGGGACCTTTTATTTAAGCTCATGGAACATGGGACCAACACTTTACATGTTGTGTTTAGATTTTTGTTCAGTGTAGTTGCATGAGGTGACCACTGATCTAAAGGCTCCTGTTCTGTTGTTGCTCCAGTATACGGTAGTAGCTAATGACTGTGCCATTGTCAGATGTTATCTCGGGAGCTTAAATTCCCACCCTGAAGACGTGTACTGAAAACTCTGTCTTTTTCTAACGTCCACAAACATCAGATATCCAATCTCACACAGCCTGACACAGTGGCTTCCCGAGAGAGAGCAAGTGTACTTCCTGTGGCACAAAATTCAATGCAGATGTGATACCCATGAGCTTTCACTCTACCCTAACACCTCTTTATTTTAGGAGGGTTACACATGGTTTCCCCGCAACAGATATTGAATAGTTAGATTATTTTGGATTCCTTATGTCTATTTAGTGTGTAGATGGTATAACAACATAACTGTATCTCTGAGGGTGTACACATTCTAGTTGTGAGCTTTGCATCTAAAGGTTGTATAAAATAATTGATTAGATATGAAAATAAAGTAAGAAATGAAAATAAAGTAAGCAATGTAATTTTAGTATTCTAAATGAGAATTGTTTTCCATATTGTCACGATTTGGGTGTGAGAGAGACCAAGACGCAGCGCAGGGATAGTTGTTCGACATATTTATTATACTATGTAATAATAAAACACCAATGTCGAACTACTGAACAATCAAACACGAATGAACAAAACGTAAATCCACTGACTCACCGTGACTGCGACATACATCGATATCGACCCACCGCAACGTGATGGACAGACTCAACATATATTGGATCCCTAATTAGAGACAATGCCGTGCAGCTGCCTCTAATTAGGGATCCAACCTAAACCCCACATAGAAACAGAAAAGGACGACACTGTCAGACTCTGACCACAGCTACATAGAGAGCAAGTAGGCTTGCTCTATGGCCAGAGCCTGACAGTACCCCCCCCCAAAGGCGCGGACTCCCGGACGCCTAGACACAAAAACACAAAACATGGGAAAAAACTAGTCCATCGGGGGCGGCTCCGGCTCCGGCGACGTGGACAGTCTTGTCCCATGCCCCTTCCTTATCACCGGGCCCGGACTGGGCACCGGTGGGGTAAACGGCTCCGGCCATGGAGCGGGGAAAACAACCGGACCCGGACTGGGCACCGGTGGGGCAAACGGCTCCGGCCATGGAGCGGGGAAAACAACCGGGCCCGGACTGGGCACCGGTAGGGCAAACGGCTCCGGCCATGGAGCGGGGAAAACAACCGGGCCCGGACTGGGCCCCGGTGGGACAAACGGCTCCGGCCATGGAGCTGGGAAAACAGCCGGGCCCGGACTGGGCACCGGTGGGGCGGACTGCTCAGGCTCTGAAGCGGAGCAGACGGCTGGACCCGGACTGGGCACCGGTGGAGCGGACTGCTCTGGCACTGAGGCGGAGCAGGCGGCTGAACCCGGAACGGGTACCGGTGGAGCGGACTGCTCTGGTACTGAGGCGGAGCA
Organism: Thymallus thymallus; assembly: GCA_023634145.1. Taxonomy (NCBI): domain Eukaryota; kingdom Metazoa; phylum Chordata; class Actinopteri; order Salmoniformes; family Salmonidae; genus Thymallus; species Thymallus thymallus. The sequence goes on from CM042388.1 coordinate 44,418,290, forward strand.
GACGGCTGGACCCGGATTGGGTACCGGTGGAGCGGACTGCTCTGGCACTGAGGCGGAGCAGGCGGCTGAACCCGGAATGGGCGCCGGTGGAGCGGACTGCTCTGGCGCTGAGGCGGAGCAGACGGCTGAACCCGGAATGGGCGCCGGTGGAGCGGACTGCTCTGGCACTGAGGCGGAGCAGGCGGCTGGACCCGGACTGGGTGCCGGTGGAGCGGACTGCTCTGGCACTGAGGCGGAGCAGGCGGCTGGACCCGGACTGGGTGCCGGTGGAGCGGACTGCTCTGGCACTGAGGCGGAGCAGGCGGCTGGACCCGGACTGGGTACCGGTGGAGCGGACTGCTCTGGCTCTGAGGCGGAGCAGACGGCTGAACCCGGAATGGGCACCGGTGGAGCGGACTGCTCTGGCGCTGAGGCGGAGCAGACGGCTGAACCGGGAATGGGCACCGGTGGAGCGGACTGCTCTGGCACTGAGGCGGAGCAGGCGGCTGGACCCGGACTGGGTGCCGGTGGAGCGGACTGCTCTGGCACTGAGGCGGAGCAGGCGGCTGGACCCGGACTGGGTGCCGGTGGAGCGGACTGCTCTGGCACTGAGGCGGAGCAGGCGGCTGGACCCGGACTGGGTACCGGTGGAGCGGACTGCTCTGGCTCTGAGGCGGAGCAGACGGCTGAACCCGGAATGGGCACCGGTGGAGCGGACTGCTCTGGCGCTGAGGCGGAGCAGACGGCTGAACCGGGAATGGGCACCGGTGGAGCGGACTGCTCTGGCGCTGAGGCGGAGCAGACGGCTGGTCCCGGAATGGGTACCGGTGGAGCGGACTGCTCTGGCACTGAGGCGGAGCAGACGGCTGAACCCGGAATGGGCACCGGTGGAGCGGACTGCTCTGGCGCTGAGGCGCTGACCCTCGCTGGAGGTTGAGAGGCGCTGACCCTCGCTGGAGGTTGAGAGGCGCTGACCCTCGCTGGAGGTTGAGAGGCGCTGACCCTCGCTGGAGGTTGAGAGGCGCTGACCCTCGCTGGAGGTTGAGAGGCGCTGACCCTCGCTGGAGGTTGACAGGCGCTGACCCTCGCTGGAGGTTGAGAGGCGCTGACCCTCGCTGGAGGTTGAGAGGCGCTGACCCTCGCTGGAGGTTGAGAGGCGCTGACCCTCGCTGGAGGTTGAGAGGCGCTGACCTTCGCAGGAGGCTTAGAGGCGCTGACCTTCGCAGGAGGCTTAGAGGCGCTGACCTTCGCAGGAGGCTTAGAGGCGCTGACCTTCGCAGGAGGCTTAGAGGCGCTGACCTTCGCAGGAGGCTTAGAGGCGCTGACCTTCGCAGGAGGCTTAGAGGCGCTGACCTTCGCTGGAGGTTGAGAGGCGCTGACCCTCGCTGGAGGTTGAGAGGCGCTGACCTTCGCTGGAGGCTCAGGGTGGCTGACCCTCGCTGGAGGCTCAGGGTGGCTGACCCTCGCTGGAGGCTCAGGGTGGCTGACCCTCGCTGGAGGCTCAGGGTGGCTGACCCTCGCTGGAGGCTCAGGGTGGCTGACCCTCGCTGGAGGCTCAGGGTGTCTGGCCCTCGCTGGAGGCTCAGGGTGGCTGGCCCTCGCTGGAGGCTCAGGGTGGTTGGCCCTCGCTGGAGGCTCAGGGTGGCTGGCCCTCGCTGGAGGCTCAGGGTTGCTGGCCTTCGCAGGAGGCTCAGGGTTGCTGGCCCTCTCTGGAGGCTCAGGGTTGCTGGCCTTCGCAGGAGGCTCAGGGTTGCTGGCCTTCGCCGGAGGCTCAGGGTTGCTGACCTTCGCCGGAGGCTCAGGGTTGCTGGCCTTCGCCGGAGGCTCAGGGTTGCTGGCCTTCGCAGGAGGCTCAGGGTTGCTGACTTTCGCATGAGGTTTAGAGGCGCTGACCTTCGCAGGAGGTTTAGAGGCGCTGACCTTCGCTGGAGGTTCAGGGGCGCTGACCTTCGCAGGAGGTTTAGAGGCGCTGACCTTCGCAGGAGGTTTAGAGGCGCTGACCTTCGCAGGAGGTTTAGGGTGGCTGACCCTCGCTGGAGGCTCAGGGTGGCTGACCCTCGCTGGAGGCTCAGGGTGGCTGACCCTCGCTGGAGGCTCAGGGTGGCTGACCCTCGCTGGAGGCTCAGGGTGGCTGACCCTCGCTGGAGGCTCAGGGTGGCTGACCCTCGCTGGAGGCTCAGGGTTGCTGGCCTTCGCTGGAGGCTCAGGGTTGCTGGCCTTCGCTGGAGGCTCAGGGGCGCTGGCCTTCGCTGGAGGCTCAGGGGCGCTGGCCTTCGCTGGAGGCTCAGGGGCGCTGGCCTTCGCTGGAGGCTCAGGGGCGCTGGCCTTCGCTGGAGGCTCAGGGGCGCTGGCCTTCGCAGGAGGTTTAGGGGCGCTGACCTTCGTAGGAGGTTTAGGGGCGCTGACCTTCGTAGGAGGTTTAGGGGCGCTGACCTTCGCAGGAGGTTCGGGGGCGCTGACCTTCGCAGGAGGTTCCGGGCCAACCATCTGCCTCGCCACGAGAGTCATCTGGCGCTTGAAGGCCACCAACGCCTGTATAACCAGCGGATCCCTCAGCTTCTCCAGAGGAAGAGCATTCCAGGCTCTCCACCACCTCGTCCGCTCCTCCTCCGGGTATTCCTCGAACCCCTCTGGCCGCTCCCGATCCAGATCTGTGGGCATCCGAAGTGGTGTGCGATCCCCCTTCTTCCTTCTCTCGCTCTCCATCACTCTCCATTGCGCCATGAACCTTCCACGGTCCTCTGGCTCCACCCTAGGCCACGTGGGAAACGGCACTGGCACTTCCTCCTCCGTCTCTCGCCAGCTGCGCTGCTTGGTCTCCAGGTGGTGGGTCGATCTGTCACGATTTGGGTGTGAGAGAGACCAAGACGCAGCGCAGGGATAGTTGTTCGACATATTTATTATACTATGTAATAATAAAACACCAATGTCGAACTACTGAACAATCAAACACGAATGAACAAAACGTAAATCCACTGACTCACCGTGACTGCGACATACATCGATATCGACCCACCGCAACGTGATGGACAGACTCAACATATATTGGATCCCTAATTAGAGACAATGCCGTGCAGCTGCCTCTAATTAGGGATCCAACCTAAACCCCACATAGAAACAGAAAAGGACGACACTGTCAGACTCTGACCACAGCTACATAGAGAGCAAGTAGGCTTGCTCTATGGCCAGAGCCTGACACATATAAACCTATGCTCAGTCAGTGGCCACGCCCAAGTCAGCACAGGCATTGTGTGGAACACCCCTTTTCACCCGAAATAATTACAATTTAGCATTAACACTGGAGTGATAGATGTGCAGATGATGATGTGCAAATAGAGATACTGGGGTGCAAATGAGCAAAAATCACAATATGGGGATGAGGTAGTAGGGTGGGTTATTTACAGATGGGCTGTGTACAGGTGCAGTGATAGGTAAGCTGCACTGACAGCTGATGCTTAAAGTTATTGAGGGAGATGGTAGTCTCCAGCTTCAATGATTTTTGCAATTCGTTCCAGTCATTGGCAGCAGAGAACTGGAAGGAATGGCAACCAAAGGAGGTGTTGGCTTTGGGGATGACTAGTGAAATATACCTGCTGGAGCGCATGCTACAGGTGGGTGTTGCTATGGTGACCAGCGAGCTGAGATAAGGCGTGGATTTACCTAGCAAAGACTTATAGATGACCTGGAGCCAGTGGGTTTGGCGACGAATATGTAGTGAGGGCCAGCCAAAGAGAGCGTACAGGTCGCAGTGGTGGGTAGTATATGGGGCTTTGGTAACAAAACAGATGGCACTGTGATAGATTACATCCAATTTGCTGAGTAGAATGTTGGAGGCAATTTTGTAAATGACATCTCCGTAGTCAAGGATCGGTAGGATAGTCAGTTTTACAAGGGCATGTTTGGAAGCATGAGTGAAGGAGGCTTTGTTGCGAAATAGGAAGCCAATTCTAGATTTAATTTTGGATTGGAGATGCTTAATGTTAGTCTGGAAGGAGAGTTTACAGTCTAACCAGACACCTAGGTATTTGTAGGTGTCCACATATTCTAAGTCAGACCCGTCAAGAGTAGTGATGATAGTCCGGTGGGCAGGCGGGTGCGGGCAGCGTTCGATTGAAGAGCATGCATTTAGTTTTACTAGCATTTAAGAGCAGTTGGAGGACACGGAAGGAGTGTTGTATGGCATAGAAGCTCGTTTGGAGGTTTGTTAACACAGTGTCCAAATAAGGGCCAGATGTATACAGAATGGTGTCGTCTGCGTTGAGGTGGATCAGAGAGTCACCAGCAGCAAGAGCAACATCATTGATATATACAGACAATAGAGTCGGTCAAAGAATTGAACCCTGTGGCACCCCCATAGAGACTGCCAGAGGTCCGGACAACAGGCCGTCCGATTTGACACACTGAACTCTATCTGAGAAGTTGTTGGTGAACCAGGCGAGGCAGTCATTTGAGAAACCAAGGCTATTGAGTCTGCCGATAAGAATGAGGTGAATGACAGAGTCGAAAGCCTTGGCCAGGTCGATGAAGACAGTTGCACAGTACTGTATTTTATCGATGGCGTTTATGATATCGTTTAGGACCTTGAGCGTGGCTGAGGTGCACCCATGACCAGCTCGGAAACCAGTTTGCAAAGCGGAGAAGGTATGGTGGGATTCGAAATGATCGGTGATCTGTTTGTTAACTTGGCATTTGAAGACTTTAGAAAGGCAGGGCAGGATGGATATAGGTCTGTAAGTGTCTAGACAGTAGTTACTATGGTACACTGAAGTATAATTACAAGTATTCCATAAGTGTCAAAGGCTTTCATTGACAATGACATTCAGTTTATGCAAAGAGTCAATATTTGCAGTGTTGACTTCTTTTTCAAGACCTCTGCAATCCGCCCTGGCATGCTGTCAATTAACTTCTGGGCCACATCCTGACTGATGGCAGGGCATAACGATTATCTCAGCCAATCATGGCTAGCGGGAAGGTCTTTTTCCCTGGCTAAACCAACTGAGCTCGAAATTTAACAATTTTATTTGTATTTATGGAAGGAATACAAGTTTGTTATTAAGGCACATGAAAGTTAATATGTTCCAGAAGGCACATTTTGATAAAAAATTTACGTTTACGTGAAGTAGTGACATGCAATTTACGCTTAGTTTCCTGAAACGCGTCACAAATGTTCTGCTTTGTAAGCTGCTCTGGATGAAAGTGTACAGTCGTGGCCAAAAGTCATGCTGAGACCAATACTTGTGTCATTCTCAAAACTTTTGGCCACGACTGTATAGACATAAAAAAAAGCCAGGCAGTTGATTATTGACACTTTTGATAAACAGGGCAAGATAGAAATTGTCCTATAACAGTTAGGATCAGCTTGATCTCCCCCTTTAAATAAAGGATGCGCCGTGGCTGCCTTCCACACACTGGGAACCTTCCCAGAATCAATAGGTTTATATAATTAATGTAAAAGTCCCAAAATTGATTTACCAAAATGCAGATTGCCCGTTTAAAAAATATCTATAGTCTGTCTATTTTGTCTGTCTGAAAAGTCAGCCCTGGAGGGGTCTCTTCTTGTGTGGTGCAGTTCTGGGCCGCCGCTCTTCCTTACAATCGATAGCCACACACGCACACGCACACACACACACACACACACACACACACACACACACACACACACACACACACACACACACACACACACACACACACACACACACAGTAAAGGTGGTGTAGAGTTTTTTAAAGTTTGCCTTCATTAAAGTCCCTGGCCACTAGGAGCGCCGCTTCAGGATGAGCCTTTTCTTGTTTGCGTATGGCCTTATACATCTCGTTGAGTGCGGTCTTAGTGCCAGATTCGGTTTGTGGTGGTAAAGAGACGGCTTCGAAAAATATAGAGGAAAACTCTCTTGGTAGATAGTGTGGTCTAGAGCTTATCATGAGGTACTCTACCTCAGGCAAGCAATTCCTCGAGACTTCCTTAATATTACATATCACACGCCAGCTGTTATTTACAATTAGACACACCCCCACCCCTCGTCTTACCAGACGTAGCTGTTCTGTCCTGCCGATATGATAAAACACACAAAATAGCACAGTTAGTTAGGAGCCCGTAAAACGGCAGCCATCCTCTCCAGCGCCAGGACATTATCCAATCCTCATTACCCCTTAACAGATTACCAGATTATATGAACACACACATACCACTTCTCTGTGATAGTCAAAGTATGGTGAACGCTCTAGTGTGAAATGGAAGCCGTAATACCTTCGGTTGGTGAAACAGTGGAGGATGTGTCCTTTCACAATGTTTAATGTTTTGGTCATCGTACACACCATTCTTTGACTGAAAATGTTTAGCAAAGTGTCTGTTGTGTATGTAATGACGAGTACCCAATACTGCTTATAAGTAGGTCAAAGCTCCGGGTGAACTTTCAAATCATCTATAAATGATTAACCCACATGTATAACTGCTAAAGGTATACCTTATTTTAAAGTGACAGACCTATAAACATTTATAACCGAGTTATCAACATTTATAACTGCTAGAATTCCACCTTGTTTTTAAGTGGCAATCCAATGACCATTAACAAATTAGTTACCAACGTTTGTAACTGCTGAAAATATACCTTTAAAGGTGCAATATGCAGTAATCACTCTTCCATTTCCTAAAATGCTAATAGTTGGCCTAATGTGACAAAACAAGCAGTTATTGTGTAGTGAATCATTGTACCACTATATTTTCCATAACCAAAGATATAGTATTTCAGCTGTTTGATGCTGGTGTACAAAACCATAAGTAAAAGACGCAAAAACTAAACTTAAGAACGGGAAGCATAGAAATAGAACAGATCTACCGCTTCTTAGACTTGCTTTCAAAGAGAATGACAGATCTATAAACTTTAAAGACAGTGGAAATCTTTTAGCCATTTATTAATGTTAAGTAACAAACATGTAATACATAGTATTATGTTATCCACTGCTAGCTAATAATAATAATAGCTAGTGTTTAACATTACTTGCTATCAAGCTAGCTAAACATTTTGCATGGACAGTTTGTCATGTCGATGTTAGCTAGCTAGCTGGCAGCTAACCTTTCATAGCTAGCGAAGCAATCCAGCTAGCTAGCCAGCAAACATGATCTACTTAGCAAGTTAACTATATCATGCCAAATATTATCCTGTGTTAAATCATTTAACAGAATGTCTATATTAAAAAATACATTTAAGGTTTTACCTAAATGGCCCAGTCAGTTTTACTCATGCCCAGCCACATACGCCACTGAAATGAACACCCCCACACAATGTTAATTGAGTTCTGTATTGTTTTGTCATTAATATCAAAGAGCTATTTCATATAATGGATTTAGGGATTTAATTGATGTATTCAGTCTTTTAAATCAGAAACAGACAATTTGTGAGACAAAATAGTAATATTTGCTATTTATGACCTGCTAAACAGAATGTACTGTACTTTCCCAGTGTTCGTAAACATTGGTTTGCAGCTGCCTGATGTGCCTAGTTTGTGAAGTTTTTGCCGCAGGAAGAAGTAAGTTTGCTTACCTTGCCTGGCTAAATAATTCATTGTCTCACCACTGTAAAAAAAACAGGTGTGTGGGAGGGAGTCTGCAGGGAGGATGGAAACACTGATTAGTGGAGAAGATAATGTTATATAAAGTAGGATCTATTTCTTTCTCCATGATGATATCAGTCTCTGGGTAGGATAATACTGTATAGGTATTCCATTGCATTATCCATCATGACAAACCTTGTGGCATGTTATTAACTGTAATTGACTCTAAGTGATAGATAGAAAACCCGTGCGAGGCTGTAATATAAAAACCAATGAAATACGAACATTTTAGCGGTCCAAGATGACTCATGTCTGGTTTCACTGTTTTCATTTTCAGAAACACCTTTGAGATTAGCTCACTGTACCTGAGAGAAATACTGCCACAGATATCATGGAATCATTCAATTGAGAATGATGACACACATTTTGGCTTGTCCTTATTTAAGATTGTGTCTGCGAATTGTAATGAGAGAAGTAATAATCAAATACATTTAAAAATATTCCCCAACATACTCAGCAGATAATGCTCTCTCTTTGAGAAAATCTACTTTTCCAGGGGCAGTCACAATGTGAAATGTGGCATATTAAAAAGCAGTGTAGGATGTAATAGATCTACAGCATGTTGTGTATAACACAGATCTGGAATAATATTCAAGATATAGTGAAAAGATTAGATCGCTTTGACTGTTGTTTTCAAGCTCCTCACATCGTCTCCATTCTCCTGTCGATTCCAGTGCAAGGCCAAAGGAGCACCATTGTCTGACTTCCCATGGCTATAAAGTGTCTGGGACCTGCAAATATCTGCTCTATCGACAGTTACATCACAATGGTGCCAGACACAATCAATGACAAGAAGATATAGCCTATGACCCATCACACAGCAAGCAGAGAAAAATGAAAATAGCATCTGTCTGTATATAGAAGCTCAATCCTAAACACACATTCACCAATCACCTCCACCGCAATACTTACAAATAACTTGGGTATCATATGGGCTCTGAATGTCAGAACCCCAAATTGTATCATATATTTTTGCTTCTCATTAGTCTTCTCTGTTACAGTATACTATAATCCACACCTCCTTCTCTGGTGTCAGGATAATAAGTTGACATGTTCCCCTGTCATCTAATTTATTTTGAGTGTATTTATTTAACTAGGAAAGTCAGTTAAGAACACATTCTTATTTACAATGACGGCCTACACCGCCACACTCGGACGACGCTGGGCCAATCCTATGGGACTCTCAATCATTGTCGCTTGTGATACAGTCTGGATTCGAACCAGGTTGTCTGTACTGACGTCTCTATCACTTAGACGCAGTGTCTTAGACCACTGCGCCACTTCCATATATAGACAATATTTATGCCTGGTGCTGTACTTGGACACTGGTGTATTTTTCTGCGCACCACGAAGTCTAAGTAACACAAAGTTATTTGAGGGGCACAATATGGGTATAGTTGCTGTAGGGGTTTATATTCAGGGCTTTCCTTGTCTGTCGCGCCAGTGTGCTTAGCACAATTTCTGACAGAGAAGAAGGAATTCTCCAGGGTCCTGAAAGTGTTCTCGTGCGCTCGAAAGCGGGAGCATTCCTCTCTTCCAAAACGCACCAGAGCCGAGAGAGAGAGAGAGAGAGAGTGAGAGAGAGTGAGAGAGAGAGAGAGAGGAGGGAAACGCACCCGCAGGAGCCGATTGGTGGAACGTCACGCATAGAGGACCCTAATAGAGGGGCTGATAAATTATAGATGAAGGAGGAGAGAGAGCTGACGATGCAGGTTTGGTCCCAAACACAACCATCCATCGAATCGTCTGGTAGCATCACCCACGGCAAAGAGACGCTAAAACCTGGAGGACGGTCCAACTTCCACTAGCCCTCCGCTGCGGAGGAGATGTATTCCCAAAAGGTCTGATACATACATATCTTCAGAGGAGCATACGCTCGCAGAATTCCCTCCGACAGGCACCTTGATACAAGCCAGAAATGATGATCGGATCTCTCAGATATGGGACAGCAGTTGTATTGATATTATTAAAAACACTGGTTCTTAAGACACAAGCAACAGAGGAAGGGATCTTTACAAATCATCTCTTGGTTCAGTTGCATGAAAGTGCACATGATGAAGCGCACCAACTTGCAACCGAGCACGGGTTTCATAGCGCCCGGAAGGTAAGACATGTTAGGCTACAATTTTGCAGAAAATGTGTAGGCTAATGATGGGTTGTCGATTCGATATTCCCATCATGCCTAAAACATGTCCAGTGTTTTTGTCACTCAACTCCACTTAAAAATATGTTTATTTTTTCATTTATATTGCCTAGAATACAAAAAAAATCTAATTTTGGCTATGATTTTAACAACATAAACACTTGTTTTGACTTCAGTTAAAACATTGAAATATATAGCTTATTATTTGAAATATGCCTATGCCTATTTGCTTTGTTTATCAGATGACCATCAATTAAGTTGATCTGTATAATTTATTTTGTTACATAATATCTAGGCCTATTTCACCTCATTAAGCCTTATGCTACATTCACAAATAAAGTCAGCCTTCATTTCTGCTTTATTCTAACATATTGCCAATCTATTTCTTGGCCCCAAGTAATTTTGGAAATTAGAAATGTTGGGTGAATAGATTATATGAATTAAGGTCGGCTAATAGCACACTGTTAAAATGAAGTGCTTTTTAACACCAAAACAACTGGCAACTGAGCTGCCACCAACTTGAAGGAGACGAAACCGTAACTTTGGTGGAGTATTGAAACACATCATCCTGTGATGTTTTGAAACATTACATGGTGTGTTGTAACACCTTCCCAGGGACTGGGAGCACTAACAGAAAAGATTGAAAACAATATTTTGGTGTTTCGAGTCCTGTTTAGTGCAGAATTCGATCCCTTTTTCTGAAATGTCTTTTTGTTTAATATTGTTTGATATATTTGATAATTTGCCATTATATATAATTTGGCAGGCATTGTCAAGCACGGTGTTCAAACCTCAGGCTCAGGCTCAGGCTCAGGCTCAGGCTCAGGCTCAGGCTCAGGCTCAGGCTCAGGCTCAGGCTCAGGCTCAAAACAGGGACTAACGCGCAACAGGAGTACATTGGTAGGCTTGATGAGACAAGACAAATTGGCAACAGATAAACAGAAAACACAGGTATACATACCCTGGGGATAATGAGGAAGATGGGTGACACCTGGAGGGGGGTGGAGACAATCACAAAGACAGGTGAAACAGATCAGGGTGTGACAGATTGAATCTGTGTTTGAAATTCACTGCTCAACTGAAGGACCTTACAGATAATTGTATGTGTGGGGTACAGAGATGAGGTAGTCATTACAAAATCATGCAACCTATAGTGTGACTTGCACATTTTTACTCCTGAACTTATTTAGGCTTGCCATAACAAAGAGGTTGAATACTTATTGACTCAAGACATTTCAGCTTTTTATTTTATATTCATTTTTTTTTTAAATCAGAAAAACATAATTCCACTTTGACATTATTGTATTGGGTGTAGGCCAGTGACACAACATCTCAATTTAATACATTTTTATATTCAGGCTGTATCACAACAAAAAGTGGAAAAAGTCAAGAGGTGTGAATACTTTATGAAGGCACTGTATGCTTCATGCTCTTTATCAAAGATTAATTAACTGAATTCTCAATGTAAACAATTGACACCATTTTATCAGAAACCAGCAGAATGCTTTCTCTTCAGACGTGGCAGTGGATCACCCATCTATTTTTCCAACCACTTATTAAACAGCCCAGTGAATGCAGGCTTTGTCAACACACATCAAACACCCTTAGAAGCCATTGATGTCTGAACAGGAAAAATTATCCCCCTGACTGTACTGCCTTGTCAGATGTCAGAATAAGTGTGCGAGTGCAATTAGCTGGGTAGCCTAAAAATTTAGGGTATTGTGGTGTTGTGAATTAAGATGTTCACCTCGGCATTCAAAATAATGGCATGTCCATCTTGGCTACTCATGATTTTATGTTTAATTTGACATGGATAATTAGATACTGAATGTGTGTGGTTTTGACTGAGGTTTAATGTCAGCATCTCTGACTTGTTTCTGAAAGTGCCCTTTTCCTTGTAGACACTATCAGACAGTAGGCTACCCCCATCCATCCACTCCTTCACTGCTTCACATATACACCGTCTCTGGATTATATAATCTCCAGCATTATTTGTATCCTTATCACACGCACCATTGAACAATATCTGTGCAGTTTGAATTATATCTTATTCATGCTTAATTAATTCAAGAAGCATGGAGACACATACCGGCGCATATACTTCGACACAAAAACAAAATGCATGTACGCACAAACACACACGCACACACAAACAAACACCTACGTCCGCGTTAAGCCAATTCCTTAATGTATACTTCAAACAAGATGGCGCCAACAGACACGGTCACCCTGTTTCTAGCTCCTAACTTTGCAGTATGTTGTTTTTTTTCAGTGTTATTTCTTACATTATTTGCTCTTTTCATCCTGGGGGCTGCACCAAAACGGTGACTTCGTAGAGAAGAGGTAGAATGAGTGGGGCCCTATTCATTGTTCAGTAGACAAGCTCAGGGCGAGGATCTCCTTCCAGAAAGAAGGGACTGTAACATACACTGTTTTACGGAATCATGAGTCTCTCAGGATATACACTACTTCCTAATATTGAGTTGTACCCCCTTTTGCCCTCAGAACCTCATCAATTTGTGTCGAAAACGTTCGACAGGGATGCTGGACCATGTTGACTCCAATGGTTCCCACAGTTGTGTCAAGTTGGCTGGATGTCCTTTGGGTGGTGGACCATTCTTGATACACACAGGAAACTGTTGAGTGTGAAAAACCCATCAACATTACAGTTTGTGACACACTTAAACTGGTGCGCCTGGCATCTACTACCATACCCCGTTCAAAGGCACTTAAAGCTTTTGTCTTGCCCATTCACCTTCTGAATGGCACACCTACAAAATCCATGTCTCAATTGTCTCAAGGCCTACAAATTCTTCTTTAACCTGTCTCCTCCCCTTCATCTACACTGATTGGACCATTTTTTAAAATGACATACCCAAATCTAACTGCTTGTAGCTCAGGACCTGAAGCAAGGATATGCATATTCTTGATATAATTTGAAAGGAAACACTTTGAAGTTTGTGGAAATGTGAAATGAATGTGGGAGAATATAACACATTAGATCTGGTAAAAGATAATACAAACCAAAAAACATGCGTTTTATTTTTTTATTTAGATGTTGTCCACCAGATGGCAGCAGTGTGAGTTTCAGACTGATCCAGTGAAGGATTACATCACTGCACAATATTTTGTATAAAGTCTGCCAGGAGTTTTCCCAAACGTGGTTTTGGTTAGTTTTCAAGTACCTAACTATAGAGAACATACACAATGCTATGGTAATAAAACATTTCAGTTTGCACACTACCAGGAATGTCATACATGATGGATCATTAGCTTCCCTACAGAAAAGACACTAACCTTCACACATCTAGATGGCCGGGCGCGGTGGGGGTGGAGCCAGAGGTCAAACTGTTGAACCCAGTTCCTAGATTTTAATGTAAAAATAGATTTTTCAAACACAACTACACTACATTTTATCTCTGGGATCAGAGCAAAATTACTGAATGTAAGTACATTATTTACCTTCAGAGGTGAATGTACCAAACCAGTTGTCATGATTAAAGTGTTTTGTTGTTGTACACTATCCTCAAACAATAGCATGGTATTTTTTTTTATCTGTAATTGTTACTGTAAATTGGACACTGCAGTTAGATTAACAAGCATTTAAGCTTTCTGCCCATATAATGCGTGTGTAACCTTTATTTGAAGGTAGGCAACAACACCTACGCCACACTGATCCTCAACACGTTGGCCCCACAAGGGTGTGTGCTCAGCCCTCTCCTGTATTCCCTGTTCACCTATGACTTCGTGGCAACACACATCTCCAACTCAATCATCAAGTTTGCTAAAGACACAACAGTGGTAGGCCTGATTACCAACAACAATGAGACAGCCTACAGGGAGGAGGTGAGAGCCCTGGAGGATTGGTGCCAGGAAAATAACCTCTCCCTAAACATAAACAAAATGGAGGAGCTGATTGTGGACTACAGGAGACAGCAAAGGGAGCACGCCCCCATCCACATCGACAAGGCCACAGAAGAGATGGTCAAAGCTTCTAGTTCCTTGGCGTGCACATCACTGACAACCTGAAATGCCGCCATGATTCAGCATGATAATGCACGACCCCATGTCACAAGGCTATGTACACAATTCCTGGAAGCTGAACATGTCCTAGTTCTTCCATGGTCTGCATACTCACCAGACATACCACCCATTGGGATGCTGTTACGTCCCCAGAGTTCTGGGTTCGTTTTAGGGTCATTTTTGGTCTGGTATTGTTTGTTTTTTCCCTATCAGGCAAGATGGCTGTTTGACTGTCCCGGCAGCTGATTGGTGGTTCAACGGCTGATTGGGAATTGGAACTCCGCCCACTCGTCAGTGGCTACAGCTGGCTGCTCTCTTTAAAAAGCCCAGATTGGGACTAGCTAGAGAGTTGCTGCTGGTTTTGGTTTGTACCCTGTGTGGGGATTATGAATAACAGTTACATTCAAATGTTTTGTTAGTCGTTAACTGTTTTTGTGTGTGTTAAAACTAAGTTGTGTTCCATGGTTTTAACTGGTAGCAACTTAGGTAACAAAATGTTTGTTTGTGGATCCTTGGGATCTTAATAATGTTGGGTTAATTATTATTTGTTCCCCTTTTGTTCACAGGGAATTGGGGAGTAGATTTAGAGCTACCCCGGGGTATACATCACCCGTAGGTATACTTCCTTGTCTAGAAACACCAGCTAGACCTGGGCGGACCACCAACTGTAAGTTTGGTTAGGGCGCCTCGACTGTGTGCCAGTGTAGGGATTGTATATTCTATTTGGGGCCGGGTTAGTACAGATTAGGGGTGGGGGAATTTTGTTTATTTCTTTGCTTTGGTCCGTCCAGCCCTCCCCTTTTCCCCAGAAAGTTATTATTATTACCGTGACTAAATAAACCCTGTTTTGTACGGTATTTGGTGTTTGTGTCCTTTTATCACACCACGACTCCGTACCTCCCTTGTTGGCATCGGTGGGCCCGAGCAGTGGGTTGTCAGGCTCCCCTCCCTTTGGGAGCTAGAACGTAACAGATGCTCTGGATTGATGTGTACAACAGCTTGTTCCAGTTCCCGCCACAATCAACAGCCTGATTAACTCTATGCAAAGGAGATGTGTCGCGCTGCATGAGGCAGATGGTGGTCACACCAGACACTGACTGGTTTTCTGATCCACGGCCCTACCTTTTAAAAAAAAAAAAGGTGTCTGTGACCAGATGCATATCTGTAAACCCAGTCATGTGAAATCCATAGATTAGGGCCTGATTAATGTTTTTCAATCGACTGATTCCCTTACATGAACTGTAACTTTGTTGCAAACACAAGCATTTCACTGCGCCTGCGATAACATCTGCAAATCTGTGTATACAACCAATAAACTTTGATTTGATTTGAATCACCAGCATTTACTGTAGCTATCATCCAGTGAAAAGGGAAGCCAGGATTTGTTCTTGAACATCCTCTCATATTGGCTGTTTACGGCCAGTCTTACTGTATTGTACCAGTGAAATCTGCTAATCAGACATTAACATTGCTCCATAAGCATACTGATTACCATAAATCAGACAAGCACATTAGACTGTGTTTCATTCAAAACAGTGACCTGGCACCTCAGCCTTTATTACAGTATATCGAGGTCTTTAATCTGACTAGGGAGCCTTAGGCATGGCTCATACCATACATCTTCTCTCTTCCCTCTGAGTTATTCTAGTTGATTCTAGCAGTGCACTCCACTGTCTTAAAATAGACCCTGTGTAGTGAGAATGGGTTGATTTTGACCTTGCAGCTCTCTCTCTCTCTCTCTCTCTCATCTGCTGTCTATTAATTCTGTCACTCACACCATTACTTTCTATTTATATCTTTCTGTCCATTGCTTCATTTTTCCTGTCTCACCTGTCTACTTCTCTCTCCATCACTCTCTCTGCCTCCATCAACCTCTCTTTCTCATTCCCCCATTTTTCTTTCCATCCGGTCATCTCTTTACTTTCCCACTCTTTACCTTCCTTCTCCCTCCACCACCTTCTCACTCCATCCCTCCCTCTCTCTTTCTCGCCTTCTCACTCCATCCCTCCCTCTCTCTTTCTCGCCTTCTCACTCCATCCTTCCCTCTCTCTTTCTCGCCTTCTCACTCCATCCCTCCCTCTCTCTTTCTCGCCTTCTCACTCCATCCCTCCCTCTCTCTTTCTCGCCTTCTCACTCCATCCCTCCCTCTCTCTTTCTTGCCTTCTCACTCCATCCATCCCTCTCTCTTTCTCGCCTTCTCACTCCATCCCTCCCTCTCTCTTTCTCACCTTCTCACTCCATCCCTCCCTCTCTCTTTCTCGCCTTCTCACTCCATCCCTCCCTCTCTCTTTCTCGCCTTCTCACTCCATCCCTCCCTCTCTCTTTCTCGCCTTCTCACTCCATCCCTCCCTCTCTCTTTCTCACCTTCTCACTCCATCCCTCCATCTCTCTTTCTCACCTTCTCTCACACCATTCCTCTTTCTCTTTCCCAGCTTCCCTTTGGAGAGGGTCTTTTTCACTTCTACCCCAAGAACCCCCCTCAGAGGAGGAGCAAACGCAGCCTTCGCCACAGACAGCACCTGGAGAAGGATCGCAGGGTAAGTAAAAAACACACACACACACACACACACACACACACACACACACACACACACACACACACACACACACACACACAGAGTGGTTCCCATGGAGATGTGCCCAGCTTCCCCCTCCACTTCAAAACAACAGACAAACTAGCCAAGAACAAGTGTAGTTATCAAAAGTATTGTTTTGTTTTGGCACACAATAGTATTTTTTAAATCACACATTTTTCTGCAGTATGAATATACTGATTTGGAGAGGCTTTGGCTCTAATAAGCTATGATGAAAACTGATTAGTCATGGCACTTGTGTGTTTAGTGCTGAAGTCAATTTGATTTCTTACAGTAGCATAGTCACTTAGCAACAGCATGTTATTGCAATGTAGATTTCCGCCAACCAAAACTAATTATTTTTCATGAGATGGCCATAAACAATAACTAGTAATCGAGAGCATGGGACTGTAATGTTCTATGTACAAAAATATTATTATGAGATAATTGGCTTTAAAGTTCCGATCCCTCATAGGTTTGGATGGTGTAAGTCATTATTTTTGGTTATTCTTTTGAACAAGGCTAAGTCAATTTTTGCAAAAATGTTGATAGAACTTTATAGTCTCAAGCTCTCATAATGCTGCATGGTTCTAGAATGGTCTGGAACTCACCTTTCTGCTATAAATAGTTATGAATTCCTGAGGTGTAATGACTTTCGAGGACATACAGTGCCCTCCACTAATATTGAGCAAAATGTCCTGTGAAAACAATGTCTTTGCTGTTTTTCCTCTTGGTCTTTCATTCAAAAATATTCACAAAATTCAAACCTTTAAATAAAATGATTGAAAAAAATGTATCTGATCTAAAATAAATAAATATCTTTCTCCGCAATGTGTGCCACGATTATTGCAACCCTAGAAAATCTTATGAGTAAAATCTAACTGAAGTATAATCCCATTCATATTTTACATTTTTAAGTTCACCTGAGTGATTAGAAAAACTTAAGTGGTAAGCCATGACTTCCTGTTTCACTGGGGTATAAATTTGAGGTGACACACAGGCCAAGTTCCCATAGTCATCCATCACTATGGGAAAGACCCGAGAATACAGTAATGATGTGCAACAAAAGGTTGTTGCTATAAGAAAACGGTAAAAAAAATGCCAATTTCCAATATTAGGGCAATAATTAAGAAGTTTAAAGCAACTGGAGATGTTAAAAATTGGCCTGGAAGAGGACGTGTGTCTATATTGACCCTATGCACAGTGAGGAGAATGGTTTGAGTGGCCCAAAAATTGCCAAGGATCACAGCTGGAGAATTGCAGACGTTAGTTGGGTCTTGGGGTCAGAAAGTCTCCAAGTCAACATTTTGCTGCAGCTCTCTGATCCCCTGGTTGTTGAATCATTAACCCATATTTTTAACCTGACAATTATTTCTGGTATTATCCACAAAGTCTGGAAGGTGGCCCATGTACTCCCCTTTCACAATATACAATACCCCATAATGACAAAGTGGATTTTTTTTGTATAACATTTTCAAAATTAATAAAAATTAAAAAGCTGAAATGTCTTTAGTCAATACGTATTCAACCCCTTTATTATGGCATGACTAAATAAGTTCAAGAGTAAATATATGCTTCACAAATCACATAATACGTAGCATCGACTCATTCTGTGTTCAATAATAGTCTCTAACATGATTTTTGAATGACTACCTCATCGCTGTTCCCCACACATACAATTATCTGTAAGGTCCCTCAATCGAGCAGTGAATTTCAAGCACAGATTCAATCACAAAGACCAGGGAGGTCACTAAAAAGATACAGGCATCCTTCCTAACTCAGTTGCCGGAGAGGAAGGAAACTGCTCAAGGATTTCATCATGAGGCCAGTGGGGATTTTAAAACAGTTGCAGAGTTTAATGGTTGTGATAGGAGAAAACAGAAAACATTGTAGTTACCCTGCAATACTAACCTAAACGACAGAGTGAAAAGAAGGAAGCTATAATCCAAAACATGCATCCTGTTTGCAACAAGGCACTTAAGTACTACTGCAAAAAATGTGGTAAAGAAATTCACTTTTTGTCCTGAATACAAGCCTTATGTTCGGGGCAAATCCAACACAACACATCACTGATGACCACTCTTCATATTTTGAAGCATGTTGGGAGCTGCATCATGTTTAGACTGTTATGGTGATCCTATTATCGCCACAATGGTGGTAACGAGTCATAACGGCAGTCAAATTCCATGTGACCGTTTAGTAATGGTTATTAGGCCTCTCCAAGCTCTGATGCTGCTGATGGTCAATAGTAGCCAACCGAACTTAAGTACAATGCTTGTCTTTACAAAAGGAGTATAGCCTACCTGGCTGGGATGAAAATGAACCATGTGAAAAGCATCCTCCATTCGCTATTTAAGTGCAAAGATAACATGTCTTTTTTGCTGCTGCCCATTTTAAGACAGGTGCATGATAATGGTCCATTCTAAATCAAAACAAATTTCAAACATATATTATTTAGTATATGTAAAGACAAGATTAAATCAAGAATAGTGTGATGGGTGACTATATTAGCCTATCACTTGTGAATTATATATTATCACTTGTAAATAATGCTCATTTTAAGACAAACTTTCGCAATCATTGGCCTATATGTATTTGATAAGGTTTGTATCACAATAAAAGTGGGCAAATAACTTCTTAAAATGAAGCACATTAATCCACTTTAGAAGGGGTGTAGAGCTGGCATGGAGTACATATGCAGCCGTGAGTTTGGGGAAGAGAATTTTCACCATAGAAATGCATATTTATAATAAAAGCAATACATGTATAATCGCATTTGTGGTCACTTTAGAGAATGGTCTTTTCCTGCTAAAGGAACATACACATTTATGTCCTACTGCTGTGTGTGCATTGCTGCACTTAAAAATGGAAGAAATAACCTAATAGTTTATCAAAATGTTTAGCTAAATGTTCTCATCTGTTTCGTCGGGCTCATCGCTTAAAACAGTTTTTTGGATGCTAGTCATTGTATTAATTTGGGATCTATCACATCCCACAACTGTCCCAGACTATGTTTGGAATATGTATTTCTTTCACAGAATAGAATAGGTTAACTTTTGTACTATGGAGGATAGTAGATTGACATAGGCTAGTGCTTTTGCGGTTAGGTAGGCCTACTTGGCTGACGGAAAGTGAATGTGGACAGTTGTTTCAATATCTTCAATTTGTAGCCTGTGAGAAGACCCGATCATGTGACGGAGAGATATGTGAGTGAGAGGTGCTTGGGCAAGCAGCCGGGAGAAGGGAATTATAATTATTATATTTAGCCCAAGGGCACAACGGCCGCTGGCCGCAATGGATTTCTTTGGGGGAGGCATTACGGAAATGCCCCCTAAAGGAAATGCAGCTGGGAAATTCGAGGGCTTGTCAAATTGTGAATGAGAGACTGATGAAGTGTGTACAGCCTGCGCAAAAAAAACAAAGCAGAGCTCATGCCTTTCATTCAACTTTATCATTAGAGTCGCATCAAGCAGCCTTAGAATGTATTAAAAATCAAAACATAAAAGCCCAACATTTTTATCACAACTAAAGTTACATGAATAACTCTAAATTAAGCATGTAGCAATACCTGTTTCTTTGTTAACCGCTCAACATAGAATAGCCGCATCTGCGCACTCCCTCAAATTGTTTGGAGAAAATATCCTTTCTATTTTCATTTGTATTCTTCCTACTATAAAATAATATAAAATAATGCCGTGGAATTCTAAGCAAATCTTGTTTGCTAAATGAACTAGTGTAGCCCACAGCCATATGGCATAGCCAGATCAGGGCCTAACATAAGGACAACTCTGAGTATGCTATCATGTTTCTTTAGACCTGTCTAAAATGTATAATGGATTTATTGTGATGGTGTAGGCTATTACATGGATTTATTTGACATTTTAAAATGTAGATGTTCCAAAGGTCTGCATCAGTGGCTTGTAGGCTATGTGTGGAAGCCAGGAGATGTTAAATGTGTTTATGTTTATTAATGGCCAATTACCGTGAGACCGGCAGTTATTTGCTTGCTACAAAATGTTATGACCGCCACAGCCCTAATCATGTTATGGGTATGCTTGTCATCGGCTTGTCATCGGCATGATTCAGTCTTCTTTCCAACCGACACTGGAGACAAATTCACCTTTCAGGAGGAAAATAATCTAAAACACTAGGAGAAATATACACTGGAGATGATACCAACATGACAGTGAATGTTCCTGAGTGGCCTAGATACAGTTTTGGCTTAAATCGACTTGAAAATGTATGGCAAGACTTGGCTTTCTAACAATGATCAACAACCAACTTGACAGAGCTTGAAGAATTTTGAAAATAGTAATGGTGTGGATAATCCAGGTGTGGATAGCTATTAGAGACTTACCTACAAATACCCACAGCTGTAATCGCTGCCAAAGGTGTTTCTAACATGCATTTAGATCAAAAATGACAATTAAATCAATTTTGATCTCCCTTTGTAACACAACTAAATGTGGAGGGGTCAAGGGGTGAATACTTTCTGACGACAGAACAGTTGTGTTTCAATTCTATAAAATGTATTAGTGTTTTTCACGTTGAGAGCTCTAAATCCAGCTGAGAATATCACAGCAAAATGACACTATGATTGCTAGATTGCCCCCTTTCATATGCTATCTCCCAGGCTGGGCTCCGTCGATCCAAGGGAGAGCAAATCGATTCTTTGTGTGAATAGGCCAGAAAATGTGCACGTCACTCCCTATGCAAATGTAGGGTGTGAAACCCGACACTTTAAGTCAGCGTAGCTGACAGAGTTGTAGCGGAGAGCATACAGATAGGGCTTATAAGGCACTGTACCCTTCAACGTTCACAGAGCGTTTATTACACCAAAATGTCAGTCGGAACTGGTGCAGAACTGTTAAAAGTCACCTAAATAGGTCACTTAAATATAAATAAGTCACCTAAATATTTCACTATCTAGCCAAGTTTATTCACATAGACATACTGTAAAGGTGAAAAAGGCATCGACAGCCCCTGGTTGCTGGCTTCAAAATAATGCCTACAGCAAATAGGCACCAAAAGTAGGTTACACCAAGCACATAGAAAGGGCCTCAAAACTGCTGCAGATTTTATTAAGCGATTGAAAAGAAGCATAATATAATGAATGGGTTGCTTTTATCATGATATGGCATTCAATTTCTGTGTTTAAGGGCGAAAGCAATTTTGTCGAAGATGACCCATAGTCTAACTGTGCAATAGGCAGGCCTAACCACAATCATTATGATATATTATACAGCAAGGGTGCTCAAACTGTTGGGCTTGGTGGGCATTATAGGGTATTGAAATAATAGCTTTTTTTTCCAAAGTAATCATACAATGTCACTTCAAACACTAATCAAATCATAGCCATATATCTTGACACCTAACAACAGATTCTGATTACCAATATTAAAGGTGTATTCAAAGTTTTACCGTTGATGCATAGAAACTGCAACCAAGTTTCTATTGTCATACACTTAAGAAAAAAAACACTTGATTTCACATGTGTAAAATCACAATTTATTATTTATTAATCACGATTTATTATTATTTCACATGCAAAATCATGTGGTTTTGGAACACTTCACGTGATGATATTTCACATGAAGTTTCACATGTGGATATTTCACAAGTGATGCCATGTAAACAAAAAATAGCTGTTAGCATGTCCCTGGAACGTCACGCAGTCACAGTGTTTTCAGCTTTGACTAACTGACATACATTATTAAATTGCGTATGATTATTTATACAGTAGTTATTATTCAACATGTCCTCTGAACTCACAACATCTTGGTTCATGACATTCCAATCTTCCTGCTACGCCAGCATGGCTGTGTCAATAACGGATTTCACCTGTATTCCTACACTTTGAACTTCAAGGTAACTCTCAGCATTGTTAAAAATACACTCAAGTAAAATTATTATATTTATCATAGTGATTAAGGAGTATAATATCCCCAACAACATTAGACAACTATACAGAAAACCCTACAATTGCTGAAATAAGTCAATTAAAATAGCAGTGCAGATGACACTCTTTTGCTAAGTGCAGAAATGTATTACAGGTATTGAATCTGTAGGGACGTTCTGAGAATGCTAGAGATTTTGTGGCGTAGCCGAAAGTTCAGCATCCCCAAATCCAGAGATTGTGAGTTCAAATCCCAGGTGGGGTCATATTGGAAAGTCAGCACTAAGTGATCATATTGACTAAAGATGTTTACATTATTATAGCTGAGCAGCGTAGCACTTACCTGAGCTGATATTTTCACGTGTAAAAACAAAAGAGAGGTCAGTTGTTCGCATGCCAAACCATATGTTCGCATGCATTACATTTAGAGTTCATACAGTGTATTAACACCACCTTTTCACATGTGAGGAGAATAACATTTCACCTCACATGTGAATTGCGAAAACTTTCACATGTGGAATTGCATTTTCACATGTGAAAAACGCTCAAATGTTTTCACGTGTAGTTTCATGTTGCTTTTACATGTTGTCACGTGTTATCACATTAACTTCACATAAGATCACGCGTGTCACATAGTTTTTCCGTAAGAGTAAGGCTAATAACTTGAATATGTGCAGCGCCCCCTAGAGGTCCTAGTGGGCCAACCCAAATGTCGGGCAAAACATAAGTGCTTTCATCCCGCCACACCTAAAAAAAAAAAAAAAAGTTTTCAAACCCGATTGCTATGTGAGTAAATACTGTATTAAGATACGAATGTGAGCCACTCCAGATCACTAATCTGGCAAATGGACGTGAAACAGCCACAAAGGGAGAAGATCTACATCTGGGATGCTCTGTTTTAATCAGCTGTGTGCTTGACATGATCATATGTGGTCCTGCAGTTATGGATTTAATTTTTTTGTGGTTCTGAAGTGTTGGGAGAGCTGCATTGTTGCTGCCTCCGTCTCATCTGAAGTATTACTAGCTGGTTCTTCTTCCTAGAACAATGGGTTGTATTGTGGAGGATGACCCAGATAGAATCCCTTTCAATTACTTTGAAACCAATCTTCTATAACTGTCCTTTTTGACCACTCTTGTGTCATGAAAGAACACATTGGATTTTTTTTCAGGTCGTAGTCATTCATCTGAATTAGAAAACCAATACCCAGGTACTCTGTCGGTGTAATATAGTTGCATTCATGAGCCTCTGAAAATGTATTCAAACAGACATAAGGAGTCTTCCTGATCTTCCAGGCTTGCTGGAGAAGAAAAATAGATTTTTAAGTGGCCTGTTGACTGAAGTAGTGTATTGATTAGGTTGGGGGTTGGCTAATGTGATTCTAGATCTGGTTAAGGTCAGTGACACGTCTGCTTGTGTCTTCATTTTGACATTATCCCTCTTTCCTGTCCTTTCATGTCATGGCATTCATTCCACTAGGTGAATATGACCTTTCAATTATAATCCATTGGCCTATCTTTCTGACCAAGAATGTTAAAGGTACTCTATCTTTGTATTTCACACCATCTTTGATGTCACAAGCCATTAAAATTCACTCCCTTGTTGAGACAGAGTAACATGTTGGAACCCATCTAAATGTGCTGTATCTTGGTGCTCTGAAATAGAGAGAGCGAGAGATAGAGAAAGAAAGAGGGAGTACAGCACTGCCCTTTGAAATTATGCCTGGATTGGTGGCATTTCTAGCAGGCGGGCGGGAACAGAGAGCAGGCAGAGAGCGGGTGGGGAGCGGATAGGGTGGCGGGGCACGGGCTTCGTCTGATGATTTGAGTGGGCGATATGACACGCTGGGTCGAGGGCTGTCTCGAGGGAAACACCAGTGCCAGAGTCATGTAATGGAAAGAACCGATGATGGATTGATGAAGGAATATGTAGGGAGGGAGGGAGAAAGATAAAGGGACGGAAGGAGGAAGATGGAGGGAGATAGGCAAATGGAAGGAGAGAGAGAGATGAAGGAAGATGGATGGTTCTTTTACGTGTGGCAACATAAAATGGCTATACAGCACACATGAGTCTATTTTCCATCTATGTTGTTGGACAGTTTACTGTAGCGAATGAAAAAGGTATATAGTATACAAAACATACAATCTAGAATCGTTTTGTGACAAAATGCTAAACTTTTTTTCTGTAACATAGGATTGTCATGGGTCCATACTGAGTGCTATATCTGTTGCAGGTACTTAGGCATTGAAACAGCAGGCTTAATAGACAATCCCTTATCTATGGTGGTAAAACACATCGGACAATGCCTAGTCCACTCACTCTCCACCATGTATGTTGGCACATTTAAGCACTGGGGGGACTTTCTTTCATTCCATATATTACTCTTTTCAACAAGCATGCAGTCGAAAACAAAAACTGACAGTGGGTTTATTCAATATTATTATCTTAACCACTGCGCCACTCGGGAGCCCGAAGATTTTGAATTCGTTAGTGGCGTTAAGATGAAAATGTACCCTGAGATTATGCAAAATCATGTTAATTCCATCTTCGAAAAAGCTGTTAGCAGGAGAGATATAGATTTTTAGAGCTTGTCTTAAGACAGCACTCTGTACTGTACCAGTCATTCTGAGCAAGAAGTTCTGAACTTTCCATCTAAATTACAGTGTCCTTGAGCAGCTGGTGACAAGTAGAGCAGGGTCCTTTTCTCTCCCTAATAACTTCCAGATAGAGAGCCCTAGTCCAGTCTGGAAATGAGGCTGTAGCCCCGGCTGTAGAGAGAATAAAGCATTACTATACAGGCATTTGGCTCTGATCGCTGTCTGATTCATCTTTCATTGCTATACCTTTTCCTTAATTTAACTTCCTCAGTGTCGCTGAGAAGGGCAAATGATTCAAGGCTTTCATCCGTTAGATGAGGTCCAATAAAATATACAGCCAAGTTGCAAGTTCATATAGCAATATTGGTTATATGTTCAGTCTTCCTCGATTTTATTGACTTGAACTTTTCTGATGATGATGTTGTGCATTTTGCTGTACAGTACAGTGTGTGGATTTTGATAAATTTGCAGATGTGGAGATACCTCTGTTTTTTATGCCTGAATTTTAAATTATTTCCAAATTAGTTTTTTGCGACTAAATGCTAAATAGGATTAAGCTACATTGCCCTCAGCAAAACACACTGCACCCTCACTAGATGATTAATGTCTACCTTTCATGTTGAATAGATCAGACTATATAACCCAGATATTAACAAACCTCTCCTTCAGAAACACCATAGTAAATCTTTATTACATCATGAAAAAAACACCCTCTGATGTTGATCCTGTTTTTGCAAAAGCATCCATGTTGCAGCCGTGAATGAGCTCTTTAGTCCAAACAGTCGTAGTACAAATTTCTCTTTGATCCACCCTAAAGTGTCTTTGATGATGGGAACACAAAGACTTTGTCAGGCTAATTGGGGTGTTATTTTCTTTTCTAGGACACCATCTGAAACAGTCTCTGTGTGTGTTATGGGAGTGTGTGTGTGTGTGTGTTGTGGTATTGTAGGGACCCACGGCCCCAGCTGTAGGCCCTGTACGATTCAGATGATTCAGACTGCGACAAATAGAATTATCCTGTTGATTCATGTGACATCCTCCTCCCTTCCTACACCAGAGACACAGCTGGACGTGGGAGGGCATTAGGGATGTACTTTTTACGCACAGTTCCAATGTACCAATACGCTTTGATTTAAAAGATACAATGTCATGCCAATTAATAACATTCCCTTTGAATGTGTTGAGTTCTATTGAATTAGCATAAATTCTCTCCGATGTACAGTTATGAAAATTACTTTCAAGGTAAAGTGTTTATGAGTGTGTTTTGTTGTACAGTTACAATATACATCTGAAGTACATTCTTATGATGCATTCTGACTATATTGACTCAGATTACTCTCAATATAAAGGGCTCATGGCGTGACTTTTGCGTTTCCTTCCTCAGGTAAAGAATGTGTTGGAACAGGAGGGCTTCGGCCGACAGAAGCGAGGCTACAGAAGCATCAATGAAATGTATATCAAAATGACCGACCCCCTATTCAGCAAACAGTGGTATCTTGTGAGTAGTCATCATTCATCCTAACATTCTCATATCTCCTGACCTTTCGTATCAGCCTCCATTATTGCTGTTTCACCCACTGATCACTGATCCCAGACATATTCGCTGATGCTCCTCCTATGGAGATGATGTCTTTTCATTAGGCCAATCAGTATTGCCCATGCCATCTCATCTCCCCGTTCATGTCAGCCCCCTCCCCCAATGTTTACCCTAAACTGGCAAGTGTGACTTTCCTTTATTCCACTTGTCAGATTAAATGTTCCCCAGTAGCTTCCCAGCAAATGACATTTTCAATTTCATCTCTCCCCCCTCCCTCCCATCATCCACGCATCATCTCTCCCCCCTCCCTCCCATCATCCACACATCATCTCTCCCCCCTCCCTCCCATCATCCACACATCATCTCTCCCCCCTCCCTCCCATCATCCACACATCATCTCTCCCCCCTCCCTCCCATCATCCACACATCATCTCTCCCCCCTCCCTCCCATCATCCACACATCATCTCTCCCCCCTCCCTCCCATCATCCACACATCATCTCTCCCCCCTCCCTCCCATCATCCACACATCATCTCTCCCCCCTCCCTCCCATCATCCACGCATCATCTCTCCCCCCTCCCTCCCTTCATCCACACATCATCTCTCCCCCCTCCCTCCCATCATCCACACATCATCTCTCCCCCCTCCCTCCCATCATCCACGCATCATCTCTCCCCCCTCCCTCCCATCATCCACACATCATCTCTCCCCCCTCCCTCCCATCATCCACACATCATCTCTCCCCCCTCCCTCCCATCATCCACACATCATCTCTCCCCCCTCCCTCCCATCATCCACACATCATCTCTCCCCCCTCCCTCCCATCATCCACACATCATCTCTCCCCCCTCCCTCCCATCATCCACACATCATCTCTCCCCCCTCCCTCCCATCATCCACACATCATCTCTCCCCCCTCCCTCCCATCATCCACACATCATCTCTCCCCCCTCCCTCCCATCATCCACACATCATCTCTCCCCCCTCCCTCCCATCATCCACACATCATCTCTCCCCCCTCCCTCCCATCATCCACGCATCATCTCTCCCCCCTCCCTCCCATCATCCACACATCATCTCTCCCCCCTCCCTCCCATCATCCACACATCATCTCTCCCCCCTCCCTCCCATCATCCACGCATCATCTCTCCCCCCTCCCTCCCTTCATCCACACATCATCTCTCCCCCCTCCCTCCCATCATCCACACATCATCTCTCCCCCCTCCCTCCCTTCATCCACACATCATCTCTCCCCCCTCCCTCCCATCATCCACACATCATCTCTCCCCCCTCCCTCCCATCATCCACACATCATCTCTCCCCCCTCCCTCCCTTCATCCACACATAATTTCTTCCTCCCCCTTCCCTTTATCTTCCTTGTGGGTGTCCTGCGTCATGGCATGTCTCCATCTTGTTTGTGTGATTGATTAGATCAACACTGGCCAGGCTGATGGGACCCCCGGACTCGACCTGAATGTGGCTGAGGCTTGGGGACTGGGCTACACCGGGAGAGGCATCACCATAGCTATCATGGATGACGGTAGGTACCGATATAGGCATTACAGTTGAAGTTGTATCACTATCTCAGTAGAGATAATCACTGGGAGTGTAGTTCTAGTTGTATCACTATCTCAGTAGAGATAATCACTGGGAGTCTAGTTCTAAGCTTGAGCTAAATTCTTAACACCAGGGGTGTCAAACTCATTTTGCCCGGAGGCACATTCGGTCTTCACCGAGGTCCGGATGGTTGCACTGAAAATCGGTTATATTTCCTCAGTGTTGATCAGGAAGGCTAGCTCTGTTCTGGGGATTAACCTTGACACTAGAGGAGGTGGCGGAGGAGATGGCGGAGAGACGGATCCTGGCCAAACTGCTGGCCATCATGGACAACGTCACCCACCCTCTGCATGCCATGGTTATGATGCAGAGGATCACCTTCAGTCACAGACTGATCCCACCACAGTGTGCCAGAGAGCGCTACAGGAGGTCCTTCCTGCCGGCGGCTATTAGACTATTTAATGCCTCAACATAGACCTGGAACTGTTGGGGTGTTAGGACCTAGTTTAACAATTAGGCATCCATCTGTGAGTAACTCTCTGGTCTGTTATCACTCATTCACTCAGAACTTATTAATTTAGCACTCATTCATTCAGGACTGTATATACATATTCATGTACAGTTGTTATATCATATCACGTGCAATAATGTAAGTAATTCTTGGACTGAAATTTGTAGTCATTCACTCAGGACTGTATACTAATATCCTGTCAGTAGTATCCTTTTTTACATTGCATTTAGTATAATGAATGTGCAATATGTGTATTTATCTGTAATTAAACCTTTACTAAGGACTGTATTTTAAGGGAATTATTATTATTACCCTAAATTATATCATACGCATGTCTAGCTATTTAAGTATCTCTTCCTGTCATTTAACTGTACAGTTACATTTAACCATGCAAATATTAATTTACCTGTACATTTAACCAGACTGTATATTAAGTAAACTATTATTACCCTCACTTATATCTTACGCACATTTAGCTATTTAAGTATCTTTCTGTAGTTGACAAAGCCAATTTTTTTAAACTAATAAATTTATATCAACTTGCAATAATAGTTTTTTTTTTAAATTAATTAATTAATATCAACTTGTAATAATAGTTTTTTCACCTAACACTCTATAACAATGTATGGTGTACATATTCAGTCATTCTATCTTTCTATCTATCTATCTATCTATCTATCTATCTATCTATCTATCTATCTATCTATCTATCTATCTATCTATCTATCTATCTATCTATCTATCTATCTATCTATCTATCTATCTATCTATCTATCTATCTATCTATCTATCTATCATCTATCATCTATCATCTATTATCTATCTATCTATCTATCTATCTATCTATCTATCTATCTATCTATCTATCTATCTATCTATCTATCTATCTATCTATCTATCTATCTATCTATCTATCTATCTATCTATCTATCTATCTATCTATCTATCTATCTATCTATCTATCTATCTATCTATCTATCTATCTATCTATCTATCCATCCATCTATCTATCTTAAATGTTTTGGAGAATTTTTGATTTGCCCTCACTGTTGAGCTTTCTTTTCTGTGATTGTTAACAAGCTGGACAGAGTGAAGAAACTGTATAATGTAGATCAACTATATTTTCTACACACTTTGGTTTTAGTAATTTAAATGTAGATTGACTTTGTTCTTTTTATTTTGTCAAACAGCACACGGGCCACATTGAAACGGCTCACGGGCCAGGGGCTGTATGTTTGATACCCCTGCTTTACACCCTGTAGCTCTTCATGACCCGTGTAGCTCAGATGGTAGTGCATCGCCAAGGTTGTGGGTTTGATTAATTATAGCATTACCTTCATTACTTTCTGTTGAAATTATGTTTCAGGGATTGACTATCTTCACCCAGATCTTGCATCAAACTACGTAAGTACTTGATCATTTCACAATCTTCTCCTCTATTTCCCTGTATTGCTGTTTTGAAATAAAATCACGCTTTGAAGTGCTGGTTTTGGCAGATCTCTTGTTGAGTGCCAGTGGCGGTGCCAGGTGTATTCCAAGTTTCCTTCATGCTTGGCATGTCTCCGGGAGACAGGCAGTCGGCCAACCAAGCTGTTTAATGCTAATACGCTCAACACTGTGGCAGGCGGGATGGCAGGCCGATCTGTCACTTGCACAGATAATGCCAGGGTAGCTAGCGACGCATAATGTGAGGCTCCGACTCCAGAAAACTGATAATAACACCTTAAAGAACTGACAGTGTTGCTGGCCAGAAAGAGGGAAAATAGGAAGCAGTAAAAGTAAGGAACTCTCTCTTTGAAGAGTATCTTAAATAACTCTCACTGCGCACCCATGCTCCCCTCCTCCCCAAGATGGCACTTGTCTTATACTGTAAATGTAGGGAAAATATAACTGATAGGATTGTGACATGTTGTTGTCTCACCTAGCTATTTTAAGATTAATTGTAAGTCACAATGGATAAGAGCGTCTGCTCAATTAATTAACTCAGATGACAAAACATATTATTTAACTCTGACTATTAACATTGCAGTACTAGTGAACATCTCTGGACTATGTACTCAATAAGCTCCGTGTTCAGTGTTAGCTGGCCCAATGTTGAAATCCTGAAATGGCTGCTTTGTTTTGACTGACAGTGAGAGCTGTGAATCTTATCGTGTCAGATCTGAGACAAAGACATAGGCGTTTATAGCAGGATGCCCAATGCTGATCCAGGGAACCAGTCATGTCTTTTGTAAAACGGCCCCATCCAATAACGTGTTCTCTTATATAGACACAGTAATGAACAACACTGAAAGGCTTTAGGGTAGTGGGACACACACACACACACACACACACACACACACACACACGCACACACACACACACACACACGCACACACACACACACACACACACACACACACACACACAGCCTTTCCTCCATCCCATTTTGTCTCTCCTTACATCTTGGAAAGATTTTGAGCTTCAGAGATGAGAAGGTGAGATATGAGATAGCAAGAGAGGGAGGGAGGGAGGGAGGGAGGGAGGGAGGGAGGGAGGGAGGGAGGGAGGGAGGGAGGGAGGGAGAGGAATGGAGAGAGATTATTAAATGTAAACAATTTTCTTTCACTCAGAGGATATTGGAAGAAAAGGTCATTATTTCAAGACAGGCAAGGAAACGTTCTACTCAGCTTTTCAGTTTAAAACCGTCATCAACGTATTGGTTCATGCATGATTCCTCTGTGTGTGTGTTTATTTCTTGCCTGTGAACGGGGATGAGTCTTAGCCCAATTATAGCCCACGTGAGCGTGGCAGTCGGGTTGATACAGGAGGGGCATAATGGTTCACACTGTGCAAGGGTCTAAAACTAACTTAGTGCAACACACTTCCACTGTGTGTGTGTGTGTGTGTGTGTGTGTGTGTGTGTGTGTGTGTGTGTGTGTGTGTTTGTGTGTGTGTGTGTGTGTGTGTAAGAGGCTGATAAACTAATTTAGTGCGTCTTCACTCTCTTCCAGGGCTTTATTTCTACCTATTTCCCTGAAGACTACAAACACTGCAATCAGCCACTATTGATTGGTCTTCAATAGTATGCTCAAGAGCGCATGTTTATATATATATATACAGTGGGGAGAACAAGTATTTGATACACTGCCGATTTTGCAGGTTTTCCCACTTATGTAGAAGTCTGTAATTTTTATCATAGGTACTCTTCAACTGTGAGTGACGGAATCTAAAACAAAAATCCAGAAAATCACATTGTATGATTTTTAAGTAATTAATTTGCATTTTATTGCATGACATAAGTATTTGATACATCAGAAAAGCAGAACTTAATATTTGGTACAGAAACCTTTGTTTGCAATTACAGAGATCATATGTTTCCTGTAGTTCTTGACCAGGTTTGCACACACTGCAGCAGGGATTTTGGCCCACTCCTCCATACAGACCTTCTCCAGATCCTTCAGGTTTCAGGGCTGTCGATGGGAATTACGGACTTGCAGCTCCCTCCAAAGATTTTCTATTGGGTTCAGGTCTGGAGACTGGCTAGGCCACTCCAGGACCTTGAGATGCTTCTTCTGGAGCCACTCCTTAGTTGCCCTGGCTGTGTTTCGGGTCGTTGTCATGCTGGAAGACCCAGCCACGACCCATCTTCAATGCTCTTACTGAGGGAAGGAGGTTGTTGGCCAAGATCTCGCGATACATGGCCCCATCCATCCTCCCCTCAATACGGTGCAGTCGTCCTGTCCCCTTTGCAGAAAAGCATCCCCAAAGAATGATGTTTCCACCTCCATGCTTCACGGTTGGGATGGTGTTCTTGGGGTTGTACTCATCCTTCTTCTTCCTCCAAACACGGCGAGTGGAGTTTAGACCAAAAAGCTCTATTTTTGTCTCATCAGACCACATGACCTTCTCCCATTCCTCCTCTGGATCATCCAGATGGTCATTGGCAAACTTCAGACGGGCCTGGACATGTGCTGGCTTGAGCAGGGGGACCTTGCGTGCGCTGCAGGATTTTAATCCATGACGGCGTAGTGTGTTACTAATGGTTTTCTTTGAGACTGTGGTCCCAGCTCTCTTCAGGTCATTGACCAGGTCCTGCCGTGTAGTTCTGGGCTGATCCCTCACCTTCTTCATGATCATTGATGCCCCACGAGGTGAGATCTTGCATGGTGCCCCAGACCGAGGGAGATTGACCCTCATCTTGAACTTCTTCCATTTTCTAATAATTGCGCCAACAGTTGTTGCCTTCTCACCAAGCTGCTTGCCTATTGTCCTGTAGCCCATCCCAGCCTTGTGCAGGTCTACAATTTTATCTCTGATGTCCTTACACAGCTCTCTGGTCTTGGCCATTGTGGAGAGGTTGGAGTCTGTTTGATTGAGTGTGTGGACAAGTGTCTTTTATACAGGTAACGAGTTCAAACAGGTGCAGTTAATACAGGTAATGAGTGGAGAACAGGAGGGCTTCTTAAAGAAAAACTAACAGGTCTGTGAGAGCCGGAATTCTTACTGGTTGGTAGGTGATCAAATACTTATGTCATGCACAATGTGATTTTCTGGATTTTTGTTTTAGATTCTGTCTCTCACAGTTGAAGTGTACCTATGATAAAAATTACAGACCTCTACATGCTTTGTAAGTAGGAAAACCTGCAAAATCGGCAGTGTATCAAATACTTGTTCTCCCCACTGTATGTGTGTGTGTGTGTTTGTGTAGGGATAACACATTCTATAACACCTTGTAGGAAATTGTTTTATTGAAGTAAATTATTTATCTTAATTGCACCATTATTTTTGTGACCCAATGCAGTCAAAAATGTGATTTCCCTGTGTTTTATATATATATTCACACTATGTGGTTGGAATAATACTGTAAAATTGTGAAAATTATGAAAATGCCCTTTTAGTGTAAGAGCTGTTTGAAAAGACTGGCTGAAGTTGTGTTTTGGTGGGTTGGGGTTTTGCCTGCCTGGTGAATTAGTTAATATACCAATAAAACATGTATCTCTCTGCCTATAACGGCTAGCTTTCTATTTTCCCCTCCCCACTCAGACCTCTTGAATTTTTCAAAATTGTGTTACATTACAGCCTTATTCTAAAACTGATTCAATAGTTTTCCCCCCTCATTTATCTACACACATTGCCCCATAATGACAAAGCAACAATTTTTTACATTTTTGCAAAATGTAGGGATAACACATTCTATAACACCTTGTAGGAAATTGTTTTATTGAAGTAAATTATCACATTTACGTAAGTATTCGAACCCTTTACTTTGTTGAAGCGTCTTTGGCAGCAATAACAGCATCGATTTTCTCCCATTCTTCTCTGCAGATCCTCTCAAGCACTGTGAGGTTTGATGGGGAGCATTGCTGCACAGCTATTTTCAGGAATCTCCAGAAATCTTCTATCGGGTTCAAGTCCAGAATCAGAGATTTGTCCCAAAGCCACTCCTGCGTTGTCTTGGCTGTGTGCTTAGGGTCGTTGTCCTAAGCACACAGCCAAGGTCCTGAGCACTCTGGAGCAGGTTTTCATCAAGGATCTCGCTGTACTTTTCTTAATTCATGTTTCCGTCGATCTTGACTAGTCTCCTGGTCCCTGCCGCTGAAAAACATCCACACAGCATGATGATGCCACCACCATGCTTCATCGTAGTGATGGTGCCATGTTTCCTCCAGACGTGATATTTGGCATTCAGGCCAAATAGTTCAATCTTGGTTTCATCAGACCAGAGAATCTTGTTTCTCATAGTCTGAGAGTCCTTTAGGTGCCCTTTAGCAAACTCCAAGCGGGCTGTCATGGCGTCCGTCTGGCCACTCTAACATAAAGGCCTGATTGGTAGTGCTGCAGAGATGGTTGACCTTCTGGAAGGTTCTCCCATCTCCACAGAGGAACTCTGGAGCTCTGTCAGAGTGACCATTGGGTTCTTGGTCACCTCCCTGACCAAGGCCCTTCTCCCTGATTGCTCAGTTTGAGAGCGGCCAGCTCTAGGAAGAGTCTTGGTGGTTCCAGACTTCTTCCATTTAAGAATGATGGAGGCCACTGTGTTCTTGGGGACCTTCAATGCTACAGACATTTTATGGTACCCTTCCCCAGATCTGTGCCTCGACACTTTCCTGTCTCGGAGCTCTACGGACAATTCCTTCGACCTCATGGCTTGGTTTTTGCTCTGACATGCACTGTCATCTGTGGGACCTTATATAGACAGGTGTCTTAGTCACTTAATCGTGTTTACATACTGCATCACTAATCTCTTATGTGTATACTGTATACTATAAAGCTTACTATGCCACTGGATCTTAGTCCAATGCCGCCCTGACATATATGTATATATTCTCAATACATTCCTTACTTAGATGTATGTGTATTTGGGTATATGTTGTGAAACTGTTAGATATTACTTGTTAGATATTGCTTCACTGTCGGAGCTAGAAGCACAAGCATTTCGCTACACACGCAATAACATCTGCTAACCAAATTTAATTTGATTTTGAACATCACAAAATTTGGAAAAAGTCAAGGGGTCTTAATTCATTTTGAATGCACTGTACAGTATATGAGACACCAGGGAACTTTGACAAGGACACTCCATATTCAAAAGCTTCTGACTGTACAGTATATGAAACACTTTACAGTATATGAGACCCCAGGGAACTTTGACAAGGACACTCCAACTCAGAGAGATGCATGAGAGCATTTCTAGTGGTGGTGCTCAGAGAGATGCATGAGAGCATTTCTAGTGGTGGTGCTCAGAGAGATGCATGAGAGCATTTCTAGTGGTGGTGCTCAGAGAGATGCATGAGAGCATTTGTAGTTGTGGTGCTCAGAGAGGTGCATGATCTGATGGGTTCAGCGCTATACTCCTAATGAGCGCCGCCACACTCTCACCGCCGTCGCATTCGTTTCTCTGGTGACCCGGCACACAGCTCTGTAAAAACTCCACGAGTCACGAACGCCACCCAGACAGACAACAAGCTACAAATAGAGAAATGAGGGAGAATGGTGATTAGAAAAGACAGAGGCTTTTTGATTGTGACTGAGCTGAAGAAGAGAGGAAGATGAGAGAGAGGAGGGGAGAGATATAGAGAGAGAGAAAGAGAAAGAGAAAGACCGACTGTCTGAGAGAGAGAAAAAGGGCAAAGAAAAGAGACTTGTGAAGGTGGCTGTTTGAACATTGTTTTGGTTAGAAGAGAATGATAAAGATGGACGACAGAGTTCAGACAAAGAGAAAGTTTTGAGGGAGACGTCCTTTGAAGATTGTTTGGAAATAGAAAAACAGTCAGGGGTAAAGAGAGAAAGAGTAAAGATTGGATAGAGATTCCTGTAATGGTTGGTGGATTTATAGATTTACTTGTGTGGGAGTGTGTGTGTGCCTGCCTACGTGAGTGTGTGTGTGACTCTTCTGCAGAGCAGGCATTTGCTGGTTATGCAGGCTGGGTTGATGACCCTCCGACAGATGTGTGTGACTAATGCATCCGTTTTCTCCTGCTTTTTTCCGGTGTTATTTCCGCTTCTATTACTTTTGGCATCGTGCAATTAAATGGCGGGAGTAATTGGTGTGTCAGTGTCTCAGCCGCTGTTCCTTGCAGTGACCGTGCATTACTGTGACCATGGTTTTGATTATAGCATGTTTGGCATGAGGACATTCTAAACAATTATTTCTTGAAGCAACCAACCTTTAAAGGTCCTGCACTGTAATCCTATTTCCCAAGTAAAAATAGCCTTTGAATGATCAAAAGATGTTACCTTTTCTCTCATCTTTAACTACCAGGGCCGCTGAGGGAGCAGGGAGATTAGGAGATGGAAGAACAAGAACCATATAGTGACTATCAGGTGTTTTACAAAAAATATACCCTTCACAAACTGTTGCATTATCTAACGTTAGCCCCTTCATCCCTCAAAGAAATGTTGGCTACCATACATGGGAAACAGAGAAAGGAAAATGCTGCACACTGGATGCCTGATGAAGACTTAAGGGTCGAAACGTTGTTATAAATAAAATCACCTGGGAGCCTGAGCAGCAGAGGGAACAGAGATGCAGAGAGACAGCTACAACGAAAACATTTGTTCGTTCGTTAGTATAGCAGGCACATCACAGGAGTCTAGGTTGGGTCTGGACAAGACAAGACTAGATTTGAGAAGGTCATTGCACCTATAAGGGATGCTCTGTACTTTTGTATTAACGCCAGTTGTTTCCCCCTTCAATCTTCTTCCTATTGTGCCTTGTACTCTGCCTGATTTTAATGGT
This sequence comes from Thymallus thymallus, assembly GCA_023634145.1. Lineage (NCBI taxonomy): Eukaryota > Metazoa > Chordata > Actinopteri > Salmoniformes > Salmonidae > Thymallus > Thymallus thymallus. The sequence goes on from CM042388.1 coordinate 44,454,936, forward strand.
TTGTGTCCTGTCCTTTCAGAATGCCGAGGCCAGCTATGACTTCAGCAGCAATGACCCATACCCGTATCCCCGCTACACGGATGACTGGTTTAACAGGTGAAGACCTCTAAAGTCATCTGCCCCAAAGCATTCATAACTCAGCTCTAGTTTTATTAGTGTTTGTCCATTTGTGTGTGTGTGTGTGTGTGTGTGTGTGTGTGTGTGTGTGTTACATGTTAGTGTATTCAATTAAGTGTGTGTAAGTGTGTGCCATCTAGAACCTAAAAGGGTTCTGCGGCTGTCCCCGTAGGAGAACCCTTTGAATAACCCTTTTTAGTTCCAGGTAGAACCCTTTTGGTTTCAGGTAGAACCCTTTTGAGTTCCATGTAGAACCCTTTCCACAGAGGGTTCTACATGGAACCCAAAAAAGTTCTACCTTGTAACCAAAAAGGGTTCTATTGGGACAGCCCAAGAACCCTTTTGGAGCCCTTTTTTCTAAGAGTGTACTTGTGTGTGCTTGCAGATGAGTGAGTTAGGTGAGCCTAGGTTCTGATATACTATGTTCTCCTTGGCTTGCCCATGGTATGGCAGGTCTCCTAGTCTGTATTGATTTTCTCTCCACGTAGCTCTAGTCAGTCACATCTGTTGGCACTCCCAGTTACTGTACTATTACTGAAGTGTTATTGTCCACAAAACGTATAGCCCAGACTAGTTATTAAGGAGATAGATTAATATTATGTTAGGGAAGGAAGATACTGTGGGTCACAGTATATTGTGTGGGGCAATTGCAAACCCTATTCCTGCATACAGTGGGGCAAAAAGGTATTTAGTCAGCCACCAATTGTGCAAGTTCTCCCACTTAAAAAGATGAGAGAGGCCTGTAATTTTCATCATAGGTACACTTCAACTAAATAAGTATTTGGTCAATAACAAAAGTTTATCTCAATACTTTGTTATATACCCTTTGTTGGCAATGACAGAGGTCAAACGTTTTCTGTAAGTCTTCACAAGGTTTTCACACACTGTTGCTGGTATTTTGGCCCATTCCTTCATGCAGATCTCCTCTAGAGCAGTGATGTTTCGGGGCTGTCGCTGGGCAACACGGACTTTCAACTCCCTCCAAAGATTTTCTATGGGGTTGAGATCTGGAGACTGGCTAGGCCACTCCAGGACTTTGAAATGCTTCTTACGAAGCCACTCCTTCGTTGCCCGGACGGTGTGTTTGGGATCATTGTCATGCTGAAATACCCAGCCACGTTTCATCTTCAATGCCCTTGCTGATGGAAGGAGGTTTTCACTCAAAATCTCACGATACATGGCCCCATTCATTCTTTCCTTTACACGGATCAGTCATCCTGGTCCCTTTGCAGAAAAACAGCCCCAAAGCATGATGTTTCCACCCCCATGCTTCACAGTAGGTATGGTGTTCTTTTGATGCAACTCAGCATTCTTTCTCCTCCAAACACGACGAGTTGAGTTTTTACCAAAAATTTATATTTTGGTTTCATCTGACCATATGACATTCTCCCAATCCTCTTCTGGATCATCCAAATGCTCTCTAGCAAACTTCAGACGGACCTGGACATGTACTGGCTTAAGCAGGGGGACACGTCTGGCACTGCAGGATTTGAGTCCCTGGCGGCGTAGTGTGTTACTGATGGTAGCCTTTGTTACTTTGGTCCCAGCTCTCTGCAGGTCATTCACTAGGTCCCCCCGTGTGGTTCTGGGATTTTTGCTCACAGTTCTTGTGATCATTTTGACCCCACGGGGTGAGATCTTGCGTGGAGCCCCAGATCGAGGGAGATTATCAGTGGTCTTGTATGTCTTCCATTTCCTAATAATTGCTCCCACAGTTGATTTCTTCACACCAAGCTGCTTACCTATTGCAGATTCAGTCTTCCCAGCCTGGTGCAGGTCTACAATTTTGTTTCTGGTGTCCTTTGACAGCTCTTTGGTCTTGGCCATAGTGGAGTTTGGAGTGTGACTGTTTGAGGTTGTGGACAGGTGTCTTTTATACTGATAACAAGTTCAAACAGGTGCCATTAATACAGGTAACGAGTGGAGGACAGAGGAGCCTCTTAAAGAAGAAGTTACAGGTCTGTGAGAGCCAGAAATCTTGCTTGTTTGTAGGTGACCAAATACTTATTTTCCACCATAATTTGCAAATAAATTCATTAAAAATCCTACAATGTGATTTTCTGGATTTCTTTTTCTCATTTTGTCTCTCATAGTTGAAGTGTACCTATGATGAAAATTACAGGCCTCTCTCATCTTTTTAGTTGGGAGAACTTGCACAATTGGTGGCTGACTAAATACTTTTTTGCCCCACTATATATCTGAGTTGAAGTGAAGATTGTCTGAAAAGTGAACCATCAACTTAAATAGATAGCTGTAGAGTATTTACACACAGTTCATGTTGACTTCTATTTATTTGGATCAGTAAGCTTCCTATGTAGCATTTTCTGGCCTGTTCCTTCCAGTGATGTAAATCTGCATACACTATGAGATCAACTATGAGAGATACACAGAGATACAGAGACTCTACTTTACACTGCATGAGGGCACCTCAAGGACTAGATGATTAAAGAACGCCATCCACCCTCACTGCTCTCCTCTCTCCTCCACACATATCTGTGTGTGTGTGTGTGTGTGTGTTGTATCTCTTGTGCCTGTTCATCAGTGCATGCCTAGCTGTCACCCTGGATGTGACATGTGACATTAGACACCTCAGTGTTGCTGCTGCTGAATTAGTACAGCACAGGACTAGATGGCCAATTAGCTGGTTGTTTATAAATAGCATACTGTCCGTGGCAAAGCATGCTGGGAGAGCAGAGAGGGCTCACTGCAACTACCCTGTGGGAAGCCCACACAGGAATACTCACACACACACACACACACACACACACACACACACACACACACACACACACACACACACACACACACACACACACACACACACACACACACACACACACACAACACACAACACACAACACACACACACACACAAGCATGAAGACACACACGCATGTACGGACACACACACACACACACAAGCATGTAGACTCACACGCATGTACGGACACACACACACACACACACACACATACACATGTAGACTCACACGCATGTACGGACACACACACACACAAGCATGAAGACACACACGCATGTTTCGCACACACACACACACACACACACACACACACACACACACACACACACACACACACACACACACACACACACACACACACACACACACACACACACACGCACACACACAAACATGCAGACACATACGCACGCACAACACAGACTGCCCTTGTATGCCCTTCTAAAATGCTACCTCCTCAACCAACCTTCTGATTTTAATGACAATAGGAGATTCTATCAATTTCTTAATCTTCATTCAGATGGATGAATGTGGTAGGAACTAGGGATGTGGCGTTCATGAAATTTAGTCAGCCAGTTATTGTCATGCAGAAGACTGCCGGTCTCACGGTAATTGACTGTTAATTAATGCAAACACATTTAACATCTCCAGGCCTCCATTAATACAAGCCGCTGATGCAGGCCTTTGGAACATCTACATTTAAAAAGGTCTAATAAATCAATTTAATATTATACCATCAAAATGAATCCATTATTTATTATTTTTGTCAGGTCTAAAGAAACATTATGATATGAAGAAAATGTATTTCAGAAGAAGAGACTATTAGTTGGCCTACTGTATGTTATCTGGCTGTGCACCACCATGCCAGAGGCTGTAGACCTGTTTGTTTAGCTGACAAGATAAGTCCTGCGCCATTATTTTAGATCAAATGATTTTATAGTAAGACGAATATAACTGAACAATAAGACCTGATACATTGTCGATTAACCAATTCCCACTATGTTTTCCCACTTTATCCCCATTCCCCAAACTACCTTTCTGTTTCTGTGCTGTAGTCATGGAACAAGGTGTGCTGGTGAGGTGTCTGCAGCAGCCAACAACAACATCTGCGGAGTGGGAGTGGCCTACAACTCTAAGGTGGCAGGTATGTAGACTACTCTAATACTGTGGTAAAAGTACTAGTGATCACAGTAATGTTAGTAAACGTGTAAAAGTGGCAGTGATAATAACAATACTAGTAGTGCTATGGCAGTGATAATAACAATACTAGTAGTGCTATGGCAGTGATAATAACAATACTAGTAGTGCTATGGCAGTGATAATAACAATACTAGTAGTGCTATGGAGGTGATAATAATGCTTATGGTAGCTATACTCAGTAATAATTATGTCCATCTTACTTCACTCATCATTACCTAAAATTGTGAAATGCATCTTGTAATTATAAAGTATGCCACACCGAATAATACTGGACCCAGTATGTTCTGCACAGACACTCCGCAGTATTGACCAGCTTGACTGACTAGCTTGTGAACTCCAAATTATAATCTGGTTTTATACAATTACTGTGAATGTGAGAATGCAGTTGGAGAACTATTGAACTATTGAATTCTCCCTATGATTTATTGAATTATTAAATTCTCTGCGATGCATCGTGCCTAAGAACAGCCTTTAGCCGTGGTGTATTGGCCATATACCACACCCCCTCGTGCCTTATTGCTTACATTTTATTCTCCCTATGATTTATTGAATTATCCCTATGATTTATTGAATTATCCCTATGATTTATTGAATTATTGAATTATCCCTATGATTTATTGAATTATTGAATTATCCCTATGATTTGGCTCTGGAAGCAGCAATATAGAGGACAAGAAAATAACTATTGGCCATTTCATTTGTCCACTCGTCCAGAAACCTGGCATCAGTTCAGTTTGTCATCTAGTTTATCTACAAACTGTCATCAGTATGTTGTTAACAACCTCGAACTCATCAATTTCTCAGCACCTTTTGTTGACATAGCAATGCTACACAAATCCATAAGGGCTCTTAGCTAAAAAATTATGCTATAAAGATACTCATATCAACTGGTTGGTAACTGGTACATTTAGTTATAGAGTACTTACTCAAGTTTTTAAAGCAATAGTCAAGCCATACAAAATATGTGGCTTAGCATTTTAATAATGTGTAACCAATGGCTTGACTGATTTATACGATAGACAATGTATATCTTACACTACCTGTCTCTCTCCACCTCCCCACCCATCCTTTCCTCCTCCCCCAGGTATCCGTATGCTGGACCAACCCTTCATGACGGATATCATCGAGGCATCATCCATCAGCCACATGCCCCAGGTCATTGACATCTACAGTGCCAGTTGGGGGCCCACCGACGACGGCAAGACAGTAGATGGACCCCGGGAGCTGACTTTGCAGGCCATGGCTAATGGAGTCAATAAGGTACACACACACACACACACACACACACACACACACACACACACACACACACACACACACACACACACACACACACACACACACACACACACACACACCCACACACACACACACTGGGCTGACTGGGGATAGCAGGCTTATAGAGTACCTGTGCTTGTCTTTCTGTGGTAACTGGCTTCTTTGAAGAGGCATACAGTAAGTCACAGAATAGGAAAAAGAACAGCCTTGCTGTTGCACACTTTCACAGACACCCCGCCAGACACACACAGTTAGTTAGCATACTGCTAGTGCCAGTGGCAATTAGCTGCTTGATGATTCACAATACCATGCAGGGGGGTTTGGTCTGACCCTGTCTCATCCAGTGTTCCTGAGAAGGTGCAAAATGTGCTCTAAGCCTGGCTAAGATAAACAGAACTAATCAAGCAGTATTCCACTCAGCCTCTCTAATGCTAACGATCACATATGTAAACCATTACGTAGGCTAGGCACAATGCACGTTGTACAACAACGAAAACACTTTCCACCAACCTTTGTCATTTTTTTCCATTAAACAGCCATGCCTGTTATTTTTTATTCTCTCCCAACAGCTGGGGAACACTTGTCACCCCTGCCCCGGTACAATCACTTCACTCTAAACAAGACACTTAGTTTGCATCTTGACAAAATTAGAAACTTACATTATCTGAAAATGTAGCTAGCTAGACTAGCTTACCCGTATACATGGATGGACGCTTCTCCCTCTCTGTCACGGATGCCGTGGTTGCCCCTTAGTTTGAAGAGAATCTGGAGATAGATGCTTTATACCACAGCCTTCTGTCTGTTCTCTTTTTGACTCCCTCTGCATATTTGCAATCAAACGCCAGGATTTTCTCCATCTCCTTAACTATCACACTCTAATTCCACTGATTTCAAAACTCGGTCTTCCAGAAAGTGGAGAGCAACACTTTTGCAGTTCTACTATGTGATATATTTTTTTAAAAGCAGCGTTAGTACAGGTAGATAGCAATAAAAACGGTACTACAGAGATCCAAAACAAGTTAGAGGAAAAATCTAAAGAACTGGAGGAACTTATTCAAGAACAATCTATTGTAATCCATTACAAAAATTAAGCAAACTGGATGGAACATGAAGAAAAATGCACCGAATTCCTCCTGAATCTTCAACACAGGAACGCTACCAAAAATGATTTGCAGAAGCTTGTTACTAAAGACGGAGTCATCCATGATTCTCCACATTATATTTGAAAGAGGAAGCTAAATATACAGTCCTTTCCATTCAATTAGATTTTTTTTCCATTAAACAGCCTTGCTTGTTATTTTTTATTCTCTCCAACAGCTGGGGAACACTTGTCACCCCTGACCCGGTACAATCACTTCACTCTAAACGAGACACTTAGTTTGCATCTAATGCATCTAAATAAATCACATGGAATATTCTGGATGCGGTGCTAGATACATAAGAATGCTTCATTGGGGGAGAGCTGGAGAAAGTAGCCGTGTACATAATTGTAATCTCACTGTATTTCAAACAGCACTTTGGGATTTAAATGGAGAGGCAGGAATAGATGTAGAGAGAGGGACACACACGTAAATAAGGTTTACCTAGATCAGGGGTTACCAACCTAGGGGACCTTCCTTGATTTGAGGGAGAAAATATATACGGTTGCGTCCAAATATATTGGCACCCTTGCACGTTTCTTAAATAATTAAATAAAGCCATTCACTACAAAGATACAGCCATCCTTTCTAACTCAGTTGACAGAGAGGAAGGAAACCACTCAGGGGTTTTTACCATATCACTTTCACCTGTATCTTTGTAGTGACCGGGTGTATTGATCCAAAGTGTGATTAATAACTTCCCCATTCTCAAAGGGATATTCAATGTCAGCTTTTTTTTATTTTACCCATCAGCCAATAGGTGCCCTTCTTTGCGAAGCATTGGAAAACCTCCCTTGTCTTTGTGGTTGAATCTGTGTTTGAAATTCACTGCTCGACTTCAATGCACATTTCACATGTTTGTAAGGGAAGTGAGGGATGTTTGTAAGGGAAATGGTATGGGGGTTTTAAGGTAAGTGCTACGCTTTCTGCTACGCCACAAAGTCTCTAGCATTCTCAGAACGTCCCTACAGATTCAATAACTATTACATTTTACTTACTTATTACCTATATTATTGACACAGACATGGTGGTGTTGCAGGAACATTGGAATGCTGTAATAATGTGCCTCTGTACGCCTATGTAGATATTCCATAAAAAATAATCTGTTTCCATCTACAATAGTCATTTACAACATTAACAATGTCTGCACTGTATTTCTGATCAATTTGATGTTATTTTAATGGACAAAACATTTGCTTTTCTTTCAAAAACAAAGACATTTCTAAGTGACCCCAAACTTTTGAATGGTAGTGTACATACACACACACACACACACACAGTAATCATTTTTCCCCACTAACAACCATAAGCTCAGGTGCTCAACAGTTAGTAGGTATTCATCTTATCTAGATGGGTGAACGCAGTGTGGAGAGCAATTGAGATTGCGTCATCTATGGATCTGTTGGGGCCGTATGCAAATTGGAGCGGGTCTAGGGTGTCTGAGATGATGGAGTTAATGTGTGCCATAACTAACCTCTCAAAGTCCTTCAAAAGCAGCCTCTCAAATCAAATAAAATGTTATTGGTCACATACACGTGTTTAGCAGATGTTAATGCGGGTGTAGCGAAATGCTTGTGCTTCTAACTCCGACAGTACAGTTATGTCTAACAAGTAATATCTAACAATTACACAACATTCCCAATACACACATACAGTGGGGAGAACAAGTATTTGATACACTGCCGATTTTGCAGGTTTTCCCACTTACAAAGCATGTAGAAGTCTGTAATTGTTATCATAGGTACTCTTCAACTGTGAGTGACGGAATCTAAAACAAAAATCCAGAAAATCACATTGTATGATTTTTAAGTAATTCATTTGCATTTTATTGCATGACTTAAGTATTTGATACATCAGAAAAGCAGAACTTAATATTTGGTACAGAAACCTTTGTTTGCAATTACAGAGATCATACGTTTCCTGTAGTTCTTGACCAGGTTTTCACACACTGCAGCAGGGATTTTGGCCCACTCCTCCATACAGATCCTTCATGGAGGCAATACGGACTTTCAGCTCCCTCCAAAGATTTTCTATTGGGTTCAGGTCTGGAGACTGGCTAGGCCACTCCAGGACCTTGAGATGCTTCTTACGGAGCCACTCCTTAGTTGCCCTGGCTGTGTGTTTCGGGTCGTTGTCATGCTGGAAGACCCAGCCACGACCCATCTTCAATGCTCTTACTGAGGGAAGGAGGTTGTTGGCCAAGATCTCGCGATACATGGCCCCAATCATCCTCCCCTCAATACGGTGCAGTCGTCCTGTCCCCTTTGCAGAAAAGCATCCCCAAAAAATGATGTTTCCACCTCCATGCTTCACGGTTGGGATGGTGTTCTTGGCGTTGTACTCATCCTTCTTCTTCCTCCAAACACGGCGAGTGGAGTTTAGACCAAAAAGCTCTATTTTTGTCTCATCAGACCACATGACCTTCTCCCATTCCTCCTCTGGATCATCCATGGCCATTGTGGAGAGGTTGGAGTCTGTTTGATTGAGTGTGTGGACAAGTGTCTTTTATACAGGTAACGAGTTCAAACAGGTGCAGTTAATACAGGTAATGAGTGGAGAACAGGAGGGCTTCTTAAAGAAAAACTAACAGGTCTGTGAGAGCCGGAATTCTTACTGGTTGGTAGGTGATCAAATACTTATGTCATGCAATAAAATGCAAATGAATTATTTAAAAATCATACAATGTGATTTTCTGGATTTTTGTTTTAGATTCCGTCTCTCACAGTTGAAGTGATAGAAGATACTGGGGTGCAAATGAGCAAAAATAATAATATGGGGATGAGGTAGTAGGGTGGGCCGGGTGCAGGTGGGCTATATACAGGTGCAGTGATTGGAAAGCTGCTATGACAGCTGATGCTTAAAGTTATTGAGGGAGATGGTAGTCTCCAGCTTCAATGATATTAGCCATTTGTTCCAGTCATTGGCAGCAGAGAACTGGAAAGAATGGCGGCCAAAACAGGTGTTGGCTTTGGGGATGACCAGTGAAATATACCTGCTGGAGCGCAAGCTACGGGAGGGTGTTGCTATGGTGACCAGCGAGCTGAGCTAAGGCGGGGATTTACCTAGTAAAGACATATAGATGACCTGGAGCCAGTGGGCTTGGCGACGAATATGTAGTGAGGGCCAGCCAACAAGAGCTCCTCTCATTCAGCAAATCTTTATTATCAGATTTGTCCGTCGGCCTGCCAGATGGTGAAGCGTGATTCATCACTCCAGAAAACGCGTTCCCACTGCTCCAGAGTCCAATGGCGGCAAGCTTAACACCACTCCAGCTGACACTTGATATTGCGCATGGTGATCTTAGGCTTGTGTGCGGCTGCTCGGCCATGGAAACCCATTTCATGAAGCTCCCGACGAACACTTCTTGTGCTGACGTTGCTTCCAGAGGTAGTTTGAAACTCGGTAGTGAGTGTTGCAACCGAGGACAGATGATTTTTACACGCTGCGCACTTCAGCACTCTGCGGTCCTATTCTGTGAGCTTGTGTGGCCTACCACTTCTTGATCCTAGACATTTCCACTTCACAATAACAGCACTTACAGTTGACCGGGGCAGCTCTAGCGGTGCAGAAATTTTACTAACAGACTTGTTGGAAAGGTGGCATCCTATGACGGTGCCACGTTGAAATTCACTGAGCTCTTCAGTAAGGCTATTCTACAGCCAATATTTGTCTATGGAGATTGCATGGCTGTGTGCTTGATTTTATACACCTGTCAGCAATGGATGTAGCTGAAATAGCCGAATCCACTAAGGGGTGTCCACATACTTTTTCTTGCCACTGTACAAACGTATGTGAACCCTTTGGAATTACCAGGATTTCTACATAAATTGGTCATCAAATGTGATCTGAACTTCATCTAAGTCACAACAATAGACAAACACAGTCTGATTAAACTAATAATACACAAACAATTATATGTTTTCATTTCTATTGAACACACCGTGTAAACATTCACAGTGCAGGGTGGGAAAAGTATGTGAACCCTTGGATTTAATAACTGGCTGACTCTCCTTTGGCAGCAATAACCTCAACCAAACCTTTTCTGTAGTTGCAGATCAGACCTGCACAACGGTCAGGAAGACTTTTGGACCATTCCTCTTTACAAAACTGTTCAAGTTCAGTAATATTCTTGGGATGTTTGATGTGAACCGCTCTCTTGAGTTCATGGCACAGCCTCTCAATCGGGTTGAAGTCAGAAATCTGACTGGGCCCCTCCCGAAGTCGTATTTTCTGTTGAAGCAATTCTGTTGATGATTTACTTCTGTGTTTTGGGTCGTTGTCCTGTTGCATCACACAAATTATGTTGAGCTTCAATTGGCGAACAGATGGCCTTACATTCTCCTGCAAAATATTTTGATGATAGCAAGCTGTCCAGGCCCTGAGTAAGCAAAGCAGCCCCAAACCATGATGCTCCCTCCACCATACTTTACAGTTGGGATGAGGTTTTGATGTTGGTGTGCTGTGCAGTTTTTTTCTCCACACATAGTGTTGTGTGTTCCTTCTAAACAACTAAACTTTAGTTTCATCTGGCCACAAAATATTTTGCCAGTAGCGCTGTGGAAAAAGCCAGGTGTCCTTTTGTGAACTCTGGGACAGCAGTGGCTTCTTCCGTGGTGTCCTCCCATGAACACCATTCTTGTTTAGTGTTTTATGTATCGTAGACTCGTCAACAGAGATGTTAGCATGTTCCAGAGATTTCTGTTAGTCTTTAGCTGACACTCTAGGTTTCTTCTTAACCTCATTGAACATTCTGCGCTGTGCTCTTGCAGTCATCTTTGCAGGACGGCCACTCCTAGGGAGAGTAGCAACAGTGCTGAACTTTATAGACAATTTGTCTTACCGTGGACTGATGAACATCAAGGCTTTTAGAGATACTTTTGTAACCCTTTCCAGCTTTATGCAAGTCAACAATTCTTAATTGAAAAAAAAGAGAAGGAACACATTATCAAGATGAGCTAGCTCCTATTTTAAAGCAATAACATATATAATTGTTTCAAGGAATGAATGATGTGTTGTCTCGTAGGGTCGAGGAGGGAAAGGCAGTATCTACGTATGGGCCTCTGGAGATGGCGGTAGCTATGACGACTGTAACTGCGATGGTTACGCCTCCAGCATGTGGACCATCTCCATCAACTCAGCCATCAACGACGGCCGCACGGCGCTGTATGACGAGAGCTGCTCCTCCACCCTCGCATCCACTTTCAGCAACGGACGCAAGAGGAACCCTGAAGCTGGAGTGGTGAGTGTGTGAGAAGTTGTGTGAAAAAGAAAGAGAGAGGGAGTGAGTGTGGTTGACCAAGTTCATAAAATGTTTATCCTCAGTGTGAGTACATTGAGTACACTGAGCGCTTTGATCTTCACCATTTCCATCCCTGAATCCAATCCTACAAATACAAAGCTGCACAATGACTTGGTCTTTTCAGACAACTTGTTATTGTTCTGTGTCATTATGAGACATTCACTGAAGACTGAATACCTGCCATTGGTTGTATGCAATCTTTCTCTGTGATTAATTGAGTGACTGTTCGATCCTCTTTCATTTGGAAAATCCCCAGAAATGGAAACAGAGCATTCAATCTGTTCTCAGCCCATTCAGCAGTAGTAAGGCGTTTGGATGAGACAGGCGATGTTATAACCCTATGATTGCGCTGGGGATGTGACGTGTCAGGAGAATATTGAGTGGACAGATGCATGATCAGTTATACGTAACTCTGTCTAGCACAGTGTAACAAAGAACAGGGGTCCTCGAAATATCAGGCACTGAGATAGACAGCTCACAATCTACTGTCCCCGTTTTAGGTCCCCTCATGGTCTAGTCTTCATGGATAATGAAGGAAGATAGAAAAGAGGACAGGAGGGAGATTGTTGACCCCTTTCCATCTCTGCTTACTGTCAAACAGGTCATATAAAATATGATTTTACTATAAGGAAGATGTTTCCACTTCACAATAACAGCACCTACAGTTGACCTGACTTGTTGGAAAGGTGGCATCATATGACGGTGCCACGTTGAAAGTCACTGAGCTCTTCAGTAAGACCATTCTATTGCTAATGTTTGTCTATGGAAATTGCATGGCTGTGTGCTCTAATTTATACACCTGTCGTCAACGGTTGTGGCCAAATCCACTAATTTGAAGGAGTGTCGACATACTTTTGTATATATAGTGTATATGAGAACCGTATTTGACAGCATTGTTCGTGAGAGAGCCAAGGATTCCCTCATGGGCTTCTCCCTCTCTGACTAATTGGATAAGATCTCTGATTATCTGTAATTAAACTCCACATCTGAATCAAATGTTAACTGAATAATTTGCATTCTTGAAGTATTTTCCTCTCCTCTCCTCTCCTCTCCTCTCCTCTCCTCTCCTCTCCTCTCCTCTCCTCTCCTCCTCTCCTCTCCTCTCCTCTCCTCTCCTCTCCTCTCCTCTCCTCTCCTCTCCTCAATCCTCTCCTCTCCTCTCCTCTCCTCTCCTCAATCCTCTCCTCTCCTCTCCTCTCCTCTCCTCTCCTCTCCTCTCCTCTCCTCTCCTCTCCTCTCCTCTCCTCTCCTCTCCTCTCCTCTCCTCTCCTCTCCTCTCCTCTCCTCTCCTCAATCCTCTCCTCTCCTCTCCTCTCCTCTCCTCTCCTCAATCCTCTCCTCTCCTCTCCTCTCCTCTCCTCTCCTCTCCTCTCCTGATATGACTACAGTCTCAGTCTTCCATTGATGTGTTATGGTAGGCCACTACGGACCTGTATGGAAACTGTACCCTACGCCACTCTGGAACATCAGCAGCAGCTCCAGAAGCAGCCGGAGTGTTTGCCTTGGCGTTGGAGGCCAAGTATGTACACACATACACACCTCATATGCCATCCTCATCAGTGTCTGAAGGTCTTACTCCTACACAGAATAGAATATGTCTACTGCTGTTCTCACTCTATTAACGTGGATGAGATGTTTTTCATAACTTCAGGTTCACAGTGACTGAAACCATGGCTGTCTCATTACATAAAACCTATTCCTTTTCCTGTATCTCTCTCCCAGAGTCAAATTCAAGTTCAAATTTCTCTCTCTCTCTCTGTCTCTCTCTCTCTCTCTGTCTCTCTCTCTCTCTCTCTCTCTCTCTCTCTCTCGCTCTCTCTCTGTCTATCTCTCTCTCTCTCTCTCTCTCTCTCTCTCTCTCGCTCTCTCTCTCTCTCTCTCTCTCTCTCTCTCTCTCTCTCTCTCTCTCTCTCTCTCTCTCTCTCTCTCTCTCTCTCTCTCTCTCTCTCTCTCTCTCTCTCGCTCTCGCTCTCTCTCGCTCTCTCGCTCTCTCTCTGTCTATCTCTCTCTCTCGCTCTCTCGCTCTCTCTCTCTGTCTATCTCTCTCTCTGTCTCTCTGTCTCTCTGTCTCTCTCTCTCTCTCTCTCGCTCTCTCTCGCTCTCTCTCTCTCTCTCTCTCTCTCTCTCTCTCTCTGTCTCTCTCTCTCTCTCTCTCTCTCTCTCTCTGTCTATCTCTCACTCTCTCTCTCTCTCTCTCTCTCTCCTCAACAGATCCTTTCTTCTTATTATCCATTGCTCTTCCTCTTCAGACCACTTCATATCCTCCCTATTCATTTAATCACTTATTTAACAAACCTGCTATTAGGCCCTCCGACCTAATTCATGAAAAAAAGAAAGTTGTTTGTTGTCTCTTCCAGTTATTGCCAAGTCTCCGTGTTTGTGCAGGGATAAAAATAATCTTTGGCCTAGAGTGTGTTCTTTATACTTCGTTACATGACAGACAAATAAAAAGGTTTATACTGAAGACTGCGCTCAAAGCACACATTCATATTTTACTAATTACCGAAAGGCCCATATACAGTGCCTCGGAAAGTATTCAGACCACTTGACTATTTCCACATTTTGTTACCTTACAGCCTTGTTCTAAAATTAATAAAAATATAAAAAATCCTCAGCAGTCTACACACAACACCCCATAATGACAAAGTGAAATCAGGTTTTTAGAAAATGTTGCAGATTTATAAAAAAAAACTAAAAATAAATACCTTATTTACATAAGTATTCAGACCCTTTGCTATGAGACTCAAAATGTATCTCAGGTGCAGTATTCTTGGGTATGACGCTACAAGCTTGGCCATTCTTCTCTGCAGATCCTCTCAAGCTCTATCAGGTTGGCCAGGGAGCGTTGCTGCACAGCTATTTTCAGGTCTCTCCAGAGATGTTTGATCGGGTTCTGGCTGGGCCACTCAAGGACATTCAGGACAACGCCAGTCTTGCATTGTCTTGGCTGTGTGCTTAGGGTCGTTGTCCTCTTGGAAGGTGAACCTTCACCCCAGTCTTAGGGCCTGAGCGCTCTCCCAGTCCCTGCCACTGAAAAACATCCCCACAGCACGATGCCCTTGTCATTCAGGCCAAAGAGTTTATTCTTGGTTTCATCAGACCAGAGAGTCTTGTTTCTCATGGTCTGAGAGTCCTTTAGGTGCCTTTTGGCAAACTCCAAGTGGGCTGTCATGTGCCTTTTAGTGAGGAGTGGCTTCCGTCTGGCCACTCTATCATAAAGGCCTGATAGGTGGAGTGCTGCAGAAATGGTTGTCCTTCTGGAAAGTTCTCCCATCTCCACAGAATAACTCTGGAGCTCGGTCAGAGTGACCATCGGGTTCTTGGTGACCTTCAACGCTGCAGAATGTTTTTTTTGTACCTTTCCCAAGATCTGACAGCAATAGACACCATGTTTATATTGGAGAAGGTGACACATTTAAGTAGCGACACATTTAAGTTGATCATGTGACATGGAAGTTGTTTCTGTTGGTTGTGAGCGAACTTGTTCCAATAATATATAGAATATATTTATTGTTTTAAGGGGGAAGGTGTTACAGGCTTAGATTTTTTCCATTTCCATTTCGAAGTTGGACGTTGGCACATTAGCATGTATCTATCTATCTATCTATCTATCTATCTATCTATCTATCTATCTATCTATCTATCTATCTATCTATCTATCTATCTATCTATCTATCTATCTATCTATCTATCTATCTATCTATCTATCTATCTATCTATCTATCTATCTATCTATCTATCTATCTATCTATCTATCTATCTAAAAGTTCCTTTCACAGACTCATATAATCAATCTGAGAAAATACTCTATTATATTATAATTATCAACATAAAAAAATAATTATATACAGTTTCTTACCTTAATATTGTTGTCCTGATCTCAATGACAAAGCTGTCAAAGTTGTGAGAAACCCTGGGTGCATGCTTTGTTTTTTGCCCTAGCACTTCACAGCTGATTCAAACAATGAAAGCTTGTTGATGAGTTGGTTATTTGAATAAGATGTGTAGTGCTGGGGCAAAAACCAAAACGTGTGGGTGGGGACCGAGTTTGGGAAACCCTGATTTAGCAGACGCATTTGGGTACTGTGAGGTACTGTAGTGCTGAAAGCTTTCTTAAAAGGATACTTTGGGATTCGCCAATGAAGCCCTTTATCTACTTCCCCAGAGTCAGATTCACTGTTGGATACCATTTGTATTTCTCTGTGTGCAGTTTGAAGGAAGTTGCTAACTAGAGTTAGCACAATTGCTAACTAGTGTTAGAACAACGACTGGAAGTCTATGGTATCAGCTAGCATGCTAGTAGATACCATAGACTTCCATTCATTATATTGTATCAGCTAGCATGCTAGTAGACATCATAGACTTCCAGTCATTGTGCAAACGCTACAAAGCATTGGCTTGTGAAAGTACCTCTAACTTCCTTCATACTGGATGCAAATACATACAAATGGTATCCATGAAGTAGATAAAGGGCTTTGTTGCCAACATTTGGAAGTATCCCTTTAAAGGTCCAATGCAGCCGTTTTTATCTCAATATCAAAGTCACTTCTGGGTAATAATTAAGTACATTACTGTTTTCAACTAAAATGGTCAAAAATAAACACACTTTATCGCACTTTCTCAAACAATAATTTAGCTAGGACTGTCTATGAGTGGTGTGAGTAGGGAGGGGAAAGCTGAAAACTAGCTGTTATTGGCAGAGAGGTTTGAAACGTTCATTCTTATTGGTCTATTAACTAATTTACCAGGCAGGCTAAAACTCCATCCAAACAAAACGTGGTGAAATTTCTTTTCAAACAGCTCTTACACTAAAACGGCATAATCATCAATTTCACAGTATTATTCCAACCTCATAGTGTGGAAATATATATAAAACACAGGGAAATCTAGTTTTTGACTGAGCTGGGCCTTTAAATACCCAATATGTCACCTGTGTACACCTCATACACACATCTAACTCTGTCCTCTCTCTCCTCCTCACCCAATCTCTCCCCTTTATCCCCACCCCAGTCCTAACCTGACATGGAGGGACATGCAGCACTTGTCCGTGCTGACCTCCAAGAGAAACCAGCTTCATGACGAGGTACACCAGTGGCGGAGGAACGGCGTGGGCCTGGAGTTCAACCACCTGTTTGGTTACGGTGTGCTGGACGCTGGTGGCATGGTCAAGATGGCCAAGGAGTGGAAGACCGTCCCTGAGCGTTTTCACTGCGTGGCTGGATCATTGAAGGATGTCCAGTAAGTGTACATACTGAATACAATACCGACCTGGCTGATACTAGAATTAGTATTAAGATAGGTTTGTTTGTATTTAGCTATATCTGCTCCAGTGCCTGACTTTATGGTTCCTCTGCAGTTTGACTCATATTGACAGCTCTATCTGTCTGCAGAATAGGCCTGTTGGTTACAAAGTGCTGTGATGCTGATAACAGTGGGTTCATCTGGTCTGTGGGGGACAGCCTCAGTGACATGATCCATCATGAACTGTTATAGCTGTGTGTTTCCCCCTGGTCGCCCTCTGGTCTCCCCCTGGTCTCCTCCTGGTCTCCCCCTGGTCTTCCCTTCTCACTCCCCCTCTCTTTCTCATCCACTGCATCTGCCTGTTTCTGTCCTCCTGCGTCTCTCTGTGTGAAGCTCACACGCACGCAGACACACACACACACACACACACACACACACACACACACACACACACACACACACACACACACACACACACACTATAATCAGATCACATCACTTGGCATACCTTGCCTTAGCAACACTGTCAATTAGACAGAGTGACAGGCATGGAGGGACATCATGCCTGTGGGTGTTTTTTCTGGCGGATTCTGTGTGAGAGTGTGTGTGTGTGTGTGTGTGTGTGTGTGTGTGTGTGCCTCCCCATGCCGACCCTCCAATAGAATATCAACCCTCTCAGTAGTGATGGCCACCGCAACACAGCAGAATGGCAATTACCAGGCGCCACATCGAGAGTGTATGTGTCTCCCTCAGAGGAGCCCAGTCATGGCAGAGTCAATCGTGTGTGTGTGTGTGTGTGTGTGTGTGTGTGTGTGTGTGTGTGTGTGTGTGTGTGTGTGTGTGTGTGTGTGTGTGTGTGTGTGTGTGTGTGTGTGTGTGTGTGTGTGTGTGTGTGTGTGTGTGTGTGTGTGTGTGTGTGTGTGTGTGTGTGTGTGTGTGTGTGTGTGTGTGTGAAGAAAAGTCGTGTATACGAGCCCCTGTAATGACAGCCTTTACATCCAGAGTAGACAAGGCTGCTGTCAACCAGCAGGCCTGAGCAGAACAATAGAGAACCCTGGGGAACAATACGGCAGAAATCCCAATCGTTCGTTAGTGTGAAAAGGCTTTACACTTAAAGTAGAACTGATAGCGTTTAGCAACATTAAATCGTATCAAAATCTGTTTATATACACCCCCAGGAAGAATATGACACATGGCCCACACACCACTAGAGGGATATCAACAGACCACCAACTTACTACACTGAGACAAGGCTGAGTATAGCCTACGAAGATATCCTCCACCGCACGAGCCCTAGGGGGCTCAAAACTCTACATGACCAAAAGTGTGTGGACACCTGCTCGTCAAGCATCTCATTCCAAAATCATGGTCATTAATATGGAGTTGGTCCCCCTTTGCTGCTATAACAGCCTACACTCTCCTGGGAAGGCTTTCAGCTAGATGTTGGAACATTGCTGCAGGGATTTGCTTCCATTCAGCCACAAGAGCATTAGTGCAATTAGGCCTGGCTCGCAGTTTATCCCAAAGGTGTTTGAAGGGGTTGAGGTCAGGGCTCTGTAAAGTCCAGTCATGTTCTTCCACACAGTTCTCGACAAACCATTTTTGTATGGACCTTTCTTTGTGCACGGGGGCATTGTCATGCGGAAAGGGGAAAGTGCCTTAACCAAACTGTTGCCACAAAGTTGGAAGCACAGAATCATCTAGAATGTAATTGTATGCTGTAGCGTTAAGATTTCCCTTCACTGGAACTAGCCCTAGCCCTAACCATGAAAAACAGCCCCAGACCATTATTCCTCCTCCACCAAACTTTACAGTTGGCAGTATGTGTTGGGGCAGGTAGCATTCTCCTGGCACCAGTCAAACCCAGATTCATCCATTGGACTGGCAGATGGTAAAGTGTAATTCATCACTCCAGAGAACGCATTTCCACTGCTCCAGAGTCCAATGGCAGTGTGCTTTACACCACTCCAGCCAAAGCTTGGCATTGCACATGGTGATCTTAGGCTTGTGTGGACTTGCTCAGCCGTGGAAACTCATTTCATGAAGCTCCCGACAAACAGTTATTGTGCCGACTTTGCTTCCAGAGGCATTTTGGAACTCGGTAGTGAGTGTTTTTACGCGCTACGCGCTTCAGCACTTGGCGGTCCCATTCTGTGCAGAATTCAATATCCCTCTTGTCTCAAGATGTGATCCAGTAACATTTCAGTGGCAGACAGGCGCCACTGACGAGGTTCACACTTCACCTCATTAACTTCCCAGCTGGGCCACCTGGCTGAAATGCATTCTAGGTTATGGCTCTACAGGATAGAGTTACATCACAGCATCTACATAGTGCCCTGAAACGGGTTCAAATATGAACTTTTCACTCAGGTTGTATTTCTATCGTGAGGTACAATACAAAATGTGTATGAATAGTGGTCTAACATTTATTTATAATTATCAACGATAAAATCTATGAAAAACAAGAGCTTTGAAGGTATTGTAGATAACATCCCATATGACTTATCACAAAACAAGAAAGGCTCTCGACAAATTCAGTGTTAAATTCATTAACTTTATGTCAGAGCCATAACAGCCTCCATCATGTTTTCGGTGAAACCACATGACAGAGTATTGTACTGAATCCCAATGACTCACTAAATCACCCCTAATATGACCATCTCACCATCAGACCTCAGCACACTCCTCCCCTCTGTGCTCAGCATATTATTCTAACAATATGCTTACAAGAACACCTCTCTCTCTCTCTCTCTCTCTTTCTCCCTCTCTCCCTCAGCTAGTCTGAGAGAGCAGTAATGGCCCAGCGATGTGGCCCATGACTCCAATAATGACATTAGATCCACTTTATCCCCATCATCTTCTCCTCATCTCAGCTTCTCCATCTCTCTCTCTACCTAGTGGTCCACCCCTGCCCCAGTGAGCTCTCAGCCCACTCAACCCCTCACCACAAAGCAGAGAGTCAGCAAGGTTCCTGTGTGTGCCTCTGAACCAGAGAACAAAAACATAACATTCCTGCTCGTAAGGCTTCGGCTGGGGACCCTCACCTGGTCAAGGCAATCTCCCTGCACCAGTTCTCTGCCATGGGTCATACAGGAAGATAATAGAATTCTCAGGTGGTCCAATATGACTGTGGGTTGTTAGTGCAGGTCATTGTAACGCTGGAGGGATGAACGGTGAGAAGTAGTCCTGTTTGGCTCAGTAGAGCATGGCACTTGCAACGCCAAGGGTTGTGGGTTTGATTCCCGACAGGGAGAATTTATGCACAGATGACTGTAAGTCGCTTTGGATAAAAGCGACTGCTTAATGACGTACGTTATATTATATATTAGTAGAGCCTGTTGCTTTTGACCAGATGGAGTAGGAGTGAAATTGAGTTTTTCCATTTTATTGTGTCCTTTTCTTGTTTTTAAGTCCCTAAGTTATGTGTACAATTCAAGTTCAATGTTTAAAAAGCAAAATAATGTAATCCTAAATATTACACAGCATAGTATGAATATATTTCATGAGATTTCGTCACATGACAAGTTATTTGGAATTAGATATCATGAAGACCGCTGACATATTTCTTAAATGGACCCTTATTGTTTATTCATCCATGTATTCATATCTGTGTGTGAACCATATGGTAGTCAATAGGAGGCAGGCTATGTCATAGTATTGCTCTTTCCAAGGTGGTCCATTCATTATTCACCACTTAGTCATTCACATTTTCACAACAGTTCTTGCTTATTCAGATAGGGCTAGAATATTATTCTGGGCAAGGTTAATGCTGTTGTCAATGGTATTGCCTCTGGCACAAACAGTGTTGTGTCCTTGAGAGAAACGTCCTCTTAAAGCATTTTGAAATGCATGAGTTATATTTCATGTACGATAGTATTTAAGATCTTAATGTTGCAGGAAAAGGTTTATACAATTGCATATTTTATGTAGAAATGCTTTATTTATCAAGCGAATCTCAATCTCCAATAATGAATGCCAGCTAAGATAGGGGTAGCAGGAAGGTAATATATTCTAGTCTAAGCCTAACCAAAAAGCCCACGCTTTGGTTTCTTAGAATAATTTCATGGCAAAGCAAGCATGGTTTCTATCATTGCTGTGTTTCCTTGGGGAGCAGGATTTGAGGCAGCACTAGTGCTCTTTCATGGTCTGCTGGGTCCATGCTAAGTAGGTCAGGTAATAGAAGCAGCTGTGAGGGCGGAGGTCTAGACAGAATGGGCTATTGGTAAATACTCTGCACCCGCAGATACAGGGACACCTGTGATCTCAAAGAGCTGACCAGAATACTAATTATGTTATTATTTCTCTCTCTCTCTCTCTCTTTGCCCTTCTGTTTCTCTCTCTCTCTCTCTCTCTCTCTCTCTCTCTCTCTCTCTCTCTCTCTCTCTCTCTCTCTCTCTCTCTTTCTTTCTCTCCCTCTCTCTCTCTCTCTCTCTCTCTCTCTTTCTTTCTCTCCCTCTCTCTCTCTCTCTCTCTCTCTCTCTCTCTCTCTCTCTCTCTCTTTCTCTCACTCTCTTAATACATTCCTGTATTCCCCTGTCCTTTATTGTTGGCTGTCTTCTCTTTCTGTCCTGTTTTCCTTTCTCCATCTCCCGGTATTTTTGTCATTCTCTGACCCTTTCTTTTACCATCTTTTGTCTTCTGTTTCCCTTTCAAGTCTTCTTCATCCCTACTTCCATCTCTCCCTCCGCTGACCCTTTCCATTATCCTCCCTTTAACACCTTTTTTCCCTTTTTCTCACTTGACTCTTCTTTTACCTTCACCTTCCTAATCCTTCTCTCCTTCCCTTCAGTCAGATCCAGTCAAGTGACAAGCTGATCCTGGCCATCTCCACTGACTCCTGCCAGGGGACGGACAACTTTGTCCGCTACCTGGAGCACGTTCAGGCCGTGGTCACCGTCAACGGTAGTCGCCGTGGCGACCTCAACATCAACATGACCTCCCCCATGGGCACCAAGTCCATCCTGCTGAGCTGCCGGCCCCGGGACGACGACGCCAAGGTGGGCTTTGACAAGTGGCCCTTCATGACCACACACACCTGGGGAGAGGACCCCCGCGGGACCTGGGTCCTGGAGGTGGGCTTCCAGGGAGACGAGCCACAGAGAGGGGCCCTGAAGGAGTGGACCCTCATGCTGCATGGAACACAAAGTGCCCCTTATATAGACCAGATAGTGCGTGACTACCAGTCCAAACTAGCCATGTCAAAAAAGGAGGAGCTGGAGGAAGAGCTGGACGAGGCGGTGGAGAGGAGTCTGAAGAGCCTGCTGAGTAAAAACTAGCTGACGTAGCTAACTGAACACCGTCTGGTTAGGTCTGCATGCCGGGCCGGTCTCGCTCTATACTTTCTCTCACTTTCCCGCTCTCTTTCTTTCTCCCACTTTCCACTTCTCTCACTTTATCTTCCCCTTCTCTCTTTCTCTTGCCCTCTCACACTTTCTATCCCCACTCCCTTTTCTATCCTCTCTCTAATTTTCTTTCTTTCCTTCCCTCCTACCCTTTTCTCTGCTTTTTGTTTTTTTGTGTTTATATTAGCACTCCACTTCTCTGCTTTTTGTTTTTATGTGTTTATATTAGCACTCCACTTCTCAGCTTTATGTTTTTCTGTGTTTGTATTAGCACTCCACTTCTAATAAATGTTTATTGTAATCCGATTATGATAAAAGTGTAACCAAATAATCTGTTTCATTAGAGAAAACAAAAATATCCTATCTGGCTTTTGGTCTGTTTTTTTTTACACTTGACAAAAATGTATATAAACATAATATATCCACTATATGGTGTTCTTGCTTTTCCCCACCCCTCTACAACTGTTGTACAGTTTGTGACTGTAAATTACTTTCAGTGTCATTCTACTAAGTTTAATACTTCTGTTTCTGTTTCTATTTTTGTGACAAGCAACTGTTTCTATATAAACAAGACAAGGAACATGCGATTCATTTTGCTGCCTGTGGCCCTCAAAGCGTATTGCAGAATAATAATTTGTTGTATACTATAATAAATCAATTCAGCTGGTTGTCAAAGTACTTCAATGATTTGCACCACTCTGCAATGCACAGGCAGGTGGCAGACATGTCTTCTTCTCTGTATTCCAATTTAACTTTCTAAGGTAAGTAATTTTACCTTACAATGCTCATTGCCAGACAATTGAAGCCTATGCTGTAATGGGAAACACTTATCTGTTCCCTCCAGAGCACAAAGCAAAGGGACATTTACATCACACACTGGTTAAAGAGACTGGGAATGTAGTATTAAAACCCTTAGCTTCTCCTTCTCCCGGTCACACGCACACACGCTTCCTCTCGCTCGCTTGTCTGTCCCTCTAATGGAGAGTGGATTATGCAGAGTTCAGAGGTCGCTGTCTGCTCCTCCAGTTCATCTCAATGAAAAATGGATGACTCTCCTTCAGTAACACTTTTCACTCTGTGCTGAGAGACACCCAATGTTTACTAAACACTGCACTAGCTTAGTCTAGTGTCCTCACTCTGATGCAATGAATATACAGTATCTCTAGTATGTAAGTCCAACACGGTGATCAGTGATAAACTAGGCATCCATCGCCTCTACCCTTCTAACATCCTTATAAAGTAAGTCAAGAGTGCTTTAACTACATAAAGTAAGAATATGAAACATCCGCTGTTATTATTCAAAGAATATAATATGAACCGTTTAATCTTTTTTGTTTTCACATTTGGCACATTTCAATGGAATGAAATGAGATGATATGAAGGATTGTAAAGCAACAAAGCTGTGGTTGTGTCATAAGAGCGGTGCTAACGTCAAAACACAGACAGTAGAGCTTTGCGCTTTTGAAGCTTGATTCTTTTTTATTATTAAAGTAATTTTATACACAGCAAGACTGTGTTGAGGGTAGTCGATGGCATCCAATTGAACAAATGAGCTCTTGGGTTTGGGGGCAAGGTTTAGTTTGAAAGGGTGGAAAACATCCATGAGGGCAGTAGCATGTAATCAATTTATAAAAATTTGAAACTTTTTTTCACACATCAAAGGCATGTTTTTATTTACTTTTTGGGGGGTGAGGTGGCAAGGGGGCTTGTAATTTTGATGTTTGTACTTCAAGTTTTCAGACAGTAAAGGCGTAAGGTATCGCCGTAGGTAGAAACAACAATAGCAGCATTATTGAACCAGCTAACGCTTGCTAAACGCTTGCTAAAGTCAGAGAGCGTGAGCGAATAGAGGAGCAGTGTCAGGAATGTGCGAGGAGTCTTAAGCAGTCCTCTATGTGAGGACTGTCTCATTCAGGTTGGTTTAATATAGGGGGGAACAGTGTCTTTAGAATGTGTCTTTAGCAGAGTCACATAATGGATCAGTGTTTGTTCTTACTGGCATAAGGTGAGGTGAAACTTGTGAGGAGTCTGTCCAGATCTCTTGGTCAAGGTCGACCTTATCTCAGACTCAGTTCTTCTTCTTGCTGGTCTTCTCGATCATGGTCTCCACCACCATGGCTGTCTCCTCATAGCCCTTGGTCTTACGGTCGTTGGAGAACTTTTCCACTGACTCAACCATCTCCACCTTCTCGTAGCTCATGGAGTCAGGGGGCATGCTTCTAGCACCGCGGGGAGAGGGCATGGGAGGAGGGCCCCTGCGACGACTGTCGTCTTTACCCCCCTTGGGGCCTTTGGGGTCAGGGCCCTTCCCACCACCTTTTCCGCCCTTATCGTCTCCCTTTCCCCCCTCTCCGTCAGAGGGTGGGGTGGGGGTACGGGGGCCAGGGGGTGGCATGGGCTTGGGAAGAGGGGGGTTGGGGGAGGGGGTGTAGGGGCCGAAGGGGTCATAAGGGGAGACCATGCTGTTGCGGATGGTGACGAAAACGTGTCCGGAGGAGGGACTGGAGGTGTAGAAGTCGGGGTGGAGGTAGCTGCCATCGCCTGTCACCAGCACATAGCGCCCCTTGGTGTAGAAGTCAGCAATTGGCTCTGGCTTCTTGTACTTCCTCATTCTGTCTCTGATGATGTTACAAAGCGTGTCGAAGGCTTTGCTGATCTGAGCCCCGTCTGGCACATCCTGGGGTGTGTACAGGGACCTCTGCTCCTCCCTCTTCACCTCGCCTTCCTTTTCTGCCACCCCTCGCTTCTTGTCCTCCATGTGTTCAGCTCCACCGACTCTCTCCTCCTGGCCGCTGTCCATCACATCTTTGGGGCTGATCTCCTTCTTCTTCAGGACCTTCTTGGCCAGGTTCTTCTGGCGAGGCTTGACACTGGTGATGTCCTGGATGGCTTGGGTGATGTCTGGAGACAAACAAACAACAAAATACACTCAGATTGTCCTTTTGGATGTGGCAGATAAAAGAAACAGCTTTATATAAGACATAACATTCTAAATACATTATCCAAGCAACATATCAACAAACCTTTATTTTACTAGGCAAGTAAATTAAGAACTAATTCTTATTTACAATAAGAACCTTGTTCAGGGGCAGAACAACAGATTGTTTTACTTTGTCAGCTCGGGGATTCGATCCTGCAACCTTTCGGTTACAGGCCTAACACTCTAACCACTCGGCTACCTTCCGTCGTTATCATCATTATCTGCCATATCTACCTCAGGAGGATCTATTGTGTTTTTTAGTTTTATGGTCTTTGTCTCTGAGTGGGTAGGAAACACATCACTATGTGGCTGTATATATTAGGGCTCTAGCTAGTGTGGTTATAGCCCATGATGACAATGGGGTATTATGGGTCTGCTCTGTATATATGGAGACTATCCGTGTGAAGCAGCTGTGGATTGAGACTTGGCATGTCCTCACCTCTGCCCTTGCTCGACACAGTGGGTGTGTGGGTGTAGCGGTAGTTGGTGGTGAACAAGGTAATGGGAGTCCCAATTATCGCTGAATTCAACCTGTGGAAGAGAATGATGAAGAAATGTTAGTTACCACCACACCAACAGCATGTGATAGTGTAATTTATGTGTTAGTAATAAACACAGTACTAATAATAGTCGTGCATTCTAATAGACATTCCTTTGTCTTTTTTCAAACGACACTGAACAAAACGAGACATGCAACAATTTCAAAGATTTTACTGAGTTACAGAACATATATGGAAATCGGTCAATCAAAATAAATAAATTAGGCTGTAATCTATGGATTTCACGACTGGGAATACAGATACACTACATTACCAAAGTATATGAACACCTGCTCATTGAACATCTCATTCCAAAATCATAGGCATTAATATGGAGTTGGTCCCCACTATAACAAACCTCCACTCTTCTGGGAAGGCATTCCACTAGATGTTGGAACATTGCTGTGGGGACTGCTTCCATTCAGCCACACGAGCATTAGTGAGTTCGGGCAATGATGTTAGGGGATCAGGCCAGGGTCGCAGTCGGTGTTCCAATTTATCCCAAAGGTGTTCAATGGGGTTGAAGTCAGGGCTCTGTGCAGACCAGTCAAGTTCTTCCAAACCGATTTCGACAAACCATTTCTGTACAGACTTCGCTTCGTGCACAGGGGCATTGTCATGCTGTAACAGGAAAGGGCCTTCCTCAAACTGTTTCCACAAATTTGGAAGCACAGAATCGTCTAGAATGTCATTGTATGCTGTAGCATTGACATTTCCCATCACTGGAACTAAGGGGCCTAGCCCGAAACATGAAAAACAGCCCCAGACCATTATTCCTTCTCCACCAAACTTTACAGTTGACACTATGCATTGGGGCAGGTAGCGTTCTTCTGGCATCCTCCAAACCCATTTTCATCCGTCGGACTGCCAGATGGTGAAGTGTGATTAATCACTTCAGAGAACGCATTTCCACTGCTCCAGATTCCAATGGAAGCAAGCTTTACACTATTCCAGCCGACACTTGGCATTGCGTATGGTGATCTTAGGCTTGTGTGAGGCTGCTCGGCCATGGAAACCAATTTCATGAGGCTCCTGAAGAACAGTTATTTTGCTGACGCTGCTTCCAGAGGCAGTTTCAAACTCGTTAATGAGTGTTGCAACCGAGGACAGACAATTTTTATGCGCTACACGCTTCAGCACTCGGCGGTCCCGTTCTGTGAGCTTGTGTGGCAAACCACTTCACGGCTGAGCCGTTTTTGACGTTAGACGTTTCCACTTCACAATAACAGCGCTTACAGTTGACTGGGGCAGCTCTAGTTGAGTTGTTGGAAAGGTGTCATCCTATGACGGTGCCACATTGAAAGTTACTGTGCTTTTCAGTAAGGCCATTCTACTGCAAATGTTTGTCTATGGAGATTGCATGGCTATGTGCTCGATGTTATACACCTGTCAGCAACGGGTGTGGCTGAAATAGCCAAATCCACTCATTTGAAGGGGTGTCCACATACTTTTGTATATCTAGTGTGCATCTGTTGGTCACAGATATCTTTTTTTAAAATCATTGATCATGAAGTGCGACACATCTCATGGAGTTGATCAGGCTGTTGATTGTGGCCTGTGGAATGTCGTTCAACTCTTCTTCAATGGCTTTGTGAAGTTGCTAGATATTGGTTGGAACTGGAACATGCTGTCGTACACGTCGATCCAGAGAATCCTAAACGTACTCAATGGGTGACATGTCTGGTGAGTATGCAGGCCATGGAAGAACTGGGACATTTTCAGCTTCCAGGAATTGTGTACAGATCCTTGCGACATGGGGCCGTGCATTATCATGCTAAAACATGAGGTGATGGCGGCGGATGAATGGCACGACAAGTGGCCTCAGGATCTCATCATGGTATCTCCGTGCATTCAAACTGCCAATCGATAAATTGCAATTATGTTCGTTGTCCGTAGCTTATGCCTGCCCAAACCATAACCCCACCGCCACCATGGGGCACTCTGTTCACAACATCGACATCAGCATATCACTCGCCCACACAACGCTATAAATGCTGTCTGCCATCTAACTGGTACAGTTGAAACCAGGATTTGTCCGTGAAGGGCACACTTCTCAAGATGAGCATTTGCCCACTGAAGTTGGTTACGACGCCAAACTGCAGTCAATTTGAGAGAAATAAGCTTTTTGTGAATATGGAACATTTCTGGGATCTTTTATTTCAGCTCATGAAACATGGGACCAACACGTTACATGTTGCGTTTACTCTTTTGTGCAGTATACTTTTCAAATTTTTGCATTGTGAGAAAACGTGTTAATACAGTAAACAAAAGAAAGATTAGGCGATATTAAAGGGGATTAAATATTAAATAAAAAATAAATAACACTCTGAAAAGATATTCAACCATTATCGAACAAATCTGTGAGGTTCAAAACACACAAATAAAATATCCAAAACTGCCGCCACGTGACTGACACAGTATATTCTACTAGTGGACTTACAAGAGTCAATACGTTAAAGTGCTGACTTTATCCAGTAGCAGTAGGCCACTGGTCACTGTGTGTTGTGGTTAGAAAATTACCTGTTGTCCTCGTTCTCGATTATCCTCTTGTACCTCTCCAGCTCATTCTCCAGAGAGGTCTGGTACATGGCCAGGTGGTGGCACTCATTTGTGTATTTGTCCAGGGATCCCTCGGCTTCCTCAATCTTCTTCCTCAGAGACTCAATCTGCTCGTTGTACAGCTGGATCTCATCGTCATAGCTCTCCTGGTTGCTCTTGATGGAACTCTCCAACACTGACGTCTGACACAGACAGACAGACGGACGGACGGAGAGATTCTGTAAACTGCTTTTTTCCATTAAGTGTTAAGCTAATGACAACCAAACTTAAAGGGATAGTTCACCCAAATTACAAAAAGACATATTGGTTTCCTTACCCTGTAAAGCGTCTATGGCCAAGGTATGACAGAAATCCATACATTGGTTTAGTTTCCCTGGCACTTTTTCCAAATGCTAACGTTTTAGCATTTGTGGCACAGATCCCATTCAAGTCATGGGACCTATTAGCATTTTTTACACATCATGTCCAAATCATCAGAATGTCAATAAAATTGATTGTGAAGCTCACCAAAGTCACTTAAAGATCATACATCAATCCAAAGCATGGATTGATGTAATTTGGGTGAAGTATCCCTTACATTATTCACCTAACTCAGATTAATTTTTTTTGTGGTCCTTTGTAGCTCAGTTGGGATAGCATGGATTTGTAATGCCAAGGTAGTGGGTTTGATTCCTGGGACTACCCATATGTAAAAGTGTCTGCTAAATAGCATATATTTATGCAATCGTTGTCATTCTTGCATCTTAATGTGAATGAACTTCAGTTGAAGGATTACTGTGGTCACTGAACTACCTCATGTACCAGCTGTCTGGCTATAAAAAGACTGAATAAATCAGAACTTTTGTCAAGAGAAAGTCATGACTACTCTCTGAGGATGTTGAGGTGACAGCTGTAGTACTGCAAAGGTGTTCAACCCACGTATTGAACCTTTCATGGCAACCTGCCTTGGATTTAATATATATGATCATTTATTTTGGTGAAATATTCAGATTTCTTGCAACAATTATATTCATACATTTTAAAATAAAAATAATTTCAATTATAGAACGCCATTTGAAAACTTTTTTTCTAGGGAACACAGAGAGGTAAGAGGTAGAAGCTACAGAAAATGAACAAAGTGAAAAGTATAATTTGGGAGTAAAGCTGAGATAGGTCTATAGTAAAAATATGTAGGGACCAAAAACTCATTTGAAGGGATGTTAATCTTAAATAGTATTCAATAGATTCACAACGTTCGAGAAAAAAAACATGGACTTTTGTTTTTTTGATGTCGACATTGAGATTCACTTTTCTTTTTTCTATGTCTTATTTTTTTTTGTAATATTTTTTAGTTTTCTAAGAGATTCACCTGTATTTTCCTGCTTCTCTGTAGTTTCTATCACCTTTACTCACTAATCTGAAGGTGATGACTGGCACCTACTGACACACCTTTGCAACTACAATCAATTTACAGTGTGTACTGAACTCCATGGGTACATCTCAACTGTCTAACTAAAGAAAAGCCGCTACCTCATCTCCCTTCCTCATTAATATGCATAGGGAGTAGGGCCTAGGGGTTGATTTGGAGTGGGACACTTTCAAACACTTGAGTTTGAGATACTTCCTAAATTGTCAAAGAGACGGAGATGGGGACCTACCTCGTACTGCAGGCACTGCTTCTGTGCTTGGAGCTGGCAGAGGGCACTCTTGTACTCCTCCAGCTGACTCTGCAGGGCTGGAACTCTCCTCTGGGCCAGCTGCTTCTCCTGCTCCTTCACACGGAGGGAGGACAGATCAGTTATAATACACACTGATCACACAGAGGTAAGACAGGCCAGTTGTAACACTTAGAGACCACACAGAGGTGAGACAGGCCAGGTATATTACACACTGAACAACCAGACAGGCATTCAAAACATGCAGTATATTACACTGCTTATTTGCAACTTCAAAGACAGACAAGCAAACAGCGTACAGACTGACAGCATCAGCATACTTTCTGCAGAGGGACAACATGACACACAGAGCTGGGATTACCTGTCATAACACACAGAAGCTTATTATAAAATGCAGTCACACTTCACAGAAATGTCAGTATACCTCCACACATTGGAACACATTTGAACGCATCACAATACATTTTCCAGTCACGGACACACAGTTATCCACAAAGTTTTGCACACGTAGCTGATTCCACTGCCCATCCTTGCGGCCCTATTGTTATCTGGTCTGACACCCCTGGTCTGACTCAGCTGGTTCTCATCGACACAGACAGATGCGTGTGACAGGTGGAGACCTTACCTCAGAGGTGCCCACGGCCACATTGGGCACCAGGTGTATCGTCTGGTTGATCTGGTGCAGGATGTTCACGTAGGTCTGGATCTCTGACAGGTTCTACGGGGGGAGGAGACATTACCCAATAAATTATTAGACCCTGGACTCCACATACACAGTACACACAACACTGAGGAAAAAGTAAATGTCATACAAGGTGGATGTATTTCATATGGTTGGGATTAGATAACAGTACACAATGTCTATGTACTATAATCACCTACTTTTTAAATTTTTTAAAACATTTTATTATTTTACCCCTGTGACAGAATTGGTCAAATTAAGATCCTACATTTGTAAGAATGATTAGGGGAAAAAAACAATTTAATCCATTTTAGAATAACAAAACGTGGAAAACGTCAATGGATACTTTCCGAATGCACTGTATGTTATACACCTCTTACCTTCCTGTTTCTGTCTTTGGTGGAGTTGATGTCATCCTGAAGGAACTGGGACTGGATCTGAAACTCCAGGTTCCTGAGCAGGGTATGGTCAGCCTCCTAGGAGAGGAAATGAAAAGGGGAAAATGAGGAGTGAAGAGAAGGGAAGAGAGGAAGATGGGACAAAAGGAGAGAGGAAAGAGAAGAGAGAGGCAAGTCAATAGGTAGATATCCACTCCACTCCTCATAAAGCCTCAGACAGTATTACAATGCTGCTATTATTGAACTGAACACCACACAAAGCCTTTTTCTTCACTAGTACATTCCTCCATGAAGTCCAAAGCCTCTAAGATCAATAGCTTTGATTACGCTAAGCCAGAAAGACAGATGAGAAGCAATTTTAATTAAGCTACATGATCACACTGTATTGTCACTGGCGAAACCACCGGGGTGGCAAGGGGTGGCAGGTGCCACCCTAAAAAAATGTCTTGCCACCCCAGTTGTCAGGAGTGTCTGCTATAATATATTCATATTTAATTTTATTGAATGGTATTATATTCTTTCTACTTTAGTTGTTAATCTCTATGGTAACCCGGTCCAATATCTTTGAGTCCCCCCTTCCAGTAAAAACACCGGGCGTCGGTTCATGATACTCTAAGGCTTAGAGTCTAAGCAACGGAGCAGCCAGGATCGCACTAGACTAGCCTAGCAGTAATGAAAGAATGTTTACTAAATATACGATACAAAATGTTATAATCTTGCCTTAGCAGCAGTCATTTATTATAGTTAAGATATGTCTGATATCGTCTACTAGCTAATGTAATGCAATCGTCAATATTATTGGTAAAGTTAGCTAGCTAGCAAATTTGCAGATGAAGTAGCTTGTAGCTAGCTGCCATCATTGCCATGTAATGCTTGTCTTGTCCTGATAGCTAGCTAGCAAAGGGGCATTGAAAAATGTTGATGTAGCTTGCTATGGATAATTTAATTGTTAATTTCATCTGTGGAGAAAGTTAAGGTTTATCTACAGTAATTACAAATTAGATATCTCTGGACATATCTATAACCTCAACAAAATGTGATGTGTGGTCATATGTGATAGACAGTTTAATTAATTGCTAGCTAGCTTGCAAACGTCTTTTCTCCTTTTTAGAGAACTCATTGTTGGACTGTTTGGAGTTTTTACACACATTTAATGGGTTAAATAAGATCATAGCCTACGTAACATACCAGCCTATCGCTAGTTAGCACTAAATCAGTTTACTACAAGTAAATAAAAACTGATGGCACTGTTCAGATATCAGATCCTCTTTAAAGCTAAACCACTAGCAATACTGCAGTTTCAGGTCCCAGAAAAGAAAATGAAGAGGAAAGGTGACATCAGAAGTTTTTGGGGTGAAAAGAAAAGGTCAGTCGTAGCAATGAGCAGAGGGAGACAGCAGAACAAAAGGAAATAGATAGAGAGCAAGAGAGAGATGAAATTCGTCATGTAGCGTCAGCCAGGCAATCACAGGGAGTGGAAGAGAGCCCTGAAGACTACAAAGCTCAGACAGTCAGAGTGTGGAGGTAGAGCCACGGAAAGACAACCCAGAGCCCCCAGCTGACATACCCAGTCCAGCAGGTCCACATGGTATGTCTCAGATCAGATAATACTGTTACATTTATATGTTTCATTTAATTGTTTTTATAAACAAAGAACTTAAAAAGCTAATGAGTAGGATCACTGAGTAGCTTGAATCAAAGTAGGTAAACGTTATACTGAAAGTAATCAGTAGGATTTCTGTAGAGGAATCAGGTCAACTTCATTTCAGTGTAAAATTGTACTAACCTCCGTTTTCTCTTGTTCCAGATATATCTAAGCTTCGAAGTGACGGCCCAACTCAACCAACCCTGCAGGCATTCCCCAAAACCCTCCAGGGCGGAGCCAGGCGAAGTTTCCATGCAGAGTGGTACAAAGAACACTCATGGCTTGAGTACTCACATTCTAAAGATGCAGCATATTGCTATCCTTGTAGGCATTGTTCTCTACGTAATGTCCCTAAGAGTGGAGTTATGTCAGTGAATGGTGACTCAAATTGGAAAAAAGCAACATTTAAGGATAGTGGATTTTGTAATTTTGCAATGCTTGCATGGGAAGAGAATAAAAGAATGAAGGAGAAAAACACATCAATGGTAGGATTGATGGAAGCAGAAAATAGGAAAAAGGTCCAAAATAAATCAAAACTTTAGGTGAAATACTGTGTCTTACAGCAGCCCAGAATATTGTCCAGCGGGGTCATAGGGAGTCTCCTGATTCAGAAAACGGGGGCAATTTTCTTGAGATTTTAGATCTCATCCGCAAACATGACCAGTTAGTGAAGACGAGATTAGAAGATCAAGCCAAATATGCAAAATATACCAGCAGCCTTATACAAGATGAAATGATCAGTGTTTTAGTGATAGAGGAATTTGTATGTTAAAGATAATGACTAAAGTATTCCACCCTGAAACTGTATAACTGTGTGAAATAGGTTGGAGTTATAAGACAATAATCCAATAATATGTGTGACTGGACCATTTTAATGTTGCAGAATATGATAAACAATGTATGAGTACCGTGAAAAAAAACAGCCCCCCCCCCCTAAAGCAGGGTGGGGTTTTCGACTGATGTGCGTGTGTATAAAAGATGGGCTCTGAACATAGAGGACAGAGCTCTCTGAATAAAGAACTGACCATTGCAAGCTGGGGCTCTGTCTGTATTATTAAAAACTGAAGCCTTATAACCTTCAGGATACAGATACAGTTATGAAATAGTTCATTTAGAACGTTGAGATAGATATTCTCGTGACATTTAGCAGTGATGGTCAGAGATGAGTTCATTAAAGAGGTCAAAGAAAGTTAAACATTTTGTGTAATTATTGATGTTCTTAGGTACTATTATAACGACACAGTGCACAAGAGTTTTTTTTTGCGTTTCAAGAGGCAGAAAGGCTGGATCATAGACTGTCTACAGCGGCACGGCATGGAGCAGCCGTTATGAGCGGGAGACACTCAGGTGTACAAGCCAGAATTAGAGAGGTGGCCAGCCATGGTTTTTATGTAGACTGCAGTTCACACTGTTTAAACTTGTTGATAGTGGACTGTGTGAAATCTGTGCCTGAGGCAGGAATGTTATTTTCTTTGTTGGAACGACTATATGTATTTATATCAGGCTCTTATGTTCATAATAAATGGCTGGAGGTGTAAAAAGAGATGTTTGAAGGTGGTGGACAAAGGAACTCCAGCGTCTTAGTGATACAGGATGGGCGTGTAGGTATGTAGCTTGTCGCAATGTGATGGATAGGTTGCCTGCTATTGTGCGCGTTCTTGAAGACATTTCACATGAAGACAACCCAGATAGAGCCGTGGAGGCCAGAGGGATTCTGATTCAGATTGATCTGAATTTCATTGAATGTCTTGTAGTGTTCAGAAAAGTTTCTAACTTTTAAAACGTTTCTGTCAGACATGCTCCAATCAAAACAAGTTGACCTTACTAAAGCCTTTGAGTTGGCAGAAACACTCCAACAGACTCAGAGATTATCGTAGTGAGCCCTCTTTTGAGTCCCTCTGGGGTGAAATACTCAACGTATGTGAAAGTAGCAGCATTCCTACATCGCAGCACACCTCTAAAAGAGCAAGACAGGTAGCAAGTAAACCTCACGGTAGTGTTGTTACATCCCCTCTTGGACAGCACACAGAACCAGAGAGCAAAGTGTCTTTCCGAGTTAAAGTCTATTACTCCATCATAGATTGCATGATTGGTGAAATGGAAAGGCGTTTCTCCCAATTTAACTGTCAGATCATGAAAGGCATACAGGCGTTACATCCATAAAGTCCTGGCTTTCTCAATGAGGAGGCTATTCTCGTGTTGGCAAATGCCTATGGGGCAAATTTGGAAGATGTTAAGCATGAACTGCATCAGACTCGGAGACTATTAGATAGAAGAGCAAAAAAAGAGAGTCCCACTAGTCTCATGGAACTATTGCATTTTTTGGATCCAAATCAGACAGTTTTCTCTGAGCTGCATCGTTTATGTAAAATAGCTGCAGTATTGCCCGTCAGCAGTGGCTCCATGTGAGTGGAGTTTCTCAACTCTAAAGCTAGTCAAGAATCACTTGCGTTCTACCATGGTTGAGAACAGATTAACAAGTATAGCTACACTAAGTGTAGAGTCAAAACGTGCTAAGTGTCTTGATCTGGATGAGTTTGTGAGACGATTTGCTGTCCAACATGGCAATCGCAGCATTAATCAAATGTAGCTCCATGACCTGCTGGTAAATTTCCTATGCTGCAACTTAAACATATCATAGCCTCTATCTATAGTAGGGCTGTAATGGTGTGCAATGTTTTAAAGGAGGATATTTTCAGTTTTATATGAATACATGAGAAACAACTGGGACTAGTTTTTGCACAAACTCTGTTTTGTATAATTCCCCCCCTTTCAAAGAACTTTGCTTTTTTATTATGTAATTTTTATGTGGAATTATTATAATATATTAACTTGTTACCACTACATACATGTTAATGAAATTATTATTCAGACTGTTATTGTTATGTTGCTGTTATGTTTTTTTTTTTGTTATGTGAGGCAAGTTCTGATGATCTCTTTGTTTGGTATTTGTATTAGGGTTTGTATTAGGCTAAGTTATTACACCTTCTGGCCAATTCCAGAAAATTATATTTCCCTTGTTCCTACTCTATTTATAACCTCAGTATATTCAGTGTTTATGTATTTCAAGCAATATCAGGCATTCATTTTCAGGATGCATTGATTTCTGCTTCTGCACTTGTCAGAATAATATAAACAATGTCTCAAAGTAAAATACTGCATATTTTCCCTCAATGCTTAAGTTTCATATATAATACATAGGGAACTCCCAACACTCATAGAGATTTTGCACACTGGAAAGATTTGTACCAAACTTTGAACACATAAACATCAAAGTGTAGAACATGTATGATGTTTATTAGCAAGACATTACACTGTCCGTTTTCAGTAGCTGGATTTGTATAAACAAAGTGGACATAACCAACAATAGAATGATATGCCACCCTTTAATTTCAACTTGCCACCCCACGTAAAATTTTCGAGAAACGCCACTGGTCCTGATCTCATAAGATTTGTCTCTCAGACCACAAAGTCCTACCAGGGTTGCAGTTAGACAATTGAATTATGATTCTAACACTCTGGACAACGCTACTAGATTATTAACCAGACAGATTATATAATACATACTTTTTTTCAGTGCCACATTGCAAAGCCCCTTTCATGCACAGGGGTATGCAGAAAACATTACTTACAAGTTGAGTTCACAACCTGTTTTTAATGGCTTGGTGGCTAATAACGCAGCATTACAGTTTAGCATATTATTGAAGGTTTCCCGCAAACATATTAGTCTTAGTCCTGGACTAAAAAGAAAGCACAATGGAGAATGTCCATCGAAAATAAATGTTGGTCCAGGACTAGACTTAATCTGTGTCTGGGAAACCGTCCCTATTTGTGTATCTTACAACAAAAATGGAAATTGTCATAGGACTCACACACATACCTTGTTGAGTTGTTCCAATGTACCCCGCAGCTGTTCTTGATACTCACAGTCATTTCTGTATCTATGGAGGACAAAATATAAATCACAAAACATACATTCAGGAATTCCACAATTGTGTGTGGCCTACGAGGATTGATTTTCTTCTATAGGGCTTTTCTGACTTTACGATGTCTGTATTGATTAACTATTCATTGTCCTTAATCAACTTGGCTCCCCTTGAGAGCACTTGAAATGGCTGTTGGTTACCTTGTTTCAGCACACAACCACCTGTGCAGCATTCATCTAAATCCTGTCTTGGTGTTAGAATGTAGAAATCCATGACACTTACCATGACTGACCTCACAGAGGGCTGCTGATTTCCAAGGCAATAAACACCTTTATTGAAGACAGACTCTTAGCAGGTGGACAATTTATCACAGAGGTAAGATGAGGTTATCTGGAAGCCTTCACCAGCATAAAAACTGTTTATGCTGCATATGGTCTAGAGAAGGGCACCTCACCACTGCATTGTTTACGCACAGAGGGTGGCCCATACACATTTTCCTTCTCTCTGATCCACACATAACAAAAAAAAAACACACACACACAAACACACGCACTTACACTTTCAAAACCAAGCGCATCACTTACTTGTTGGTGAACTCGTCCAGCATGCGGCATGCGTCCTTCAGCTCGTGCTCAAGCTTGGCACGGTCGGCAGAGAGCTTGCGGATGCGCTGCCGGTTCAGGCCAATCTGTTCGGTAAAGGCCTCCTCAAACCCGCTGGCCTCTTCCATCCGCTGCAGCGTCTCTAGCTGCTTGCGGAACACAGAATTGCGCTGCTCCAGCACGCGTGCCCGGTTAATATAGCGGGCGAAGCGGCTGTTGAGCTCCTGCAGGCTCTCCCAGCCCTGGTTGGCTGAGGTGCCCACCGATGCATCAGGGCCGTAGGGCTCATCGAAGACATCGGAACGCTCATACTTCTGCTTGCGCACCTCGCGCAGGTAACTGATCTTGTACATGGTGGTGGTTATCCCGCTGCCTCGGTTGGTGTTATCCCCGGAGTGCGTTCTTCCCTGCGGCACCTTTAGTGTGTGAAAACTCGGGTGCTCACCCTCGGTTGTCTCATGCTAGACTAAAGGCTGCCTGACCCTGGGCGGCTGCGAAATAGACCACAAAAAATCTCTAGCTGCCCTGTTCCCACGCAAGCCTCACGCGTGGGGCGTTCCAGAGTTTATTAGCCTTTGTGGCTGAGATTACAAACGCTGTGCCAGTGATGACCGAGCAAAAATACAAAAACAAACAAAATGCAGGCAAGGGGGAATATTGCTGTGTCAAATGGACCATTCTAAGAAGCTCCTTTGTTTCCAATCAACCGTTTTTCTAGATCTCTGTTTGAGGGAATGTTGGACCATGGCCTAGGTTTACCACATGACAACGTGTAAATAGCATGCTGTACAGTTTGTTACAGGCCATATACAATTACTAATGTGCCAAATGTAGGCTACCATTGTAAGCCCTAGCAGATTTGAGCTCGTTTGTTCTCCTTATTATAGACTACATAGGGAATACCAGGGATGGATTTAACAAGGCATAGTTGTAGTGATGGCTGGCCAATTAGGTCATCAATTTGTCAACAAAAAAAGTGTGGAGTGGTTGAAAAATTATGCAAAATGAGTTTTAATGACTTCAACCTAAGTGTATGTACACTTCCGACTTCAACTGTATATATATATATATATATATATATATATATATATATATATATATATATATATATATACAGTTGTAGTTGGACATTTTTTACATTGTAGAATAAAAGTGAAGACATCAAAACTATGACATAACACACGAAATCATATAGTAACCAAAAAAGTGTTAATCAAATTAAAATATATGATGTATTTGAGATTCTTCAAATAGCCACCTAGATAGATAGATAGATAGATAGATAGATAGATAGATAGATAGATAGATAGATAGATAGATAGATAGATAGATAGATAGATAGATAGATAGATAGATAGATAGATAGATAGATAGATAGATAGATAGATACTTTATTGATCCCCTGGGGGGGAAATTTCATTGTCAAGCAGCTACAACAAAAACACAGGGCAGGTGCAAAATGCCACAACGAAAGTACACAAAAGACAGATACACGGTACATGATACATAGAGCGGCAGTATGAAAAAGTATAGAAATACAAGATATCTCGAGTGCAAAAAAAAGCTATAAAAGGACATTGCATAGTATGAGTGGTTGGCTGAATATGTACACTATACATTGGTGGATGTTGGATGGTTAACTATACTATACAGGTCGATGGCAGAAAAATACTTCAGTAGCTAAAAATGTGTATGATATGAGCTAGGGTAATAATAGTTTACTTAATAGACAGACTGGGTAAATGAACAGGTAAGTGAAAATTTTGCATGGTTAAATTAAATTAGCTGTACAGTTAGGTATACAGTTATATTTACAGATAAGTGAATACTTGCATGTTTACACAAACTGTACAGGTAAATGACAGGAATAGATACTTTAATAGCTAAATGTGTGTATGATATCATTTGGGGTAATAATAGTAATTCCCTTAAAATACAGTCCTTAGTGCGCAGGGTTTAATTACAGACAACTGCACTTATTGCACATTCGATATACTAAAAGCAATGAGAAAAGGTGCAACTGGCAGGATACTAATATGCATTCCTGAGTGAATGCCTACGTCCAATAATTACTTACAATATTGCATGTGATATAATATAACAACTGTACATGAGTATGTATATACAGACCTGTATGAATAAATAGGTCCTGAGTGGATGAGTGCTGACGGACCAGAGTTACTCACGGATGGATGCATAATTTGCCTTAATGACAGCTTTGCACACTCTAGGAATTCTTCTGCGGTCCGACTCATCCCAAACCATCTCAATTTGGTTGAGGTTGGAACCAAAAACCTAAAATTTGTACTCCAGACCAAAGGACACATGTCCAACTAATGTCCATTGCTCGTGTTTCTTGGACCAAGCAAGTCTCTTTTTATTATTGGTGTCCTTTAGTAGTGGTTTAATTGAAGCAATGCGACAATGAAAGCCTGATTCCTCTGAACAGTTGATGTTGAGATATGTCTGTTACTTGAACTCTGTGAAGCATTTATTTGGGCTGGTAACTCTAATGAACTTATCCTCTGCAGCAGAGGTATTTCTGTGTCTTCCATTCCTGTAGCGGTCCTCGTTTAGCTGGTTGAGATAATGCCATGAGTGTGCAAAGATGTCATCAAGGAAAATGGTGGCTGCTTTGAAGAATCTCAAATATAAAATATATTTTGATTTCTTCTTCTTTGGTTACTTCATGATTCCATATGTGTCATAATTTTGATGTCTTCACTTTTATTCTACAATGCAAATAAAGAAAAACCCTTGAATGAGTAATATTCCAAACTTTTGGCCCCCAGTGTATGTGACTCGTTTCAGGAAACTAGGTGTATGTCCCGGGTCACTACTTCACAGGAGAGCCATTTGAGCATCAAACTTTTTTTTTTTTATCAAAATGTATTTTTTGGGGGCAGAAATGCCTTCTTGAACATGCAAACTTTCATGTGTCTTAATTACAAATGTGTATGTCATCTGTAAATATGAATACAATTGTTCAATCATGAGCCTAGTTGGTTAAGCCACAGAAAAAGACAGCAACCTTGGCTGAGATAATGAGTGGCTGAGATAATGAGTGGGCTGGACATGCTGAGAGAGGAGTTCGGCTTGGTCTGCCAAATAGAAGGGTTCTGTATATTTGAGCTGGTCAGTATGTGTATGTAATCCTGTCTAAAGCAGATTTAGTGTAGTGGAGCTGCATAAGTGTTGCGCTCCACTTTCTGGAAGCTTGAGTTTTAAAATCACTGGAATTAGAGTATGATAGCTAAAGAGATGGAGAAAACACCTGTCTCCGGATTACATCTTCAAACTAAGGGCAGCCATGGCATCTGTGACACGGACACGCGTCCATCATGCATGATGTATATGGATAAAATAGTCTAGCTAGCTACATTTTCAGATATTACATATTTCTAATTTTGACAGAAAGTGGTTTCATTTCAAGTTAAAGTGTACTGTTAGCTAGCTAACGTTAGCTGGCTGGCTCGCTTGTTATCATGTTATTATTCGTATCTCAGAGCCATTTGCTTGGCTAGTTAGAGCCTAATGTTAGCTAGCTAACACTGAACCTGGTTGGTTAGCTACCAGCAGATTCATGCAGGGTAGAAACGTCATGAGTTGGCACTTTGGATCATTGTTTAACTAGCTAACGTTAGCTGGCTGGTTCGTTAGCTAACGTTACGTGTACAATGTTATTATTCGTATCTCAGAGAACCCCATTTCACTATGGTTCATTGTTTAACTGACTGGCTCGCTAGCTAACGTTATGTGACATGTATGATCTTACACATTGTTTACCTAGCTAGGTTCATTGTTTACCTAGCTAGCTAGCTACATGTCTTAACAAAATAATTGTCTTAACAATTCAGTCTGAGTACACTAGAGTGCAGAATAACTTTAAAAATATGTAACCGTTATTTAACTTGGCAAGTTAGTCAAGAACGAAATCATATTTACAATGACAGCAAAAGGCAAAAGACCACCTGCGGAGATGGGGGCTGGGACTAAAAAAAATTAGAATATATGACCAAACA
The DNA here is from genome assembly GCA_023634145.1 of Thymallus thymallus. NCBI lineage: Eukaryota > Metazoa > Chordata > Actinopteri > Salmoniformes > Salmonidae > Thymallus > Thymallus thymallus. Next base: position 44,496,321 of record CM042388.1, read on the forward strand.
CAACAAGAGATACATAGATAGAAAGATAGATAGATAGATAGATAGATAGATAGATAGATAGATAGATAGATAGATAGATAGATAGATAGATAGATAGATAGATAGATAGATAGATAGATAGATACTTTATTGATCCCTGAGGGGAAATTACTTTGTCAAGCAGCTACAACAAAACATAGGGCAGATGCAAAATGCCTGAACGAAAATACACAAAAGACAGATACACGATACATGATACATAGTACGGCAGTATGAAAAAGTATAAAAATACAAGAAGTCTGGAGTGCAAAAAGCTATAAAAAGACATTCAATAGTATGGGTGAATGGCTGAATATGTACAGTCGTGGCCAAAAGTTTTTGAGAATGACACAAGTATTGGTCTCCACAAAGTTTGCTGCCTCAGTGTTGATGATGGCAATTTGCATATACTCCAGAATGTCATGAAGAGTGATCAGATGATTTGCAATTAATTGCAAAGTCCCTATTTGCCATGAAAATAAACTTAATCCCCAAAAAACATTTCCACTGCATTTCAGCCCTGCCACAAAAGGACCAGCTGCCATCATGTCAGTGATTGTCTCGTTAACACAGGTGAGAGTGTTGATGAGGAAAAGGCTGGAGATCACTCTGTCATGCTGATTGAGTCAGAATAACAGACTAGAAGCTTTAAAAGGAGGGAGGTGCTTGAAATCATTCTTCTTCCTCTGTCAACCAAGGAAACCTGCAAGGGTATTGCTGCTGGCAAGATTGCACCTAAATCAACCATTTATTGGATCATCAAGAACTTCAAGGAGAGAGGTTCAATTGTTGTGAAGAAGGCGTCAGGGCGCCCAAGAAAGTCCAGCAAGCGCCAGGACCGTCTCCTAAAGTTGATTCAGCTGCGGGATCGGGGAACCACCAGTGCAGTGCTTGCTCAAGAATGGCAGCAGGCAGGTGTGAGTGCATCCGCACGCACAGTGAGGCGAAGATGCTTTGGAGGATGGCCTGGTGTCAAGAAGGGCAGCAAAGAAGCCACTTCTTTCCAGGAAAAACGTTAGGGACAGACTGATATTCTGCAAAAGGTACAGGGATTGGACTGCTGAGGACTGGGGTAGAGTCATTTTCTCTGATGAATCACCTTTCCGATTGTTTGGGCCATCCGGAAAACACCTTGTCCTGAGAAGACAAGGTGAGTGCTACCATCAGTCCTGTGTCATGCCAACAGTAAAGCATCCTCAGACCATTCATGTGTGGGGTTGCTTCTCAGCCAAAGGAGTGGGCTCACTCACAATTTTGACTAAAAACACAGCCATGAATAAAGAATAGTACCAACACATCCTCCGGGAGCAACTTCTCCCAACCATCCAAGAACAGTTTGCCTTTTCCAGCATGACGGAGCACCTTGCCATAAGGCGAAAGTGATAACTAAGTGGCTCGTGGAACAAAACATAGACATTTTGGGTCCATGGCCAGGAAAGTCCCCAAACCTTAATCCCATTCAGTACTTGTGGTCGATCTTCAAGAGGTGGGTGGACAAACAAAAACCCACAACTTCTGACAAACTCCAAGCATTGATTATGCAAGAATGGCCTGCCATCAGTCAGGATGTGTCCCAGAAGTTAATTGACAGCATGCCAGGGTGGATTGCAGAGGTCTTGAAAAAGAAGGGTCAAAACTGCATATACAGCGGGTGAAATAAGTATTGAACACTTCACCATTTTTCTCAGTAAAAATATTTCCAAAGCACCTGGTCGAGGCAAATTTATGGTGAAATGATTGTCTTTCCACTTCCGTATTATGGCCCCAACAGTGCTCACTGGATTATTCAGAAGCTTAGAAATGCACCTATAACAATGCCATCATTATGTTTTGCAACAATTAGATTGCGAAGGTCTTGAGACAGCTCTTTGCTTTTACCCATCATGAGATGTGTCTTATGTGACACCTTGGCAATGAGACCTTTTTGGAGGCCATCAGTTGGGACTGAACCAGCTGATATTAATTTGCACTGACAGGGGGCTGGATTGCTTTTTAATTACTGATAGTTTTCAGCTGTTGTCTTGGCTTTCCATGCCTTTTTGAACCTCCCTTTCTTCATGTGTTCAATACTTTTTCCCTGTGTCATTTCACATTATTACACATAACTTAATTTCTGAACTTATTTGTTTTGGTTTCTTTGTATGTATGGATTACTTGGGTTGTTACCAACATCTGGTGAAACTTTCATGTCAATAGCACCTTTGGGAAATATATTTACTGAGAAAAATGGTGACGTGTTCAATACTTATTTCACCCGCTGTATATATTGACTTTTTGCATAAACTGAATGTCATTGTCAATGAAAGCCTTTGACACTTATGGAATACTTGTAATTATACTTCAGTGGTTGTTGATCATTTCTAGACAGCAATTTTCAAGTCTTGCCATAGATTTTCAAGCCGATTTAAGTCAAAACTGTAACTAGGCCACTCAGGAACATTCAATGTCATCTTGGTAAGCAACTCCAGTATATATTATGCTTTGTGGTTGAGGTTATTGTCCTGATGAAAGGTGAATATGTCTCCCAGTGTCTGTTGGAAAGCAGGCTGAACCAAGTTTTCCTCTAGGATTTTGACTGTGTATGTAGGCCTTTATGGTAGTGGACAGACGGAAGCCACTTCTCAGTAAAAGGCACATGACAGCCCGCTGGGAGTTTGCCAAAAGGCACCTAAAGACTCTCAGACCATGAGAAAAAATATTATATTTTGCCTGAATGCCAAGAATCACGTCTGGAGGAAACCTGGACAGAGCAAAGTACGGAGCGATCCTTGATGAATGATCAGGACCTCAGACTGGGGCGAAGGTTCACCTTCCAACAGGCAACGACCCTAAACACACAGCCAAGACAACGCAGGAGTGGCTTCGGGACAAGTCTCGGAATGTCCTTGAGTGGCCCAGCCAAAGCCCAGACTCTAACATCTCTGGAGAGACCTGAATATAGCTGTCCAGAAACGCTCCCCATCCAACCTGACAGAGCTTGAGAGGATCTACAGAGAAGAATGGGAGAAAATCCCCAAATACAGGTGTGCCAAGCTTGTAGTGTCATACCCAAGAAGACTCGAGGCTGTAATCGCTGCCAAAGGTGCTTCAATAAAGCACTGAGTAAAGGGTCTGAATACTTACGTAAATGTTTTTTTATTTTTTATTATAAATTAGCAATCTTTTTTTTTTTAAACTGTTTTTGCTTGGTCATTATGGGGTTTTGTGTGTTCATTTTATAACAAGGGTGTAACATAACAAAATGTGAAAAACGTCAAGGAGTCTGAATGCTTTCCGAATGCACTGTATGTAGTGAATTTTGCATAGGTCTATCAAATTTGTGAATGTCTGAGGAGTCACAATGACAGCTCAAAGAGGCAAACGTTACTTCATAGACTATACTGTAGGGTTTCCTGTAGGGTTTATTAACTGCATTCAGGTAGTGTAAGCTATTGAAGTTATAAAGAAGTGTTTTTCATGTAAAGTCAATTTAAATTGATAGAAAATAGCCAAAGCCCAAAAATACAAAAGTAATTGCTGGTGATTGGAGAGGAGAGTTCTGTGTCATGTGAATTCAAAGCCATTAAAAGTTTCAATTTCACTTTTGAGTGCACTGAGAATTTGCCAATGAAATGACTGTAAAGTCATTTTTTGAAAACGGAACTGAACAGAGAAAACAATCTATCATCTATTATATCATCCTGGCATCTTCTATTAAATAGGTATTGACGAGCAAAGACTGAATTTTAATATAAAGCTAACTTTCCCTAAAACGGTTGGTTTTGCATAAAATCGACACGCCGCTTCTTTTTCACATATTTTATTTATTTTTATGTAACCTTTAACCAGGAAACCAGGAAAAGCCCATTGAGACCCGGAGTCTCTTTTTCAAGGGATACCTGTCCAAGAAGGCAGCAACATTCAATACATTACAGAATTAAAACACACAACAATAGAATACAATTCAACAACATTATCCAGACTAAAAAAAGCATTTACACACCTCTGTAAGAGAGTCTCCCATCAAAATGTTACATTCATTCAGTGGCACTAACATATCTAGATCAAGCATGGGTTGTAGATTATTCCATGCCTCTGGTGCACAAGTCTAGAAGGCAGTCTTGACTAATACTGTAAATGTCCTGGGGACTTTCAGTAGTAACCACCTAGCAGACCGGGTATGGTAACTGCTGGTGGTGAAGGAGACCAGACTACAGAGGTACAGAGGGAGTTTAAAGGGCTTTGTAGATGAACACATACAAATGTAGCTTTCTGCGCATATAAAGTGAATTCCAACCCACCATTTGGTACAAGGTGAAATGGTGGGTGAGTGACTTTCATTCATAATAAAGTGCAATGATGCATGTTAATCCGTCTCTGTAAAACAGAGGAGGCTGGATGCATATACAAACATTCACCATAATCAATTGCAGAGAGAAAATCTTATTTCTGGTCATAAACAAAATAAAAACCCGATTTCAATTTAAGCTTCCTCACAAGATTATCCATCTGAACTTTGAAGGACAACTTGTCATCAAACCATATACCTAGTATTTGTAGGATGACACTTTTTCAATGGATAAGCAACCAGATGTGACAATGCTAACCTTCTCTGGCTGAGTGCGAGATCTGGTAAAGGTGATGAATTTTGTTTCTTTGGACATTCAAGACCTGTTTAAGACCATAAAGGAAGGCCTGCAGTGACTGAAAAGCAGTCTGGAGCTCTTCAACAGCCTGAACCAGAGAAGGAGCACATTGATATATACTTTGCTGGTTGCATACCCTTTCCCAGATCATAAATAAAAATTAAGAACAACACAGGAGCTAAAATGGAACCCTGGGGCACACCTCTATTAATCTCAAGAAAGCTAGACGTGTGATTGTCAGCATATGCACATAATGTTCTGTCAGAAAGATAGTTCTTAAACCAATGTACTAGCCCTTCACTGAGACCGATGTTACTGAGTCTAGTGATAAGACGATTTCTCCGGTACTGGAGGAAATAAGATGTGAGAATTAAATACAAAGCTCAATTAGAGAGTTGACACAAACATTTATCATTAGACGGATCCGGTTTCCTCAACAAACCACCAGGTGAGTGTAGCTTGTCAGAGGAACCCTGAATGAACGTTCACATATAGTTTATATAGAAAGACTGAGCCACCTATAAGGTAATCCTTCAGCCTGCTTCTATTAGCAGAGTGCCCTAAATATCCTCCATGCTGGCCTGTGTCTCCAATGACACAAAATGCTTAGGAACCACATTCTATTGAAAAAGTCCCAGCCAGAATAGCTTGCACTCCTAGTTACAACTTAGCAAACACATTTCCGTAGATACACCATATCATAGAGAAACGCTGCATATCAGTCTAGCTAGCAACAATTTATGGTCAACGGAATCAAATGCATTTGATAAATAAACAAACAGATCAGGGGGAGATGCAAGTCAATATTAGGTAGGTGTTCTTAACGTTTTGTATTGTATGTGTGGTTTTTGCAGCTGGTGTGTGTGTGTGTGTGTGTGTGTGTGTGTGTGTGTGTGTGTGTGTGTGTGTGTGTGTGTGTGCTTTGCACATTAGGGTATTGTCCTGTATGGTCAAACTGGACAGATCTAGACTGCTGTCAGCCTGTAAAATGCTGAATAGAGCACATGCCACTATGTAGTTCATCAGCAAAAACGGTTCTGCAGTGCAGGCAGCTAGAACTGAACATAGGGTCTGAGTTCTGTAAAACATATGTATGTTAGTATTACTTTATCTGTATTAATTTGTTATTTGTAGATTTTCCAAGTTCAGACCTCTGTAGGCCCCTATTGTTGTACCAGTCAATAACACATTCTTGGTCCCTACTCTCACTATTCTCTCAATTGGTGAATTTCAAATCAGTAAAAGTGAAACTGAGATGTCATTGAACAATTTCCTATACATTTCTTAGTAGTTTGAAGCAAAAAGTGTTAAAAATAAGTTTAGGCATTCATTCCGAGTGGTTAAGGTTAGGGTTAAGGTTTAGAATAGGGATTAATAAATAATAATACAATTACAAAACGAGTGCCTAGCACTGGGATTGAACCGCCGATATTTGAAGCCTTAGCTCGTGGTTTAAGCCCATCCTCAAGCCCACCCCCAACACCATAGCTTGCTGCGATCCTACTAGATGGTAACAGACACTAAAATGCTACGCCATGCCATAATTTCATAATTCTAAATATCTCTGGACAGCACATAATCGGGGGGAGTTTGGGCTGCTTCCAGCCACTGTCAGAGTTCCATTCTCCTCTGGTCACCGTTGGACCTTCAGCCTCTCTCAGAGCACTTAGAAGGTAGCTAGGCTTCTCCAAAATTGCACTCCGGGATGCCGCTAATGGTCATTAGTAGCCTACCAAACACGATAACGGCCGGTCTCTAATGGCCGGTACTTAGCACCATTTTGTCCCTCTAATCACTCTGTATGCGATCGAAAATCAAGCTCATAACTGGTTGATGCATGGAAGCGTTCCTATAAACCCATGTTTTGCATTTTCTGATTTAGGAACAAATTAAGGAATTTTTGATTTTATTTATATATGTTTTATTTATTTATATAACAATAACGACCATACATAAACAAAATACAATAAACAGACCCGACACAAATTTCAACAAACATCAACAAACTTCACAACCACACTCCCATTCATCCTTCATCGCCTGGAACTTTCCAGTGCTTGTAGCACTCTATGCCATGTGGCCTTAAACATTTCTATAGGCTATGCTATGCAACTGAGAAAAAGGCTATTTCGCTATTCAAGTGCGTCCGGATGACATGTATTTATTTGCCCTGCCCCTGTTCTGACAGGTGCATGATAATGACCCATTCTAAATCAGAGTTTAATTCACACATACAGTGCCTTCAGAATGTATTCACATCACCTTTTTTTCCCCACACATTCTATTGTGTTACAGCCTGAATTTAAAATGTATTAGATTGTGTGTCACTGGCCTACACACAATACCCCAATGTCAAAGTAAATAAGTATTGAGAAAATAAGTATTCAATCCCTTTGTTATGGCAAGCCTAAATAAGTTCAGAAGTAAAAATGTGCTTATTTTAGTTATCCTATTCAAATTAATCTTAAGAGGTTTACATCTGAGAGACCCCTTTAATTAACTTTATCAGTAGTTATCATTAACCATTATACCGTTAATACTATATCACAATAGTCTTAATCAACAGGTTATTACGATATTCTCATTTTGAATGCTCGTTGGGCTCTCAGACTTCAAGAATCCAATTACTGGTTAAGGACTTCGACACAACAATAGATTCACTTTAAAGTTTTATAACTAGACTAAGATTGATTTAAAATTAGGTCGGTTATTTTTTCATAAACATGGCCATATTTCTACTACAGCATATTGGATGACTGTCATTCATATTCCGTTCACCCAGCTCAATGCAACATCGACAGGTTTAGGCTACTACATGATGCTCAAATTTTCCCTTTAACCATCATAAGGTTGCTACAACCTAACCTAGCCTATCAATGAAAGTTTGCAACGTAGGTCCACAGGTTGAGAGAATTCTGGGTAATCAAGGTGACAGACAGTGACACCTTCGATACTGCCTTGCACACGGTTGCCTGCATCTACTAGCTGATCTAGAGTGTAATCATTAGTCCAACTGTTGTAAACAAGAGTTTCTATTGGACAAATTCAGGTATGTTTATCCCTGTTTTGTTCTGTTTGCTTCAATTTAAGAAACGTTTTGAACAGAATCGGCACAATGAATACACCCTTGATCACACACAAACACAGTTCACTTTCATAGCAGCCACATTCAAACAGCTCGTTGTGTATATAAATCCTTCTACCATCTATATACGCGCTCTCCTCCTCGTACATTCTCCCTTCGCTTGTGGACTTCAGTGCACAACGTATCAGCTGTCTGTGACCAGGAGGAAAAAACCTTCCAAGCCAAACCTACATATCATGTCCGCTAACTGCTACACACGGCCTACATCATTGTCACGTCATAGTTAACGTTGCTACTAGAACTAACACATTAGTAAACCCACTACAATCATGCAGTGTACAGCAAGCACTGTACAGTTACAGGTGGCAATACATTAATAAAACCAAATGCTTACCTTGAATTGGAAGAGTTCCAGTGTTGGATAGCCATAACCAGCTAGCTAACATAGCATCACTCTCTGTTTGAGCAGGGAATTTGAGTAGGCTGAACTAGCTTGCTGCATTCGGTGCTAGCTAAGTAAGTGAAAAATAATATAGTGCAAATTGTCTTGATCGCTCAAGAAACACATTTGTTCAAAACTGTTCAACTATTGTCTTTCTCTCTCTTTGAGTCAACCTCACCACATTTTACAGTGCATTCAGAAAGTGTTCAGACCCCTTGACTTTTTCCAAATTTTGTTAGTTTACAGCCTTATTCTAAAAGTGATTAAATCATTTTTTCCCCCCTCATCAATCTACACATAATACCCCATAATGACAACAGATGTAAAAAAATGGCGCAGTGTTCCCAAGTGGCGCAGTGGTCTAAGACACAGCATCTCAGTGCTAGAGGTGTCACTACAGACAACCTGGTTTGAATCCAGACTGTATCACAACCGGCTGTGTTTGGGGTTTCATAGGGCGGCGCACAACTGGCCCAGCATCGTCTGAGTTTGGCTGGTGTAGACCGTCATTGTAAATAATAATTTGTTCTTAACTAACTTGCCTAGTTAAATCAAGGTTAACTTAACCTGTTTCCATTGATCATCCTTGAGATGTTTCTACAACTTGTGGTAAATTCAATTGATTGGACATGATTTTTATGTTTTTTACATATTTGGACAGATGGATATGTAATCTTCACTTCATCACTATTGACAGATAAAGGTTACCCAATTTAGGAAGACAACACCTCAGTAAAGTCAGTCGTGTCTTGATATAATTTTTTGAGAGCAGAGGCTTCTTCCTTCCTGACCTCCCATGTAGGCCGCCAAGTTTGTGCAGTCTCTTTCTGACAGTGTACCCATGCAATTCAACATTGATTGTGGCAAGAGAGGCCTGTAGATCCCTTGATGTTACCTTAGGGTTCTTAGAGATCTAAGAACTATGAGCATCTTTCGGTCAGCTCTTGGGCTGTCTTTGGTGGGACAACCTGTCCTAGGTAGTTTGCCAATGGTCTGGAATTTTCGTCGGACAGTGTAATGATGTACTTCGAATTGCTTGGAAACTTAATTATGTACTTCGAATGGCTTTGAAATGGATATGTAACCCCTCCCAGACTCATGGTCATCAATAATCTTTCTTCTGAAGGACTCGGGTAGGTCTTTTGATCTTTGAATGATGTGTTAGCACACACCCATATGGTTAAGACCAAACCAGACCAAGTTTCTCTCTTATGTTTTCTAATCATTTGCACTTGTTTTGGTACCTAATTCTAATTTTAGCCATTTTATGTGATGCTAAAGGTAGGGGTGTACTAACTTGTTCTCCAAAAAGGAAAAGCCATTTTTGTTTATTTTAATTGCATTACATATTTAAACTTTATTTTTTTTTGTGTTTTTTCTAAATTGGGTAAACTTTATCTTTCAATAGTGTTGAAGTGAAGATTACATATCCATCTGTCCAAATATGTAAAAAAGATAACTTTCCAGGGGGTGTACTTACTTTTTCACATGACTGTATAAGGTCCCACAGTTGGCAGTGCATGTCAGAGCAAAAACCAAGCCATGATGTCGAAGGAATTGTCCGTAGAGCTCAGAGACAGGACTGTGTCGAGGCACAGATCTAAGGAAGGGTACCAAAACATTTCTGCAGCATTGAAGGTCCCCAAGAACACAGTGGCGTCCATCATCCTTAAATGGAAGAAGTTTGGAACCACCAAGACTCTTCCTAGAGCTGGCTGCCCGGCCAAACTGCACAATTGGGGGAGAAGGGCCCTGGTCAGGGATGACCAAGAACTCGATGGTCACTCTGACAGAGCTCTAGAGTTCCTCTGTGGAGATGGGAGAACCTTCCAGTAGGACAACCATCTCTGCAGCACTCCACCAATCAGGCCTTTATGGTAGAGTGGCCAGACAGAAGCCACTCCTCAGTAAAAGGCACATGACAGCCCACTTAGAGTTTACCAAAAGGCACCTAAAGGACTCTCAGACCATGAGAAACAAAATGAAACAAGATTACATTTTAGAATATGGCTGTAACGTAACAAAATGTAGAAAAAGTCAAGGGGTCTGAATAATTTCCGTGACTTCATTAGCTGTGGTTGCTGATGAGTACATGGTTGAATCATCAGCATACATGGAAACACATGCTTTGTTTAATAGCGGTGGCAGGTCATTGGTCAACATCGGCAGTGTATCAAATACTTGTTCTCCCCACTGTATGTACTAAAGCTCTCTTCCTTTGGAAATCAAGTAGATTCAAAGGAGTCATATTCCTATGCAACACTCTGTAAGCCCTATTTCTTTCTCGAATAGCCGCAGTGCACTCTTCAGTCCACCAAGGAACCACCTTCCTTCTCTCACTCACTGGTACATATAAATTCGCAGCACTCCAAATCAGAGAGGTCACAGAGGCAGCACATACATCAACCGGCCTCTCTAAAGACCACTCTCCAACTTTAAGCAAGGATCGACCAAACTTTTCCCAGTAAGCTTTATAAAAGCACCATCTTCTAAATGGTACCCTATAGAAACATTAAAGTTCATGGTACACACGAAATCGGGAAATGATCCCTTCCAACAGAAGAATCGTTCATTACATTACATTCACACAGACAGTAGATGCAATAGAGCTAGAAGCCAGTGTGAGGTCCGGGCAGGATGTAACACCCACTCTTATACCACATCGTTGTTAAGACATACTAATGCACTTGTTTCCATCCTATCTTCCACAATACTATTGCATTAAACTATTACGTGCATTAAAGTCGCCGCAAAATATCTAGAGCCCAATTCTCCTGATATTTTATCGAACATCGCTACAGGTAGTCGACGACAACGGTTGTAAAAATTTTGTAACTTAATATTAATACCTGCACTGTAGATTTCCACCATCACACATTCACATTCAGATGGTTCAAGTATATTACAATATAGAAGACCTTCTCTTATGAACGTAGCACACCCACCACCCTGTACAATTGATCTATCAGATATTATTGAGCAATAACCAGGAATAATAATATCAAGAGGTGGTCTAAACCATGTTTCTTGAACACATATCACATTAGGTTTGATCTCTAAATCAAATACACACTGTATTTCTTAAACTCCTGACCGTTAGCAATGCGGCTTCTGGCATTCCACTGAAGGATAACAAAAACCATAACTAATTATCATCCTACTGAAACTTGGCAGTTCTTCTTTCCACAAATGCAGTCACGTTGATAACCTTTCCAATGAAGGCTATAAAGTAATTCTGATTGAACTATTAAGGTGTCTTTTGAAACAACACATTTATGAGAACAAGATTTCTGAATAGGTCTCGTGTCCGTGTCTGGACCAAAATAAGCAACATTTCCTACACTAGGTCCACTTATTCCAGGAGTAACCCTGTTATCTCCGTCATTCTGCCTATTAGTTACACCAATTTGCCTTGCAGCCTCTGCATGATAGACATTGTGAGTTATTTGATATATTTTGGCCTCTCTAGCCTCTTTCTACACCTGGCATCCACCAAATGCTGCCCTGTGTTCCCCCCACAATTACAACAGTTAATATTGACGTTGTTCCCACATACACCATAATCATGTTCCCCTCCACACATATTTTCTTTCCCTTTGCACAGAGCCGCTACATGTCCCATTCCTTGGCATTTAAAATTGAAAGCCAGGAAGTCTTTCTGTACATTCTTAAAAAAAAACTTCTCAAACTGTAATAGTACTGACAAGCTTTCACTTCTCTGCCCCTCTTTCTTGCTGAACAGCTTTTTGGCTTCAGGGCTTGACATGACTGAAATGCTTCATAAATATAGTAAAAATTTAATTATAAATGACTAACTATAAGATTTCACCTTTCTTATAACTGTAAAATAAATATGATCATACTTTATGACAGTACAATATTGGCATTATTTCATTTAACTGATGACAGAGACTTTCTCCTAGACGTCCGCTGAGTGGCGCAGACACCATTCAAATGTATTCCGAGTCTTTCTAAACTTCAGCTTTAAGCACAAAGGGATTTTGTCCGTCTCTGATAAAGAGAAAGTGGTCTTGTACCAATTTTGCTAAATTATTTTGTATTTTTTCCTGTTGAGAACTATAAATCCATCAGAGAACATCACAACTGGAAGAAACTAATATTGTTGCATCCGCTAGACTCCTGTTTCATATGCGCTATTTCAAGCGCAGCTGTGAGTTTCCCAGGCACAGGAAACCGGTCCTTTGTTTAGATAGGCCAGAAAATGTGACACATCACTCCCTATGCAAATGTGGGGTCTGAAACCTGACACTTCAAATCAGCTCAGCTTAGAGTGGAATAGAGAGCAGACCGATTGGGCTTTCTGGAACTATAACACACAGGACCCTGCAGCCTTCAGAGCGCTTTGTACAGTCGTGGCCAAAGGTTTTGAGAATGACACAAGTATTGGTCTCCACAAAGTTTGCTGCCTCAGTATTGATGATGGCAATTTGCATATACTGCAGAATGTCATGAAGAGTGATCAGATGATTTGCAATTAATTGAAAAGTCCCTCTTTGCCATGAAAATGAACTTAATCCCCAACAAGCATTTCCATTGCATTTCAGCCCTGCCACAAAAGGACCAGCTGCCATCATGTCAGTGATTGTCTCGTTAACACAGGTGAGAGTGTTGATGAGGACAAGGCTGGAGATCACTCTGTCATGCTGATTGAGTCAGAATAACAGACTGGAAGCTTTAAAAAGAGGGTGGAGCTTGAAATCATTGTTCTTCCTCTGTCAACCAAGGAAACCTGCAAGGAAACAAGTGCCGTCATCATTGCTTTGCACAAAAAGGGCTTCACAGGCAAGGATATTGCTGCTGGCAAGATTGCACCTAAATCAACCATTTATCGGATCATCAAGAACTTCAAGGAGAGAGGTTCAATTGTTGTGAAGAAGGCGTCAGGGCGCCCAAGAAAGTCTAGCAAGCGCCAGGACCGTCTTCTAAAGTTGATTCAGCTGCAGGATCGGGGCACCACCAGTGCAGTGCTTGCTCAGGAATGGCAGCAGGCAGGTGTGAGTGCAGACTTAACATCTAAGAAGTGTTTTCTTGAATGTGAATTTTATTTTTACTTGGGAAATATGAGTTGGTAAGGAGTTCCATTCAGTGACGGCTCTGTTTATAACTGTTGATTTGAAGATTTTTCCTTGGTCTGGTGGGTATCAGATGACCCAAACTCGCCTGTCTGGTTTGGTGATTATGTCTATTGCCGACATACACAAATTGGTCTGAAAAATAAGGGGGTTTCTATCTCTTAAATGAACACTATTCATTCTCTGTGAGGACACCTTTCCAGTAATGCAGATTGAGATTAAGGATACACAGGGAAAACCAAAAACTTGCTTGTTGGGTTGTTTTCTTTCACTCATCACTGGTTCAAAGTGTATTGATTTACAGGCTTCATCTGTGTATTTTCAAATTTATTTGCCCACACTCAAACCAGTATATGTATTTCTAAATGAAAACAATTTATACTGAACAAAAATATAAATGCAACATGCAACAATTTCAATGATTTTACTGAGTTACAGTTGATATAAGGAAATCAGTCAATTGAAATACATTTCATTAGTCCATAATCTATAGATTTCACTTGACTGGGTAGGGGCGCAGCCATGGGGGAGCCTGGGAGGGTATAGGCCCACCCACTTGGGAGCCAGGGCCACCCTCTGAGGAGCCAGGCCCAAACAATCAGAATGTGTTTTTCCCCACAAAATTGCTTTATTACAGACATAAATACTGCCCTTTTATTGTCCCCAGCACAAGGTGCACCTGTGTAGTGAACATGCTGTTTAATCAGCTTCTTGATATGCCACACCTGTCAGGTGCATTGATTATCTTGGCAAAGGAGAAATGCTCACTAACATCGATGTAAGGATCTCGTCACGGCATCTGTGCATTCAAATTGCCATCTATAAAATGCAATTGCGTTCGTTTTCCGTAGCTTATGCCTGCCCATACCATAACCCCACCGCCACCATGGGGCAGTCTGTTCAAAACGTTGTTTAATCAGCAAACCACTGATTTGAGAGAAATAAGCTTTTTGTGTGTGTGGAATATTTCTGGGATCTTTATTTCACCTCTGGGACCAACACTTTACATGTTGTATTAGATTTTTGTTCAGTATAATTGCTTCCAGAGGTAAAATGCAGTCTGATCATTGACATTACTGATTGCTAAAAGCAAGCTCTTATGCCAAAGTGTTAATCGGAAGGAAATGTTGTGATTATAAAAACAAGCTAACATTTCTTAATGTCACTTGGTGAATAGAAATGTCACCACTTAGGCTTATGAATAGTCTTGAATTTGTATTTTTGAAAATGTGTTAAACATTGTGAGTGAGCGAACGGCAATCTCTGCCAAGATACTGGGAGAAGCTCCCCATTAGGTACTGTAGGCTACAATGTTGTTACAGTTGCAACACAATTCAATTAGCAAAGCCAGTGATGTCAAAATAGGCTAGCTGTCAATGCAGGAAACAAGACTTCCCATATCCAACTAGTAACTGAGTAAACAACATCACACATACAGTACACTGACCCTGCATTCAAGACTTGAGACAGAACACCTTCTCAGCTAGAATGGGAGCCTCTACTCCTTTAGAAAAAAATACTAAGCTTCTCTAGGGGCACGTTGGTGGAGAGAGGGAGAGAGGGAGAGAGAGAGAGAGAGAGAGAGAGAGAGAGAGAGAGAGAGAGAGAGAGAGAGAGAGAGAGAGAGAGAGAGAGAGAGAGAGAGAGAGAGAGAGAGAGAGAGAGAGAGAGAGAGAGAGAGAGAGAGAGAGAGAGAGAGAGAGAGAGAGAGAGAGAGAGAGAGAGAGAGAGAGAGAGAGAGAGAGAGAGAGAGAGAGAGAGAGAGAGAGAGAGAGAGAGAGAGAGAGAGAGAGAGAGAGAGAGAGAGAGAGGGAGGAGTAGGGAGAAAAGCAGTGACAGTGCACTGGGAGTGATGGAGAGGATAGGACCTGTTGATTTCTTACAATAGCGTAGGGAATGTACTTGCCTTGGGACGTACATGTTAAATCCATCAGCTGCTCAAGATGAGATTGGTAATGCAAGAAGACTGTACAATTCATGGGATCTGCTGAAAGTAAGTGAGTATTCTGCATATATTATCAGAGTCTTATGTATAAGTGGTGGTATATTATTATATATGTTTTACTTTCCACAACTGTAAATGTATAATGCTTATTTAATAACTTACCCATAGTGAGAGCTTTATTTGGTTTTCTCCACACCACAATTTGAAGAGGTTTTATTCTGAATTGAATTGATTCCACATGTTGAGAACACACATAAAGGAAAGTACCCTCTGTGTTTGTGCGTAATCTGATGTTTGTAGCCTATCAGTTAGAATAACTCTCGGCACATAGTGGTGTAACGTCAACTCGTTAAATATTAAAATGCCTATAAACATTTTAAAGTTATGTTTAATCTTAAAACATCTGTGTGATGCTTTATTGGACAGTGCATAGTTCCTAATTAATACTTTTTAAAATTTGGGTGAGGATGAGATTGTATGTTTTCTGCACTTGAATATTCAACATAGCCTAACAGTGTGTTCATGGACTGCAAAAAAGCCATAAGATTGCTAAATAGTTACCCAGGCAAAACCTGGTTCAATCTGCTTTCCACCAGATACATGGAGATTAATGATCCTTTCAGCAGGACAATAACCTAAAACACAATGCCAAATCTACACTGGAGTTGCTTACCAAGAAGACAGTGAATGTTCCTGAGTGGCCGAGTTACAGTTTTGATTAAAATCTGCTTGAAAATCTATATCAAGACCTGAAAATGGTTGTCTAGAAATTATCATAAACCAATTTGACAGAGCTTGAAGAATTTTGAAAATAGTAACGGGCAAATGTTGCACAATCCAGTTGTGTAAAGCTATTAGAGACCTACTACCCAACAAGACTCACTGCTGCAATCACTGTAAAAGGTGATTCTAACATGTATTGACTCAGGGGGTTGAATACTTATCTAATCAAGATATATTAGTGGTTTATAAATTTGACATTACAGAGAATGTTGTGTAGATTGTTGACAAAAAATGACAAATAAGTCAAATCTAGTCCCACTTTGTAACAAAACAAAAAGATAACAAATCCATTTTAATCCCACTTTGAATAAATTAATTGCAATATGTAACTTTTTGGGCAACCCAATCAAATTCACATAGAAATGTGAGTTACAGATCTGTCATTCACAAGGAAAGCAAGTCTAAGAAGTGGTAGATATGTTCTATATGTGCTTTGTCTATGCTTGCTTCATGTTCATAAGTTTTGTTTTTGCGTCTTTTAATTTTGGTTTTGTACACCAGCTTCAAACAGCTGAAAATACAATATTTTTGGTTATGGAAAATATATTTCACAGTCATTTTAATGGTACACGGATTCTCAACACTATTCTTGCTTGTTTTGTCACAAACTGAAATTGGGCGAACTATTTTAGCAACCAGGAAATGGCACCTTTTTAATTTACAGAAAATCCAATTGTAAAGAAGGGCTAAATTATTTACTTTAGTCACAGTGATTTGGTAAATTGAGATGAGCTGGTTGGTATCAAAGAAGCACTTTTTAATTTGATGCAATATTCCACCTCACAATTAGTGATCTGGCTATTTCATTTGCTGATGAGCCTATGTGTGTGTATTAATTGCTTGATTGTGCTGACATACACACACACACACACACACACACACACACACACACATAATTCCTTCCCTCTCTCTCTACCTGTCACTTGCTTATATTCCACAGTATTATTCTAACCCTGAGAGTAAATTCAGCTTTGTCATGGTTATTCTGTCCTCTGGCCACAAATCACTCTGAAACTATGTCCATTTAGGTGGACTGAAGTGAGTAATTTTACAGAACATAACGTTAGGTCATTAACACAGGGTTTTTCTTGGACAGAGAGAGGTCTGGGGACATGAATCTGTGTCATTGACCAATAATAAAACTATGAGCAGAAAATAAATCATGTAATCATTATTATTATTGCTCTGCAATGTCAACAACAGCACACACAAGATTACATTTTTTTTAATGCTTATTTGATCCAGCCAGCATATACGCTTCTGAAATGTGTATTTCATTAATGTGTCAGTCATGCTAAATTGAGAACAACTGTGTTCCAGGTGTTCTCTTTGCTGTCTGAGTGACAAGTGGGATCTTCTCTTCACTCCAAAAGACCCTCCATAATCCACCTGCATGGTTCCTGCAAGACACTTACACCATGACCCAAACACCTTATGAAATGGTTTCTGGAAGATACTGACATAACTTATAAAGTGGAATAAAAACAAGAAACTTCTTAGCAATTCACCATGGGAGATCCCAACATCAGCCACCTAGCGGAGGTGTACGCTGAGACCCGTGACCACATGCTGGGAGGAAGCGAGCTTGACCTGTTTACGGATAAGTACGACACGGACTATGGTGTTCCCGACAACGAGATGCCCGACACCACTCAGGGTACAGCCTTCTTCGTCGCCACCATTGTCATCACCGTGGTGCTCATCTGCATTATGCTCGTCTGCGGTGTTGGCAACTTCCTGTTTATAGCTACTTTGGCACGGTACAAGAAGCTGCGTAACCTCCCTAACCTACTCATAGCTAACCTGGCTATATCAGACTTCATAGTGTCAGTGGTGTGTTGCCCGTTCCTGGTGGATTACTATGTGGTGAAGCAGCTGTCCTGGGAACATGGCCTGGTGCTGTGTGCCTCAATCAACTACCTCAGGACTGTGTCTCTCTACGTGTCCACTAACGCACTGCTGGCTATCGCTGCAGACAGGTGGGTGCCTCATCCCCTTTTATTGGTGTCTTTCAATGACAGGCATGTTTGTGTGTGTCCAGTAATTGCCTTGCAACGTTTTATTTAGTTGAGGCCATCTTGACCCCTTGTGTTATTGGTACACAAGTCAGCCTTATAGCAATCAATAAGGAACTCAGCAGGGTCTACCATCAAAGTCAGTGTCTCTCTCTAAATTGTCCCCTGTACGTGTCTTCCTACCTTTGTCGCACTGACCTGGAAAATAATTAGGTTGGTTTGGTGAAGTTTCTTACATACTGCTTCCACCTGTCAAATCATTTCAAAACAAACTAAAGAAAATAGTGTTATCATTGCACTTTCAATCATTTAAAAGCACAACAAAGTTCAAACGGGAATACAATGTCAGATATTTTGTATTTATACAAGAACTTAATGTATCACTGTGCTTCATCTAATAGCACAACCAAATGACCTGGATTGTAGTTGAGATACATAGTGCAAGTGATCAATGCTGTTGTTTGAGATTATTTGTAAATTTTTTCTCCACAATTTCGATCTTGTCTCATCGTTGCAACGAAGGTAGGCTACTGTGGCTATTCAGGCAGCCCATGCAAAAAAAACATATCTCTAGCTTTTACAATGCTTAGTGGGTAAAACCTCTACCTCCAGTTCGAGCCCCATCTCTCTCTGCAAAATCATGATTTGTCAAAAGAATCCCCACTTCATATTCAGCAGCAGCACCAACATCCATGAACTATGTCAAGAGAGAATATGTCAAAGGTCACACCACATCTGAGAAAACATCCTTGTTCATATTTGTTTATATTGACCACAATGACAACTCAACAATTATCACTGTGGTCACTGTTCCCCACGTGGGCCAGCCCCCACACTTGCCGCAGCTATTTTACATTTCAGTCATTTAACAGACACTCTTATCCAGAGCGTCTTACAGTACTGAGTGCATACATTTTCATACTGGTACCCCGTGGGAATCAAACCAACAACCTTCGCGTTTCAAGATCCATGCTCTACCGACTGGGGTAATGGGCAGGCCACTGCACTGTCCACATCAGATGCAAATCGATAGCCTAGTTCATGGCTATTCCTGGTTGGAGAACTCTAGAGTTCACGGTTGCAAAAGCCTATGTTGACGTGTGTGTAGTCCTCTCACATTTTCTCTTTCAGTTATTAAGATTATACTATTCTCAAAGGTTTTGTAAATGTGTTCTATTTTACCTTTATTTAACTAGGCAAGTCAGTTAAGAACAAATTCTTATTTACAATGACTGCTTACCTACAGGGTCAGCCTGTCAAGCAAATTAGGGTTAAGTGCCTTGCTCAAGGACACATCAACAGGGTTTTCACCTTGTCAGTTTGGGTATTCAAACCAGCGACCTTTCGGTTACTGGCCCAACGCTCTAACCGCTAGGCTACCTGTCACCCTTGACACAGATATTGTTGAACCCTAAATGTGTTCTGTATTTGCCCAAGTTGAGTACAGAAAATTATACTGACCTGTGGAGACTGTTGTACCCTGGTTATATTGTGTTGTTAATAAGAGTCTATTGACGTACCCATGAATCAATATAAGTAACATAATGATGCTTTTCTCTTTATACCCCCACAAGTGTCACGGGACTTGTCTCAAGGTAACCCATACAAATGAAAATAAGTATGGAGGTAGTTTTGTGCTAACAAAAATAAGGTGTTAAATATCTCCTGAGCTTTCTTACATCTCCTTGATAGAGGACAGACACTTTTCTTTTTTTTTTACTGTCTTTTTAAAATAATTAATGAATGTGTTACTATGGGTTATAGTAGGCCAAATATAAATATTTTATCAAATAATTGTTGAATATTTGTTTTTATACCTACAATTCTAAATCAAATAGCTAAATGATTCATGGTATGACAATCTTAAAACAATTCCATTGGTAAGCTTAGTTGAATTAATTATTTGTGGTGTGGAATTGTTTTAAGATTTGGATAATTTAGCTATTTATACATTTGAGATGCTTACCAAGACAACGTTGAATGTTCCTGAGTGTCCTAGTTACAGTCTTGATTTCAATTGGCTTGAAAATCTATTGCAAGACTTGGAAATGGCTGTCTAGAAATGATAAACAACCAACTTGACAGAGCTTGAAGAATATTTTAAAGAATAATGTGCAAATATTGTACAATCCAGGTGTACAAAGCTTTTACAGACATACCTATAAAAACACAGCTTTAATCACTGTCAAAGGTGACTCTAACATGTATTAACTCAGAGGTTTGAATAGGTCGATATTGAGCTCAGGTGCATCCTTTTTCCATTGTTAATCCTTGAGATGTTTCTACAACTTGATTGGAGTCCACCTGTGGTAAATTGTGGACATGATTTGAAAAGGCACACACCTGTCTATATAAAGTCCCACAGTTGACAGTGCATTTCGGAGCAATAACCTAGCCACGTGGTTGAAAATGTTTTCAGTTTTGCTCTGAGACTGTGAGATTGTGTCGAGGTACAGTGGCCTCCATCATTCTTAAATGGAAGAAGTTTGGATCTGCCAAGACTCTTCCTAGAGCTGGCGGCCCAGCCAAACTGAGCAATCTGGGGAGAAGGACAACCATCTCTGCAGCACTCCACCAATCAGGCCTTTATGGTAGAGTGGCCAGACGGAAGCCACTCCTCAGTAAAAGGCACATGACAGTCTGCTTGGAGCTTTCAAAAAGGCACCTAAAGGACTCCCAGACCATGAGAAACAAGATTCTCGGGTCTTATGAAACCAAGATTGTCCAGATTGACAAGAGGCACGTCTGGAGGAAACTTGGCATCATCCCTACATTGAAGCATGGTGGTGAAAGCATCATGCTGTGGCAATGTTTTTCAGCGGCAGGGACTTGGAGACTAGTCAGGATCGATATCTATCTATCTATCTATCTATCTATCTATCTATCTATCTATCTATCTATCTATCTATCTATCTATCTATCTATCTATCTATCTATCTATCTATCTATCTATCTATCTATCTATCTATCTATCTATCTATCTATCTATCTATCTATCTATCTATCTATCTATCTATCTCAGCCTTGTTTACAAGTTCAAACACTGGAATGTGAGATGTAATCTACACCTTGATTAGGCTGATAGAAATGCTCATAATTTAGTTTACCGATTTTCTATTTAAGTGTCATTTTTTTATATAGCCTACACTTCTTTATTCTGAACTTCTAACACGACTGGGGCGGGTGTGGCTTTGTGACAATGATCACAAGCTGCTCACCGACTTGAAAGCTACAGCGCAGTTCCACTTCTGGCAAAATCAAAACGTCAGCAATGCGGGTGTTGGTTCTCACCCCATTTATTGCTTGATCTGATTGAATCTAGGCCTTAGCCTGTCTATGATTATGAGAAGGTTGCGATATGGTTTTTTACAACTTTACTCATGGACCAGGCTTAAGATTTCCCTGGAAGATAGAGTGGAGATTCGTTGATGAGCATACTGGAATTAGGAAGGTTTGATTTATATCATGAAATCAGAATTTATCCTATTTTCCCTGGCTGATTTATTAAAGATATTTATGCAATTTATGCAATATTGTTTGTAGATCCCATTAGAATTAGCAGCTCCTCATTTCATGCACCTTTGGTAAATTGTAAGGGAAAACAAAAGTATAATTTTTCATTTGCATGTAGCCTAATAGCCTGATCCAAATCTAAACTGACTATTTCTCTCCCCTTGATGCAAATAGTGGCAGCATACATTTACTTGTTTACTTTTTATGTACATTAATACACCCTCTTCTCTGTCCTCAGGTACATGGCCATCGTCCATCCTCTGAGGCCCCGTATGAAGTACCAGACGGCCTACTGTCTGATCACTGGTGTGTGGATCATACCCATCCTCATCTCCATCCCTTCGGCCTACTTTGCGTCTGAGACGATGTACCCTCACAGTGGTGCCAGCGCCTCTCAGAACACCCACAAGACCTTCTGTGCCCAGATCTGGCCCGTGGACCAGCAGAAATACTACCGATCCTACTTCATGTTTATCTTTGCCCTGGAGTTCCTCGGGCCCGTTTTCGTCATGGCAATATGTTATGCACGGATCTCCCGTGAGCTCTGGTTCAAGAACGTCCCGGGCTTCCAGACGGAGCAGATCAGGAAAAGGTTGCGTGGTCGGCGTAAGACAGTCATGGTCCTGATCGCAATCCTGATGGCATACATTCTGTGCTGGGCACCATATTATGGCTTCACCATCCTACGCGACTTCCACCCAACGCTCATCTCCCGCCAGAGGAACTCCCTGGTGGCCTTCTACATCATTGAGTGCATCGCAATGAGCAACAGCATGATCAACACCTTCTGCTTTGTCAGCGTCAAGAACAACACGGTCAAGTACCTGAAGAGGATTGTGCTGCTGTGCTGGAGATCCACCTACGCTCACAGTAAGACCGTTGGCGTGATCGACATCCAGACGTGCTCCATGCCTGTGACCGAGGAAGTTGAGGTGAACGGGGAGGCGCCATTTTGAAACATTCACACATAGTTTTCGGATGTTCGTGTTGCATCTGAAACTTGGGGAAGAATATTGGAGTTCCACAGTTGCTATGATGTCTATTTCATGGAGATGTCTTTTGAGTTGGTGTTTTTCTGTGTTTTGGAACAACAGAAACTTCAAAGAAGCTAATATAAATATTGATTTGTAATAATACCCCACGTTCTAGTATCCTGGTACGATAAGGGAAATTGACCATCTCTTCAAAGATGGTAGTTTTCTTCTGTCTACCAAGTACGTGAGAAATTCTGTATTCCGTCGACCCGTTTGTTTAGATTTTTAGTCTGAAATACAATTACAGGCCAGTTTAGTAGGTATACCCATCGATTACTTGGTCGGAAGCCCCCTGACCTCTAGAACAGTCTGAATTCTTAGGGGCATTCTACAAGGTGTCGGAAATGTTCCACAGGGACGTTGGTCCATGCAGACGCGATGGCATCAAGCAGTTGCTGCAGATTGGATGGCAGTGCATTCATGCTGTAGTTCCGTGTAGCTCAGATGGTAGAGCATGACACTTGCAACGCCAGGGTTGTGGTTACCATTCCCACGGGGGACCAGTACGAAAAAAAGTATGAACATGTATGTACTAACTAACTATAAGTCGCTCTGGATAAGAGTGTCTGCTAAATGAATAAAGTGGAACGGGCTGTTCACAGAATTTACATCTCATCCCAAAGATGCTCTATTGGATTGAGGTCTGGGAACGGCACCGGCCACTCAAGTAAACTGAACTCACTGTCATGTTCCAGTTTTTTTCCACTCTTCAATCATCCAGTGTTGGTGATCGGAGCCACTTCTTCTTGTTTTTAGCTGATTGGAGTGGAACCTGGTGTGTAGCCCATCCGTGACAAGGAGCCCATCCGTGACAAGGATCGACGAGTTGTACGAGATGCTGTTCTTGTCTGTTTGTGGCCCGCCTGTTAGCTTGCACAATTCTTGCAAATCTCCATTGACTGCTTTCTGACTGGATGTTTTTTGTTTGCCGTGCCATTCTAAACCCTAGGCACTGTCAAGTGTGAAAAGCCCAGGAGGGCGGCATTTCTGAGATGCTGGATTCGGTGGCCCTGGCACCGACAAACATACTATGCTCAAAGTCAGGTCACTCGTTTTTCCCATTTTAACATTCAATCGAACAGTACCTGAATGCCTCAACGCCTGGCTACCTGCTTTATATAGCAAGCCATGGCCACGTGACTCATTGTCTGTAGGAGAGATCCATTTTCGTGAACAGGGTGGTGTACCTAATAAACTGGCCGATGAGTGTATGGTTCAATTGAAACAGGATACTCTTGTGGAACCCAAACCCAAACTTGATGTCCTACTGAAAACTGTGAAGTGCATTTCAGGTTTATAAATTGTTGTTAGATCACATGCCAAAAGACAGATGGGAACAATATTTACAGATGGAAATAAGCAGAGAAGACGGGTCTTAGTTTGTCTTTGAAAGCCCAAAAATGCTCGTATAACCTCAGACACACTCTCTCAGTTTAAAACAATTCACATAGGGCCCGATTCCAATCAGAGTTAAGCGCACGTAAGTGTAACGTAATTCCCTTTTTATGCACTTGTCTCTCTATGCGTATTCTGACCTTGAATTTAAGCATGAGGATAGTGTGCTAATCACCTGCTATTCATCTTGAGTGGAGATCGAATAAAGGTGTGTCAACAGACACGCCGTAATCTGACCTTTACTTAATTCACTAATAATTCAACCACTTTTTTACTCACAAGGAAACCCGTTTTTCCAATAGAAATAACACCATTTACAACTGTTGATAAGAGCTGTTGATAAGAGCTAGGCAAATTGGTAATCCGTTTAGATAAGGGAATTGTAAATATGTGATATTTTACCTTATAAATGTAAAACCAGTCATGTGGCAGCTGTTAGGTTTTAAGTTCAGGTAAAAATTCTAAACGGACACAAAAGTAAGCTCAAACTAGGTTTATGACATCCAAACTGGATGATGCCGCTGCATAGCACACATACAATTCACACAAGCATATATGTATACCTTCCGATTAGGCGGAGTCACCTCCTTGTACGTCTGGGATAAACAATGAGTCTCTGTTGCTGGGCAAGAACTGAGTCTGTTCCTCTTATTGGTGTTATCGTGGCCCAGTCTGAGTCCAGAACCTTCGTGGGCAGGGATGTCTGTGTGTGAGATAAGACCGCATTTGGAGTACTGTTGGGTGGGGCCCCTCTAGCCCTCCTCACAGAGGTTTCTACTCTCTTCAACTGTTGCCCTCACCTTGATGTTGAACTCAACGTCCCTCCCTGCTCCAGTTCCACAATAACTAGCCTGACCTTACCAGGACCTGAGACTTGACTGTGGCTCTTTACCTACTTCCTTAGAAATATTAATATACAGCAATAACATATCGCATTTCTGTAATTGTAGGGTCTGTTGGCACTTAAAGAACTATGATCCCAGATCAGTTCTTATTTTGGGACATTATTATGGATGATCGGACAACATAAATTGTATCTTTGAAAGTTTTACATGTAAATGTTGTCCAATTTATATGATTCAATATGAAACTATTTGTGAGGAGATTAAATGTGATTTTAGCCTTCTAACCCCGCCCACGGGAGCACGACATTGGTTGGAAATTATGAAACACGCCACTTCTCTTCCCCAGTATAAAAGCTACGTGACCAAAGTCACCCTTAGATCCGGTGATGAGGACTGTTGCCCGCATGTTAAAAAGGGCGAATTTCAACTACAACTCTACCTAACGAAATATACATGAGACCAGATAGCGTGGAGGTGACGATCCCCCCACTGGAATGGTGAATTCCTACTAGACCAGCCAGAATGCAGCCCCAGCTGAGTATGGCAAAATGGTATGAACTCTGAACTATCGATCACTACCTAAAAGAAGTGATTCAATCCTAGTCGTCACGGTTATCAAGCGGCAGCTGAGAATGTACGGGACCTAGGATGAAGAGGACAGACACTACTACCAGAAAGACTAATCAAAGGACAACGGTGGTCTCTGCGGGGCAAACCAGAGTCCAGCTCATGAGTAAATATATAATTGCATTTCTTTTTCCGAATGGGCGGTTGTTAGAGTGCATAAGATTTTGTATTTAAGTGAACATAGCTTCTCAAGGTCCGATAGAGACCCATTCCTTTATCTCTCACAATTCCTGCTCTTTCATTCCCCCACCCCCTTTCTTTGTGTAACCAGCCGTCATATCGGGTTAATCCACTAGGGACTTTTCATGACATGATTAGTAATCAATGTATAATCCATCCTGTGTATGTATGTAATTCTGTGTGATTTAGTTAGTTAGTAAATAAATAATTAAGCCAATTTGTGTATTGCTGATTCATCATGCAGACTAGGGTTCGTGCAGATAGCCAAGTACTTTACAACAATCAGAATGAGACTGATAGAAGGTAATAACAAATAATTGACTGCAATTGATGTAAAATATCTTCAGATCTTTAAGAGTTTTTTTCAGGAGACAGCAGCTCTATAAACAATTCTTCCGTGGTGCCCCAGAATTCCTAATGAGTTCATTATTGCCTGATTAATTTAATCATAATAATTAAAGGTTATATAATTATTCGATAAATAGCAGTCACCACATTAATCGTAGTAACGACAAAACAGAAGTATGGTCCCACTGAGGAGACGCTGTGGTTTTCACCGCTATAGGTGCGGTGAGGAGTACTGTGTGGGGTCCGGACCAGCGTTGTCCGAACACACCAGCTTGGTGGACTTTGATGTACTCTCGGTCCCCCTGACTCAGGTCATGCTTGCGGTTATCTCCTATGGTCCATTCCTCATGTGTTACTTTTACCTGTGAATATGCGCTGCAAGGCATGGGTTATTGTCTGCCATTATGACAGCATTGATTCACCCATCATGGAATCATCTTCCTTAGGAGAGTCTGAGCTACAAAGTTTGCTGGTGCTGAAGTGGTTGCAATAACCTCTGTCTATCGTGAAAACTTGTCCACAATTACCAGTGCGTGAATCTTACCATTACTTTGAGGAAGTGGCCCAATAAAGTTAATCTGCAATGATGTAAAGCAGTGGTCACCAACCTTTTCTGAGTCAAGATCACTTTCACAATCAAAAAGCAGAATGTTAAAAAATATGACTTACATTTTTTTTTACATTAACTTAATAAAAAACTGTTCTGCAGAAATGTGATTTGTGCAATCGGCCTAATACGTTATCACAGCTTATATACCATATGCCTGGCCTGCCAATATAGTTCTTCTCAGACCATATTATATTTTAAAACGCAAGCTTTGGTAACAAATTTGATCAGTTGGTGTAGCACTTGCGAGGCACAGCTGAGCATAATTTGAAATAATCTGCTAATAATTAGCTTTTTTATTTTACTGGACTGATGGTACCTGCATCTGATGGTCATGGTGTTTTCAAGACAACTAGGAACTCAAACAAACAAAAATCAAGGTCAAATCATGACGTCAGTGATCTTCAGGTCAAAAAGCACTGAAGTCTGAAATTTAGTCTCAGCGGCAGGAGGGAGAGAGCAGTAGAGGGTCTACCTTTCATGGTCCCTGCTCTCTCCTTCCTTTCCTCCGTTGAGACAGACCAGAAAGAGGAAACACTGTCTCCCACCTGATGGCGAAACCTGAGTCGCACCGCATCTGCCTCATGCACAAATACATTTTGTTCATATGACTAGAGAAAGTGAAATACTCCTTGATATTAAAATAGACACGATGAGCTGCTAATAATAATAAAAACACAGGGATGTCGTTAGACTTGGCTACTAATTTATTGCAGCTGCAGCGCGAGTGTAAGTAGGGAGAAGCACGTTTTATGTTTTGTAATAGTGTTGAATAAAAACTTAAACATGCTGCATGGTCTATATGACGTCTGCATTGGGCTGGTCAGCATTTACAGTGATATAGCCTCTGCAGAAGTCAGGCCATTCATACTTCTTGCGCTTCGCGGAGCAGTGCAGAGCTGTTGTGAAGGAAGTTGTCAAGGAAGTGAGTTTGTGTTTATACAGGACCTCCTGCCCTCACCTACCGTCAACCAATGAGCTATATGGAGTCCTTCGCATTGATACAAAATTTGAGAAGCGCACAGCGATGCGGTACGGAGCTCAATTTGGCTTCTACGTGCTTCCGGAGGCTCCGCAATTGCGTCACACCATCCATACGGCGCCTCAGACCACATTTTCAGATCAAACATGAACTTACTCGTAAAAACAGCATCTCTTTGCTGTATTCTTTGACAGTCTCTCTCTGGTCATGCTTTTAAAAGTTATTAAATCTCACATAGGCTATGGCCAGGGTCGTGGAAGCTGTAGGCACAGTGATTTGGGATTTCCGATTGGCCAGCACAGTAGGCACACTCGATTTAGCCACACATTTCCTGGTCCGCCTGGAGTTTGCCTTTTCAGACAAATTAAAAAAGTGAAAGGGGGTATACTAGTCAGTTGAAACGATTGAAATGTGGGGATAGTAGACAGCATTCAACTGAAATGTGTCTTCCGCATTCATCTGAAATGTGTCTTCCACATTTAATCCAACCCCTCTGAATCAGGTAACCGAAAGGTTGCTGGATCAAATCCCCGAGCTGACAAGATAAAAATCTGTCATTCTGCCCCTGAAAAAAAAAATCTGTCATTCTACCGCATCGCCGTGCGCTTCTCAAATTTTGTAACAATGAACAAGGCAGCTAACCTACTGGTTCAAAATGGGAACACTTTGCCTACTCGGTATGCAGGGCTTCTGAATCAAGTGCACCTACTGCCAACAGCGCAACACGGGAAAAAAAGTCTGGTGATTGACTAGGAATGCCTTGAAGACTGGTTGGTGTCCACTGACATAAAGGGTCCATCTGGTAGTGGTAGCTGCTTGGTAGGTATAAGCACTGTGGGTGCAACATTGCACAGAGCACACACAACAATGTAACCAACACTCCTCGCCCCCACCATGTGGTCTTAAACTGAAAGTAGATGTTCACTGCTGATTGGTCGGTCGGTCCGTGGTATATTTAAGAACAATTTGTATAAATCTCTTCCCCATTGCTACTGTTTTCCCCGTAGTTGTGTTATATCACACCTCCTCTGCTTGTACTTGACACCTATTCTCTAACCACTCCCTTGTTTCCTTCCTAGGATTCTCTCAAACTGAGAATCCCAGCTTTAGTATTTACACTTTTTACATGCGGTTTGGTAGCATCCTCCGCCTTAGCTGCCTCCTCTGCTCCGCGGTTCCCTACTGCTATCTTATCAGTACGATTGGTAGGAGCTTCACATTTTACCACGGCTAATTTACTGGTTAATAGACATGCTTCTAGTAATGCCTCTACTTTGTGTGCATTTTTGAATGGTGTTCCTGTTGCCGTTAACATGCCGCTTTGTGACCACAGAGTCCCAAAATCGTGAACTACCCCAAATGCCTAGCGAAAGTCTGTGTATATTGTAACATCCTCCCCTGCTGACGACCGACAGGCTTCTGCTAGCGCATAGAGCTCAGCTCCCTGGGCTGAAATTGATGCTGGCATTGGGCCAGCTTTAACTACTCCCACATTGTCACACACAGCATATACAGTCACACGCTTTCCTCCTGTTGTCATGTAACTAAAGTAACCATCAGTTTTGGAGTAATTTGGTTTGGCTCTCCCTCGTCAGGCAAGGGCATTAATGACGAAGGATTCAGAACGTTCTGCGTGTGGAACGTGCAAAACTATTTCCTGACCCATAGTAATCGAGGCGGTGTTGTGCAGAACCCTTTCAGTTGCTTGTACTGCTCTTAGGCCTGATGGCATTCCTCTCGCCACTGTTTTACTCCAGTACGACTAATCTGTCTTGTCCTTCATGGTTCTGCGTAACTGCTGCGCTACAGTGCCCATCCTGTTCATGCACAAACATTTTAAAGGGTAATCTTAGGTTTGGGAACCCCAATGCAGGTGATTGACAGGGTTTTTCTGAGTGTGCGAGGAGTATTTAGTCGTGACAGAGAACGAATGGGGTCGATGCGGGTGCTAGTAATGTTTTTCATGCCTTCAGAAATCGAGACCCCCAAATACGTTGCCTCCTATTTTGCCATTTGGGCTTTTCATATGATGTTTCTGTATTGAGTTTATGATTTCTCCTTGGTGCCACTGTGCCACACCACAATAGCATATTTGAGTTCTTTATTTGATTGGAATTCTCCGTCAGCAGTGAAATTTTTATCAAATTTGCAAAATGTCCCCCATACTCGAGCGGAATTGGTAGATTGCTTGTGCGCGTCTCACAGCACATCCATCGCTTTAACTTTTTAACCCCTTCTAACCCCCTTTTAAACGGAAGAGTCTGAATCCCCTGACGCAATTTCAATTGTTATTGTTTCAACGCCACTAGACGGTACCTAGGGTGACATTATTGACACTACTTCACAGGAGAGCCATTTGAATGTAAACTTAAAAAAAAAATCTAATTGTGTTTTTTGGCAGAAATGCCTTCTGGAACATGTGAACTTTAATGTGCCTTAATAACAAACTTGTATGCCATCTGTAAATACTAATTCAATTGTTAAATTATGAGCCTAATTGGTTAAGCCACAGAAAAAGACAGCAACCTTTCCACTAGCTATGATTGGCTGAGATACTGTGTGGAATGGACATGCCGAAAGAGAAGTTCAGCTGGTCAGTATGTGTAGGTAATCCTGTCTAACGCAGCTATTTTTCTAATTTATTGTGTAGTGGAGCTGCATAAGTGATGCTGTCCACTTTCTGGAGGATCGAGTTTTGAAATCAGTGTAACACCTGTCTCCTTATTACATATTCAAACTAAGGGCAACCATGGCATCTGTGACAGGGAGACTGTCGTGGAAATTCTAATCAATAATGAGGAGAGACAAGGTCAATCACCAGTAAGGATATTACTCTATTCAAAACGTATGACTAAGGCAGCAGGTGAGGCTGGTCGACACTCTTGAGTGTTGGGCCGAGAGCTCTGATATACAAAGAATACAAAGATCTTTTATAGCAAAGATACGCCCTCTTAGTCTACATGACAAACAACAGATGTGTGGAATGGGTCAAAAGGTGAGACTTGATATATGAGAAAGGAGTATCCCTCAGCCAGATAGCATTTGCTGTGAAGACTGTTCTTATTGTACAGAAACATGAGTTTGGCCCCTAAAACAATGTTCCTCTCATCATTATCCATACCCTTACAGTACACAGACACCAACTAATTCTATGAAATGCATGCTGTAGGTTGCAGGGACATATACAGGATGGTACCCTCCACAACTTAACCTTCAAAAGATCAAAACTTCAAACCTACAACCTACTTTTTGGACAATATTTACCTGGAAAATTCTATCAAGGATTTCATTTTCACAAGTTACTCAGGGGGTGTTCTGGCAATCAAAGTCCCGAGATCCTGGAATCTGAGACAGACCTGATACAACTTCAACTAGAACTGAGGTGTGAAGAGAGGTGTCAAATCCTTTGAAGCTGTTCAGAGTCAGCCTAGAAATGTTTTTTAATAATATAATATATAACATTTAGCAGACGCTTTTATCCAAAGCGACTTAAAATCAAATGTATTTATAAAGCCCTTTTGACCTCAGTAGATGTCACAAAGTGTGCATCTAAAACGGGCTCATGTCAAATAGTCTCCAACATATCAACTTTCCCACATTAAAGTTTATGAAATGCTGTGCCATTACGCAGAATTTAAATTATACAGACTTTTAACTCGCAGGGATGGGCGCTTTCAAATTTCTTATTTATAGGCTACCCCGATTTTCTCTGTTTCCTACTTCTATCATGTTAAATATTAGCCACTATCAGTATCGACCGTCAGTAGGCCTAATAACAACACATTTTTGTTCCCTTAGATGGTATAGCCTAAATTATAATTACATTTAATTACATTTTTTAGTGTACCTTCATTTGCGTCCCCTGTAAACACCCTCACAGCCATGTGGTTGTTGCTGAGAATAATATGTAACAGTTGATAATAAAAAATAAAATAAAAAAAGACATGTAGGCTACTTCAATCATTATGGGGTGGCAAGCCGTAACAGTTTCAACCCAACACAGTGGGAGGGTTTTCAGCAGTAGAATTACGTTTATTATACGAGAAGTGCATAGGAAAGGTGTGTGTACGAAAGGTGTAATTTCCTATGTCGGAATCGAGCCAAGAGTTACACTGGGTCATGAATGAAAATGAATGCTGTAATGTATTTTCTGTGGTGCTGTACAATGCAACAAAAAAAAAAAGTACTGTACACGTGTGTACTTAATTCAAACAATAACATAGCGAAGCCTGCCACTGGTTTGGTAAACAGCTGAGGCATGGGGCTTGAGAAATGAAACCATTATCAAATTCATAGACAGAGCTATGGATGCAAGGACCATGATATCAAAAAAATATATATTTGCCAAGTTTTGAGGCTATACAGTGTTTGTTACAATTACATTGTTTACAAACAAGGTAGCAAAACACGGTTTTTGGGATTCTGATGGCGTACGACCGTTGAAATAAGCTCATGAGGCATTTCTAAGTTATATTCTTCAAGAATCATAGGGTATAAATTATTAATTTAAAAGTCCAAAAATGGATGTATACATTTTCAGATTTACCCTTTAAATGTCGCAACTCACGGGAAGAGAAAGAGAAAAACTTGTATTTTACACATGCAAATAATTACATGTCTATAAACAAATCGATATTTCTTTGACTTGAACTTGATGTAAATGTGTACTTTTTGCTGTCTACGGTCAGATCTAAATCTGTGATGACGTTCTCTTGGTCACACTTTATTTGGATAGTCCGATACAAACGATCTACAGATGGTCATACTATCAACAAAGTATTTGTTGCAAATGCTTGCTAAGGTTTCAGTTAAGGTTAGGTTTAGGATAAGGGTTAGGGTAAGGGTTAAGGTTGGGGTTACGTTTAGGGTTAGGACAAGGGTTAAGACTAGGGCTGTGGTTAGTGGATAGTTAGTTGAAATATTGTTGACAGTTATTGAACATTACTGAACATCTACAAACCATACACAAACCATCTACTTGGGACTATCCAAATAAAGTGTTGCCATTTTATTTTCTTGCACTTTACTCCATGGGCTGCTTAAGTCATTGATACAACGTTTGCTTGTCCAGTATTGTTGCTGAATTTGATCTGATACAAATTAATTCCACAAGTATTTCAAGATCAATTCTGTGAGCTCAGAGAAACTAATCTCTTACCAACAGTCTGTCATTTGAACACCTATGGGTGTGCTGCATTGAACATACAGTATTTCATTATCCCAATTTACAATACCTCTCACATTACTTGCTATCAAATAACAGTCAACGGACAACAGGGCTTAGCTGTTTCCTTTGAAGAACAGGTGGAAGGTGACTCACAGCACAAACACTTTTAATACCTTTGGAAAATACAAAGGGTATACCACTTGGAGGTTAGAAATGTTTACTCATTTGAAAATGGAAAAAAAGCCCCTGTTGTTGTTTTGATGTTGTGTTTTTCTTATAGGGAATATTGAAGATTGTGTTTTGTTGTCTTGTCTGTGAAGTTAATAAAGCATCAGGTTAGTTATTATTATCAGTGCTCTTGGTTCAATTCCACGATCCATGGAAATCTAACTGGCACAACTAGCTACCCAGCTTGTTTACACCATACTCTAGATAGAAAGATTGACAGGAAAGATGGCTCGCTCACTCCCTCAGCGCCCAGTGCATAATTGATCTAAACCAGAAATGGTACATGGGAACATGTGCAGAAAACCTACAAAACAAACATTGGTGGAGAACTGTGAAGTGGAGGATCACACTGTGAATGTATACTAAAGTGTATAGTGTCATCAGCTACCATCATGATTGTGAATGTGTATTAACGTTGAAGCTACCATCATGATAAAGATCATTGAATCATGAAAATGAGTCATGCCTAATTCTCTGTGCATCAGCATGCAAGATGTGTACACTAATAATTAACAACCAAACTGTACTGTGTGATCCAGTTCCAGTTAAGTGGAGGGGAATGTCAGTGCAAACCTAGCCCATAAAATAGCAGCCATTTCTCCTTATATTCACACGTGCCATGTGCAACCATCTCAACCATCTTTCACTCAAGCTGTTATTTAATGAAACACAGCCTGGTCATCAATGTTTCCTCTTACTTTACAGACTTTATACTATTATTTCCGCAAATGTTTATAAATCCCCCCTTTGTAGCAGTAATTGCTACACTTTGATGTCTAAGAATAAACCCTCTCACATAATAATGAGTATATTCGCATACTACTAAAAGCTACTGAGACATGCACACTGAGCTATTATGCTAAGAGAATCATATCATATGATGAGCAAGCCGTTTGCCTGGTCCAGACCTTGGTTTTGATCATGTCCCCTTATCTTTGGTGATTCTAAGGAGGTCACAGTGACAGTGGAGTGGAGGAGAGATGAGCTATGAGAGGACTACAACTGTTACAATCTGTAGAGCTCCAGTGTCAGAATGTTGCTAAAGTGGAACTGACAGCATTTTAGCAACATGAAATATTATTAAAATCTGTTCATTAACACCCTCAGGAAGAATATGACAAGGGAGCACCTAGATATGGTAATTTTCACGTTTATCATAAATTCTTAGAATGTTTGGGAATTACGTATACTAAGGTATTTGTGAAAATTCTATAGCAATATGGGAGAGCGGCCGAGCGTTTGGACAATTAATAGACACTGCAGTAAATAAAATCTAATAAAATCATCTGTCTAGTCCAAAACTGGAGTCTACACAGACTGGTGCACTATAGCCAATCAGAGCTACAGTAGGCCTTTATACAAACCATTTGCCACACTGACTTTTTAGCTAGATGGCTGTCCAAATTGCACTGATAAATAATCAGGAATTGTAGTCTACTCGTCCCTCTGCAGCTTGCCTGCCAATGCTTGTTCCAACCAAGCACCCAAGCTAACTTGCTAGCTAGCTACTTCCAGATACAAATGAGAGAACACCGCACTCTGACCATTGTACTTGCCGTAGCTGGTTAGGCTATATACATGTTATCTAGAGTGTTCGTGACTAACTAGTACTTTTTTTGCCAATGTTTACTGACACCGGTCATATTCAGCGGGTGTCAGGAGAAGTGAGGAGAAGAAGGACGGTTCAGATAAATATCTCTGTTTGTTTCCATGGTTCTGTTTATCAGCAGTAGCTTCAGCAAGTTGGTAGGCAGCCTGCAGCTCTTTCTTCATGTCAGACACATACTTAAGGTAAGTCTTCTCTGACGAACCATCACTTGAAACTCCAAAGAAGAGATCTACAGGTAATCTTGCCTCCCGACCAAACATGAGAAAGTAAGGGGAATAGCCAGTTGCTTCATTTTTCGTGCAGTTGCACGAATGTACAAGTTATCCAATGTGCTGACTCCAGTTGTGCTTTCTTTTGGGATCCAGAGTTCCAAGCATGTCCAACAAAGTTCTATTAAACCTTTCGGGTTGAGGATCTCCCTCAGGATGGTACGGTGTGGTTCTTGACTTCTGGACTCCGAGCATGCTCAACATTTCATGTATGAGGCGACTTTCAAAATCTATTCCTTGATCACAATGCATTCCCTGAGGTAGGCCGTAGTGGATGAAGTACTTCTCCCATAGTACCTTTGCGACTGTAGAGGATTTCTGATCCTTGGTAGGAAAAGCTTGAGCATATCTGGGGTAGTGGTCGGTGACTACTAAGACATTTGCTATATTTCTAGAATCTGGTTCATTGGCCAGGAATTCCATGCAAACAAGATCAAACGGCCCATTACTTTGCATGTGCGACAAAGGAGCAACTCGCTTAGGTAGAGTCTTCCTTTGACTACAGCAAGCACATGACTTACAGTAGTCTTCAACTTCTGGTTTATTTCGTGGCCAGTAAAACCGGTCTCGTACAAGGCCATAGGTTTTGTCGAAACCCAGGTGACCAGAGTCATCGTGTAATGACTTTAACACTACCTTTCTGAACATCTCTGGCAAAAGTAGCTGAGTGCGACGAGGCCTGTTTGGAGGAGTGGTAATCCTGTTGTTAGGTCGAGTCAATTCAAATCTGGTATTGGAACAAAAGGATTACTATGCCGTTTAAATCATCTATGTATTTTATTCTAGCAAACCCTTAAATGGTAAATATGAAGTTCGTATATACAGGCTCACTGTGACACCACGCAGGGCAAACAGCAAGCAGGGCCAGAGAAGAGAGAGAGAGAGAGAGAGAGAGAGAGAGAGAGAGAGCGCAAGAGCGCGAGAGTGAGTGAGCAAACAGTCAGCAGCGCTAGAGAAGAGAAGAGCGCCCCTATCCTTTGTTCTTCCTTAAATACTCCTTGCTGACCTGTCGGAGTAGAGGCTGAGTGTGGTTTAAACTTACTCAGCCTATCGTTGGCGTGCAGGCTGGTCCCAGCCTTGTGACGCAATCCAGTTTATGGAAGTAGTGGTCCTCTCAGTAGATGTCCAAGCTTCATATTACAACAAGACACAGTTCTATCGTAAAACCCCCAGCTAGCACATTCCTTCCACATAGCTCCCCCCTACCCAAACCTACAGCAGTTCTAAAGATCTATGATCACACAATACATTCACTTAATAACTCTTGTTGTAGATTAACATATTCATTAGCTAAACATATATCAGCCCTTACACTGTATAGCACCCCATCTTCAATCCTCAGCTTTTCCCATTCTCTCAGAAGTGGAGATATGTCTGGATGTCCCGTTTTCATGACTCTAGTAACATCACCTTTATCTAGTGCTTCCCAGACTTCACCAATGCAGGGATCTTCTTGTTGAGAAGCAGATAGCTCAGACGGACTCAATCTTTGCAGCTGATGAGCACTCAACGTAGTCAAGTTGCAGTATGCAAGTGGAACAGCATTTATGGAAGCACCCAATTGATCAACAACTCTACCTTGAGTTACTCGATGAGTTGATCTCACCACATTAGACATCTGACACGTTGCTTTCACTCCTGATGCTGAGATATTTCTCCAATCTACGTCCTTTTCCGGTGCCTCGTGTGGATGACGAGATAAAGAGTCTGCATCAACGTTCTCTTTTCCCGGCTTGTACTTCAAACTGAAGTCATAGGTAGACAA
Source organism: Thymallus thymallus (assembly GCA_023634145.1). Taxonomy (NCBI): domain Eukaryota; kingdom Metazoa; phylum Chordata; class Actinopteri; order Salmoniformes; family Salmonidae; genus Thymallus; species Thymallus thymallus. The sequence continues at coordinate 44,532,896 of CM042388.1, forward strand.
TGCAGCAAAGCCAGCGGTGCCCCAGTAGCGTCTAGTTTGGCAGAGGTCAAGACGTATGTCAGCGGATTGTTATCTGTTCTCACCTCAAACTTTACTCCGTACAGATAATCATGTAGCTTGTCAACAACAGCCCACTTTAATGGTAGAACCTCTAATGTATGAGCCGGATAGTTATGTTCAGATGGGGACAAACTTCGGCTGACAAAAGCCACTGGACGCAGGTGTTGATTTGGGTCTTCTTGATACAGTACTCCAACCAATCCTTCACTGCTTGCATCAACATGTAAGACATATGGCTTTTCAGGGTTTGCAAAAGCCAGTACAGGAGCTTGAGTGAGGGTTTCCTTCAGTCTCTTGAATGCCATTTCACAGTTCTCATCCCATCTAGATCCAAAGGGTTCAGAGGTCTTGAAATAAACATTGTCTCTTTCTCCCCTGCACTTCCCTCCTTTTGAGTAACTATAACCATGTAGAAGTTGGTTCAGCGGGTAGCTCACTTTTGAGTAGTCTTTTACAAATCGCCTGTAATACACACAGAAAGCAAGGAATGAACGAAGCAGATACCGTGTCTGGTCTTGGCCATGTTACTACTGCCTCAATCTTTGATTGATCTGTAGCCACTCCATCCTGTGATATTATGTGTCCCACATAGTTGACAGACGTTCGGCAGAATTGGCACTTGTCTAAAGACAACTTCAGCCCTTCAGCTTTCAATCAATCCAACACTTTAAGAAGCCTCTCTTCATGTTCTTCCAGTGTTTTTCCAAAGATGATCAGATCGTCCAAGTACACTAGAACTTCAAGTATATTCATATCCCCAACGGTCTGTTCCATAACCCGTTGAAAAGTGTACGGTGCTCCAGACACACCCTGCGGAATCCTTTCAAACTGGTAGAATCCAGCTGGACATATGAATGCAGTTTTTTCTTTGTCAGCTTCACTCATTGGAATCTGATAATACACGCTTCTGAGATCCAAAACACTAAACCATTGACTTCCATTCAGACAAGTCAAGGCATCTTCAATCCGTGGGACTGTGTATTGGTCAGGAACTGTACGTTTATTGAGTGTTCTGTAGTCCACACACATCCGCACAGTTCCGTTCTTCTTCCTGACCACCACGATTGGCGATGCGTAGGGACTTCTGGATGGAGAGATGATCTTAGCTGTCTTCAGATGTTCCAGGTGTTTTCGTACATCTTCCACGTCAGCTGGAGCAAGTCGTTGAGACCTCTCCCTAAACGGGGTGTCATCTGTAACTCTAATAGTATGGCGAGTAGTTTAAGAACAACCAACGTCAAACTCACAAGTTGAGAAAACTTCCTTTCGTTCCATCATCTTATCAGCTAATCTTTTCTTCCACTCTTCTGACACAGGTGAATCACCAAAGTTTAATGAAGATGGAATCAACTTTCCAGGCAAGTTACATTTAGTCTCCCCAGGGATGACAGGAGAAGGAGCTACATCTACAGGGAACAAGTGAGCAATGGGCATTCCACTTTTTATGGTTATCGCTTGTGATGACACATTCCTGACTGTAACTGCTATTCTTTTTGACAATACTGCCGTAGATGACTGAATCTCTGGTCTCACTAGAAGTTCTTCTGGAAACCGTGACGTTTCTGTAAGCTGCAATACTTCAGGCCTATCCACTAGGATGGTTTTATTACAAGGAGATCCAGGAAACTTTGGAATTCCGGTGACTCTTGCCAGTCCTCCAGGAGGACATGTTACAGGTTTTATCTGTGAGAATCATACTGTTCCTTTCTTCTGATCATCTACGACAGTGGGGGTCTCTTTTAGCTTCTCATATGCTTCTTTGATGGCAGGATGAACTTGTAATGTGCTTAGGAAATCCTCTCCCTCTCTTTCTTTACAGGCTATCATAAGCTTCCTCACAACATAAGTGTTTGTACCAACCAGGATAGAGACTTCACCTTTCATGGCCGGGTCTGGACATACCAACACAAGTGCTTCCATGGTTCCTGCTACACCTACTACGCATCCTGAAAACTCAAATTTCACTGACAAATAGAACCCTGTCTTATCTTGAAACTTTTACAAATGTAATTAAAATGAAGTGTACATTGCAATAATAATATTTGTCATCAATTATCAAAATGCATGTTCTAATAGGGTATTACACTTTTCCCCTACCAAAAATAGGTATGTTCTCATGACAAGTAAAACGTATATAATCACATGCATCAATCCCCTTAGTTCTTTTATTTTACGTTAACTTAAGAAATAAACACTAACCAATCGACTTGTAAATATAGGAGACATATAGGAGAACATAGGTCAACATTATAGGGGCCTTTTTAGTTCTTTGAGATCTTCTATTTCTCCTGGGTTGTATTCAACTGGTTCAACAACATTACAGGTTTCATTAACAGATTCAACCTCCTCCTGTTCTCCTGGTCTCAACTCCGATTCTCCAGTGAGCACATTCCATGCTATGTCCATGTCCAAACCATAAGGTTCTGACCTCTCGTCATCTTTCCGTTCCTGGCTATTTGGGTTTGGCCCATCATACCATACTCCCATGCCGTCATCTGATGAATCAACCTCCTCTGAATTGTGAGGAGTTAGAATTATGTTTCTCTGTATCCTCTGTATCCTCTACATTATCTTCAGGGTTGTTCAAATCTATTCCGCCCCCCTTTTCTCATGTTTTCCTTTTCTGATTTCTCCTCCTCTGTGTTACAACAACATCATCCACAGGTTCTAGGCACACTTTTTGTCCTGAGGGTAACAGATGATTCCGATGAAGAATCTTGATGGGCCCATTCCCATTCTCTGGCTTTAAGCGGAAAACCGGCAAGTCTTCCATATTTGACTGTCGACAACGTACAGTGTAGAAGCCCAGCGATCTGCTAACTTGTGCTTTCCTTTTAGCCCTAGATTCCGTATCAGAACTCTGCCTCCTTGCATAAGATGAGAATAGCGAATCTTCTGATCATATATCTCTGTTTGTTTCCACGGTTCTGTTTATCAGCAGTAGCTTCAGCAAGTTGGTATGCAGCCTGCAGCTCTTTCTTCATGTCAGACACATACTTAAGGTAAGTCATCCTGGACGAGCCCCCAAAATGTAATCCTTTCACCACAGACTCAGATTAAATATGGTGAAACAGCACACACAGTAATAATACATTTGTATGATACTCTTGCTAGGGGAAAGAAACTACCAGAGGCCCCGGAGGTACTACAGATAGAATGTATTAAAAGAAATGATACACAGTATACATTATACAAGTATACTCAGTACATGACATTACATTAAAACAATAAATCCTAAGAGTGCACTCTCCTTTAACTAAGTTGGCGCGCTTCGTTGGAGCTCAACCCCTCCCCAAAAGAAATCCACTTTTACTCACAGTCTCGAATTCAACCAACCCGTTGCTTTGTGCATAATCCAATGTGTTCCTCAGGCAGTGAAATGTCCCGCGATCCAGATCTTCCTCAGTGCTGCGTCTTCTATTAGGCCGACTTGTGACGAAAACCGATCCATACCGGCTCCCGTGTTGTCACTCTTCCATTCCTCTGGCTGATCGGTCGACTTCGCGAACTAACTAATCATTAATAATTTATAATTTAACTTTATATAGAAAATCAACTAGCAATTTTGCCTGCAATGGCCCGTCTCGTACAGTGTATTAGCATCTTCCGTGCTAGCTCCTCTCTTTCTAAAGTCGGCGAGATCTTGACAGAACCCGCACCAATCACTTTTACCAGTTAACTGTTATTGACGAACACATAAGTTGTAAAATCAAATTGTGAACTACATGTTTTTCCTTCATAAAACATTGTCTTGAAATATATTTATCTAAACTACTATTTATCTGACCGTCCTTCTTCTCCTCACTTCTTCCCCATTCTCCCGCTACTCAGTCTCACACGACTCCCCAAACCTCTCAAAACATCTGATTGGCTACACGAATAGTTCACAAAGTGATCTTGCACTTCACAAATGCACAAAAAGAAAACTATACAAAGACAGTACATTGATAACCAAAACCCTGTCTTATCTTGAAACTTTTACAACTGTAATTAAAATGAAGTGTACATTGCAATCATAATATTTATCATCAATTATCAAAATGCATGTTCTAATAGGGTATTACATGTGTATATCCACCGAAAAATATGAGGTGAAAAAAGTCAGTCACTCACCCACTCATCCAATGGCATGACATGTCATCCTCCTAGCAGCTAGCTAGCTATCTAGCTAACATTAGGATCTGTGTTTTTAGCTTTCTACATAAATAGATTCCTGCTTCTCACAGCAGGAAAATGATGTGGATGAATGGACATTTTTGTAGGGATTGATGCATTTTTCGTTAGGGCAAATCAAGTCTGAACTTTTAAAATATACTTTGAAAAATGTGTATATAAAATGTGTATATACACATTATATAAACATTTTACAAAGTCTATTTTCTTTTCCTATGGAGAAGAGCATGTCCTCCCGTCAAAGTTACAGAGCTACATAATATAATGTAATGAATTTAAATGATGCTGTACTTGATAAGAAATACATTATAGATACATATCAGCTATCAGCGGCAGGAAATGCAAATTGTAGTGTATTCAAGGTTTAAAAAAGTTTGTAATTTCAACTTTAAAAGTTCAGACTTGATTTGCCCTAACGAAAAATGCATCAATCCCTACAAAAATGTCCATTCATCCACATCCTTTTCCTGCTGTGAGAAGCACAGTAAATTAATCTATTTCTGTAGCAAGCTAAAAACACAGATCCTAATGTTAGCTAGATAGCTAGCTAGCTGCTAGGAGGATGACATGTCATGCCATTGGATGAGTGGGTGAGTGACTGACTTTTTTCACCTCATATTTTTCGGTGGATATACACATGTAATACCCTATTAGAACATGCATTTTGATAATTGATGATAAATATTATGATTGCAATGTACACTTCATTTTAATTACAGTTGTAAAAGTTTCAAGATAAGACAGGGTTTTGGTTATCAATGTACTGTCTTTGTATAGTTTTCTTTTTGTGCATTTGTGAAGTGCAAGATCACTTTGTTTTGGTTTCTTTGTATGTATGATTACTTGGGTTGTTACCAACATCTGGTGAAAATTTCATGACAATAGCACCAATAGCACCTTTCATGACAATAGCACCTGGTGACGTGTTCAATACTTATTTCACCCGCTGTATATAGTTAAGCTAAATATCCTGGGTCCGGTTTCCCAAAAGCATTTTAAGGCTAAATTAAATCTCAGAGCTGTTTCCCAAAACCATTGTTATTAACTGTCAGGCTCTGGCCATAGAGAAGCTTTGCTTCTCTATATTTCTATGGTCAGAGTCTGGCAGATCTATTATTTCTACGTCTGTGTGGTGTTGTGTGTGGGATCCCTAATTAGAGGCAGCTGCTAGGCATTACCTCTAATTAGGGATCTTACTTATATGTCTGTGTTCCACTCCGTTGGCGTGGTTCATTGTTGTATATTGTCTCGTGTCGTGCTACGTGTGTTATACTTTCATTGCATTTGTTATTTTGTTTAGTTCGATATATTTGTATAGTTTATTCGTATTAATAAACATGTCGAACTATGGATACGCTGCGCCTTGGTCTCTCTACACACCCGAACGTGACATTAACGTTGCACTTGAAAGCGCTCGTAACACTAATGCCTGCCTCAGACCAGAACAGCTAAATCCGTCTTTTTGCCCTTCTGCGTTATTTTATACACAGAAGATCCTGCTAAACATAGAAAGACATGGCTTATCCACCCACCAATATCTTCAGAACAAAGTTGAAATAGAAATACAACGTTGCCAAAGTCTTGTAGTATAAAGTATACAAATATTATTCAAATCAAAACAACGATGACTGCTTTAAAATATAAACCTTTCATATTGAAATACATTTAATGTTCAATCAATTTAGTTCTATTTCGCTACTTGTAGGCTACTGCCTGTAATTTGTCTCAATATATTTCATAATGTGTAGTGTAAGGGCTGATATATGTTTAGCTAATGAATATGTTAATCTACAACAAGAGTTATTAAGTGAATGTATTGTGTGATCATAGATCTTTAGAACTGCTGTAGGTTTGGGTAGGGGGGAGCTATGTGGAAGGAATGTGCTAGCTGGGGGTTTTACGATAGAACTGTGTCTTGTTGTAATATGAAGCTTGGACTGAGAAGACCACTACTTCCGTCAACTGGATTGCGTCACGAGGCTGGGACCAGCCTGCACGCCAACGATAGGCTGAGTAAGTTTAAACCACACTCAGCCTCTACTCCGACAGGCCAGCAAGGAGCGGTAACTATTCTGTCGGAGTATTTAAGGAAGAACAAAGGATAGGGGCGCTTCTCTTCTCTAGGCTATGCTCTTCTATAGCGCTGCTCGCTGACTCTCTCTCGCGCTCTCTTGCGCTCTCTCTTTCTCTCTCTCTCTCTCTCTCGCTTCTCTGGCCCTGCTTGCTGTTTGCCCTGCGTGGTGTCACAGTGAGCCTGTATATACGAACTTCATATTTACCATTTAAGGGGTTGCTAGAATAAAATACATAGATGATTTAAACGGCGTAGTAATCCTTTTGTTCCAATACCAGATTTGAATTGACGCGACCCGACAATTGGTGACCCCGACGTGATCTGGTAGCGGGACTTTGCGGGAGATTGACCAGCCGATTGGACATCACTATCGTTGAACGGTGTTTCATAAAGAGTCAACTAAAAAGGTAAGCAGACACCTATTGTGAATAACTAAAGTTCTGCACATTGGCTTTATCCAAATTAATTTTGTGAAACACCTGTTTGATGTAAGTGAACTGAATTATGAATTATTATGAATAGATAAGTAATATGATACCATGCAAGCCGGTGATTTGGTAAATGTGAACGTCAAGCTATGAATAGATAATAATATTATGCAAACCTGTGATTTGGTGAATGTGAATGTCATGCTATGAATAGATAAGTAATACCATGCAACCCTCTGATTTGGTGAATGTCAAGCTATGAATAGATAAGTAATACCATGAAAACCTGTGATTTGGTAAATGTGATTGTGAAGCCCTGATATATTACAGTATTGTTTTATCGGCAAGGTCCGTAACTACGAGTGTACGGCTAGGTTCGAGGAGTATAGGGAATAATTGGTTTAGTAATTAGATTCGGCAAGGTCCGTAACTACAAGGGTACGGCTAGGTTCGGGGAAATTTTAGATAAATATTAGCGACCGGCAAGGTTCGTAACTAGGGGGTACGGCTAGGTTCGGCGGAATATTTTTAGATATTAGGGCGGAGTTTAAAGTAAAGTTGGAGGGAGTGTTTAGTAACATAAAGGTTATCATTACAAAGTACAGAATAGAAGTATTTAAAACTGTCCTATAAATCTATAGAATGAAGGGGATAATTAACAGGTTGAAATCTAGTAATAAAATGGCATTAAAAGAATCAGACAGGATATTGGAGACGTTGAAATCTACATTGGAAATCCACGGGGGAAAGGATGGAAAAGAATGGAAACGAAGAGGAGAAAAAGTGTATAGGGAGTGGCTAGAAGATGGCTGGATGCAATCTTCTGATGGCATTCCTATTGAAGGCGAACCAGGTAGAATATTGGAAACATTGAAACGCAGAATCAAAAAAGTAGAGGAGAAATGGAGGAAAGAAGGTGAACCAAATAAAGGCAAACTCAAGGGAGTAATGGAAAACGCCAGACTGGAGGAGAAAATAGTACTGGCCATGTTGGTGAAACTAAAGAACATATGGGAAGAAGGACAGAACAAAGACAAGAAAAAAGAAGAGGTCATAAAACTTCAACTATACCCGGTCCTGCCATCGGCACCTCCCCCGTATGGGACACCAAAAGTGATGGCTCCAGTGTTGGACATTGTGGGAGAGGTCAAATATCACAAGAGACCAGATGATGAAGAGGAGGAACAATGGGTAAGAGTGAATGATATGGGAAAATGGAGACAGGAGGTGTCAGTATTATTAGAGGCAGCAAAAGCCATACAAAAGGTGGTGTCCAACTTGAACAGAATATCGACGGATGCGACCAGTATGAGTTTAACGGGTGGCAGTGAAAGTGGAGAACTGGTGCAGCAGGAATGGACTCAGATGGACCAAGAGGAAGGAGAAAGGGAGAGAATGGTGATAGAAAAGAATAGAAGAAAGCTGAAAGAAATGGAAGAGGAAGTGAGAAGAGGGGCAGAGCAGCTACAGGAAATGGAGAAAACAAGAAGGGACCTGAGTGAGGAGAGAAAGAAGGGAAGTAGAGTTAGTACACCACCAAGGAGGTACAGAACACCCACACCTCCGAGGGGACACTTTATTGACCTGGGGGAACAGGAGGAACCAGTGGAGCAAGAGAGAAGTGATCTCAAAGTACTTTGTGGAAAATTTGAAGGAAATGTGTGGGACCCATGTGATGCCCCTGCCCATCACACTAGAGCCATAACCCGGGAGCAAGAAACCAGGGGCCAATACCCAATGAGAGACACACCAGGGGGTGGTGCCATTTACAAGCCTTGGGCCCACAGAGACATACAAACCCTGGTGGACGTTCTCCCTACCCCAGAAGAGTCTGGAGATAGGTGGGTCAAAGCTTTTGAAAGCCTAACTGCTGCAGATGAACTTACATTAGGAGACATGGCAGCGGTTATGAACAGATGCATGGGCGATCAAGAATGTCGGGAGATCATGACACAGGGGGGAGTAAGAGGAATGGTGGCATCAGCAACTCGATTTGATCAGCATCGCGGACAAATATGGGATGCCGTAAGATGCAAATATCCGACCCAACCAAGACCTCAGTTGATGAAAACGCTGACACTGGACGGAGAGGAGAGTGTGCCAGTGTATATGAAAAAGGCAAAAAACCTGTGGAGACAGGCCTGGAATAAAGAACCAGGAAAGGAAACCACCAAATACCTATTCCTGGCTAGCTGTTTGGAGGGACTCCCAGAACAGGTGAGGCTGGAATGCGAGAAAATGGTGGGCATCACTGCAAAGAGTGTGTTGGAGTTCACTGATATAGTCCAACACCATGTGGAAAGATGGAGGGAAGGTAAGCGAAAAGAAGAGGATGAAATTAAACATCTACAGAAGAAGGTCTTAGAAAAGCAACTGATGGAGGATAAGCCCAGCAAGCAAATGGTGGTGACCAGTATACCTACGAGTGGGGCTACGACACCCACTCCCGATGTGGCAGCGTTAACTACAGCATTTCAGGCTATGGCAGGGTTGATGGCCCTGGAAAGAGCACCATATCAGCCCCCATCACCACCCACACCCCTGGTGTATGCTGAACCTTTATATCAACAGTCAGCCTACATGCCGCTATCAACCCAGCCACATGATCTCAGATATGGGAATCAAGGATGTTTCAACTGTGGAAGATCCGGACACATGGCTAGAAACTGCGCTCTGCCAAGACAACCATTCCAGGCTAGAGGAAGAGGGTACATGGGCCAAACCAGAGGAAGAAGACAGTGGGCACCACGGGACAGTGGTAACTGGCAGGGAGGACGAGATGGACAGAAGCAAGGGCCCCTACAACAGCCATCCCAGCAACAGGGCAAATATCAGCCCGTGCCAAACCCAGCCCTGATCCGCAATATGGCCTGGGCTGGAGAAGATGGCAACCAATGAAGCTGCCCGGAAACCCCAAATAGCACCACCACCAATATCTACACTTTTCCACCAGATGTGGAACCAGTGGTGAAGTGCGTAATAGGAGGAAGGGAGCATGGTATGCTGATTGACACAGGATGCACCTGGTCTTCTGTGCAGACAGCATATCAACTCACAACGAAAAAACAAGCTTTTTCTGGGGTTTCAGGGACAATTATGAGAAAGCCATACACGGTACCACTGGAAGTGGTATGGGATGACCTTAAAGTAACACATCAGTTCCTACACAACCCAGAATGCTCCGTTGGACTGATGGGCAGGGACTTGCGATCAAAAATGGGGTGTAGTATATCCTGTAATCAGGCTGGGATGCACATCTCAATCACCCCTATACACCAACTTATGCCGATTATAATGGACAAACTATCCGACCCTCCACGTAATCTCACTGCAGTCCTAAAGTGGACTACTGAAGCAGAAACGGCATTCATTCAGCTCAAACAAACCTTAGCACAAGCAGAAGCACTGTCTCTACCTGACTACACGACACCATTCCATCTTGATGTTTCAGAACAAGACGGGTTTGTTCATTCCGTCCTGTATCAGAAACAAAAGGGGGAGAGAAGAGTATTGCATTATTACAGTGCAAAATTGGACAACATTGAAACAGGCCAAACAGACTGTGCCAGACATATGGCTGCACTGGCAAAAGCAGTGGGAAAAACAGCACACATAGTGATGCGACATCCATTGGAAATCAACACAGACCATGGGGTAGCAGCTTTTATCGGTTCCAAGCTTTTTGCCCTGTCTAGCAAGAGAAAATCCGACATAACCAAGACAATTACGGCAAAACACATCACATATGTGACAACAGTCGCCAACATGACCGATGGCATGGTTAAGGGGGAACCACACGTTTGTGAAGACAGGGCAGCCAAGCAAATAAAGGTTCGAATGGATCTCGGAAACACACCACTGGATGGAATGAAGGAAACCCTATTTACGGACGGGTGCTGTTATAGGTCGAAGAATCCGAGTGAAGGAAACATTGCTGCCTATGCTGTGGTGCGCCAGGGAAGGAATGGAGATCATGAAGTGATGGAAGCAGGAAGATTGGAACCAGCAGGAGCCTCGGCACAACTAGCAGAACTGAGAGCATTGCGGAGAGCACTAGAGCTCTGCCAAGGAAGAGAGGTAGACATCTATACCGATTCTGCATACGCCCATGGAATTGCTCACATTGATGGCCCTCAATGGATGAGGAGAGGGTTCCTAACCAGCTCAAACGAACCTATAAAACACAAACAAGAGATCCAGAAATTAATTAAGGCAATCAAGCTGCCAAAACGGATGTCAATCATGAAATGTAAAGGACACAGTAAAGAAAGCACTAGGGAACGTGAAGGGAATGATCAAGCAGACCTGGCAGCTAAGGAAGCGGGAGGTTACACTGCACAACAGATGGTGCAGAGGACAACCCATAGCCAGGAAGAGCTGACAGAAGATACAGTAAGACAGTTACAAGAGGCTGCTGATGTTTATGAACAGAATGAGTGGAGCAGGCAGGGGGCAAGAAGGGATCACCAAGGAATCTGGAGGGCTACCACCGGAAAAACAGTGGCTCCTGCCAAACTCCTCAGATCTATCATCAGAGAAGAGCATGAAAAAGCACATGGAGGCCGGAAGAGTGTGGGAAAGGCAGTTGAGAAGGCATGGTACCACCCCAACATGATGGACATGGCCAGGGAAACATCTGAAAGCTGTGAAATATGCAAAAGTTACAACAACAGAGTGAGAAACTCCCCAGGCTCTGACACACATCTAACCCCTCATGAACTATTGACAGGGCGTAGGATGCCAGGGCCACCAGTAGATAATCTTAGCATGCCTAGACTAGACATAGCTAAAATCAGATACACAGACTACATGCAGGCGTTAACTTCTCTTGTCGAAAGACTGTCCAAACAGGTGGTGGAGGTCCGAAATCCTGCAGTCGAAACCACAGACGAAAACAGAGATATCCTGGTGGGAGACTGGGTGAGAGTAAAGGTGCATTCCAGAAAGTGGACTGAGCCCAGGTGGGAAGGACCGTACCAGGTGAAAGAGGTATCAAGTCACTCATTGAGAGTGAATTCAAACAAAAGAGATTCGTGGTACCATAGAAATCACTGTGCAAAAGACGAAGGCCCAAATCGCTCATTAGAAGAGACAGGGCGAGACTTGAGCAAGTTGACAGATTCAGGCAAGAACATGTGGGGGATATGGGTGATATACATGATGGGGGGGGTAACTCACTCTGCAGGAAGTATAGTTATCACTGTGTTTTTGCTTTTAATGTGCTGTGCTGCTTGTATCATCCCATGTTTGAAAAAGTCTGTTACAGATGTGGTGCAGGCTGTTGGTATGATGCCCCTACTTGGAGCTCAAGTAGCTGATGCTGATACCGAATCAAGTCTTCGTAGGAAGATGGGTCTGACTGAGGATGACCATTGGTTTGCTATACGGGAGGTGGTTGTATAAGGTGTTTTCATAAGTCGTTCTTTCACAGGTTTAAAAAAAAGGGTTTTAAGTTCTTGGGTGGCTGGTAGCCACTCAGCATAAGGGGTGGAGAAACGAAGGATGAGCGGGTTGGTTGATTTGCTGTTACAGATGTGAGGGTTGTAAGTTTTGGAGTGACTGGTAGTTCTCTTTATATCCAGTAGGTGTAGCTGTAACAGGTTGAGGGTTTTTTACTTTTCTTAATGCATAAGCTTTGTATTTTTGTATTGGGGTGAGTGACACCCTAGGGGGTGTCAAAAGGGGGACTGTAAGGGCTGATATATGTTTAGCTAATGAATATGTTAATCTACAACAAGAGTTATTAAGTGAATGTATTGTGTGATCATAGATCTTTAGAACTGCTGTAGGTTTGGGTAGGGGGGAGCTATGTGGAAGGAATGTGCTAGCTGGGGGTTTTACGATAGAACTGTGTCTTGTTGTAATATGAAGCTTGGACTGAGAAGACCACTACTTCCGTCAACTGGATTGCGTCACGAGGCTGGGACCAGCCTGCACGCCAACGATAGGCTGAGTAAGTTTAAACCACACTCAGCCTCTACTCCGACAGGCCAGCAAGGAGCGGTAACTATTCTGTCGGAGTATTTAAGGAAGAACAAAGGATAGGGGCGCTTCTCTTCTCTAGGCTATGCTCTTCTATAGCGCTGCTCGCTGACTCTCTCTCGCGCTCTCTTTCTCTCTCTCTCTCTCTCTCTCTTCTCTGGCCCTGCTTGCTGTTTGCCCTGCGTGGTGTCACAGTGAGCCTGTATATACGAACTTCATATTTACCATTTAAGGGGTTGCTAGAATAAAATACATAGATGATTTAAACGGCGTAGTAATCCTTTTGTTCCAATACCAGATTTGAATTGACGCGACCCGACAGTAGCCTAACGTGCGCAATGATGTGCCAAATCTGTGATCTGAGTACATTTTCTTTGGTTAAGCGTTATAATAAGCAGCCTCAATATTTGCAGCCGTAGGTGGCAATACTGTATCGCTCTATGAGCTGATCCGTCATCAGTATAGTGAAATAATTATAATATTAAGGTAATATATGAATGGAGAAAGCTGATCAGAGAGCAGCACTGCTTTTCTTTCGATCCTATCAGTATCGACACATGCTCCAACGATGCACTTAGCGAACGTTCTTTCTGCGTGGTGTTTTGGGAAACACGTTACATTTTTGGCCGTTTAGGAAATATCAAACTTTAAAACACTAAGCCTACATTTCATGGCTATTTGGAAACCGGGCCCTGGGGGTTAAATGGGTCTTTATAAATGTACATGTACACTGTAAGATTTCCAATATACTGATTGGTTAGCACTGGAGCACCAGATTAACTGGTAAAACTCATGTCTGTCATGCTGGGATGATTATGTACTGACATCTGACAATCGTTACTCTGCCTCAACCCACAGCACAGTTTAGAAGGTCAGTTTGCACAGTACAGCTTCCTCATTAATACCAACAACCACATTCACCATAACACGATGAATACATAATGTAGTAGTCGACCTATCTCTGCAGGTTCTATAATTAACACCCATTTTTATATTACCTCATTTGGATGCTGAGTAAACGGTGACCTCACCTTGTGTTTTTCCAATTAGCTGCCGTGATGCTCCTCATCAGTCTATGGATGGTGCTTGTCGCGCTATGCTAATTAACTGCAGGACCTTGTTGTGAGACTGGGAGCTAGTTAATTTATTATAACTTATTGCTGACATCAGTCTCCCTGCCATGGCCCCTTTAGGTGGGCTGTCATTTGTCTTCTCTCTCTCCATAAGAGCCCAGACATTAACACCCACAGACACACAATGTTGTCTGTACTGCCAATTTTCACAGCTTCGATACAAATCTCTCAAGATAGACAAAATGTTCTCACACAATTTGTTAATGTATAACAGCGGTTTTCTGGTGCGTCACCTGCTTGTTAAGTCATGTCGCTCACATACTGTCTTCACTTGCAAAGAGTGAGCCATTCATCGTTGGAAATATTGTAAACCGTAATCTAAGAATTGACAATACAATTAAAACGAAATAAATAAATATGTCTGACTGCAAATTAAGTAGATATGGGGAGGTACAGACGAAGACAGACCACAAAATAACATATAGAAGAACAGACAGAGTAGGTACTGCAGTATCATACAACACTTATTTCCAATGTGGTACTCGATTTAATCTTACAGTTAGTTAAGTCACTTGGAGAACGCTTTATATCTACTTGGATCAACCCAGTGGACCTAGCCCCAAGTGCCATGCTGGTGCATGTGTCTCAGAGAGCTGACTGATTCCAAGAGGCAGTGTCTTTACCTGGCCTATCTGACATCAGCTCGACCTGTATACAGCTTCTTGCTGTGCCTAATGTGTATTAGTTTCCTCTCTCTCTCTCCCTTTCTCTTTCTGTCTGTGTGTGTGTGCGTGTGTGCGTGGCAGGTATAATAAAAATTGTACCGAAACGTCCTGTTTTTATTTTAACGGTATGACTACTCGAATATCACAGCTGACGTGATTTTACTACAACGTGGTTTATGTAGGGGATGTAGGCATACTGTTCCTTCCGCTCCAAACCAATGTGAAGCAACAAGTGGGTGTGTGTCGTTGAATAAAGTCCAATATATGACTCATGTTTACAAGAGTAATAGACACAAGTGAAACCAGGCATATTGAGGGCACAGGTCGCCCGCTGCCTGATTAATAAAATGTTTGTGTGCATCTACGCACTCGTAGCCTGCGGGTTTTCATGGCAAGATATGTTTTGTGACAGCAAATAACTGTCTGGTCATAAATAATGGTACTGATTCCAGGCTCAATTAGTGCTCACCGGCAAATAATTTAATAAATTCTGTTCTTTGAACAGCTTAAATGAGGAACAGCCTATTTGTAACCATTATAAGGGATAAACACATGAAAAAGTGCATGCAGAGATTGAATTTGACCTTGCTATCTGTGGCATGGATGGACATGCACCACAGGGCTTGACATATACACTGTGGGCCAAAAGTTTGGAATATTACTAATTCAAGGGTTTTTCTTTATTTGCACTATTTTTTACATTGTAGACTAAAAGTGAAGACATCAAAACTATGACATAACACATATGGAATCATGTAGTAACCAAAAAAAGTGTTAAACAAATCAAAATATATTTAATATTTGAGAATCTTCAAATAGCCACCTCTGCCTTGATGATAGCTTTGCACACTCTTGGCATCCTCTCAACCAGCTTCACCTGGAATGCTTTTCCATCAGTCTTGAAGGACATATGCTGAGCACTTGTTGGCTGCTTTTCTTTGACTGCGGTCCGACTAATCCCAAACCATCAAGCCTTTGGCTCCTCTAATTAGCCATGGTCAGAGCCTGACAGATCTAGTATGTCTAGTTCTGTGGTGTTTTGTGTTGGGTCCCCAATTAGAGGCAGCTGCTATGCATTGTCTCTGATTGGGGATCCTACTTAAGTTGTCATGTCCCACACCTTTGTATGGTTCATTGTCTTTATGTCAGTCGATGTAGAAGGAGTGTGAATGTCTGTAATTGTAAGTACTTCGTCTTGTTTTGTAGTTTCCATTTAAGTTGTATTATTAAACTAAGATGTCAAACTACTATTGCGCTGTGCCTTGGTCTGCTTACACCATCCCCCCCCCGTGACACGACTCCAGACCAAAGGAAAAATGTCCACCGGTCTAATGTCCATTGTTCGTGTTTCTTGGCCCAAGCAAGTCTCTTCTTATTATTGGTGTCCTTAAGTAGTGGTTTCTTTGCAGCAATTTGACCATGAAGGCCTGATTCACACAGTCTCCTCTGAACAGTTGATGTTGAGATGTGTCTGTTACTTGAACTCTGTGAAGCATTTATTTGGCTGCAATAACTCTAATGAACTTCCATTCCTGTGGCGGTCCTCGTGAAAAGCTGTCATCAAGGCAAAGGGTGGCTACTTTGAAGAATGCCAAATATAAAATATATATTTGTTTAACACTTTTTTGGTTACTACATGATTCCATATGTGTTTTTGTGCAGGCTGTACACACTACATCAGTCACTCATTCACAATTGGAAGAACTGTCCACATTTGCTTTTCGTCAGCCAACAAGATGAGTAGGCCTAACCAACAACAAAATCACTAGTCTATGTCAATGTAGGGGAGAGCGAGGTAAGTTGGTTCAACTTCCTGTTCACATGTGGTCAAGGTCACTCTAATCTGAGGTGAGCACAAGTTTCTTATTTTTCCCTTTCAAAAGTAAAAAATTAGCACTTTACATTTTATGCAATAAAACTTTGTTAGGTGTGAATGTAGAGGAGACAATAACGTGTCTTTTGATACTTTAGCTGCAGTCATATGTTGAGCTAACCTTCAGATTTAGCCCACATTGGCACACATGTCAGTTTGGGGCAAGTTGTCTCAATGACTTTGGGGCAAGTCTTCACATGTGACAACTTGCCCCAGTATGCATAGACACATAGAGCATGCAAAAAAAAAAACATTGTGATATTGTGAAAATCAGTATTAATTATTTATTTTATATATACGTATAGTTTAGAGCAGCAGACATATCCCTGGACCCCACAAGACAGGCTCTTGTGTGTGTGTGTGTGTGTGTGTGTGTGTGTGTGTGTGTGTGTGTGTGTGTGTGTGTATACTAACACACAACATGCCTACTGTATGAGAAAGTATATCCACACACACACACACACTACTTCATAGAGTGTCATGAATTTAGTGTGGTTTTATGAATTGCATTGTGGCAACAAGGATAGTAGACAGGGAGGTGGTCTTAATAAGCCTGTAATGAATATGTAATTGCAATGAGGAAATGTGTTTAAGAAGGAAAGAAGAAAGGAAGGAAGGGGGGGGGATCAAAATCTGGATAAGAGACCTGCGTGAAGTTGGCCCCCCACCCAACGCAAAACGTCGGGAAAATAGTCTTAATCGTTTGTGCTCCGTTTGTGCTGGTTTGTGCCGTTCAAATTGTGGTTTGTGCTGCTGCGGTATTGTTTATATTAGCCATTTAATTACGGGTGATGACGTCACCAGCCCCCCACCTACTCCAAATTAACTGGGGATAGTCTTAATCGTTTGTGCTCCGTTTGTGCTGGTTTGTGCTGCTTTCATTCTTTAGATATTAAATAATACTTTATAGGTCATTCAGAGGTCACTCAGCCCCCCACAAGCTCAGAATTAACCCACTATAGTGTCGATCGTTGGTGCTCCGTTTGCGCTGGTTTGTGCCGTTACAAGTTTTGTTTTTGCTGCTGCGGTATTGTTTATATTAGCCATTTATTTATGGGCGATGACGTCACCAGCCCCGCACCTACTCCAAATTAACTGGGGATAGTCTCAATCGTTAGTGCTCCGTTTGTGCTGCAATTATTTTTCGTTTGTGGTGTTTTCATTTTTATATTATATTAAATAATCTTTCATAGGTCATTCTGAGGTCACTCAGCGCCCCCACATGCGCAGAATGAACCCAAAATATTGTCAATCGTTTATTCTTCGTAAGCTTTTGTGGAGTGTTTAGTAGCGTTTAGTAGATGAACAATTTAACCATATCTCGTCATAGAATAGCCTTACATAAATCATATTCCTGGCAAATGTAAGTCAAATGTTGTTACTGTCAGCTAGTAAAAAGTTAACTTTTTGATTAATGGTACAACACAAGCTACGATTGGCAATGTTTTTGGCAACAGAAAGCACATTGCTAATGTTAATATTGCCAATGTAACTATGAAATGCTAATTACATTTAGGGGTCAATATCAATACATGAAAACATGTTTATACTGTAGATGAAACACTTGACCCATAATAAGTCATTATTATTGAAGTATTTATGTTTTACTTTCTTATGCCAGATGCCCAAAAAGCCAGCAGTAGACAGGGATTCCATTTTCACAGTCCTGTGTTCATCAAAGGAGGCCATAGTCAAAAATGGTACCATAGCTACTCCTAATAACAGCATCTGGACAGAGCTGAGTGAGCAGCTAGGAAACAAGATCACCGCAAAGGCCCTGTACACTTTTGTTAAATTAAACAGACACAACATCTGGTCTGCTTTAGGGTTTAATCATGAATGTGATCATGAAACCAGTGTCAGTAGTGATGACACAGATTTTGAGCCACAGTCCTTTCCTCCCAGACCAGAAGACTGCAAGACTTTTGAGCTTGAAGTTCCATTTGAGAAATTGATTGAATTTATACCTGAAACAGTTCAATACAAAGACAAGTTCTCTAAAACACAAAAAAGGAAATACACAGTTTTGAAGCCTGGCATCTGGACTCATATAATAAATCACCAAATTTGGAAAGAAGTGAAAAGCACCTGCACATGTGTATTTAAAAGAGCCAAAGTCTATCCATCAGCCACAACAAAATACATTGAAATCAGAAGCAACTGTAAGGAGTGTCATGGCGACCTTTACATCAAATGTGACAGAGAGCCTGAAATGAACAACCCAATGGTGCTGAAATGTTTTATTAAAAACATTGATGACTCCCTGCACATTGGCCTTTCCAAGCGTGCCATATCTGGAAACTTGCGTGTGCAGATAGCCAAGGAACTGTGTGAGGGTAGAATGGAACCACATGTATGGAGGGCATCAGAGGCAACAAAGTTGATGGATTTTGGAGATCCTGAGCCAAGCCATCTGCATAATAAACTCAGCAAATCAAGAGTCTCTGTGCTTAACACGTGCATTTGATGCTTTTTGTCAATGCTTATATTGTGCTTTCTGCGACAGTAACACTTTTGGAAATATTGTTTGCAGTGAAGACTCCAACAACCTCCTCCGGCTAGTGAAAAGCATCACCACAAAGGGTCTTACCCCACAAGCCTACATTCAGAGGGCAGAGCTGCTAAGTGGAATATTCAAAGCTGTCCAATTGAAGTCTGGTGCTCTCCAAATCGATGCACAGTGCCACATCTCTGCTATCATTGAAAAGAAAATGAGAAAACTTGCAAGTGTTTACTTCACAAAACAGTGCTCCTCACAGTATTGCAGCCTCAACACACAAGTCACAAGGGAAATTCCATTTGTTTCTACTTCTATTGCTGTACTGCAGGATTTTGGCATGGCTCATCTTCAGACCGCAGTGGAACAAGGACTTAACCTTCCAGAGTCCCCCTGCCTCAGGCCAATCCAAAGTCCGTCTCAGTGTCCCTCTGCATTCAAGACAGAATATACCTCAGGAAAAGTGCTCTGTGCAGGGAAAGTTTCTCACAGTTACAGTCTAGGAGAACTTCTGTGGATCGATACTGACCTTGGAAACGATTCCACAGCAACCCCAACTCAAAGGAATTCCTGCCCAAGAGAATTTCCATTGTGTGAATTTCCCTCCAGTCTGGTGCTGCAAGGAGAGACATTTACCTTAAGGGCAGTCATTGCTTTCCAAGGAGGCTTAACCCAGGATGCTCTTGGTCATTATGTGGCCTACTGCAGGAGGTCTCCATGTGTCTGGGAGATATATGATGACCTGAGAAGTGGAGTGAAGGGAGCATCAGAAAAAAACAAAATATGCCCACATGCTGTGTTATACACAAAATCATAATTGTGTGGTTGATGAAGATGTGGATGTTGTTGTTCAATGTGCAATTGTCCTCTTTGAAAAAGGTTCATTTTTTGTGTAAATGGATTTGATTGCACACAGTAATTCAATTGCACAATTAAACACATGTTTAGTTAATTCCTGGAGTCATTCGTTTCCACATATATATATATACAGTGGGGAGAACAAGTATTTGATACACTGCCTATTTTGCAGGTTTTCCCACTTACAAAGCATGTAGAAGTCTGTAATTTTTATCATAGGTACTCTTCAACTGTGAGTGACGGAATCTAAAACAAAAATCCAGAATATCACATTGTATGATTTTTAAGTAATTAATTTGCATTTTATTGCATGACATAAGTATTTGATACATCAGAAAAGCAGAACTTAATATTTGGTAGAGAAACCTTTTTTTGCAATTACAGAGATCATACGTTTCCTGTAGTTCTTGACCAGGTTTGCACACACTGCAGCAGGGATTTTGGCCCACTCCTCCATCCAGATCCTTCAGGTTTCGGGGCTGTCGCTGGGCAATACGGACTTTCAGCTCTCTCCAAAGATTTTCTATTGGGTTCAGGTCTGGAGACTAGCTAGGCCACTCCAGGACCTTGAGATGCTTCTTACGGAGCCACTCCTTAGTTGCCCTGGCTGTGTGCTTCAGGTTGTTGTCATGCTGGAAGACCCAGCCACGACCCATCTTCAATGCTCTTACTGAGGGAAGGAGGTTGTTGGCCAAGATCTCGCGATACATGGCCCCATCCATCCTCCCCTCAATACGGTGCAGTCGTCCTGTCCCCTTTGCAGAAAAGCATCCCCAAAGAATGATGTTTCCACCTCCATGCTTCACGGTTGGGATGGTGTTCTTGGGGTTGTACTCATCCTTCTTCTTCCTCCAAACACGGCGAGTGGAGTTTAGACCAAAAAGCTCTATTTTTGTCTCATCAGACCACATGACCTTCTCCCATTCCTCCTCTGGATCATCCAGATGGTCATTGGCAAACTTCAGACTGGCCTGGACATGCGCTGGCTTGAGCAGGGGGACCTTGCGTGCGCTGCAGGATTTTAATCCATGACGGCGCAGTGTGTTACTAATGGTTTTCTTTGAGACTGTGGTCCCAGCTCTCTTCAGGTCATTGACCAGGACCTGCCGTGTAGTTCTGGGCTGATCCCTCACCTTCCTCATGATCATTGATGCCCCACGAGGTGAGATCTTGCATGGTGCCCCAGACCAAGGGAGATTGACCGTCATCTTGAACTTCTTCCATTTTCTAATAATTGCGCCAACAGTTGTTGCCTTCTCACCAAGCTGCTTGCCTATTGTCCTGTAGCCCATCCCAGCCTTGTGCAGGTCTACAATTTTATCCCTGATGTCCTTACACAGCTGTTTGATTGAGTGTGTGGAGTCTGTTTGATTGAGTGTGTGGACAGGTGTCTTTTATACAGGTAACGAGTTCAAACAGGTGCAGTTAATACAGGTAATGAGTGGAGAACAGGAGGGCTTCTTAAAGAAAAACTAACAGGTCTGTGAGAGCCGGAATTCTTACTGGTTGGTAGGTGATCAAATACTTGTGTCATGCAATAAAATGCAAATTAATTATTTAAAAATCATACAATGTGATTTTCTGGATTTTTGTTTTAGATTCCGTCTCTCACAGTTGAAGAGTACCTATGATAAAAATTACAGACCTCTACATGCTTTGTAAGTAGGAAAACCTGCAAAATCGGCAGTGTATCAAATACTTGTTCTCCCCACTGTATATAGTACATATACGTATGTATTAACACTCACACGCTACAGAAAACATAAAATGGGGCATCATCTGTGCATGGACTCAGTAGGCAGCATAATAACATGTATCAAATGAATACATTTAACTATATACAGGATATAAAATACTTACCTGTATAGTTACATTTATGCACCAACAATTAGCTAACACTGTAACCTAAAGTGCACTTAGTTAAACACGTTGGTGAGAAACGTTAGGTAATGAGATTATTTAAATGTGTGGGGAAAACATAACAAGTGTGTTTACGACATAACGTTGATAACTGCATGTTTTGTGCTGGGAAATATTCACATAACAACATCACAAGTAAAAACATTTACCTTGGAGTTCGCGTAACATTCCACACATTATGTGAGCCTCGACGTGTCCGTTGCCAGTTGAAAAGGCACAGTGGATTAGGTAACGATTTTGGTTTGGTTTGCCGTGTGGCCCTTACCATGTTACGTCTTCAACTGTATTAGTAAAAAAAGACGTCATCGCTCATAAATAAATGGCTAATATAAACAATACCACAGCAGCACAAACAAAACTTGTAACGGCACAAACCAGCACAAACGGAGAACCAACGATCAACACTATAGTGGGTTAATTCTGAGCTTGTGGGGGGCTGAGTGACCTCTGAATGACCTATAAAGTATTATTTAATATCTAAAGAATGAAAGCAGCACAAACGAAAATAATTGCAGCACAAACGGAGCACAAACGATTAAGACTATTTTCCCGACGTTTTGCGTTGGGGGTGGGGGGCCAACTTCACGCAGGTGGATAAGAGTCATCATCAGATGTGCTTCTGCCTCCTCTGTGTGGAGCCATTTTCAAACGAGGCTTGGGTGAAGTGTGTAAGATGCAACAAATGGGCCCCTGGTGCTTGCACCTCAGGCCAGGCAATTTATGTGTGCCAGAACTGTGACTCTGAAGATGAGTCTGATTAGTCAAATACTGATGTATGTCATATAGGCTGTTACAAAACTGTGCATTAGTGTTTTTAAACACCACGTCTGTTTTGCATTCCATTCCATTCCGATTCCAACAACTACCGTGGATCAATGCGCACGCCAGAGAACGTTCGATTTCAACGTTCACTTAATTCATGTGTACTCTGCCAGCATTATCGTTTTGATTGAAAGGCATGACTTGCCAGATTCTCTAGGCATGATTGTTTTTATTTTGAGTTCTTTAATGAAGTTGAATTTGGTTTTGAATGCAATGTGTCTGACGCAACCGATCAAAACGTTTAGCTTAAAATGTTGAGAAACTTCAACGCGCTCATGGCAGTAGGCTATAAGCACGAATGCTCCATTAGCGGAAAACACCATTATCAAAATTGACCGCAAATGCAATTATGCATGTATTGCTTTTATTATAATGGTCCAAATTATCTTCCCCAAACTTGAAACTCACGCGCTGCGTATGTATGCCAGTTAGGCTCTACACCCCTTGAAAAGCGGATTAATGTGCTTAATTTTATGAAGTTATTTGACCACTTTAGTTGTGATACGAACCTTATTAAAACATACTGTATAGGCCTATGGTTTAGGCTACATAAGGTGTGCGACTATGATTCGAAAACGTTGCAAAAAAACCGCATTGGTTCTTATATTGGGCACATTCACAAGTGATAATATATAATTCACAAGTGATACGCTAATATTGTCACCCATCAGACTATTCTTGAATTAATCTTGTCTTTACATATACTAAATAATATGTATGACATTTGTTTTGATTTAGGATGGACCATTATCATGCACCAGTATTGAAACAGGTGAAGCGGGAAAAAAAATACATGTAATCTATGCACTTAAATAGTAAAGTGCCTGAATGCTTATGGAAATATGATATTTCAGTGTCTTATTTTTTTTAATAAATTTGCACAAATGTCAAAAAATCTGTTTTTGCTTTGTAATTATGGGGTACTGTGTGTAGATTGATGAGGAAAACGATTTAATCAATTTAGAATTAGGCTGTAACGTAACAACATTTGGAAAAAGTAAAGGGGTCTGAGTACTTTCCGAATGCACTGTATTTGTCAAATGATTGAGCATGTCCTCAACTCAAATAAGCACCAGAAATTGTCCTTGTTTACCATATCAAGAAGCATATCAAGTTCCTGATATGGACCTCAGTCAAGAGCAAATTCATTTTATGTGCTGAGAAAATATACTATGTAGGCTTACAGTCAAATTTGTAGAAAAAAGTTGCAGTTATAGTTCAAGATTAAATTAGGGGAATTTGGTGAACTGCTTGTCTCCCTGGCTCCCTGTTGCTGTGAGCGCCACCATTGAAATGCCTGCAGTTAGATGACATGGTGAAACTATTCTTTATAATTGGCTTGAGTAACAAGACAATTATTGTTCTTTTAGCACACTTTTGTACTACACACACACACACACACACACACACACACACACACACACACACACACACACACACACACACACACACACACACACACACACACAGTATCCCCATAGCAATACTATTCTAACCTCCATGGTTGTCAGACTGCTAAGAGACTGGAGCTGTGTTTGCACTATTTGTGACGTGAAGTGAGTATATAGTACGCCTATTGGTCATAGTCTGGATAGAGTTAGTATGCCAAAGGTTCCCGAATGTCGTACTAAATTTGTCAAAATACGAAGTATACATGTTGTAAGCACTATTTCCATACTTTTAGGGCCTATAATGCAATTCTTCAGAAAATGGGCATGGCTTCACAACGTTTTCAAATTTGAAGAAAATGGCGGAAAATATGCAGCCGAAGTCCGACGAGGGCAGATCCTAATTCATTGCTTTAAACAATTATGAAAAATGTTTAGAAAATGTTGAGCAATGTAATAAAGTAATGACTTTTATCAAGTTACGTTACACGTTATGGTGGTTGACAATTTGTTATATCTACACAATCCTTACGAACCGCATAGCATTACAGCAGTACATACCGGTATGTTAGCTAGTTACCTAACGTTAGTTGGCTACTAATAGTTAATATACTGCAGGCAGTATATCAACTATCTGCTATCTTAACTAACTACCCAACGTTTATTGACTTGATTATTCACATTCTAAGTGGTATAGTTGTTGTTAGAATAGATTAGCCAAATTGTTTTACCTGAGCATGACCCCAAAACGAAGGACTTATTAGCCAGCCCTACTCTGATCAATGTTGGGATCATTGATTCAGGTTTTTAAATAAATGCTGCGCTCATGGAATGACTTGCTTTGCCAAGAGTGTGCAAATCTGTCATCAAGGCAAAGGGTGGCTACTTTGAAGAATCTAAAATATATTTCGATTAGTTATTTATCTAATAAGCCTATATTTAGAACAAAGACTATTTCCTAATATTTATAATAATATGGCTAGTATGGCTAATATGGCTCAGTCCTCCAGAAAGTGGAGAGCAACATTTTTGCAGTTCTACTACGTGATATCTTTCAAACAAGCTGTGTTAGAAAGGATTACCTACACATTCTGACCAGCTCATGTTATAGACAGAAGTGTTCTACATGGCAGACCAATCCGAACTCAGCCAACCATGGCTAGCGGGAAGGTTCCTGTCTTTTTCAGTGGCTAAATAAACTAGGCTCGTAATTTAACAATTTTATTTGTATTTACAGATGGCATACAAATTTGTTATTATGGCACATGAAAGTTCACATGTTCCAGAAGGTATTTCTGCCAAAAGATGCATTTTGATACCAAAAAATTGAAATGCCTCTCCTGTGGAGTAGTGACGCGTGGCATACGCCTAGTTTCCTGAAACGTGTCACATATGTCTAAAACACACATCTGAATTCAGAATTTGTCAGGATATGGTGCATATTAACACAACTCAAAATATGCTTTGGAAATGGTATGTATTCTCTAGAATATCAAAAAGGTATAATGTAAACAAAACCCCTAATTTGGACCCTTTTCGCCCAGTGCTTCTCAGTAAGTGTCTGCTGTGTGTCTCATCTTGAACAACGTCCATCTTAAAACCTTTCTCAAGATGAACTCGTTCAACTTGACTCTTAATGAACAAAAAAAACTGTTATTTTTCAGCAAATAGGTTCAATTGAAATAACTATACTCAGATCAAAATTACTTTCGATATCCAATTCTAATATTCCTCTCTAAAATACATGCTTGTTTTGGTCACACTTTATTTGGATAGTCCGGATTGTCCATCTGTAGATATTTTACAAATGGTCTCACTATCAACAAACTATCTGTTGCTAAGCAACTGCTTGCTAAGGTTACAGTTAGGTTTAGTTTTAGAATAAGGGTTAGGGTAAGGGTTAAGGTTAGGGCCCCACTACAGTAAACACTCTGTTCCTGAGACAACAGTATGATTGTTATCATTTTGTTACATTGATATTACATTGTTATTCATTTGTCAAATGATCTACCTCTACAGGAGGTTAACACTGGCTAACACTGTGCTATGTTATTGTGTCATTGTCTGTACGTTTGTTTATTCTCATGTGTAACTCTGTGTTGTTTTTTGTCGCACTGCTTTTGCTTTGTCTTGGACAGTTCGCAGTTGTAAATGAGAACTTGTTCTCAACTGGCCTACCTGGTTAAATAAAGGTGAAATAAAATAATAAAATTAAAATGTTTGTTTCTCTTCTTTGGAGCCAAATGCATCTGTCTGAGCAGCATCCTCTTTTCCCTTCACATCTGCCCCTCAGCATCGCAATGCATGAAATCAAGCGGGCAACTTACTGCTGCTCTGCGTGGTTAGCTGTCAGGTCGCCTCAACTTTTTCCTGACCCCTGTCAAGCATTTCTGACGAGCTGTCAGAAGCCAACATTTTAGCCACCCAGCGGGAGGAAGAACACATAAACAAGAGATTAATTGTGTTAGATGAAGGGCAGAGAGAAAGGTTGGAGTCGCCACCCCTCCTCAGCAGACACCTGTCAGGATGGTACAAGATTAATTATATTAAAGCCACAGTGATCTCGTAACTGCACTGAACAGGGAAATGCATGGATTTCAATGTATTCATTTATTTATAATGAACTGCTGTTGTGTATTATCTGAGGTTAGTGATTGAAAACCCAGAAGTTCAGGCCTGTAGTATTGGTGATCTACAGTATATCTGTCTATATTAGTTACTGTGCTGTAACTAAGCAGTAATGTATTACGGCAGTGTTACGTTACGACACTTAATACGAAGTGCACATGTGCACTATTCTCTGTGAGCTGTAGGGCACAAGATATGTTTACTAAACAGCACTAAACTGTACTCCCGTCTCCTGCCTGGACATTTTCTCCACAACACAAGTATTACAAGTTCAAAAGAGGTGTCCTGTTTATATAAACGGTAGAATGGAAAGTGAAATATTTGCCATTTGAGCCTGAAGTTGGACGTACCTCACAGCCTCCCCCTAAAGCAAATTATAATTTAATGAATGTGTTAATTAGAAGGTGTTTATAGAATATCAATGGCATGTTTTATGCATTTTTAATTAACTGCAATCCCAGGAGTTGGATAAATGTTTCTTGATTATTTAGACTTTTTACCTCATTTACATGGGGAAACCTGTCTTTGGGAATTATGCATTTAGAGTCAGTTTCAAACCTCTTCCCAACAACATGGTTTTAAATATCTGCTATAAAATACTTTGTTCGTTAGATATTTTGCACTCACACTTCACATCGAGTGACCGTGGTCCTGAAATTAATTGAGATCATATCAACATGTAAAACATCCATGAATTAGGCAGATTGAGACCATGAGTCATCCTACCCATTATCATTCGTTGCATTATTTGCCAGATGTATGTTTTCCCTCAGCCTGTTGAGACCCACTTTTCCTAAATTGCATCCTGTACTAAACCAAAAAAACATGCCAAGCACTACATAGTGCATACAGATGTACTGTATCTCTTAGTAGTATTTGTTGTTTGTCAGTATGGTTATTGTGGCATCAGTAGCCTCTCAAACATGAACAAACCCAACAAAGTTTATTTATGATGGCGAAATACTAATATACTAATATTTGGATTAGTCAAGTTGATACATTTTGATATTTCAGGCAAAAATATGACTTAAATTCAGATTGATATAACACTACACAATATTTACCATCACATGTCAATTAGGGCGGCAGGTAGCCTAGCGGTTAGAGCGTTGGGCCAGTAACTGAAAGGTTGCTGGTTTGAATACCCGAGCTGATCAGGTGAAAAAACCTGTCGATGTGTCCTTGAGCAAGGCACTTAAACCTAATAGTGGTTACTCATGCAAAAAGCTAGTTTAGTTAAAGAAAAAATTGAATTGATTAGGCTGTTGATTATGGCCTGTGGAATGTTGTCCCACTCCCCTTCAATGATTGTGCGAAGTTGCTGGATATGGTTGGGAACTGGAATATGCTGTTGTACACATCGATCCAGAGCATCCCAAACATGCTCAATGATTGACATGGCTGGTGAGTATGCAGGCCATGGAAGAACTGGGACATTTTCAACTTCAAGGAATTGAAGTTACAGTTCTGCCATACACGCTGTCTTCTATCTGCCTGGTACAGTTGAAACTGGGATTCGTCCGTGAAGAGCACACTTCCCCTAGAGTGCCAGTGGCCATCGAAGGTGAGAATTTTCCCACTGAAGTCAGTTAAGACACTGAACTGAAGTCAGCTCAAGACCCTGGTGAGGACGACAAGACGGTTTCTTTTCCCTGAGACGGTTTCTGACAGTTTGTCAGAAATTCTTGGTTGTGCAAACCCACAGCTTTATCAGCTGTCCCGGTGGCTGGTCTAAAACGATGCTGCAGGTGACAAAACGGCATATTTTAGAGTGTCCTTTTATTGTTCCCAGCACAAGGTGCACCTGTGTAATGATCATGCTTCTTAATCAGTTTCTTGATATGCCACACCTGTGAGGTGGATGGATTATCTTGGTAAAGGAGAAATGCTCACTAGCAGGGAGGTAAACTCATTTGTTATTTTTACTATTTTCTACATTGTAGAATTATAGTGAAGACATCAAAACTATGAAATAACACATATGGAATCATGTAGTAACCAAATAAGTGTTAAGCAAATAAAAAAATATTTTAAATTTTAGATTCTTCAAAGTGGCCACCCTTTGCCTTGATGACAGCTTTGCACAGTGTGTTCTGGACTGGTGCACACTGAGTCCATCAGTTCCCTCAGATCGTGGCGGAACACAATGTCCTGGAAGTCTCCAAAGTCATAACAAATGCAGTATTCTGGTCTGCCGCCTTCACTTTTAACACAATTCATCATAAATCGGCTGCCCCCTGTTCTCCCAGAGGAGTAGTTGAGCATGCCATTCTCTCTGTTTAGCATTGTGGTAACTCTCTAGTTTCCAGCAGCTCTGCAGACACCAAGGAAGACATGCTTTACCACAGGGGCATCAGAAGAATCCATTTCACAAAACCACTGAAAGGGAACATCAAATCACAAGGGGAGAGTTGGCAAGGACTGGAACTTGTCCTAATGGTGGGAAAATATGGGGTTTTCCCAAAAATATATTACGTTCATACAAGACGAATACTGACTCTGCAGTTAACTGGTCAGTCTGTCACTGGGACATATACATATTTAGAGAAGTGACAGTTTCAACTTCAAATTTTTGCTAACTGGAGCCCCATGTGAGAAGGATGATTATTATCATGTAGTGTAGCATGCTGTTATCCTTCCTATCAATGTATGTATAAAAAAAAAACTATAAAAACTAGCAAACAAAAAACTCTATTGGCATTGTTTAACCAAACAATATTATTTGTAATGATAATAATATTCTGATCAAATATTTTAGGATTTGTCTTTAGAGTGATTTTCTCAAATCAGTGTTTCGTATTACCAGTAAGCAGTCTATGGAACAGAGGAATCCAGAGTTGGAGGTTGTCCAGACGGGGTAAAGCAATTGTGAATTATTGAGAGGAGAAACTATGAATGGTAATTCATAACACAGAATGTGAAAAACAATGTTGTCTAGCCTTAACGTCTCTCTACGACTCATTCTATAACATAAAAACACCATCAAATAGTAATTGCAGTATAGAAATCATTGACATAGAGCATTTGTCATCCACAGCCCAAACACAGAAGGATAATCTGTGTCTTGTTTTTGTCTGTTTTGTCTGTAATCCATCTGAGCCTGAGCTGACAGACCTGGCTGTCATCACACTTTTATCTTGGTCTTCAACTAGCACTGCTCCGCAGAGTCACAGTTACCAGGGAGACATAAACACTGGAACAGTTTCAATGACAGGCCAACATAAACATACACACACACACACACACACACACACACACACACACACACACATGCCCACACATATGTATGTGCACACCCACCCACACACAGGGCCAAAGGTAATACTGTGACCTTAGTATTGCTTTGAAGCGTTTGTTGCTAGAACTTGCTGAAATGTTTATAGAGCATTTTATTAACTGCTGAGTACCAAGGCTCGTGGGTGAAGTGGGGGGTAATATCACAGAGAAACTGTAGGGTGATTCTGATTCAATAACTTCAAATATAACATCTGAGGTCCAACAGATCAGGGTAAGCAAGCATCAGACAACTCATCTCCAAAATCAAATGACCATTGTTGTTGAAAATCCAGGACAAATTGAACACAACAAAAAAAATGTGATTAGGAATGACAGTTTTAAATCATGCTAGCATACATGCCTGACAGTGGCCGTGTCCGAATACCCGTACTTGCGTTCTAAATAGTGGGCATTTTGGGTATGCAAGAAAAAAATATGTTTTATAGTATGTGAAATTGAGTATGCTTTAAATGCCAGGACGTCATACTAATTTCAGCTTTTCATCTAGTAGAATTTGCTGCATAATATTGAGGAAGAGAATCATATTACGAGACCCACGTGTGTCTGACAGCTGATAATTAGATATTGGGATGCGCTACCAAAATTAAGAAATGTTAGGAAAATGCAGTTGTGCATTAGATGACATATTCTAAGTATGGGTGAGCCTAGTATGTCCTAAATAGTAGGCCGTTTGGGTATGCGGAAATAGTTTCATAGTTTGTGAATTTTCAAAAATCGATTTGGCCTATGCTTTAAATGCCAGGATGTTCTACTCATTTAGGCTTTTCATTTAGTATCACTGAACACTTTTCGGGAATTTCACACCCACACAATGGACTGTAACCGGATAAGCTTTGAGTTTTGATAGTTCTTTTCAAGTAAACAACAAAACAAATTGGAAGATGGTGAATAATGAAGCTTCTGCGGTGGTGCTCAAATGTAAGTCGTTTTCGTTCTCCGTAACATTTGAACAAATGCCGTGCCTTTCAGCCTACCTTTATCTACATGCTTTAAGTAGTAGCACTATAGATTATACTGACCGTTTGAACAGTAAAGTTAGCTACAGGGTTACTTGCTGTTGAATGTCAACATTATGTTTAACGTTAGCGTAGTTAGCTAGATACTTGTTGGAAATACCAGGTATTGTGTTCAAACTGCAGGCTCTGATGACAATATCAGGCATTTAATGCAGTGGCAAACATGCAGTGTATTCATTAGTCGGATTCCGTTGTAAAATTTTTAGTCTGTTGCAAAACAGAAATCGTTTACTGTTTAGTAACTATTCATATTGCTATTACTAACTACATAATCAGTAACTATTCATATTGCTATTACTAACTACATAATCAGCTACACTTCAACACATTTTCTCTTTCACAGGATGTCCGTTCGATTTACAAGCATCATCTGCTTACTGGCATTGAAAGTCAGAAACTGCACATGGTGTACCGAAAGTTAAAAATTAAGAAGTTGAAGGATGAAGTATGAATTTAAACACTGCAGAAGGTCATGGTTTGGACTTAATTTAATGCTTTTTGTTTTGTTTTCACAGCTTGAACAAAATGAGTTAATTAATGAATAAATAACGTCAAAACAACTTTCTTTCTTAATTTATAAATGCTAAGTTTTTAAATAAAAGGGTTCACACCAAAACAAAGGTGACCATTAATAAAATGTGGATTAACTGAAATAAGTATTTTTGTAAAGGTCCCGCACAGTTATTCCATCTATGGGTTCCTGAAGGGCTCAGTCAATGTCATCCCGTTGCTCCTCCAGCAACATTATGGGCAGTCTCTCACGGCGTAGGGTGGCAATGTTGTGCAAGATTGCACAGGCTATGATGATATCACAGGCCCTGTCTGGAGTAACCCTGAGGCTTTTTAGGCACTGAAACCTAGTTGGCCAAACACCATTTCAATTGGTGCCCTAGTTTTTGTGTGGGCATGGTTCCCTCTCTGCTTCTGTTGCTGGTTCTGGGTAGGGTGTCAGCAAGTACGGCATACAGGGATCGCCTCTGTCCCCAAGCACAACTCCATTAAACTCTGCTTCAGAATAAAAGTGTTGGTTAAATATACATGACATTCTTAAGGTTCAAGTAGATTAAGTAAAGCTTGGTTAGTAACAACATTCTCTTGCCTTGTGCGAACCTCTGTGACAGTGATGATGAGCCAGGTCATTTAGCTTCTATATTAGATATCAGGCAACTTCCATCGCAGATCATCTGACAGCACAGAGGGTGACCAATGACGTGGCACACTTTGCTTGGCAGAGCATTCATTTCAAATTGCTCAGCATGACTAAGAAGAGTTGACGCAGTGGTGTCTTTCAAAATGTAAATTCCAGTTTTGAATTATCTCAACATTCCAGAATAATATTTTTAACTTTGGGTCTGACATTGTGTGAGATTTCAAATCTGGTTCTGCGTAGGCCTTCTGCAGCTACATGTTAGTGCTATGACAAACTTGGTTAGGAAAGGAAATACCAGTTGTTGTTTTTTTATCATTGATCTGTGCTGATAAGGTAAAGTTAAACTTTATCTCTGTACAGTACAGTTACTTGTTTGTGTAAGGCTGACATTGAAATGGACATTACTGTGAACAACTGCCAGGGTAACAGGATTTAAATCCAAAGAAGTGTTGACATCAAAACTAATTTGATCTATTTTCACAGATGTGCACATTTCATCCAAATCCAGTTATTCACTTTTTCTGCCTGACAGTGTATGGACAGATTCCCCCAGTACATACCTGTACGTTTAGGCTATGGAAAGATTTCCGATTGACATAGTCTGCCTCTACAGGTCCAGATTGGGCCTGGATACGCACATGCGTACAGTCTATTGCACCTATAACATTGGGGAAGCCTGAATAAGAGGATTACATTAATATAGAGGCTTGTCAACCTGTAGGCTTTTTAAAATTTATTTTAACCGTCACATACCTGCAATTCATTAAAACGCCTCCTTGATTCTTTGTGTTTCAAGATGACCAGGGAAAGTGATGAAAATATTAAGGTACTTCTTTAGAGCAAGGTATAGCCTTCTTATTTCCCGACATGCAGTTGCCTTCGCAAGACCTTCTGCATCACCAACACTGTACAAGAATGTCCCACATGCAAAGAAACGCAGAGCTATGCAGACTGAACAGTGGTCAAGGCTTGGCTACGGTGAGTGTGCTTCCTTATGTGTGGTTCCAGC
Source organism: Thymallus thymallus (assembly GCA_023634145.1). Taxonomy (NCBI): domain Eukaryota; kingdom Metazoa; phylum Chordata; class Actinopteri; order Salmoniformes; family Salmonidae; genus Thymallus; species Thymallus thymallus. Next base: position 44,565,869 of record CM042388.1, read on the forward strand.
AGACTGCATAGGTAAACTATGCTGGGCCTACTGAACCTGTACCTCTCCCACGGATTCTCATCAGGGAAGCCCAGTGGAGAACTTCTGTCTCTGAAGACCCTTGGGGCTGGTGGTGTAAACGCTCTGTGTAGAATCTGAGCACCTTCATCCCCAGGGTTGTTGAGGAATGGACATGCCATAGTTGGTTGGTCTGTAGATGCACTACTTATATAGTCTAGGCCTATGTCAATTAACCTATTGGTTTTTGAAGACAGTGAAAGTGGTAAGACATGATTTTCTTAACTTGTTTATTTTTATTAATGCATTCTTTGGAACTAAATTAAACACGTAAATTCATGCTTGGTCACATTGTGAGAAAAAAGTCTGAACTTGTGTTTTTGAACACGGACCTGACAAAAGTGATGCGCGCGAAAAGACACGGAACAGTCTTTTGGGATTCTGTTTCCGCATGTTGGAAATTCTTTGAAACACAGCTAAATTAAGCTTCAGTTAGCCTGCTAAAGGACCTATATAAGGTCCCACATTTCCTATATATGGCCTCAAGCACAAATACGCATTTGTTTGTAGCAGGAATTGACCTCCCCCTGCTGCACTGGCGGATGCTGTTAGTACTACTACCTTTTCTGTCATCTTTGTCAATATTTGTTTTGACTTTAACCTGACTCAAACTATCTTCAAACCTACACAGATGAAAGTAAGAAACCCAGCAAACTCCTCACTGACTGACCTAATTTTGACAAATAGCCACCACAAGTACTTACTGAGTGTTTTCTTAGCAAATTACATCAGTGATCAGAGTCCTATGGCATGTATTAGAGAAAACATTTTGTTATGTTACAGCCTTATTCTTAAATTGATTAAATAGTTTTTTTTTCTCATCAATCTACACACAATACACCATAATGACAAAGGAAACATTTGGGGGGGGGAAATGTTTGCAAATGTATTAAAATAAAATAAAAAAAATGAAATATCACATTTAAAGTATTCAGACCCTTTACTCAGTACTTTGTTGAAGCACCTTTGGCAGCGATTACAGTCTGGGTATGACACTACAAGCTTGGCACACCTGTATTTGGAGAGTTTCTCCCATTCTTCTCTGCAGATCCTCTCAATCACTGTCAGGTTGGATGGGGAGCGTTGCTGCACAGCTATTTTCAGCTATGTTAGATCGGGTTCAAGTCTGGGCCTCTCAAGGACATTCAGAGACTTGTGCCAAAGCCACTCCTGCATTTTCTTGGCTGTGTACTTAGGGTAGTTTTCCTGTTGGGAGGTGAACCTTCGCCCCAGTCTGAGGTCCAGTGCGCTCTGGAGCAGGTTTTCATCTGTACTTTCCTCTGTTAATTTATTTTAATTTTATTTATTTAACCTTAATTTAACTAGACAAGTTGGCCTACCAAAAGGCAAAGGGCCTCCTGCAGGGATGGGGGCTGGGATAAAAAATAGATAAATTAATTAAAAATATAGGACAAAACATACATCACGACAAGAGAGACAACACTACATAAAGACAAATACAAGACAACAACACAACATGGTAGCAACACATGACAACACATCATGGTAGCAACACAACATGACAACACAGCATGGTAGCAACACAACATGACAACAACATGGTAGCAACACAACATGACAACACAGCATGGTAGCAACACAACATGACAACAACATGGTAGCAACACAACATGACAACACAGCATGGTAGCAACACAACATGACAACAACATGGTAGCAACACAACATGACAACACAGCATGGTAGCAACACAACATGACAACAACATGGTAGCAACACAACATGACAACACAGCATGGTAGCAACACAACATGACAACACAGCATGGTAGCAACACAACATGACAACAACATGGTAGCAACACAACATAACAACAACATGGTAGCAACACAACATGACAACAACATGGTAGCAACACAACATGACAACAACATGGTAGCAACACAACATGGTAGCAGCACAAAACAGGGTACAAACATTATTGGGCACAGACAACAGCACCAAGGCCAAGAAGGTAGAATGTTCCTGATTGGCCAAGATACAGATTTGGCAAGATTTGAAAATTGCTGTGTAGTCATGAGCACCATCTTGACAGAGCTTGAAGAATTATGAAAATAATAAGAGAAGAATAATAAGAATAAAAGAGCTCTTAGAAATGGAAACAGGTTTTTAGACATTTTTGTATTAAAAATACAAAACAAATGTACATAAGTATGCAGTGTTAGTTGACACTAAAATGTTGTATTCTAAACCCATTTGAAGAGAAAACAAGTTATTATGTGTTTGATATGATAACATATTTTCTAACAGGACCCCATTTAAATTCATGTTTGGGAACCACTGACCTAAATGATGAGAAGAGACCAGACCTATACAAATGACTCACAGGGGAGCCCATTGATATCCAACATGACACTAACTGCAAAAATTAGTATTATGAGGAGCCATTGCTGAGACATAAAAAGACCTTGTCACCAGAGAGCTGCTTCCAGTTTGAACCTTCCTGTCTTGAATCATTACTGGGTGTCAAGTTTCACATCAACACAGACATCAAATGAAACAGTGGAGCAAAGGATGCTATCCCTCACATGCACACTCAAACCTTTCAACTTCAGAACACTTTTAAGTTAAAGTCAAAAATAGATGAGTAGAGGTGTGTGTGTACCTCAGGGGTGTCAAACTCATTCCACAGGTTTTTGGATTTTACTTTCAATTAGGACCTAGACAACCAGGTAAGGGGAGTTCCTTATTAATTAGAAACCTTAATTCATCAACTAAGTACAAGGGTGGAGCAGAAACCCACAGACTCTCGGCCCTTTGTGGAATGGGTTGACACGTGATCTACTTTATTATTGAACTCTACAGGATTGGTGTCCCTTATACGGGACGGTTGGTGCTCAATATGCGATATGTGACTAGAATGGTGCTGTAAACAACAGCCAACTTTCCGGAACATAGACATGTCTTAAATGGGGAGAAAGCGTACATTCTTGTTATTCTAACTGCAGTGTCCAATTTACAGTAGCTATTACAGCTAAAACAAATACCATGCTATTGTTTGAGGATAGTGCATGACAACAAAACACTGAAGGTAAATAATGTACTTACATTCAGTAATCCTGCTCTGATTTGTCAACCATCATCCGGCACCGATTTACTGCTCCATAATGCAGATGTTGGGGTTATCTTTCAGTCCTGATTGCAACCAACATTTTTCCAGACAATTATTTTGTACAACTGAAATAAAGTATACTACCGTTCAAAAGTTTGGGGTCAATTAGAAATGTCCTTGTTTTCCATGAAAACATACATGAAATGATTTGCAAAATGAATAGGAAATATAGTCAAGACGTTGACGAGGTTATAAATAATGATTTTTAATTGAAATAATAATTGTGTCCTTCAAACTTTGCTTTCATCAAATAATCCTCAATTTGCAGCAATTACAGCCTTGCATACCTTTGGCATTGTATTTGTCAATTTGTTGAGGTAATCTGAAGAGATTTCACCCATGCTTCCTGAAGCACCTCCCACAAGTTGGATTGGCTTGATGGGCACTTCTTACGTAAGATACGGTCAAGCTGCTCCCACAACAGCTCAATAGGATTTTAGACAGAATACCAGCTGACTGCTTCTTCCCTAAATAGTTCTTGCATTGTTTGGAAGTGAGCTTTGAGTCATTTTCCTGTTGTAGGAGGAAATTGGCTCCAATTAAGCGCCGTCCACAGGGTATGGCATGGCGTTGCAAAATGGAGTGATAGCCTTCCTTCTTCAAGATCCCTTTTACCCCGTACAAATCTCCCACTTTACCACCACCAAAGCTCCCCCAGACCATCACATTACCTCCCCCATGTCTGTGTCTCACGAATGTTCTTCTTTATGATCCGAACACCTCAAACTTAGATTTGTCAGTCCATAACACTTTTTTCCAATATTCCTCTGTCCAGTGTCAGTGTTCTTTTGCCCATCTTAATCTTTTCTCTTTTATCGGCCAGTCTGAGATATGGCTTTTTCTTGGCAACTCTGCCTAGAAGGCCAGCATCTCTGAGTCGCCTCTTCACTGTTGACGTTGAGACTGATGTTTTGCGGGTACTATTTACTGAAGCTGCCAGTTGAGGACTTGTGAGGCGTCTGTTTCTCAAACTAGACTCCTCTTTCTATTCTGGTTGCCAGTTTGCGCTGTTCTGTGAAGGGAGTAGTGCACAGCGTTGTACAAGATCTTCAGTTTCTTGGCAATTTCTCACATGGAATAGCCTTAATTTCTCAGAACAAGAATAGACTGATGAGTTTCAGAAGATAGTTCTTTGTTTCTGGCCATTTTGAGCCTGTAATCGAACCCACAAATGCTGATGCTCCAGATACTCAACTAGTCTAAAGAAGGCCATTGTTTTATTGCTTCTTTAATCAGCACAACAGTTTTCAGCTGTGCTAACGTATTTGCAAAAGGGTTTTAAAATGATAAACTTGGATTAGCTAACACAACGTGCCATTGGAAAACAGGAGTGATGGTTGATGATAATGGCGCTCTGTACGCCTATGAAGATATTCCATAAAAAATCTGCCGTTTCCAGCTACAGTAGTCATTTACAACATGAACAATGTCTACACTGTATTTCTGATCCATTCAATGTTATTTTAATGGTCTAAAACTTTGCTTTTCTTTCATAAACAAGGACACTTCTAAGTGACCCCTAACTTTTGAACGGTAGTGTATGTAATCCATTCATGTCTTAATAAACATGCTAATTTGTTATCAAGAGGGGATTTCTTATCTTACGAAATCGTGATTGTGTTGTATTTTGAATCTAATTATACTGTATTCTAATAAAGTTATTTAAAGTTTCACAAATGATTGTAATTCAAAAAATGTATGTTCATGTTTAGGCTGGTAGTGAAGAGTAACCTTTCCTGTGTTGTGTGGATAGCAGAGATGATTTATTTATTTGTAGAACAACGTAATAACACTCAATAGTGAACCTTTATATTTTCTTAGGGCCAGTAGGCCTAGTGTGGCATATTGTACTTTATTGAAGAAATTATGTCTGAATTGGAAAGAAATAAAGAGTAATTTTGTTATTATTTGGATGTCGTTATCTTAAACAAACATGCTGTCATTTTATAATGATATTGAAATGGTCTATTACACATTGTTGCACTACATATGACTTTCATTTACAATCCATAACACGGCGTTGTTAGTGCCTTTTCTTGCCTGCATTTTTCAGTGACCCTGTTAAAATCTATTATTGATTCTTCTGATTTCACCGCAATTGAGGAGTGGTAACATGGGTAAGTACATGATTGCATATTGTACAATAGTGATGCCAGGACAGGAGTTAATACATTTAATAAATGCAAATTGTACTTTACACATCTAGGCACTTTCCTCTCACAGACTCCCATATGCCTATAATATACATGATGACAGGCTGAGTACTATAGTCTCTTTCACCATACAAACAAACCACTCTGGTATGATATGTAAACAATGCATTTACTGAATAAAAGCCCATGACATAAGAACACGTAATATTACACAAGTAAAAAAAAATATATATATATATACTTTAAGCATGCTTTACTAATAAGCATGGATTAACAGACGCCACCTGCTAAAACAGAAGTTGGTCACCCTTGTATTATTGAGGCGCAGACAGGGAAGAAGGAGGAGGTTATGGGTGCATCCCATGAATGTGCTGAGAAGGGAGCATGGGCAATACTACCACCTTGTCCAGGAGCTGCTCTTGGACCGTGCCCGACATCACCGATACTTCCGGATGAGAGCAGAAGAGATGGAGACTCTTCTGTCTTTTGTTGGCCCGGACCTCACCAAGCATACGACCAACTACAGGACCCCAGTAGAGTCAAAGCAAAGACTAGCTGTCACTCTAAGGTCAGTTATTGGAAAAGGTTGTATTGTGTAAACGGGTGCATGGGGAAAAGCAGTATACTATAGTGTAAAGGAACTCCAGCTCCCTGGAGATCATGATGCTCCACAGATGTAGGCCTATGTTCCATTACATCTAGGGAGAAGCTAGATCACCAGGTGCTATAGTGTCTTCATTATACTCAAGGTAAGTATTCTTTGTTTACTCATTTATTGCACCTGTTGTAGGTGACATTAACAGTCACATCAAGGCATGGTGCACCTGTTGTAGGTGACATTAACAGTCACATCAAGGCAAGGTGCACCTGTTGTAGGTGACGTTAACAGTCACATCAAGGCATGGTGCACCTGTTGTAGGTGACATTAACAGTCACATCAAGGCATGGTGCACCTGTTGTAGGTGAGATGAACAGCCACAGCTCTTCATCCACATCTTGATAGTTGACCTTCTGTTTTATTTTTATTGGCTGCTAGTCTTGAGCTGTGTCTGTAGTGGTTGGTCTTGACTGATGTTCAGGCATCTGAAGCACAGGGTCATGGCTCGGGGACACCACGTCGTCCTCAGCGCCATCGGGCTCCATAGGTTGTGGCTGTGGCGAATCAGCATTTTCAAGGCAGAGGTTGCCTCTTGAGCTGAAAAAAGGTCAACATAAATGAAAAGTCAAATGTGTTTTAAGTAAACTTTAGAAACCTTAGATCAGTCTCAATTAATCATATTTCTCAAATCTAGGCCACAATGTCTAACACTGCTGGTTTTCATCTTTCCTCTGTACTAAGAGACTGATTCATAATCTATAGGCCTACTGTTTATAATCACTCGTTCAGAAATGGGATACCAGCTGACATGAACCTGACATGAACCAATAGTGACTTAGCAGGTAGAAAATAAGGCCAGCAATACTGCAAGACGTTGAGATTTAGAATTCTGCGCAATCAATTCGAATGTATATTGTAACTTACCTTCTTGGCTGGACGTAAGTAATCAAGAATGATAATATGTTAATGTATTTCGATTCTTTCTGATTGGTTCCCCCAGAACCGCTGGGCTGGGCCTTCAGTAGGTGCCTTACAAAAGTGTCACGGATGGACTTCAATCTCGTTTTGCACAATTTAACCATCTGCCACGACCCACTGAGGAAACCTGGAGACAAAATTCTCGAGAGTGTAATGAAAAATGGGACTTTCCCCATTGTTTGGGATTGGTTGATGGAAAACATATTATGATCAACAAACCACCAAACCCAGGGAGACGTGTTTTTAATTATAAAGGAACCTTCTCCGTGGTGTTACTCACCCTTGTGGATGCCCATTACCGCTTCACAGCTATTCAAGTGGGGGATTTTGAGAGAAACAGGGACGGAGTCTTTGCCAACTCTACACTTGGAAGGGCAATGGCGTCAAAAACCCTGCAGGTGCCACAAGATGCCTTTCTGCCTGGGGGTGAAGATTTGGGAAAGATTTTGGTGGGGGACGCTGCCTTCCCACTGAAGCCCTACCTGGGGAGGCCTTAAGCCGGGCACAACATCAGCTACAAGCAAAAATGATTCAACTATCGTCTCTGTCGAGCGAGAATGACAGTGGAGAAAGCATTCGGGATCCTTGCGGCCAGATGGAGGATCCTCTAGCAAAAAATAAACCTAATGCCAAGCAAGGTTTATTATACCCTAGTGGTTACAATGTGCATCCTCCATAACTTCCTCACAAAGCCTTGTGATGTGGAGATGTGGCTACAGCAGGGTGGGGCAGGAATGAGAGGCATAGCCATCCAGGCCAACAGAGCAGGTCAGGAGGCAAAATGTACTAAGTATTTCACTTCTGTGGCAGGCAGGATTGACTTCCAGGACAGAATGGTTGTAGTTAGGCCTACTTAGATGCACTATATGTGAGTGTCTGTGTAGTTACAAAATCCTTCTACCTGATTGTTTATCAACATGGGACAGTAAGTTCAATTTTGACAACATCTTCATTTGTTTTGTGTATTCATTCTACACTTTAACAATATTGTACAATTCCACTATTTCAACAATGAACAAAATAAACATTAACATTTGAAAAATGGAATTGCTAGTAATTTTCCAACAAATGTTTTCACGACTGTTGGCTTCGGAGGATTTCTGTATAAAAAAAATGCTATTCACAATTAGCTAACGTCAACTAGTTCGTTTTATACCGTGGATGAACATTGGGTTGTTATACTTTACCTGAAATGCGCATGGTCTTTGCAATCTCTCTCCATAACGCATCTTTTTTAGTTGGATCCTTGTAAAATTGTGAAGACAGGTCATATAAAAGTGAGTCTTTCTCTACTTCAACTATAAATCTGTCCTCATCCATCTTTCAAGCTCCCACAGGAAGTACGGGAAGTATGTTTGTTGTGAGAACCAATGAATTGATGGGAGGCGGGACATCCAGACTCGATATGGCGCTTAGCAACCAGTTCAAGATGCATTCCGCCAGCAACTGGACTGGAGTGTGTACCTCAGTTTATCTTTCAATCACACACGTGGGTATATGCTCCTAAAAACCAATGAGGAGATGGGAGAGGCAAGACTTGAACTGCGTTGAGCGTCACAAATAGAAGCAACTTCTATTTTAGCGGCTGGCATCGCAGATGCTCGCTGGTGCGAGCAATGATTGAATAACATGTACGTTTACCTTTATTTTGCAACGCTCGCGCACATGACCGGTGTGGTCATGATGTAAGGGGCCTAGCCTGAAGAGACATAGACTTCGGCTACCGATCTTCAACTTGCCTCAAGAAAAAATTATGCCAACTGCTTTTTTGTATTATTTGTTTTTTATCAGGAATAATATTTGATTTGGTGTGAATGAAATTGTTTGGTGAAATTTGCATAAAAGGAGACTAATTGCCCATAATTAGCAATAATAGTTGTACTTCCAATTTTGAGCATCATGATTTAGTGACTGCAAAGAAAATGTATTGATCTACTGGGATTTTAATAAGATATACTAACGTTATGTTTTGTCTTCTTAGAATCAAGAAATAAATATTGTTGCATTAATCTTTTTGCAGGCGGTTGTGTTCTTTTGATGAATGTATTTGCCATTATGACGGTATAATATAGTTTTGCAAAAGGCCAATTTTGCAAATCAACAACTTCGTTCCAAAAACTGCTTATTACCACAGGCATGACATGATTACCTATGTTCCATGAATGACTGTTTTTCTTGTCTTGCATTCCCCCTGTTCTCTGTAATACCCACGCCCTCCTTCATGTTTTGGTATCAAAGTACTGTCTGTATGTTTGCTGTTTTATTCACGGACACAGTGTTACTCATTCAGCTGTGTTTATGCCGTGTAGCATGAGCAAGATCAGCCATGTACTGATCTTAAACCACGTCATTGTTAGAACAGTAATGGCAGCTGGGTATCAATCTGGTCAATATTATTATACCAGGTGTTCTCTTTTCCTGGAATATTAACTAAAGATGTTAACCAGTAAGACTAATTAGTGTCCTGCTGTCTAATATTCTGTACGTGTGCCATGAGACGGGTTGATAAACTGGTGAGGACAGTTTGAGTGACATGTTTTGAAATATAGTGCCCTCTTGTGTTCAACCAAAAAAAAGCACAGACAAACTTCCAGGCGTTGCAAGGCTGGTTAAAATCCTTAAGAGTCTATTGACCTGTGCGTCAGTCTAAGTAACATAATAAAACAATACCCATCAAAATCTGTCAGCTTAAGATAGATATATCTGGGGTTTTTTGCCGTGTTTGCCAGACCATGAGACATCCCCGAAGATTGTGCCTGTTGTATCCAAACAGTTTTGCCGACAAAATATGAACACTCTATGGAAAGATGAGACTCTCTCTCACAAACATGATGGTGTTCTCCTTTTTGCCATACTGACCCCATAAACCCCACGGGACTCGTCTGAAGATGGTAACGCTGATGTGCTAACAGTAGCTGTGTGTGAGTAAAATCACCGGGGAAGCCAAGCCAGGAAAACAATGCCATATTACAACCTATGTGTTGTGATAATTGCGTTGTTTGCTCTATAACCTGTTAGTTCGTATACCTTGACACCGTGATATACAGGTCTAAGGCTGAGACAATAAGTAGACACAGTTGCAGAATACATGTAACCACATCTTTATTTCATCACAAAGCCGGAGAGCAAACCTATTGCATGTAACAAACAGTTACATGACCTACAGCATGGTCAAGCAAGTTAATGTTTCTGACATTTTCGGATCAATAAATATCTATTTATTTACAACCATGGACAGTTAAGTCGCAAAGAGCTGACAAGGTAAAACATTTGTCGTTCTGCCCCTGAACAAGGCAGTTAACACACTGTTCATAGGCCGTCATTGTAAATAAGAATTTGTTCTTAACTGACTTGCCTAGTAAAATAAAGGTTAAATAACAAATAAAAATAAATCACCTATGCTTGGTCTAATACAGTGACAACTAAAATATAACAAAAACAATAAATGTAAGCTAAATATTATGTGGCAGTCCATAGTACTGATTTCTCTCTGTGTGTGTGTGTGTGTGTGTGTGTGTGTGTGTGTGTGTGTGTGTGTGTGCGTGTGTGCGCACAAGTAGAAAAAACATGTTGACTCACCCTACTTGTAGAACACCAATGCCATCCTCCTCTTTCATGTTCCCTAAACAGTCTATGACTCTGTCATATACATTTAAAGTTTTTGTTGTCCTAGGCTACCTGGAAAAAATGCTTGCTCGCTAGCATAGCTTCCTTTCATTGGCAACAATGCACCAGGCCAGCTAGTTAACATTAGCCTAACGTTACTATATCTAGCTATAACTTCCATCCTCTCAGGCCAGTGGCACAATGTATGAATTTATGGTTGGATCAGAATCGCCAATAACCAGTACGGAGAATGAAGTAAAACCACAAGTCCAAATCCCTATCTACATCCATGGCTAATTTAGGAATGGGCCAATTTTAGCTAGCTAGCTAGCCACCGGAGGACAACAACACAACAAGATGCAACAATTCGAGTTTTGTGTCAATGACATTTGGCTTCTATTGTGATGTGATTGGTGTGAAGCCAAATCCAAACTGGCTTCTGTTGACGCTTTTATTTGTTGGTGCACCAGAACCATTCACAGCTGAGCTCACTCATTTTAGCTCAACGCTGATTGGCTATTATTTGAATGCTCGCTTTCTTCCCTTGCATTCAATGCTACGGGCGTCATACACATACAGAGACAGAGGGGCACTATTTTGTTCGCTTGGATGCTTTCTCCGGTGAGATACATTCAGCCTCTTGCGAGATGAAGAACATTTATGAAACACAGAGAGACGACTGAAATGATTTAGTATATTTTTTTCTTGGTCGTTTTCTGGGGGGAAGCCTGACTTCCCTTTGCATCCATGAATAGATGTCAACTTCTGTTTCCAAACCGTATGGGCTACTAACTAATATGACACCACTGTGGAACGGGGAGATTCTCATGAACACGTTGTCAATTTTGAACTTTGACCTCAACAAGTGTCAAGGGAATTGTCTGAATGTAACCCATACAAATGCATTTACATATGGAGATAGTTTTGTGCCAACAAAAATAAGGGGTTAAATACTGTATGTGATATGAGCTTTCTTATATCCTAGATATAGGACAGACACTTCAAAACCTTTTTCGTTTACTGTCTTTTTTGCCATTTATGAATGTGTTATTCTCTTAAAATAATTCAATTCCGTCTGGCAGTGAAACAGTTCATTCAGCCTCAAAAAACCGATATGGCAGACTTGCTTAAACTAATGTGGTTTCTACTGAAATTTAGATGTACAAACTATGGCATAAGGAGATGACGAGCATATAATAGGCCATCCGTAATTTCAATTAAGACATTAATGAGCAAGCGAGGACGGACGTAGTCAATATAACTATTTGTTCAGCACTTATTAAATGTAGAGCGACAGAAATCAGAACATGGGCCGTTCTTACAGTGTTCTCCCTGTACACCAAGTCAGAACCGTAGGATATAAAAAGGGGGCACATAAGCAAACGATGAAAGCTCTTACAATATTCAATGATGACATTTCTCTAAATCAGGCTATAGGCTACATGTGCACCACCAAGTCAGAACAGTAGGCCAAGTTATTAGGGGAAAAGGAAGCAAATTATTAGGGTGAGGCACATGGGCTACTAACAGCTTACTACACAACATACACTTAGCACTGCTTTCTTAGCTACAGTATACATATCTCCCTGGCATATTACATAATTTGTGCAGCAGCATACAATACATTTTTGGACTCACCTTGTTGTGCTGTGCTCACTTGAGCAGGAAGGTGGCGCGGGGGTCCTTCGTGGCAAATTTTGTCATCAGAATTTTTTATCAAAAATGAAGCTCTCAACTGGTTTTGGCATGGAGCAGCTGGCAGAAGAATGACATCGGTAGCGGGAAGAGTAGGAAAGACATTTTCAACTTATGATATCTAACGAAGGAAACAATGGGTATGCAAACAATAGGTATTAATGGGTATGCAAAACAAGTATTGAACAAGTTTAGTCTGAAGTATTGGTTAGCAGGCTATTTTTGATGGGTAATTGTCATCATGCCTGTCTGCATCAGGGGCGGAGACATGGATGGGCCTGGGGGGGCAGAGGCCCACCAACTGGGGAGCAAGGCCCTGACAGGCCCACCCAATAAGATTGATTTGGGTTAAGTATTGTTGTGGACTTAGACTATCACATTTTTGTATATTTACTTTTTTTAAAGGTGTGATTTTGATAGTGGCCCTGGTACATTGTTTCCTCCATTCAGGATGAATTGTTTCAGTTTTAATGACTCAATATTCTGGAGAAAAATAGACCAATGTAACTAAGTTTGGGAATGCCAATACAATCAAACTATCAAGGGCAATGATGACAAGTCAGTCATAATATGGCTAATAGGCTAGCGTATCTATTTATGCATCAAGCTAAAAACACAGATCCTAATGTTAGCTAGATAGCTAGCTAGCTGCAAGGAGGATGACATGTCATGTCATTGGATGAGTGGGTGAGTGACTGACTTTTTCCCCTCATATCATTTTTCAGTGGCTATACACAGCTAGAGATGCCGGTATCATTTGGTTAGCTAGCAAGAACTTGAACATATCTCTTGCATTAGCAAATTCACTCAGGCTATCTACTCTGATTTCAGAGCACTCTCGTCTGAGTGTGCCAGAGCGCAGAACAACTGATGAATTTACAAGCGTGCAACACCCACTGAATATGACCAGTCAAGAATGCTCTAGATAACATGTAAACAGCATAACCCTCTGCTACGGCAAGTAAAGTGATCAGAGTGAGGTGTTCTCTCATTTGTGTCTGGAAGTAGTGTTGTGGAAAATCTTCCCTTCTTTTCTTTAAAGTAAGACACGTTCAGAGTTTGTAAAAGTAATATAGACTTTATTTACAGAAGAAATATAGTCTGAGGTGGTCTGCAGAGCATCCTGTTCTCCAAGCCTCAGTACAATGCTGTTATACAATATTTAGCATGCATGTTCCTTCCCTCATATGTAAATGAGTCACTCATTTTCTCCCACTATCGTTTCAAAGCCTTTGGTCCTGAGTTGTCTACGCCCCTTTGGCACTGATCGGCGAAACCCTAGCAATAGTACAAACGATTTACTCTCAGGACTCCAAACCAAATTGATAAAGAGTAAGGTCGTCTGAGTGGAGCAGATGCATGGGGCCGTCTTCCGTCTGATAAGTTTCTGCAGGCACAGCTCGAAACAATCTTTAGCATTGACACACACACACAGGTCTCTAAGGAGCACACAAACAGGGCTCAAAGGAGATGATTCATAGTTTCAACCCGTCAACTAGACCAGGGTGTTTCAAGGCCTCAGGAGTGTCTGTACAGAACTGAGAAAAGGTTATTGTCTCAGACACTGCTTCAAGCTTATATAAAATATATGGTAATATGCTCTAATAATGCATAGGCATAATACAATTTAAATGAATATATACCTTGGAAATGATCCAACATATTTGAAACCATAGTAATAGCACAAACAGTAATATAGCCATGCATACATAATTCTCAGTACCTGTCGTCACCATAGCAATATGACAAACAATAATATGGCCATGCATATATTATGGCTGGTTCATGTCTAAGTGCACTCTACAGAGCCATATGATAATATTTTCTTGGCCTTTTGCTGACTGCTCTAACCGTTGGGCTTTACTGACTGCTCTGACCTCTATCCTGTTGCTATCCTATGGGTTATTTAAATAACCTTTTATCTTTCTGCTGCCCTCTGTTGCTACTCTATAGGTTTACTGAATAACCTATTGTGGTTTCTAATTTAAACAGTGGAAAATCTCCCAACTTCTGTTGTAACCTTCCAATTCTGTTCATTGGATCATAGGCCTAAAAATATTGAACAAAGGCCTACAAATATTCAACAGAATAAATTGATAGATGTGAAATTGATAGTGCGCCTGGTAAAAATGTATCGAGAGACAGATTAAACTACTACGAAGTGTAATATATCTAACTTCTAATTTCGGATGGTTTCTAACTTATGATGCATGGATTTGATTGATGAATTCATTGTATTTTCACTGTTATCAAAGTAACTACTGGTGAACCCATGCAGCCAGACAGTCCCTGTTGCTTTAGAGCACATTCACTACATGACAGGAACGACTGAGTAGATCTCATGCACTAAATGATGGCAGGTTAGAATGCAGTGTTGTGTTCGAGACCACCTAAAGCCAGACCGATTCAAGACCAAGAACAAAAACAATTAAGTCCTAGTCAAGACCGTTGTAATTTTGTCAAATCACCACCATAAGAGTTCAAAATGTCCAGTATTTCTGTGTTTATATTTCAGAACAACATATGGATTCTTTAGACATTCAGAATAGTGAAAAATAGGGAAAATAGAGCCTCTCTACAAATTATTACTAACCCACAGTGGGGGACAATGGACCTTCTACGCCTTCAAAGAAGGGCTAAGGATTTATAAAATAACGATTATAATAATATCATTATATAATAATAATAATTATTATTATATATATATATTTAACGTAGTTCTGATTTCATCTCTTCAGTTTTTGTTGGAAAGGCAAGAGTTAAAAAAAAATATCCAATCAAAAAATAAGTGTCAAATTCTTCCTAGGGCTGTATATGAACAGATTTGAATAAGATTTCATGTTGCTAAAATGCTGTCAGTTACACTTTAAATGCAACAATGTTTCACACACATACAGTGGGGAGAACAAGTATTTGATACACTGCCTATTTTGCAGGTTTTCCCACTTACAAAGCATGTAGAAGTCTGTAATTTTTATCATAGATACTCTTCAACTGTGAGTGACGGAATCTAAAACAAAAATTCAGAAAATCACATTGTATGATTTTTAAGTAATTAATTTGCATTTTATTGCATGACATAAGTATTTGATACATCAGAAAAGCAGAACTTAATATTTGGTACAGAAACCTTTGTTTGCAATTACAGAGATCATACGTTTCCTGTCGTTCTTGACCAGGTTTGCTCACACTGCAGCAGGGATTTTGGCCCACTCCTCCATACAGACCCCATCCATCCTCCCCTCAATACGGTGCAGTCGTCCTGTCCCCTTTGCAGAAAAGCATCCCCAAAGAATGATGTTCCCACCTCCATGCTTCACGGTTGGGATGGTGTTCTTGGGGTTGTACTCATCCTTCTTCTTCCTCCAAACACGGCGAGTGGAGTTTAGACCAAAAAGCTCTATTTTTGTCTCATCAGACCACATGACCTTCTCCCATTCCTCCTCTGGATCATCCAGATGGTCATTGGCAAAATCAGACGGGCCTGGACATGCGCTGGCTTGAGTAGGGGGACCTTGCGTGCGCTGCAGGATCCATGACGGCGTAGTGTGTTACTAATGGTTGTCTTTGAGACTGTGGTCCCAGCTCTCTTCAGGTCATTGACCAGGTCCTGCCGTGTAGTTCTGGGCTGATCCCTTACCTTTCTCATGATCATTGATGCCCCACGAGGTGAGATCTTGCTTGGTGCCCCAGATCGAGGGAGATTGACAGTCATCTTGAACTTCTTCCATTTTCTAATAATTGCGCCAACAGTTGTTGCCTTCTCACCAAGCTGCTTGCCTATTGTCCTGTAGCCCATCCCAGCCTTGTGCAGGTCTACAATTTTATCCCTGATGTCCTTACACAGCTCTCTGGTCTTGGCCATTGTGGAGAGGTCTGTTTGATTGAGTGTGTGGACAGGTGTCTTTTATACAGGTAACGAGTTCAAACAGGTGCAGTTAATACAGGTAATGAGTGGAGAACAGGAGGGCTTCTTAAAGAAAAACTAACAGGTCTGTGAGAGCCGGAATTCTTACTGGTTGGTAGGTGATCAAATACTTATGTCATGCAATAAAATGCAAATTAATTATTTAAAAATCATACAATGTGATTTTCTGGATTTTTCTTTTAGATTCCGACTCTCACAGTTGAAGTGTACCTATGATAAAAATTACAAACCTCTACATGCTTTGTAAGTAGGAAAACCTGCAACATCGGCAGTGTATCAAATACTTGTTCTCCCCACTGTAAGTTATTTTCAAAAAGATGACTAACAACAGCAAGCGAGCTGCGATAAAAAAACACAGTTCCACTCAGCAAATTATGATAAGTTGACGCGTACTTCTTGTTGAAAGTTATTCTTGAAAAGGGAGAACCTAACAAATTAGCCACAACTTCCTCTTTGATAACTACTGATGCAGTGGCTGCAAACTAGCCGACAACAAAAGCTATCTAGCTAGAACATGGGAAAACTACTGCTCACTATTGCGCAGTGACCTGTTGGCCAAGAAGGCAAACGTTTCCATACGTTTTTGTAAAAAACGGTCCCACTCATTAAGTCAATGTGATTGTGTCAGGTTCTGACTGTGGACAGGGCTCAGTCAGGACCTGACACAAGAGCTCAGGCCAACTCTGGTTGAGTTAATGTCCAATTGGAGGCAGCTGCCTGTAGTTGTCTCTAATTGGGGATTCTATTTATGTTCAAGCAGTGCCTGGGTTCTTGTATGTGTTTGTGTGTTTACCTGACGCTCTCACATCAGTTCACGGTAGCAGTGTGCTCTCCGTTTATCGTTTTTTTAAAGTGCCTTAGTACGGACACGCAGTAGTCTGTTGTGTACTCCTATTTAGCTGTATTGTTCTTTTGTTCGTGTTGGCCTCTAATAAAGTATGATGCCCTATTTTTCACTATTCTGAATGTCTAAAGAATCCATATGTTGTTCTGAAATATGAACACAGAAATACTGGACATTTTGTAATTCTTATGGTGGTGATTTGACAAAATTACAACGGTCTTGACTAGGACTTAATTTGTTTTTGTTCTTGGTCTTGAATCGGTCTGGTCTTTAGGTGGTCTCGAACACAACACTGCATTCTAACCTGCCATCGTTTAGTGCATGAGATCTACTCACTAGTTCCTGTCATGTAGTGAATGTGCTCTAAAGCAACAGGGACTGTCTGGCTGCATGGGTTCACCAGTAGTTACTTTGATAACAGTGAAAATACAATGAATTCATCAATCAAATCCATGTATCATAAGTTAGAAACCATCCGAAATTAGAAGTTAGATATATTACACTTCGTAGTAGTTTAATTAATTAACCAGGTGCACATCTATAAATTTATCCTATTCGTGAATCATGACACAACACACATACAGTATAACTTTGATAATAACATATCAGCCTACCTTTCTGTTTTGTCAACCATCCATCCAAATCAAATAATTCCATGTGTCCACCTTTTGCCCTTCACACAGGTATTCCATTAAATGGGGGTAAAAAACACTGTAGATGATTGTCAGCAATCATCACTCATCACACAGGCAAATGCTATATACAGTGCATTCGGAAAGTATTCAGACCCCTTGACTTTTTCCACATTTTGTTACATTGCAGCCTTATTCTAAAATGGATTATGTAGGTCAAACTGAGCAATCTGGGGAGAAGGGCCTTGGTCAGGGAGGTGACCAAGAACCCGATGTTCACTCTGACAGAGCTCCAGAGTTCCACTGTGGAGATGGGAGAACGTTCCAGAAGGACAACCATCTCTGCAGCACTCTACCAATTAGGCATTTATGGTAGAGTGGCCAGACAGAAGACACTCCTCAGTAAAAGGCACATGACAGCCCACTTGGCATTTGCCAAAAGGCACTTAAAGGACTCTCAGACCATGAAAAACAAGATTCTCTGAAACCAAGATTGAACTATTTTCCTGAATACCAAGCGTCACATCTGGAGGAAACCAGGCACCTTCCCTACGGTGTAGCATGGTGGTGGCAGCATCATGCTGTGGGGATGTTTTTCAGCGTCAGGGACTCTGGGACTAGTCAGGATCGAGGCAAACATGAGTGGAGCAAAGTACAGAGAGATCCTTGATGAAAACCTGCTCCAGAACCCGATCGAACATCTCTGGAGAGACCTAAAAATAGCTGTGAAGCGACGATCCCCACTGAACCTGACAGAGCGTGAGAGGATCTGCAGAGAAGAATGGAGAAACTATCCAAATACAGGTGTGCCAAACTTGTAGCGTCAAACCCAAGAAGACTCGAGGCTGTAATCTCTGCCAAAGGTGTGGAAAGTGTCAATGGGTCTGAATACTTTCCGAATGCACTGTATAATCAATGACTCTCTAGGAACAGGATATTTGATGCAAATGTATAACTTTTGCATTGTATAGAATTACATCATCACAATCGCTAGCATTCCATGCTAGTCTGAAGCAACAACGGGAACTAGCCACAACCGAACATGAGGGCCAATGTTGATTGGCATGTGGAATGATGTCTAAAGAGGTTGCAAGGTTAAGGTGTGAGGCGGGATCAGATTGGCACAGCCAATGAGGTTGCAGGGTGAGCACAACATGGACACCCAACATCCACACCACATGAACACCAGAGTGTTTTTCACAGTCTTGGTGCACACGCCTGCATGTGCTTGAAAGCAATTACATGATGATGTGGTACACAGTTGTGCACAATTTTGGCACTGCTTTCATAACTACTAGCTAAAAGGTATACAAAAATACTAGCTAAAAAGTATACAGAAAATCTCTTTAACTGTATTGAGAATACTTTGTGATGGAGAGTAGATAGAGGAAAAATGAATAAATTAGGTTAGTGGTTTGATATGCTGCTTTTCCTGAACCCTGCCTTTAATTGAATTCGGAGGCATTACATCTTTCAGGATATCATAACACCCGGTCGGAGTAGATAAACACTAGGAGAGTCAATAATCAAAGGTACATGTCAAATAATAGGGGCACAAAATTCTTGGTTGTTTGTAAACGTATTTTTACATGTACTTTTTGACAGAAACCAGAAGGTGGAGACAAAGAGTAGATATTTAATTGATACTTTTTGACAGACACTAGAGTTAAAACACAGTGACATTCAAGCCAGTACATAGACCATGTGCATATCAAGTGATATGGGATAAGAACATCATGAAAACCACTGAGTGACAAGGGTCCTCAGAGGCAGGATATGATAAGTGTTTGTTCAGTCATAGGAACTGGCTGGAATGGTGAGATTCTTCCAACTGTCCTATTTACTTACAGACAGCTGGATGGAAAAGCAGAAGTCCACACCAACCATTACACAGTTTCATGCCTTTCTACACAGAGAACATTCTTCACATCCTGCCTGTATTTCATATCATGTGATGAATAAATCTAAAAGGTGAGAGTGCACCCACGTCATTGTGAGTTTTGAAAAGCGTGTGAGGGGGAATTTGATGTATATGTACAGGACATTTGTAATCATTCAACATAAATACAAAGGAAACATACAACTCGTAAAAGCTGAATTCTTCTAGGGCTAAATTATTTAAGTTTGGATTCCTCCTGGCTCTGTACATGCCAACCATAATCCATATCCCTCAGTGTATATTGTTAAAATTAGCTATGTGGCCTGTTGGGATTATTTTCCTGTTTTCGACACAGTGTGGATGGCTTTGATCCACTCCTTCCTCTCCTCGGCTGTTGTCGCTTGGAAGAAATAGTGCGTCTCATCTGAAGTGATGATCTCAAAGAGATTCCCATCAACATTATACCTCTTGGCTGAGTCAAGAAACAATGAAGAAGAAATGTTTTTTGTCAAACGAGTTAAAAGGGAATTTCTAACAGTAAACAGTACACTTCATAGTCCTAGGCCTAGATTCAATCAGATCAAGCATTAACCGGGATAGCAGACACCCGAATAGTGGATGTTTACACCACTGGAACGCAGATTAAGGTGTTTACATGTACTAATAATTTGAAAGATTACAAGATTACTCCGATTTTGACCTTACACTGATTAAGATAAGCAGAGTAAGGTGTTTACATGACTACTGCATAATCTGCCTACTGCCATAATCAGTTTAATATCAAATTATTACTGTGCATGTAAACGTACTCAGAGAGTCAGTGTGGGATTTGGATCGGTGTATGTCCCCCCACAATAATTAACTCACCATCAGGAACAAACTCCACTGCTGTGATCACAGACCCTCGCAGGTGGATAGAGCCCAGAGGGTACTCACCACCCTACAGCGAGAGAGAGAGAGAGAGAGAGAGGGAGGGTGGGGAAGGGAGAGAAAGAGTGATTGAGGGCAAAGAGAGAGAGAGAGAGAAAATAACAGGTTAACTAGAGAGACAAAGACAGGAGGGAGATGAATGAAAGACTTTAGCCAAGAGCGAGGGAAAGATTGATTTTTCATGTTATGTTCTAGAAAAATTATATTGAAATTGAAAATAATTTTGTGTCAGGTTCCACTCTGCTCTAATCCCGTACCTTGGTGGGGTCGTAATAGTGAATATAAGCAGGATCATCCCGGAGGATGAACTTCCGCACGTTCCAGTTTTTCCTCCGATGACCCTGGGGTGAAAAAAAGAGAGCATGAAAACAAAGCCTCATGGACACTTCTGTTTCTGGTTACTATCAGTCGTGAAAACAGCACCAACCTCAGATATGGTGCTGTTTGTGGGGAACTTTCACTTCCTCCTTCATTGCAAACATCCTTTTTATAGACTATCTATCACTTTACACAACTTCTGTCTGCAGATTGCCCCTTTAAGTATGTAATCATTCAGGACCCCAAAATATCCGATCTGGTAATAATCACAATAGTTCATCACCTAGATATTGAATGAGTGTTTACACAGTGTTTCCAGTCTTACCTGCTTGAGTAAGCAGCCCTGTTTTATGATGTTACCCCTGAACTCCTCCTTCAAAATCACATCTTCATCACTGGAGTAGCCTTCACAGTAGAACCCACTGTCTGCCTGCAACACACCATACAAGGTAAAGAAATATTTTGATACAGTATTATCTCATATCATCATATCATACTAACCTATGATACATTATAACTTTTACATACATACATGTATGTTTCTAACAACAGAAGTGTTCAAACATCTCCCAGTTTGTGTGGTCTTCTAGCAAAGGATCACCATATCTCCATATCTTGTAGCATATATGGAGGAATATATAGACACTAGTAGCTACATATATGGAAGAATTTATATAAACTAGCAGCTACATATATGGAAGAATATATAGACACTAGCAGCTACATATATGGAAGAATATATAGACACTAGCAGCTACTTATGGAAGAATATATAGACACTAGCAGCTACATATATGGAAGAATATATAGACACTAGCAGCTACTTATGGAAGAATATATAGACACTAGCAGCTACATATATGGAAGAATATATAGACACTAGCAGCTACTTATGGAAGAATATATAGACACTATCAGCTACATATATGGAAGAATATATAGACACTAGCAGCTACTTATGGAAGAATATATAGACCCTAGCAGCTACTTATGGAAGAATATATAGACCCTAGCAGCTACTTATGGAAGAATATATAGACACTAGCAGCTACTTATGGAAGAATATATAGACACTAGCAGCTACATATATGGAAGAATATATAGACACTAGCAGCTACTTATGGAAGAATATATAGACACTAGCAGCTACATATATGGAAGAATATATAGACACTAGCAGCTACTTATGGAAGAATATATAGACACTAGCAGCTACATATATGGAAGAATATATAGACCCTAGCAGCTACATATATGGAAGAATATATAGACACTAGCAGCTACTTATATGGAAGAATATATATAAACTAGCAGCTACATATATGGAAGAATATATATAAACTAGCAGCTACATATATGGAAGAATATATAGACCCTAGCAGCTACATATATGGAAGAATATATAGACACTAGCAGCTACATATATGGAAGAATATATAGACACTAGCAGCTACATATATGGAAGAATATATAGACACTAAAAGCTACATATATGGAAGAATATATAGACACTAGCAACTACATATATGGAAGAATATATAGAAACTAGTAGCTACATATTTGGAAGAATATATAGACACTAGCAGCTACATATATGGAAGAATATATATAAACTAGCAGCTACTTATGGAAGAATATATAGACACTAGCAGCTACATATGGAAGAATATATAGACCCTAGCAGCTACTTATGGAAGAATATATAGACACTAGCAGCTACTTATGGAAGAATATATAGACCCTAGCAGCTACATATATGGAAGAATATATAGACACTAGCAGCTACTTATTGAAGAATATATAGACACTAGCAGCTACATATATGGAAGAATATATAGACACTAGCAGCTACTTATGGAAGAATATATAGACCCTAGCAGCTACATATATGGAAGAATATATAGACCCTAGCAGCTACTTATGGAAGAATATATAGACACTAGCAGCTACTTATTGAAGAATATATAGACACTAGCAGCTACATATATGGAAGAATATATAGACACTAGCAGCTACTTATGGAAGAATATATAGACCCTAGCAGCTACAGATATGGAAGAATATATAGACACTAGCAGCTACTTATGGAAGAACATATAGACACTAGCAGCTACTTATTGAAGAATATATAGACACTAGCAGCTACATATATGGAAGAATATATAGACACTAGCAGTTACATTTCCAACAACAACAATCAACCCATCCACTCACAAAGTAGTAGATTGCATCTGGTTCATCGAGGATGGCAGACTCTGCCCCTCCCTCGACCGCCTCTTTGGACACTTCCCCTGCGGGCTGGAGGAAACCTTCATTCAGGAGACCTGTAGCCAACATCAGAGCCTCATGCCTGTTCCTGGCCTTGTCCTTAGAGATCAGCCAGTCCACCACCGTACAACCTGCAGAGACAGGCATAAAGAAGATCATCAAAAGGGGTATGATCTATCTCAATGAGACTGAAGGAGACTCAATGACTCAAAACTACTCTCGAGTCTGACCTGGATAAAAGTCAAGTTAAGTGAAATCAACCTAGGTCCTAATACATTAATGTGCTACTTTACCTGTGAAGCAGTGATTATAGACTCTCTTCTCCTTCTCCAGCTTCAGCTCTTTGACACCACCCTCCTGGTCTCTCATTAGAACGTACAGCTCACTGAGAAAAGGCAGACAACAAAGTAGACATGACTTTGAAAGTTATCAAATGACTTATATTGTTCCAAAGCGCAGTTGTGGATTATAGGTGGTTTGTAAGTAAGTCAGGTCACAGGTCCTACTTGAGGTTGACTGTATCAGGGAGGCGAATGGACCTCCTTGTGGACTTCCTGCTGAACTTCCTGTCCCCCTGCAGACAGGTGATGGCCCTCTTCATGTCCTTCACCCAGGACTCTTTCTCCTCCAGGTGGGTGGCCTGGAAGTAATGGTCCTGGTTCTTGGCCGTTCTGAGCTTAAAAACCAACTGCAAGAGAATGGCAATGATGCATTACATTGAAGGTGCTGTCACTTGCACTCATATTTAGTAGTGAAAGGTGACAAGAACATACCGTTCTCTTGCTGAAGTCCTGACAGGGGCTGGTCAGAACAGCTCCCTTCAGTGGGATCATTCCTTTGGGAGTGCTGTCTGTCTTTCTCTTGAAGAACTCCACCCCATCTTCAGACAAAACCACCCACACCACCTTCCATGAGTTCAGCACTGTGCCCTGAAGAATATAATCACATTATAATTGCATAATCATTGAGTTGAGCTGTTTTTGTTATTACACAAGTTAATCCTTCGATAGAATCATCTTCTATTCAATTAAGTTATATAGATTACAATTAATCCAGTGAGGTCATGGGTTAACCATCTTCATCTGACCACAGACTAAGAGTCAGTCCGTTGTGACGGGACCCATCATCTGTGTTAGTCATTTGTCAGGCCATGAGAAATACAGTGTGAAGACTATTTTCAGATAATGTTGTTTGTGGGGGAAACAGTTTTGTTGCTATCTGCTCATGTCTCATGTCTAAACTGAGCTAATTTAGCAAAAATACTACAGTACTTACTATACAATGTTGTAGTAAACTGTAGTGTACTGTTGAAAACTATACTACACACTGTGGTATTCCTTGATCATGTGTATTACTTAGTATATGATTTTGTAGTATACTGTAGAATACTATAGTAAATACTACATAAATGTCTGCAAAAACACTACAGTCCACTAAAACACTACATTTATCCCAATTAGTGCCACGTATAAACCATATATTGTGTTCCCTATAGTTATAGACAAGAGCAGAAGCGCTGAACTCTCATTTTAAAACCCAGTTCGCCATACCTACAGATTATTGCACATTTGCTATTTTAGTATTTCTCCAGTAGGTTTCCTCAAGGAGAAAGCCTCCACTTCTATGTCAAAGTTAATAAAACAAAACATACTACAGTAAATACTACAGTCTGCAAAAACACAATAAATACTACAGTATACCATACTACAATCGGCAAAAACACTACAGTAGCTACTCTAGTATTTACTACTATTTTTTTTTACTACAGTTTTTGTACTAGAGTAAACTGTAAATACTACATTAAACTACAGTAAATACTACAGTATTCACTGTAGTGTTTGTGCGGACTGAAGTAAATACTACAGTAAAGTCAAGCAACAACACTACAGTGAATACTGTAGTATTTATATCAGAGTACACACTATTTATTTATTTTTCATGTGGGAAGCGCCTCAAGCCTCAGGTCAAATGCAAATAGTCCTAGAACTTACTCTACTAACTTTCCGTTTAATTTAGAGCACTTGACTGACAATTTAAGTTGGACATGTAAAAGTCAAACATAGTGCCAGCTGACTTGATGTTCTGAGCTCTTGTCAGAATCTCCATCGATTAGATTTTGTCCCTAACGTTCTGAAATGTGAGATAATCTATTGTAAACATTTTTTATTTTTTTTTACAGGAACATGTGTTGCTCTATCATCCTTACCTTTTTGACCAGGTATCCTTCTTTTATCTGTTTTGGCTCCATGTCCTCTGGCTGTTGGTGTCTGTATCTGAGTGACTGATCAGTTTCTTTCTCTATAGTAGTTTTATGAGAACGCCCATCATCCTCACATACAACCTCCAGTATTGTGTGCTTCTGCTAGATATAGGGGAAGTTGAGTAGGGTGTGTCACAATGCTGGCAGCTTGCATGGCTTCCTCTTCCTACTCAGTGGTAGTAAAAAAAAAAGGATGGCCACATCGCATTCTCTCTCTGTTTGGACTTGGTCAAAGAGAGGATGCCGGTACGCTGGTTGACTTTTCTGTCATGGCAACAAAAGAGGCTGTTCGGAAGAAACATAATAATTTTTTACTGAAACAACAATCCAGTCTCACAGTATGGTGGCCCGGGAGTTAGACACCAAGTTAATTACACATGTAAATTATCAGGGTAAACTAATTTATGGATTTTATTTTCACATCAGTGTGTAGGTTAATCAATATAAAATAGCCATATTGGGCCATCTGAAACAATCCGACTGGGCAAAAACTGGTTGAATTAACGTTGTTTCCACATAATTTCAACAACAACAAAAAAATCCAATGTGATGATGTTGAAGTTGTATCAATGTGGAAAACTGATTGAATTTGAAAAATGTCCATGTATTTTTTTTCAACCAACTATTAACCTAAATCCAATGATATAGTGACATTTTGATGATTTCAAGTTAGTTAACAACTCAACCAAATGTAAATAAAACATAGACGTCATCACAGACGTCATCATAGACTCATCTGAATAATTATATTAAACCTACCATTCCATTGTCTCTGCTTCAACGCTTTTCAGAGTTTGTGTTGTTGTCTTGGCAGGAAGTGGCTTCACTTTACCCCTTTACCACATATTCTAAAGCGTTGCCTCTATGCATGTGGTCTCAGTGGAATGTTTCTGCTGTAACTCTTTCAGCAGAAGTGTTGAACTTTTTGGCCACATGTGAATATTTAAATATCTGTATAAAGAAAATATGCGCATTTACGCACCAGTGGTGTGTTCCACCAAATGGACATGTTGCGGATAACAATCCGTGCGTGATGATGTAGTGCGCACATACTTTTTAGCAAAAAAAAAATATATGTGTTTCCATTGCATTTTCAACTGTACCGATTTTTTTGTTCCAATTTTTTTTTGCATTAAACAGCAAATGTGCCTACTCTGGTTTTGGCACAACTCACATATACCGTGCGGGTGGGCTAGTCTACATGATGAGATTATTATGAATAAGACCGAGAATATTTGTATTTGTCAAATGGCAGCGTCGATCATCATGTCACCATAAATATGTATTGGAAAGGAGCATCAAGATCACCGTGCACTTTCACCACCCTGTGAATGTTCATCATAAATTATTTAATCTGTAGCCGAATAAACTGAATCGTTTCCCGAGTTGTAGTGGGAGGACCACACAACATATAATCGTGTCAACATTTACTTCGATATGATAGTTATTATATCAATATTTGCGCATAAAGGCGGTTCCACTGGCATTTCTCTCAACATTATTTTTTCAGACACGAACAGATCCCACCATGTCGAAAGAACAAATGATCTATTGCCATTTTAAAAAGTATATCGAAACGTCCTGTTTCCACCACAGCTGTCTTTATTTTTTTTTAAATACGGTTTGACTTCCAATAAACTCTTAGTTAAAGTGTGTTGTGGTAAGGTTTCCTCTAGAGGGCGCCACATACACACACGAAAGGAAACAGCATCATCTTTGCCAAGCACTGACTGCATTGTATTTACATTGCGCTTGGACGTTTCAGCAAAGGGACAAAGAATAAAACCTAGGTAAAGAATGAAATAATAGAAGTGTCAAGGAAAAGCAGAGACAGATATAGACAGATATAGATGCAAAGCAGTTCATAACATTTACAATGAGATGTAATAACAAAACAGGAAGAGTGGCATCTGCTGGTGAAATAAGCGAGGAGTGGTGACATAAAAATGTGTTGAAATCATTCACTCAATATAATACATGACTCAAAAGACTAGCTCTAATGACAAAGTCGAGAAGGTAGCAGGCTACTATGAATAGGCTTTAACCTACATATTTGAAAATGCTTTGGATTCATGCAGGAGACATCTGCACACATCGCTGCATTTGCTGCATAACGGCAGTGAATACTTTCAACAACAGTGTCCAGTGCCACATTGTGGATCTTGATTTTGTAATCCATGTCTGCATTAGCAATGGGCTCGTCTTCTGCCAGCTCTTCATTGTTTTTGTTCTCTTCTCTGGGAGAGCAGTCTGAGTTTCGGTACCACAGTCCTGCTGCTCCTCTAGAATTCCATTGGCCCACTCAACAAAGTCATCTGTGTTGTAGCTCATCTTACTCTTTCTCTTAAAAAAGCACTTTCAAAGTTTGGAAAAGTAACATAGACTTTTATTACTCAAGCAACAAAAGCCAAGGAGCCCCCGGAGACTTCTGATCTTCCCAGAGCATACATAACCCCTCCCTCACGGGTAGGCTGATTAACACCTCTAACCGTCTTCCACTATCGTTTCAAAACCTTTCAACTCTGATTCGTCTACCCCCTCTTCCTGTCACCAGTTAAACCTTTAATATATAAAACACTCCCCCATGGCAATAAACCTTCAAGATACGAAGGTTAACATATTCAACATCTGCTGCCCTCTTCACACCCTCAAGGTCTCGGGCACACTTTCTCAGGTTATCCTCCGTTCCAGTCACCAAGTGCTGTGCTGTTACGATATCCATGCCACTTGTTTGCAAGTATTTAGAGAGAGGGGACGTCTCGTACTTTGGGAGAGCATCCTTGTACCCTTGGGCCTTGCTTCGGATGGCAGGTTTTATGGTCACATCCTTTTCAATTCTTTCCATAGTGAATAACTACACTGTTTATATTCTTCCATTTTCTCAGTCACTTTGCGGTGGCATGTTTTAATAGACACAGTGGGTACTACACATCTCCTATACATTTCCTTATAAATGTGGTCGCAGTGTCCGTGAATTTGTTTCGATTATTATCGGAAGGTACCCGGAACATATCCCAGTCCACGTGATCAAAACAATCCTGGAGCGAAGGACTGAGATAGCAGTTGCATGACCTTTTAACTGAGCACTGGATTAGAAAGTGCATTCCACTGTGCATAGACATTTGAACTATGAAATACTTACATTGAAAGAACGATCAAATGCTAATTGGATCGTAGCACTTTGATCCATGTACTATTAGTGTACAACTACATTACTGTAGCATTGGAGCTGCTGAGTCACATTGTGACAGTGCCATTGGCAGAGGAAATCGTTTGAATCCATGTCAAAGCAGGGTACACTGTACATCTGTTCCCTGCAGAAAACTCACACTGGGAGCAAAGATTGCTCACCTTTACCTGAAGTATTAATTTTGCTTTTTTTTTAACCTTTATTTAACTAGCCAAGTCAGTTAAGAACAAATTCTTATTTACAGTGACGGCCTACCTACAGGGTCAGCCCCTGGAGCAAATTAGGGTTAAGTGCCTTGCTCAAGGACACATCGACAGGTTTTTTTCCCACCTTGTCGGCTAGGATATTCAAACCAGCAACTTTTCGGTTACTGGCCCAACGCTCTAACCACTAGGCTACCTGCCACCCATAATTCAGCTGGTATGCAGATGGTGTTGCCTGTAATTGGTAATAAACCAACTTTTAGTTTGTTAAAGAAAGCAACATTAGGTGCTAGTAAAAAAACCTCTTGTCCAGTATCGCCAGCAGGTACTGTAGCAAAACTATCTGTCTCTGAGGCCTTCCGCTGAAGCATGAAGGGGAGAGAATGATTGCATGCAAGTTATTTCACTATGGAAATCGCAATACTCTCAAAATTAATGGAAAATGAACATGAAAAACCTGTGTGGACGTGTTGCAGACTC
This sequence comes from Thymallus thymallus, assembly GCA_023634145.1. Taxonomy (NCBI): domain Eukaryota; kingdom Metazoa; phylum Chordata; class Actinopteri; order Salmoniformes; family Salmonidae; genus Thymallus; species Thymallus thymallus. The sequence goes on from CM042388.1 coordinate 44,595,021, forward strand.
ATCTAACGCTGCTATCACTCTCACATTCTGAGATGAGAACCTTATTGGGTAACACTTTACAATAACGTTCCATTTGTAATGGGTTTATGAAACGGTTACAATTAAGTTATTAATGATTATTTAATAATTTGTAAACCGTTAATAAATGGTTATATCGCATTAGTCAAAATACTGCGATAACTTGTCAGTGTTTGCCAAATAGTGAGCCAATATTTTCCTCAAGTTATTAACCATTTATAAATGCACTTACAAATACTTATAAGATAAACCATTATGTATCATCATGCACCCTTATTTTCAATAGTTGCACAGTTGAGCAATAGGCATTCCCTCACTTTTGGGTGTGATGCATTGGAGGTTAGTTTTCATGATGTGTCTTGACCCACCTTTGGAACCCCGATGCCCTGGCCAAATTTACATCCAGGACATTATTACATTATCACTGCTAACATACTACCCTTTACCAGATTACATCAACACACTTACCACTTGATAGTCCAAGTATGTTGAACGCTCTGGTGTGATATGGTAACCGTAATACCTTTGGTTGGTGAAACAGTGGAGGAGGTTTCCTCTCACAACATTGAATGTTTTGGTCTTCATACCTAACATTCATTGACTGAACATATTTAACAAAGTGTTGAAGTCATTTAATATAAGGATAATTTTTTTATTGCTGTGGCTCAAATCTGTAGACTATCGTTGGTATAGTGAGTAGCCTAGCTAATTCAGATTAACAGGGGGTGTCTTTTTCTCCCCTTTTAACATTACAAATCAGAATAGAAATGGAATGGCATCAAACACCTGGAAACCATGTCTCATAAACACTTTTCTACCGCAGCTCCCATCCATCGCACAGGCTAATGTCAGACATCGGTGGACTCAATGGATTGAGACGTACCCAATGCAAAAACCTGCAAGTTTCTAGCTCAAACACACAGTGAATTCATAGAGATGTATAGAGATCGCAACATTTTATCTGTGCCATTTTAAAGTAGTATATCTTCGTCTTCTTTTGATGTTTGAAAAAAGTGTAAAGCTAATATTGGTGACTTACCACCGTCTGCAGTGCTGGAGTCTTGAACCAAATCTTGTGTGTCATTCATTTATTGTGGCCACTAGATGGCGCTCATATAGCTTAAATCCATTAACAAACCAATATGAAGAAGACATTGCTCGGATCCTTTGTTGATCGCTCCCAACCCATAGGAGTTGACTACTTTAAAATGGTGGAAGCCTTCAATGGCAATGTACATTGGTTATTTCCAAGTAGTGAGCTCTATACATCTCGCATGAATCCCAAACCACATCCTCGCCCCTACCAACTCGCTCGGAGGGTCCTCCGTTGTCACATATTGCTGACGGAACTCAGATGGTGACTTCCAGAGAGACACACTCGTGACTTGAATGATGCAATTCATGTTCCACTTTTAAATAATAAAACTACCATAACATTTCAAATTATTGTTTTACAATATATAAACCTTAGTTTAATATTTAATTTGGGAGGCATTCCATATGTTACATGTGTCATGTCTCGAAATCAGACATGCACGTGGCATATACTGTAATTAGACATGCAAACTCCAAATATATCGCAGTGTGTGTCCGAATATAACATCTCACTCTGAAGCGTCCTGCCTTGATAGCTTGGCTGTAGTGGATATCGGAGGGTATAATTAGCCCCTACACCCTAGATAATGTTTACTCCCTCGGTCGTGCGTGAACGTGCCCCTCAAATGGAGGGCCGAGGGGGCAAGTTGAAGGGGAAGGGAGTGGTTTGGGATTCACAACAGACTTTTATTGATAAAAACGCGCTGTTTTGTAAATGCTTGTGGATGCACACAGTGATAGTGTATAATACTCACTGAGTAAGTTGTATTTAAGTTAACAGGGGCAATACAAAATCATAAGTTCAGCTTTAAACGGATAAAATAAGTTGAAATGTACAACTGTCCTTAGATTCCTTGCTGATTTGCGCATTCCTTAGTGGTCTTTTGTGTGTATGAATGCTGAATATTCTTAATGCTCTGGCTTATATTTCAGTCGTGAGCCCACAGAGCCAGGGACTATGGGGCCAATGTTGAACAATAATTACAAGCAGTAAACAAGGCACGCTGTACAAATGCAGAGCCCAAGCAGGTGGAGGCTGGGGTGGGTACTGGGAAATCAGAAAACAGACATGCATGGCAAGTAACGCATGTTACAGCAGTAGCATGCCACCAGGAACACCAGCGCATAGCTTGCCCGTGGCAGCTATCAGAGAATGTGTGTTCAGAGGGTTGGTGCAGAACCTGATTGACTAAATAGACCACCATATTAAGGTAGTGATGAATCTAATTGGTGCAATATCAGGCGATGCTGTCAGCTGATGCCAATACTCGGGTTTCCTGTCTGAATCGTCTGCACTTGATTAAATTATATCTTTACATTAAAAACCAAAGTCTATCAGATTTCCAGTAATTCCAATAAATGTTATACCCTTTGATCTTCAACAATAGGACTTGGAAATATGGAAGTATAGATTAGCCAAATAGTTTTACCTGAGCATGACCCCATAACTAAGGACTTATTAGCCAGCCCTACTCTGTTGTTTATGATTTTGTTGTCATGGAGGACTGATTGAATGGCATGCTTTGAACACTACTGAAAAGTGCTATTTACATGTGAAAAATGAATGCCATGTGCTGCATTTGCTATAGGCCTAATGTTTACGTTTTTCTTGGTGACACTTTGATAATATGCAGCTGTTTAAAGGGCAAATAAACAAGAATAAACAATAGCAAAACGAGCGCCCCGCCTCTGTTTTGGTAAAAAGCTGAGGGATGGGCCTGGAGAAATGTAACCACTCTCAGATTAATAGACAGAGCTATGGATGCAAGAACTGACCATCCATGATATCAACATTATTGTTTTAACATGGTATGAGGCTATACAGTGTGTGTTTACATTTACAATGTTTACAAACAAGCTTATATTTTGGGTTCTCATGAGGCATTTATAAATTATATTATTCAAGAATCAACATCAATCTGTAGTTGCTACATCCATTAGGTCCAAAAATGGATGTAGCAACTACAGATTGCCCCTTTAAGTCTATCAAAAGTGTGTGAGTGTACATTAGGCCTATGGATTTTTTTTTTTATCAGCATGAATTAGAAGCCCCACTTTCATTCCATAGGCTGGGATTCGCACTATGCAGCTGTTGCAAGAGCGCATTTATCACTGGCTGTCAACTGGTTTCAAAAACAATGATTGATAGGCAGTTTAAACTTCTTGAATTCAACGATTATTGGGTTAAAATACACATTTAGATTTGTGAACAGCCATCCACAACAACCACAATCCGTAAGGCGCAAATAGTTAAATGAGAGAGCAGCAGTGTGATTCACATCAATGCGCTATGTAGATATCAATAATACGTGATATCTGTATCGCCGTAGACTACACCACTGTTGTCATCCTTACCTCCAAGCGTTTATTCAAATTGGATCATCTTTGGAGGCCGACAGCAGTCACACCATTGGAAGACATAGCTCGGACTGTAGCCTACAAAAGCCTATTTCTGCTCTTTTCCCGCAATCCATCAAACACATTTGATGTGTCATCGTAGTGGTCTCTGACTTGTGGTTAGAATATTTTTTTTCGCAAACATCCTTACTGAATAGAAAAGTAATCCTCGAAGTAATCATCTAGTTTTTCAAAAGTATCTATAATCTGATTACAATATTTTTGCTGGTAACGTAACGGATTACAGTTACCATTTTTTTTGTAATCCTTTAAATGTAACGGATTACATGTAATCAGTTACTCCCCAACCCTGTATGCAGGTAACTGATAAAATAACGGAACCACTTAAGTAAATGAGGGATACAAAGTATATTGAAAGCAGGTGCTTCCACACAGCTATGGTTCCTGAGTTAATTAAGCAATGTATAAAAAATGTCCAGTTGCCCATTATTTTTGGCTACCATGGCTAGAAGAAGACATCTCAGTGACTTTGAAAGATGGGTCTGAAAGGAGCATCAGGGGGTTTAAAGTGTGCGTGTGCGTGTGTGTGTCTCATCACCAGATCTCATCCCAATTGAATACTTATGGGAGATTCTGCCTCCAACAAGAAATTATGGAATTTGTCGTGGAAGAAAGGTGTCGCATCCCTCCTGCAGAGTTCCAGACACTTGTAGAATCTATGCCATGGCGCGTTGAAGCTGTTCTGGCAGCCCGTGGTATGAGCCACCATGTGAATTCAATGCTGATTTACAATACTGTCAAAACAATAACTTGAAAACATTTATACAGGTAACTTCCAAAATAAAGGAAACCAACATAAGTGTCTTGAATCTGGAAATGATCACTACTAGACTCGTTTTATAGACCCGCAATAACTAACAAAAAGCTATTTTGAGGTATTTTCTTTGAGTAGATATTGTTCAGTAATGTGGCGTATGAAATGCATTGCAGTGGTATTAAATTCAAAGAAAAAGCTTTTTTAAACCAATGCATTAAAATGCAAATCCTGGCCAGATAGTGTATCTGCTCGGGGAAAGGACATCCATTCACTGACAGCACACACAGCACACACACACATAAACACAAACCTTTTTGGCAGAATGTGCACTTTTGCAATCATACCTCCAATATCAATTCTCCTGACAAGTCCCAATAACACCAGATGCCCAGGGGCTATTTATACACCAATACTGCCATTTGCATCCAAAAGACAGTTGGCAAGCACCCATCGTCGTTCTCACAACACAGCTGGGGCATTTTGGAAATATTTCCTAACAGTTTTGAGTGGGCTGGGCTGGAGGAGTAACCGGCAGGGAAACCTTGTGTCCCGTAGTGAAGGTTATCACTGTGGAGCAGAAAGACCTGTTACTACTGTATAATGTGTCGTCAAATGTACACTGTCTGTCACATTGGTGTTATGAAGACTCCTCTGCCAATTACAGTTTGTGCCAGACATCATCATTTGGCATTACTATCTGTGTTACAGTGCTGACAGAGCATTCTGAACCATTTTGAGGTAGATACACAACAGCCCTGGTGTTGAAAGGGAAGCATGGGTCCAGCTGTAAACCTCTGGCTCTCAGTCTGCCAGCACTGAGATAAAAACTCAGCTGACCTCCTGTTGGCAACACATCCACAAGGCCCAGGGATTATCATGTGTACTGTACATCAAGATGGAACTTCACATGAGTGTGGATGTCTTGGCAAGTACTAAATACACAGAAGACACATAATCAATAGCAGTCAAAGTACTGTATGACTTTTTGAAGTCACAGGTGAAATATCTCTAGGTTTTATTCATTTTTACACATGTACCTGTAGTTGGAAATCCTTGTTAATTAATCTTAGCAAATGTTAAATCACCAAGTGGCAGGGAAGAGACAAGATCTGTCATGTAAGCAGCCGGAAAACCTTTCAAAGCCGCACGTTGACTTCCTGAGCAATCAAGTCACTTTGTGTCTTCAAAGTGTTGCACTAGATCAAGGGGGCCAGAGGAGATTCAAACACACAACCTTTCGCTACGCAGGGACATGACATTTAGTGTCTCACCAGGAAAAACATGAAACTCTGCAACATCACAACAAGCATAGCCTTTATCAAAGTGGGTTATGACATGATGACATTTTAGAAAGTGATGTCGCGTTAGTTTTCACTTCCAAGGCCGACAATGAAAAAATGCCTACATGATTCATTAATGGGCTTAGGGATAAAACTTAAGTTTGAGATTTTATTGGCACAAGGAATGTAGTAGCACACACTGTTTGTGTTCTCAGTCAATTAGCTGTGAAATATAGAGCCAAGCTGACGTCAGCAGGTGTCGGTGATTATCAGGGAGTTTACACCATTCACATCATAGTTTGGTGATGGAACAATGGCAAACTGCATATCAGATAATCCTTTCTACCGCTGCTTTTTTGAAAGATATCATGAAGAACTGCAAAAGTCTTCCTACTGCAACAGTGTTGTTGTCACGGAATAAATTGATAGAGGGAATGCCCGGTGGAAGCAGAGCATTATTGCAAAATGTGTTGGGAGTCAAAGAAAAGAGAGACATTTGTTGTATAAAACACCTGTCTCCGGATTACATTTTCAAACTAGGGGCAACCATGGCATCCATGACAGAGAGGGAGAAGCATTCATCCATGTATACGGTTAAGAGTCAAACTACATTTTCAGATATTACACGTTTCAAATTTTGTCAAAAAGTCATTTTCATTGCAAGTTAAAGCATACTGTTAGCCAGTGGTGGAAAAAGGACCCAGTTGTCATACTAGGGAACAAGTAAAGACACCTTAATAGAAAATGACTCAAGTAAAAGTGAAAGTCACACAGTAAAATAATATTTGAGTAAAAGTCTAAAAGTATTTGGTTTCATATACTTAAGTATCAAAAGTAAATTGAATTCCTAAAATTACATAAGTATCAAAAGTATAAATAATTTCAAATTCCTTATATTAAGCAAATCAGACAACACCCTTTTTATTGACGGATAGCCAGGGCACACTCCAAACTCATTTGCAAACCAAGCATTTGTGTTTAGTGAGTCCGCCAGATCAGGTTTATGTGAATTGGACAATTTTCCTGTCCTGCTAAGCATTCAAAATGTAACTAGTACTTTTGGGTGTCAAGGAAAACGTATGGAGTAAAAAGTTACATTATTTTCTTTAGGAATGTAGTGAAGTAAAAGTAAATGTAAAAGTTGTCCAAAATATAAATAGTAAAGTACAGATATCGTCAATACCGTAATCACTCATTCACTCAGGACCTATTTATTCATGCAGGTCTGTATATACATACATACTCATGTACAGTTGTTATATCATATCACGTGCAATACTGCTAGTAATTCTTGGACCTAACTTACGTAGTCATTCACTCAGGAATGCATATTAGTATCCTGTCAGTTGCACCTTTTCTCATTGCTTTTAGTATATCGAATGTGCAATACGTGCAGTTGAATGGTAATTAAACCCTGCGCACTAAGGACTGTATTTTAAGGGAATTACTATTATTACCCCAAATTATATCATATACACATTTTGCTATTAAAGTATCTCTTCCTGTCATTTACCTGTACAGTTTGTGTAACCATGCAAGTATTTACTTATCTGTAAATATAACTGTATACTTACCTGTACAGCTAATTTAACCATGCAAAATTTTCACTTACCTGTTCATTTAGCCAGTCTGTCTATTAAGTAAACTATTATTACCCTCGCTCATATCATATGCATTTTTAGCTACTGAAGTATTTCTCTACCATCGACCTGTATAGTATAGTTAACCATCCGACATCCACCAATGTATAGTGTACATATTCAGCCAACCACTCATACTATGCAATGTTTTTTTTTAGCTTTTTTTTGCACTCCAGATATCTTGTATTTCTATACTTTTTCATACTGCCGCTCTATGTATCATGTACCGTGTATCTGTCTTTTGTGTACTTTCGTTGTGGCATTTTGCACCTGCCCTGTGTTTTGTTGTAGTTGCTTGACAAAGAAATGTCCCCCCCGGGGGATCAATAAAGTACCTATCTATCTATCTATCTATCTATCTATCTATCTATCTATCTATCTATCTATCTATCTATCTATCTATCTATCTATCTATCTATCTATCTATCTATCTATCTATCTATCTATCTATCTATCTATCTATCTATCTATCTATCTATCTATCTATCTATCTATCTATCTATCTATCTATCTATCTATCTATCTATCTATCTATCTACTGAATATTTCTCCTATTGTTCAGGTCCATATAACCTAGGACAATGTGGTAAAGTACAGAATATTTCTCCTATTGTTCATGTCCATATATCCTAGGACAATGTGGTAAAGTACTGAATATTTCTCCTATTGTTCATGTCCATATAACCTAGGACAATGTGGTAAAGTACTGAATATTTCTATTTGCCATATATTTTTTAACTGTGCTGTTTCACTATACAGTATACATTTTAGCTCCACTCTTGCTCTCTCTCCCTCTCCCACTCCCATTTTGTCTAGCTGTGTGTGTGTGTGTGTGTGTGTGTGTGTGTGTGTGTGTGTGTGTGTGTGTGTGTGTGTGTGTGTGTGTGTGTGTGTGTGTGTGTGTGTGTGTGTGTGTGTCCAAACATGTCATCCAGATCTAGGGAATGTGTGTATGCACAATACTTTGAAAGTGAGCCTTCACTCTTTCTTTCACCGCAGATACAAAACATGCTGTCACACAACCACCTGCACTGGCCTTACTTTTAACGGCTGTACTACAGCTATTGTGTTGTACAGTGTCATACAGCAAGGCTTCTGTCAATAACAAGTTGTTTGTTATTTTGTTATTTGGATAACCACTAGATGAAACACTGTTCAGCTCTGAGCCTAGATTGGAGTCTTTCACATGTTTAGGGGCTGTCTCTCTTTCTATCTGTGTGTGTGTTCCCCAGGGACAAACCACAGGGAGCTCCCAGGAAGAGGAGTGCTGAACTGACCGCACAAAATAGCCCAGGGAAATGACGCTTCAACAAGAGGAATTGTTAATTTTGTCTCAAGAGGATTATTTTTTTTCAAGATTAACTACAGTATACGTTTTCCTCAAGAGGCTCTTGGCCTCAAGGCTGCTGAGCTGATGGCCGTGTTCACTTTAACCTCTTAGACGGGGTGTAGGAAGTATACATAGGAGGGATGATTCCTATGCTCCCTTGGAAGAGACTTGTGAATCATTTATTGTGTGATTGATTCAAAGAGCTCAGAGAGGAGCATGGGTAGTGGGCTGATTCTCAAATTAGAAAAGGGGGTGTGAAAAGTGTGCGGAGAGAAAACATCCGAGTGAAATGTGAAAAACATCCAAGTCACATTCACTTGTTTCTAATGACTTGAAAGTAATTTTACATATTGGCGAGATGCACTGTTTATTTATTTTTCTCAAATATAATATACAATTGGTTTGTTGTTTTGGTTACTACAGTACATTATTATTTCATAGTTTTGACGTCTTCACTATTATTCTACAATGTAGAATCAATCTACACATATTACCCCATAATGACAAAGAAAAAAAACGTTTTTTTGATATTTTTGCAAAAAAAAATAAAAAAATGAAATACCTTATTTACATAAGTATTCAGACCCTTTTCTATGAGACTCAACATTTAGCTCAGGAGAATCCTGTTTCCATTGATAATCCTTGAGATGTTTCTACAACTTGAGTCCACCTGTGGTAAATTCAGTTGATTGGACATGATTTGGAAAGGCACACACCTGTCTATATAAGGTCCCACAGCTGATGTGCATGTCGAGGCACAGATCTGGGGAAGGGTACCAAAACATTTCTGCAGCATTGAAGGTCCCCAAGAACACAGAGGCCGCCATCATTCTGAAATTTAAGAAGTTTGGAACCAACCAGACTCTTCCTAGAGTTGGCTGCCTGGCCAAACTGAGCAATCGGGGAAGAAGGGCCTTGGTCAGGGATGGTCAATCTAACAGACCTCTAGAGTTCCTCAGTGGCAATGGGAGAACCTTCCAGAAGGACAACCATCTCTGCAGCACTCCACCAATCAGGCCTTATGATAGAGTGGCCAGACGGAAACCATTCCTCACTAAAAGGCACATGACAGCCCAGTTGGAGTTTGCCGAAAGGCACCTAAAGGACTCTCAGACCATGAGAAACAAGATTCTCTGGTCTGATGAAACCAAGATTGAACTCTTTGGCCTGAATGCCAAGCGTCACATCTGGAGGAAACCTGGCACATTCCCTAAGGTGAAGCATGGTGGTGGCAATATAATGCAGCGGGGATGTTTTTCAGAGGCAGGGACTGGGAGACTAGTCAATATCGAGGGAAAAATGAACGGAGCAAAGTACAGAGAGATCCTTGATGAAAACCTGCTCCAGAGCGCTCAGGACCTCAGACTGGGGCGAAGGTTCACCTTCCAACAGGACAACGACCCTAAGCACACATTCATGACAACACAGGAGTGGATTTGGGACAAGTCTCTGAATGTCCTTGAGTGGCCCAGACAGAGACCGGATTTGAACCCAATCTAACATCTCTGGAGGGACCTGAAAATAGCTGAGCAGCAACGATCCCCATCCAAACTGACAGAGCATGAGAGGATCTGCAGAGAAGAATGGGAGAAACTCTCCAAATACAGGTGTGCCAAGTTTGTAGCATCATATCCAAGAAGACTCGAGGCTGTAATCGCTGCCAAAGGTGCTTCAACAAAGTACTGAGTAAACCTCGGAGTATTCAGTTACAAACATTATTGGGTATTGTCTGTAGATTGATGAGGGAAAAAATAAATGTAATACATTTTAAAATAAGGCTTTAACGTAACAAAATGTGGAAATATTCAAGCGGTTTGTATACTTTGAGTTTATTGGGTGATCATACAGTAAAAGGAGACTTTAATATGCAGCGCCGTCCTTAATACTTTCTCTCTCCGCAGTGCGTTCAGTTCTCCCTGAACTCTGCCCTGCTTTCCCTCAGCACAAGAGAGGGAGACAAGTTGAGAGAAAGAATTAACATTGTGACAGGCCTGATTATTACCTTTTACACAAAGCCTGCTTGATATCAAAACCAAGTCGGGCCAAGTTTAGGAAAACGGATAAAGATGAATGCTAATTAAACAAGGCTTTTGAACAGTCATTTTAGTCCTTGAATAGACGATGAGATGTGGGGAAAAAGATTTGAATAAATTAGCCTGTGAACCAGAATGACATTGAATTGGGCCAATTGTGCGCCACCCTATGGGACTCCCAATCAAGGCCGGATGTGATAGAGCCTGGATTAGGACCAGGGACTGTAGTGACGCCTCTATCACTGAGATACAGTGCCTTAGACCTCTGTGGAACAGAACAGCCTCTATTGATCTGAACAGCTGTGTGTTTGAAACAATAGGGGACAGTGCACTTTATAACAATGACAAATAACAACAGATAGTAATATATTCATGACTCACATTGCTTGGGTACTAAGACTAGACTCGACTCGACTAGACCCTCCGGGCAGCATATTGTTACCACAAAGCTTTTATGGGTTTCCAGTCTTCTCCAATTGGTTTGATATCGTTATTGTTTTCATTTACATTGCAGAAAGTAACATTTAACACTTTGAATCCAGAGCAGGACATAGCTTAGACAGCTATTCTGCTTTGAATCCAGTGCAGGACATAGCTTAGACAGCTATTCTGCTTTGAATCCAGTGCAGGACATAGCTTAGACAGCTATTCTCTCACATACATTGTATTTGAGCGGATTTAATGATTTATGCTCCTATGCATCTTCACTTGACTCCAGATTTGGGTTGACTATATGTTAACTCAATGGGACAGATTGGGAAGGTACAGGTACATCTGAATGGCTGTTGGCTAGTTGGTCCAGGTTTTTTAGGCTCTTCTGGTTGTATTTTGTCAGTCATAGATTTATATTTTGTAGCATAAATTAGCTGTCTAACTTGACTTTGTGTAGGGAGGAGGGAACTTTCTCCCTACAGTATAAACCCGCCAGACGGGTTTATACTCAAGAGTTATCTTTCCCTTGAATTCAATGAAAAACCTATTTTATTTTGATTATGTCAGTTCCTGAATGCACTCATGTCTTCTCTATTCATTCACTTTAAAATAGTTTCATCACAATGGAAACTGAGAGCACATTGTTTAAGCACATGAAATGTTTAAGAGCCCTGGATTCTGGCTGTCCTCGATTCCTCTTGAATGGAGAATGCAGCACTTTTCCCCAGTCCGAATGGAAAAGTTTCCTTGTTTGCATGGAAGGTCAAACTTCTTCAGTATTCCCTCAACACAGGATGTCAAGACTTATTCAACAGTGAAGGCTTTTCAAATTAGAGCAAGGTGTGTTTATGAGAAGAGTTTTGTTGTGAGCTGATAGCAACAGGGATAATTTAGTAATTTTCCTATAGTAACACCGGGCTACATCCTAATAAAATACACCGTAAGTGTGGCCTGCTAATGTACTGTACCTTTCTTGTCCTTCTAAACTGTCTAGATATGACCTAAACTGATCCAAATGGTTGCATAATAAGGCCTAGGCAGTATGTTGCAGTATAGCCTGTTGCGCACGGGAACAGCTGGAAGAGAGAGGCTAGTGATGTTTAGCCGAAGTAAGAAGCTAAATATTTGCTAGATATTAGGCCATTCATTAGCTAAATATTATGGCTGTAGACAACATATTTACCAGTCAAAGGTAAAACAAATTTACATATTATGAAATGGCAATACAGGAAGCAATGTGAGGAAGCATTGATGAACAATACTGAAATCTGAGGCACTAACACACTTTAACTCGTCTTTGCCCATCCAACTATACTGAACAACTATACTGAGTCAGTTCATACAATAAAAACAGTCAATTTAGTAAATTCATTAGGCCCTAATCTATGGATTTCACATGACTGGACAAGGGAGCAGCCATGAGTGAGCATAGGCCCACCCACTTGGGAGCCAGGCCCATCCAAACAGAATTAATTCTTTCCACACAAAAGTGCTTTATTACAGACTGAAAAACTCCTCAGTTTAATCAGCTTTCCAGGTGGCTGGTCTCAGACAATCCCGCAGTTGAAGAAGCCTGATGTGGAGGTCCTGGGCTGGCAAAGTTACACTTGGCCTGCGGTTGCGAGGCCGGTTGGACATACTGCCAAATTCTCAAAAACGCTGTTGGAGGCGGTTAATAGAGAAAAAAACATTAAATTATCAGCACTGGGGGACATTCCTGCAGTCAGCATGCCAATTGCACGCTCCCTTAAAACTTGAGACATTTGTGGCATTGTGTTGTGTGATAGAGTGGCCTTTTATTGTCCCCAGCACAAGGTGCACCTGTGTAATGATCATTCTGTTTAATCAGCTTCTTGATATGCCACACCTGTCAGGTGGATAGATTATCTTGGCAAAGGAGAAATGTTCACTAACAGAGATGTAAACAAATTTGAGAGAAATAAGCCTTTTGTGCATATGGAACATTTCTGGGATATTTTATTTCAGCTCATGAAACCTGGGACCAACACTTACATGTTGCGTTTATATGTTTGTTCAGTATAGCTTGTGATGCTAGTCCCTATGGTGTGGAAGCAGCCGTGTCCAATGTTCCCTCTAATATTATTCATCACTGAGCAAATTTCAGGTCTACTGATCGCAAACTTTAATGTTGTGAAAGTTCTGTGCAACCCACTTTAAGTTAGTTTCAACAGTTGTCAAGTAGGGTTCTGTGGCTATTTGATCACAATGTAGGCCTAACAGAGTGGCCTACCATAAAAAATAATGGAGATAATTACATTTTGATATGGAAATAGCTGTTTTATCACACAGTAGCAGCCGATGTGTGTTGTTCAATGTAGGTCTACAATCCATGAGACTTTCGAAAAAGGATCAGACCCTGTAGCTCAGGACCTGAAGCAAGGGTATGCATCTTATTGATATCATTTGAAAGGAAATACTTTGAAGATTGTGGAAATGTGAAATTATTGTAGGAGAATATACACATTAGATCTGGTAAAAGATAATACAAACATAAAAACATGCATTTTCAATTATTATTTTTGTTGCATCATCCTTGAAATGCAAGAGAAAGGCCGGACAGTGATGTAGGATTCTAGATGTAATTTAGATGTTGTCCACAAGATGGTGCGTGGTTTCCAGAGACCTCTCTGAACATAAATGCTTACAAAAGCTAAGACTCAAAATAAGGCCTTATGAGATGCACTACGTGACCACAAGTATGTGGACACCAGCTCGTCAAACATCTCATTCCAAAATCATGGGCATTCATTTAGAGTTGGTCCCCCCTATGCTGCTATAACAGCCGCCACTCTTCTGGGAAGGCTTCCTACTAGATGTTGGAAAATTGCTGCTGGAACTTCTATTCAGCCACAAGAGCAATAGAGCATTAGTGTGGTCAAGGTACTGATGTTTGGCGATTAGAACTGGCTCGTAGTTGGCTTTCCAATTCATCCCAAATTTGTTCGATGGGGTTCTTCCACACTGATCTCAACAAACCATTTTTGTATGGACCACGGTTTGTGCACGGGGCATGGTCATGCTGAAACAGGAAAGGGCCTTCTCCAAACTGTTGCCACACAGTTGGAAGCACAGAATCGTCTAGAATGTAATTATATGTCGTAGCTTTAATATATTCCTTCACTGGAACTAAGGGGCCTAGCCAGAACCATGAAAAACAGCCCCAGACCATTATTCTTCCTCCACCAAACTTTACAGTTGGCACTATGCATTCGGGCAGGTAGCGTTCTCATGGCACCAGCTTCACCTTTATTGCCCCGCGTAATAAGACTACTGTTTACACGTCATAAACATTTTCTAATGCTAAAACAGAGAGAAATAGAGAGCGTCTGAATTCCAACGAGTACGTTCGTTGTCTGTATGTGTGGTGTATTGAGAAATGTAACACGTGTTAATGAGTTTAGATTTAAAATGGTTTCAAATAGCCAATGGCATTTGTATGCCATGATGAGTTATTTGAATTCACAAATGACAGTGGGGGTTCCGTTCTTACATTGAAGTTATTGGATTAAGTGATGCAATGATGTATTGGGCAGTAGGGCTGGATACACTGTGTAGAGTGGTCGACTGGAATGTTTTAAGGAGAACATGAAATAAATATGTTCTGTTTAGTATAAGTACACCTCGGAGTATTCAGTAAAATAACCCATCATCGTAGGATACAACAGTATGTACCGGGGGCAACAGTGTCTCGATGCTTGGTCATCACGCTTGGCAACAGATAGATACTAGATACTAACTCGTACAGTAGTTGTTATTTCTGACCACTAAATCTCCCTTCCAAGTGTAGGCGAGAGACGGGCGGTCGAGGGCTGGTGTGATTTTGTGAGGATGCGTTCTAGTGTCAGTCGCCGTCTGTGACAGCCCGAATAAGATTTGTGTGATTTTGGAGCCAACATGGTAAGACATTATTTTACGTTTGATGTGAGCGTTGCAATATTTGGATTTTATGTAAGAGAATAATGTGATTGCGGTAGTTAATGTGTTTAAGTTATTGGAATGTTCGTAGCCTACAGCCCTTTCTCATTTATGTCAAACTGTTGATGTGTTGTGTGTGGGTCTATGCGCTAATCATTTCCTTTCAAATACAATTACTATGCAGTGTAATCATTGCAGTATAGATGATTCCAGTAATAAACAATTATAAAGTGATAACAATTAGGACTGTATTTCATCCGTTGACAATGCACCACCATAAAGCAGCCTTAAATAGACTACCGTTCCGTTAATGTTTAAAGTACACTGGTTGCATGAGAATTCACATTGGATTTATGCAAGAGTGATATCCTATTAGTGTCTGTGTTTTACTGTAAACTCCAGCTGCAGGAAAAACAAAGAGTTGTCTTCCCGTCGCTTTCAGCACATCATGTCTACCTGAGTCAAATGCTCTGTGTTTTTGTTTTATGCATGGGGAGAAAATCACACATTTCTCCACCAGGTCACCATGTGCATGGGTCAGGTCTCTCACGCGTTGACGCACATACACACTAAATACAAGTGTGTGCCAAATAAGGGTTCTTTGGTTTCTAACCATAGCGGATACCTTGTTGGTTCTAAGTGGAACATGTATGGCAGTAGCGATGCGTGGGTAAAATAACTGGGGAAAACCAGGAAAAAAGCCATATTACAACCTATGTGTTGTGATAATTGCGTTGTTTGCTCTATAACCTGTTAGTTCATGTCTTGCGACCGTGATATATAGTTAAAAGGCCAAGACATTTCCGGACTACTAAACAACTAGGCCTATTGATTTAGAACAACGGAGAGTTGCTGCAAGTAGCAAAGAGAACATGCGCTGCCTCCACTATTCCAGCACCTTTTCAACATCATCAAATCACTTATGATTAGTAAAAACTATTTAGTTCAATCAACAACTTAAGCTAAATATGATGTGGCTGTCCATGGTTCTGATTTATCTGTCTGTGTGTGTGTGTGGTAAATGCATTAGTGCATGTAGAAAAAAACATGTTGACTTACCCAACTGCCATCCTCCTCTCTTACATGTTGACATATGACTCTGTCATAGAGGAAAACGCTTTTATTTGTGGTCCAAGGCTACCTGGCTAAAATGCTTGCTCACTAGCTTAATTTCCTTTCCTGGGAAATGATAGCTAGTAAACGTTAGCCTTCTAGCTACATCTAGAACTTCCATCCACTCATGCCAGGTTCACAATGTATGAATTTTATGGTTGGATCAAAATAGCCGTTATAATCAGAATTAAGTAAAACCACAAATCTCCATCCACGGCTAATTTAGGAAAGGGACAATTTTAGCTAGCTAGCTAGCCACTGGAGGACAGATGCAACACGTTGTTTCTGTCAATGACATGTTACTCTCGATGTGATGTGATTGGAGTGAAACCAAATCCAAACTGGATCTCCTTGACACTTTTTTTGGGTGTGCCAGGACCATTTACAGTTGAAACACAGGCATCCATGAATACACACCACTGCTGTATGGTGTTATAAATCAGGGTTGTCCTGGCCCCCCTAGCACAGCTGATTCCTGGCCCCCCTTTTTTCCCTTGCACTACACAGCTGATTAAAATAATCAAAGCTTGATGATGAGTTGGTTATTTGAATCAGCTGTGCAGTGCTGGGGCAGGACTGAGTTTGGGAAACCCTGCTAAAAATAAAAAAGGTTATATATAGCACCAAGGGTTACAATCATTTTTTGGGCTATATAGAACCCTTTGTTATGGTTCTATATAGAACCTTTAAGTAGAATGGTTTCATAAAAAAACTTTCTCAATCTCAAAGGTTCTTTGTAGATCATTTTTGAAGAACCATACAGTGTTTTTTATTCTGGTTAGCCATATTTTATTGTAAACATTCCATAGGTGTTATTATTGTGTTAATTTCCAAGTTGAATCAGGTGTGCTAGCTCTGGAACAAATGGGGGTCCCTGAGGAGAGAATTGAGAACCACTGATTTAGTCAACCATTCTCAAATGACACAAGGCCATACGCAGGTCTTCAACTTGACCTGAATTTTTTTTAATGAGAGGCCAAGGGGGGGAGAAAGAACCAGTCATGTGTGGCCTTGGGAAATCAGCTAATTGTATCAAACATAGCATAGACATTTTTATACAATTGCATTGTATTGAATAAATGTTTCAACTGTTAATTTGTATCTGCCCAAATTTATTCAAATACATCCCATTTGAAAATGAACATAGGGAAAATATTCAAGTTAGATACGGTGGTAACCCCTCTTTCAATGAATTTTTTGAAAGCTAATTTACTGCATTTCTATACAATTTAAAAGCTGTAAAATGCTATTTGGAGAATAGCAAAAACAAACAAAAATGACTCCAGCCATTCTCACTTTTGTTGCTGTAGCTTCGTTCATCTCAGTTGATAAGGGACACACAGTGGGATCTGAAATTGTTGACACCCTTGATAAAGATTAGCAAAATGACTGTATAAAACAAATAAGTCAAATATTGAGCTATGTTGTATGCTCCAAAAAAATCGGACAATTAAATTATTTTACACTGCGCTCTTAAAAATGCATTACAAGTTGAAAACAAATAAGGTTCTTGAGAGCGATGCCATAGAGGAACCATTTTAGAGTACCAAAAATGGTGACGTGTTCAATACTTATTTCACCCGCTGTATATAGTACATATATGTATGTATTAACACTCAGCTACAGAAAAAATATTCAATGGGGCATCATCTGTGCATGGACTCAGTAGGCAGCATAATAACATGTATCAAATTAATACATTGAACTATATACAGGATATAAAATACTTACCTGTATAGTTACATTTATGCACCAACAATTAGCTAACACTGTAACCTTAAGTGCACTTAGTTAAACACGTTGGTGAGGAAACACTTAAAAATGTTGGTTCAAAAACTGGAAACACATCGATAAAACTGTCTTACTGTCAGGCTCTGGCCATAGAGAAGCTTTGCTTCTCTATATTTCTATGGTCAGAGTCTGGCAGATCTATCATTTCTATTTCTGTCTGGTGTTGTGTGTGTGTGTGGGATCCCTAATTAGAGGCAGCTGCTATGCATTACCTCTAATTAGGGATCTTACTTATATGTCTGTGTTCCGCTCCGTTGGCGTGGTTCATTGTTGTTATGTTGTCTCGTGTCGTGCTACGTGTGTTATCATTATTATTAGTTGTTATATTTGTATAGTTCGATAGTTCATTTAATAAAGATGTCGAACTATGGATACGCTGCGCCTTGGTCTCTCTACACACCCGAACGTGACACTTACAAATTAGGTAATGAGATTATTTAAATGTATGGGGAAAACATAACAAGTGTGTTTATGACATAAGGTTGATAACTGCATTTTTTTGTGCGGGGAAATATTCACATAACAACATCACAAGTAAAAACATTTACCTTGGAGTTGGCGTTACATTCCACACATTCTGTGAGCCTCGACGTGTCCGTTGCCAGTTGAAAAGGTACAGTGGATTAGGTAACGATTTTGGTTTGGGGATTTTGGTTTGGTTTGCCGTTTGGCTCTTACCATGTTACGTCTTCAACTGTATTAGTAAAAAAGACAATCTAAAAAACAAAACTTTTACCAGAACACACGATTAGAGTATTTGGAGCAGGTGGTGAGGGCTGGTTACGTCATCGGCCATAAGTAAATGGCTAATATAAGAAATACCGCAACAGCACAAACCACAATTTGAACAACACAAACCAGCACAAACGGAGCACCAACGATCAACACTATTGTGGGTTAATTCTGAGCATGTGGGGGGCCGAGTGACCTCTGAATGACCTATGAAAGATTCTTTAATATAAAAAAAATGAAAGCAGCACAAACGAAAATAATTGCAGCACAAACCAGCACAAACTGAGCACTAACGATTGAGACTATTTTCCCGACGTTTTGCGTTGGGTGGGGGGCCAACTTCACGCAGGTTCTTTTTTAAGAAACATTTTGCACAAACACAGTCCTTACAACATTATGTCCTGAATGTGACCAGATTATTTTTTGGATGCAATGTACAGACATTCACAGAAGTGTTGAGTTTGTAGTGAACTAACCATTTCTTTATGGATTTTGATGGGTGCTTGGGGTCATTGTCTAGCTGGAAGATCCACTTGCAGCCCAGTTTCAGACTGCTGGCAGAGGCAACCAGGTTTATGGTTAAAATGTCCTGGTACTGGATAATGTTCATGATGCCGTTCAGTGGTGTAGTGGTGCCTGGAGAAGTGGGTATACTCTAATTTAGGAAAGGCGCCTTATGTGAAGAATTCTATGACAAACTGTGACATTCACTCTGAATTACCTAAAAGGATAAATCCCATATTGGTCTTTCACAGTCAGGCCAACTCAAACTGTACTATGCAAGTAGGCTATTAAAATAGATAAATGAGGCATTACATTTTTTTTGTCACACTTTTTTTAAATAGAAAAACAACAAAAGTTGATATTTTAAGTCCACAACAATACTTAAACCACATCAGGAGACCACTTTTGAGGTGGTAAAAATATACTAAATATTTTCATATCTATCGATAACAGTCACTTATTAAGGTATTATTACCTCAGTCTCATTCTGAACGTCGCATAGCCCTTGCATCCGCACAAACCCCAGTCTCACTGCCCATTCCGTAATACACAAATTGGTTTAATTATTCCAATGCAGTGCACAGTGTGAGCGTTTCAGAAATCTGGACCGCACCAATGGAGCTAGACGATTGATGCCAGGTCTTTAGTACATTACATAATTATGTGGCAAGCCTTACAGTACTCCATCTTTCATGTCAGTAGGAGAAGAGGAGGCTCTAGGCATCTTAAGATACAGTATTAATAAGGTAAAAACCAAAAGAGGTTATAAAGGTCTGATAATTCATCAGAACCAGAGGCTATATATTATCCATTATGATATAATGAAGTAGTCCTTTAGATTTATGAATGTACAGTAGAAATTAGCATATATAATGATGGGTATGCAACAACAAAAAAATACCTGGAAACACCAGTATCGAAGATGGTCTAAACTGTATGTATAGTGAAATGGGGAATTGTCTTTCTCTTCAGCAAAATCCTATGCTAGCCAAATAGACATTGTGTTTTAATTGTCATGGGTGGAGTAATTAGCACTTGTGATTCATAGCCTCTTCATTATTACCCTGGGCTCACGCGAGGAAGGTGTGTGTGTGTGTGTGTGTGTGTGTGTGTGTTGTGTGTGATAAAACACAAATGAATCAAGGTTGTAACACTCCCATGATTAACTAATGGTCCCCCTCTCGTCTTGGCACATCCAGGCAACAGTGCATGAGACATTTCCCAGCGATAACAAGTCAAATTACAGGGTTATTAATTGAAGTGAAGCATTTA
The DNA here is from genome assembly GCA_023634145.1 of Thymallus thymallus. Classification (NCBI taxonomy): domain Eukaryota; kingdom Metazoa; phylum Chordata; class Actinopteri; order Salmoniformes; family Salmonidae; genus Thymallus; species Thymallus thymallus. The sequence continues at coordinate 44,615,372 of CM042388.1, forward strand.
TGTGTTACCTTAAGTGTGGGTTTTTCTTATTTTCTAGAAATATTTCACTAAAGCAGAAAGGGGATACCTAGTCAGTTGCAAAACTGAATGCATTCAACTGAAATGTGTCTTCCACATTTAACCCAACCCCTCTGAATCAGAGTGGTGCGGGGGGCTGCCTTAATCGGCGTCATCGGCGCCTAGGGAGTAGTTGTTTTTGGGGGTTAATTGCCTTGCTCAAGGGCAGAACAGCAGATTTTTCCACCATTCCCAGCTCAGGGATTCTAACCAGCAACCTTTCGGTTACTGGCCCGACGCTCTTAAGCGCTAGGCTACCTGTTGTTGTAACTTGACTTAGATTAAATCTTATAAAATAGCTAATTTTAACGTTTAATTAATTAAGTGATTTAATTAAATCCTGCAACAATTAACTCATGAATAACCCGGGGCAACACGGAAGCATTCATTTATATAGAGCGATTATCTCCCGAATCCACTCTTAAAGATCTGAATAACCTCTGTTAGTCAGTCTCATTCTTAAAATCTGTAAGATCTAATTTGCAAGAATCAGCAATACAAATTGGATTAATCATGTATTTACTGTATACCTAAATAAGTTGTGAAATGTCAGAATAATAGTAGAGAGAATGATTTATTTCAGCTTTTATTTCTTTCATCACATTCCCAGTGGGTCAGAAGTTTACATACACTCAAATAGTATTTGGTAGCATTGCCTTTAAATTGTTGAACGTTTCGGGTAGCCTTCCACAAGCTTTCCACAATAAGTTGGGTGAAATTTGGCCCATTCCTCCTGACAGAACTGGTGTAACTGAGTCAGGTTGTAGGCCTCCTTGCTCGCACACGCTTTTTCAGTTCTGCCCACAAATGTTCTATAGGATTGAGGTCAGGGCTTTGTGATGGCCACTCCAATACCTTGACATTGTTGTCCTTAAGCCATTTTGCCACAACTTTGGAAGTATCCTTGGGGTCATTGTCCGTTTGGAAGACCCATTTGCGACCAAGCTTTAACTTCCTGACTGATGTCTTGAGATGTTGCTTCAATATATCCACATAATTTTCCTTCCTCATGATGCCATCTATTTTGTGAAGTGCACCAGTCCCTCCTGCAGCAATGCACCCCCACAACATGATGCTGCCACCCCCGTGCTTCACGGTTGGGATGGTGTTCTTCGGCTTGCAAGCCTCCCCCTTTTTCCTCCAAACATAACAGTTCGATATTTATTTAATCAGACCAGAGGACATTTCTCTAAAAAGTATGATCTTTGTCCCCGTGTGCAGTTACAAACGGTAGTCTGGCTTTTTAATGGAGGTTTTGGAGCAGTGGCTTCTTCCTTGCTGTTTTTACTGTGGATATAGATACTTTTGTACCTGTTTCCTCCAGCATCTTCACAAGGTCCATTGCAGTTGTTCTGGGATTGATTTGCACTTTTCGCACCAAAGTACGTTCATCTCTAGGAGACAGAACACGTCTCCTTCCTGAGCGGTGTGACGGCTGCGCGGTCTCATGGTGTTTATAATTGCGTAATTGCTCCCAAGGATGAACCAGACGCTGTGGTCGGCTTAGTCTGATTTGAAAATGGCGTTACAAAGACATTTGTTAGGGAAAGAGAAGGTCGTGTTTCATAGCTCTCAGCGAATGTCTGTTAACATGGGCATGGCTACTGTTTGGACCCGAGTTAACATTAAGAAAACACTTCATCTTAAAAAGGTTTAAATCACATTGTAATCTTTTCAAAAGTATTATCACATTTAAATACATAATTTACATAAATTCCATGTAAATCTGGTAATTAGACTGGTTACATAATCCAAGATATGGATTATGTCCTCCTGTGGTCATATATCATGTACCAGACATCAACGACTTTGACATAATATTCTTTAAATACCAATGGACATTTTCACAAGGAAACGAAAGCAAAATATTGTTCATTGCCCCTATTATTGATGTTACCATACGCTCTCTGTGGTAACAAAAAGGTTTTCTGAGCCTCTTTCTATAGATGGCTGGAGAGAGGTTCAAGGTATTTATTGGGGTCATAAACTTTCCCCAATAGGGGAGGGGAGAGAGGAAAGGGGGTTTTATGACACTATCTCCAACCAATATCGTGACTGCAATTATATGGAGGTAAAACGCTTACAGTATATACAGGATATGACCTTGTTAGGTCACATATAGTCTCTTACTGTTAGAAATACACACTCCAGGTTCAGAAGGTGATGGCGTTATGCACTATCCAAAAGTGACATTTTGCTAAATGTAAGGTAGCTTTCAGAAAACTCCTCACCATCAGACTGATCAGCTGGCAGATAGGACTGTATTCATAATCTCAATGGTCACCACAGCGAAGCCATTTCAACAGTACTTGATAAGACACTCGTGGTCAGTGATGCCTGAAAGGATTTCACTCTGTCCGGATGGGGAGACGGAGACGAGACGGTGTTTCAATTTCCCCAAACGTTGTTTTCCCTCAGATAAGGGCGGGTGAAATGCAGGGCTGTATTGAGATCTAGCCTCCTTTGTGTGCATGTCACATTTATCGAGAGGGCTGGTTCAGCTTGAGCACCATTATCAAATCAGCCCGTAATCAGACGTTCAGGGACATTAGACTGTCTGGTTCTTCTCTGCCACTTGGAGTGATCTGGAGTACGAACGGGCATCTTTCGCTTTCTCAGTTTAGATCCAGCTCCTTGTCTTCTCCGGTCATGTCTCAAAACGTTCAGTAATGATACAAATTATTTGTGATTATTAATTGCAGGGGTGTTTGAAAGCCATAGGGGGTATAATTATTTATTCATTTAACTAAATGGTTAACTACTCTTCAAATACGTTGGTAGCACTTTATAATAACTCCACGTAATAAAGCATCTATAATGGATTACTAAATTATTTATTTATAATGTATTAATCATTACTCCCACATTTGTAAATGATAGTAACTTATTTATAAACCTTTAAAGTATTTAATAAAGATTCAAAAGATAATTTATGAGATGCTTAATATAGGTCCTTATAAACCATTTACTAATCATTAGTTAAAGGTATACTTCGGGATATTTTTTCAATGAAGCATCGCCGCAACGTTTTACCCTGAACACTGCAGCTGAAGTGGACTCCTTCCTCTTTTGTCCCCATGAGGCTACAATACCTCGAGTTTCCCGGGGAAGCTGTGAAGCGCCAGGGAAGCTGTGAAGCGAGCTGTAGCCTATTGCATTATTGTGTTCACGAGTCTGTTATTAAAGATTTTGTAACAATGGGTGTTTCTCAATGTGCATACTACCGCGCTCCACACTCTCATGCTCCGAGTGCATTCTCCGACCACGTTCTCTTGACTACGTTCTTGTGAGGACGAGAGTGTGGAGAACACATAAAACATTCCGTCTGAGAAGCAATCAATCTCATTGATATTATCAAGGCAAGATGCCCTTACCATAAGTTGAACCTCAAATGGATCTTTAGTATAATAGCCTATACAGTCAACTCAAAATATGGTATTCTGTTATTTTTTACGTATCATAACGAGATTAGATGAAACAACATAGGCCAAATAGATTGTATGATGTCCTTTATTACATTCATATTAACATTGTATATCTGTGGTCCGAATGTCAAAATATTTAATTGTGACTTAATTGAATTGGAATGATGTGAATAGTGATGATGATGATGACGACGGTGAGATCCCAGTATAGCCTAACATGCTGACCAACCCGCTCATGTCGTGTGCGCGAATGTTGCAAAATAAATGTACACATGCATGTTATTCAATCATTGTGCACGTCAGCTAGCGTCTGCGTTGCCAGGCGCTCCACACGCTGCCTGTCCCGCCTCTCCCATCTCCTCATTGGATTTTAGGAGCATGTACCCACGTGGGTGATTGAAAGACACAACTTCCTTTATAAGGGCTGAATGCTAAGGCTACCAAGGACAAAGAGACACAACTTCAATTAGCACTGACATGTGAAGCGAGACGTGTCGAATCCTTGGAGCCCAACAAATGGCAGAGGCTTTGAAGCCCCCTCCTGCTGTTCAGAGAACATTCTCTGGCATTTTGGCTCCTGCACACAGGCACTGCTGGGACTCTGATCTTACAATGGCAAGCCCCAAGTCGTTATATATTTTATTTTTCTATTTCTATTTTGGCATTTGCCTGATCTCTCATACATGCTTTGTTGACTAAGAACTTTCTTTACCCAACCGTGGTACCGACTATGTCTGTTCCCACACTCGGGACTCTGACTCTCTATTGGTTACACAGACTTTTGGCCTCCCATCCCATTCTAACCACCTCCCGACGGCTTTGTGTTCATGTTACCTGATGAAATTGCTGTACAACATGATCTTGTTGCCATCTGATGCACATTTAGATGTTATACATCAGCAGTGCAGAGCTCTCCCTGTCCTATGCCGTGCCTTGATTGTATTACTGTTGATGATATCTGGTAACGTGCATGTATACCCTGGCCCATCTACTGTTGCTACTGTTGCTAGCCCCAATTCTGACTTGTGCTCTGATATCTGCTTCACTGATTTCTGCTCTCGTAAAAGCCTGGGTTTTCTGCACGTTAACACTAGAAGCTTATTACCCAAAATGGATCAATTGAAAGTGTGGGTTCACAGCTCCAATCCAGATGTGTTGGTCATTACGGAGACGTGGTTAAGGAAGAGGGTTTTGAATACTGATGTTAACCTTTCTGGTTGTAACCTTTTTCGGCAAGACAGATCTTCCAAAGGTAGGGGAGTGGCAATTTTTACCAAGGATCACCTTTAGTGCTCGGATGTCTCCACCAAACTTTCAAATAGCTCTTTGTTGCCTGTTGCTCGGTGTTATCGTCCTCCATCAGCACCGGCCTGTACCCTACCTGCCCTAAGCTCTCTCCTGGCCCCTTACACTAAGTCTGCATTTGTCCTGCTAGGTGACCTAAACTGGGACATGCTTAAACCACCTGACCAAGTCCTAAAGCAATGGGATTCCATAAATCTTTCTCAGATTATTAGCGATCCCACAAGGTATGACTCCAAACACCCAGAAAAGGCTACTCTTCTTGATGTTTTCCTAACAAATAATCCTGATAGGTATCAGTCTGGTGTTTTCTGTAATGACCTTAGTGATCACTGTTTTACAGCCTGTGTTCTTAATGTCTGCTCAGTGAAACAACCTGTCCTGATTTGTCATAGACACTTGCTAAAAACCTTTAATGATCAAGCCTTCCTTCATGAACTGGCTTCTGTAAAATGGAATAGAATCAGCTTGATCCCCTCTGTCGAAGACACTTGGACCTTTTTTTATTCTATTCTAATTTTCATTTATTTATATTTTTAATCCCAGCCCCCGTCCCCGCAGGAGGTCTTTTGCCGTTTGGTAAGCCGTCATTGTAAATAAGAATTAGTTCTTAACTGACTTGCCTAGTTAAATAAAGGTTAAATAAAATAAAAAAATATATAGGGTCACAATTTCAAGCATTCCTCTGATTGAAGTATCTGTAATTTAAACGTTGAAGCTTAGCTTACTCTCCTCACAATGACTGATTGGCATTTACAGAGATTGACTTCCTTAGCAAGTTTGTTAAACCACACATTAAGTAGAGGAAATCTCACCAAAAAGTAAAAAGTAAAGTCAGCAGTTAATGTTTAATGCCCATTGTACTGAGCTGAGTTCCTTGTGACATGGATACTAGGCCTATATTTGGATGCAAAGCAGTGAGCCAGGCAGGCACCCACATGGGTTTAGCTCCAAAGGGTTTAGAGCTTTGGAACGTTGTCATGAGATGAATCAGACTGAGGCATTATAAACCTCAGAGATCTGCAGCTCTCAGTGAATTACCGAAAATGAAAGTTTGTATATTTTTTTCCCCAGCCGAAACTAAACACTGTATATAGTGTTGCATATGTCCCTGTTTGTGGAGAGGTTATAACTGTTTGTGGAGAGGTTATAACTGTTTGTGGAGAGATTAAAACAGTGGAGAGATAAGAAAGGTTTAGAGGGCCTCAGGGCTTTATTGACTTTCCATGCGGGTTCTATCTTTTCTTCAATATCCCAGGATGGTGTCTCAGAGTGTTGAGAGCAACACCTATCCCACTCACAGTTATAGAATGTATTATCAACTATGACAACAGTGTTAGAGCTAGCTTGTATTGCAATGAACACTTAAAAGCTATGGTGGAGTAGCATGAAGCACACACACTCACACGTTCCCTCTCTCTCTCTCTCCCTCTCCCTCTCCCCCTCTCCCTCTCCCTCTCTCTCTCTCTATCTCTCTCTCTCTCTCTCTCTCTCTCTCTCTCTCTCTCTCTCTGTCTCTGTCTCTGTCTAGCCCAGACAGAGAAAGCCATAGGGGGGACTATTCATAAAATACTATTCATGATGGACTATTCATAAAATAGACACACTCAGGATGATTATGTCTATTTTGCTATTGCTGTAAAATGAAAACATAGCACCAACAAGCACAGCAGCTTTATCTTGTCCTATCCATCTGTCTATTAATAAACATGAGATAACTCGTGGCCCATATTATAGTTTTAATTTGCTGTCGTGAGGACTGTAAAAGCACATAATGGTGTTTATTCCGTCCCATATTAGAGTCACTAAGCGGCAGCAGAACTACCGAGGAATAACTGGATGTTTTTTTTTACCGCACTCAGCATTTAACACTGTTTATGGCTGCCACTTAAAGGCATGATAAAACTAATTTGAATTAAACTGCTATGATTAAAGAGGTTCTCTGGTACTTTTGTAAGCTTTTTAGCCAGTAGTTCTGAAAGTAGTGCTCACAAGCCAAAAGTGGTCTCCGATAATTGCGTCCGTCACATATGTGCAGATATGTGCACCACGTAATTGCTCTCTCTCTCTCGCTCTGCTGTGCACATGATGTTCCTCTTGCTAAGCGTCACTCATATGGCGAGGGGCCGAAGCGCATTGGTTGAACTTAATTTGCCAGGAGGCTGGCCCACGTGGTGTAAAATGTAGGGAAAACGGCTTTGAATAAAACAGTCGCTTTTAAACTAGGGATTTTGTGACTAATTGAGGTAAAACAGTAATTCTGCTCATAGATTATGCCTGTATGAACTACACATTGACACATCCAGCCCAAAGTGTGAGGTTTAAATATTTAGTAGTCGCCATATTTCTGAAATACATCTTTAAGGTAAACAAATCAACTCACGGTACCTGGTTTTTCAACAGGTGTTAATTGTTGCCAGTGTCCCTGTACACATTTTTGGTTTCCAAGGCTGCTGTACCTCTTCACTCAAACACGCAAGTCATTCATTGATTATCCGCCTAGAGTCTATTTTCACGCCCCCTGCGGAAATCAAGTTAGCATAATAACACAATCCCCATCAAAAACTGTCTGCTTAAGCTAGAAATATGTGTTTTTTTTGCATGGGCTGCGTCTCAATCCGCCGCATCCGCCAATGGTGACCTTCCGCAGTCTTACGAACACACACATTGTTTTGCTCTAGGATGCCCTCAAGCCTCACAAGACAAATTCATGGAAGTATATATGGAAGTAGTTTAATGCAAACATAATTGTTTAATTAATAATACATGCGCCTAGTGAAGCTAGTAAGCTGTGGCAGCTGCAGGTGTGTTTGGTCTGATCACAGTCTATTGTTGTGTGGTAAGTAGCGAGTGGTGAGTGCTGCTATCTCTGTCCAGTCACTAGTGGAGGCACACTGTGCGGCACGGATCCCAGGTCCATTAGCCTGCGCTAATCACTCTATTCATTATGAAGCGGGTGTGCCCCTCGCTAGAATTAATCATTTCTCACAATGGGTAATGAATAGCTCCCGCTCTATCCTGGCAGGGACCTCACAGAGACATTCGCTTTCTCTCCAGCTCTCCTGTTCAGCACGGGCTCTCTCCTCTACTCCAGGTGAAAAGGTAACAGAGACAGCAACATTAGTCATTTGTGGACAGCATGCCTTGTCAAGCTGTACGTCCCACTTAACTGCACGTTGATGGATGTCCACTTCGGGTTACTGGACCTCTAGCCACAGGAGCCGGTGTGAGCAGAGGGGATTTGGTTAAGGTAGTAGGCGGGTTGCTGTGAAGACAGCAAATAAAAATGTTCCTTCAATATTTTTGGACATGACATATTTTAATATAAAATATAAAATGTTAATATAAAATTAATAACATTATTATTTAAATATTGGGATATGCATAGGCACTCAAGGATCAAAAGTGTCAATGTTCAACCTTAACAGATTACCGGAATTACATTTACTCTCACGGGTGACCAAAAATTACTAGCTGAAAGCCATGTCTCTACTAGGCCACGCCTCCAGTCTTTTGATCTGACCTGGTGGATCATAGCTCAGTAACCCCGCATCAACAACCCAACTGGCTGGGTCAAAATAACCCAACGAGTGTTTTGTTCAATATATACTCAAATTGGGTTGTTTTTAACCCATCATTTTGTTAGAGTGCATTACTTTATTGCAGTATTACATTTGATTAGACAACTAGCTAAGTCAATCAAAGCACAATGAAATGGTGCATTCTTCGCAGTGCAGGAACAATTAGGATGTTTAACCAGTGACAGATAATCCCATCTACAGCCACTGTTATTGTAAACAGACTGTACAGGAAGTTATGTATATATGCTGATTAAACATACTCCTGATAGTGCAGTCAGTTTGTTTACGCCAGAATTGTTATAAAACGGGCCTTCTTATACAGTAGACTGATTTATGGTACCATGTGTTGTTTTCTTGTACAGGTTTTACGACGTGCATATCTGCATGCTTGATGGATATGTGTTGTATGTCATTAATTCACTTGATCAGTCAGGAGACACACAGTACTGTAGAGTCTATCACTCACCATGCTATGGGGAGGACCTTGGGCCATAATTGTGTCTTATTTTAAACTGATGATTTTGAAATTCTCAATTCCTGTCTCCAAGGGAATGAGTTTCAAATAAGCGATAATGGAGGTCAACTTTCTGAGGAACGATCCTGGTAAAGATTCTATATAAAAGTAACTGACTGAAACTCGTTCCCTTGGGTTGAGTTTACTTTAACATGGACAGTTACGATACTCGTAAGTCCTTTGAAGGATCATTAGCAATGGTTTTCATCTACCATTTTTCATTCTCAGAGGTTCTTAATATCCAGCCCGGTGTCCTGTTTAGGGACAGTCCCAGACATGCCAGGCCATCTTATACAAATGGGATTACATCAATGAAGCTGAATGGCTCAGCCAAGTAGGCACATTTGTTCTGCAACATTGGAGGTCTGAAATGGTACCTACACAAGAACGCACGCACACATGCCCACACACTAGATAAGTCAAGGTAACCTCTACTCAGTGATTGTGACAAAGCAATACTGTCTCGTCCACTGCTTGAACAGAGAGAGAGGGGGAGAGAGAGAGAGTCAGTGTCTGCTTTGAGGCAGACTTTTTACAGGCAATTGTGAAGCACAGATTATATTATTTACAGTATATCCTCTCAGGAAACACATGGACACAGCTACAACTGTTTTCAGTGGATATTGGAATTATAGACAAGAATATAGCTTTCTACACAAAACCTTGGAAATCGGTTGTGTGGCTTTGACCAAAAGCAACATTTTCTAAATTGATGTTAGGTTGTAATGCCAACGTATGTTTTCAACTTCATAAAACAAACCTTAACCAAGGAAACAAATGTTTCTTTATTTTACTGGATAGTCACCTGTTCAAGCTGGGCTGAACCGTGTTTGCGTTTTCCAACTTCCAACTTTGTTGACCACTGCTTTGATTACAAATATGACTAATATCCACATAGAGCTGCATACTGTATATGCTCAACCTTTATATGGTAGAATCATTAAAACATGATAACTTCTGCATTTCCTGCATGTCATTTCCTGCATGTCATTTCCTGCATTTTCAATCCTTTTATGTTTAATGTAAAGATTTGATTCCGTTTTATTAAGACACTTACGACACTAGTTGGGGGTGAATAATGGCTGATGAAAGAGAGGAGAAGGAGCTGAGAAGCTGTTCCTATTTTTATTTCAGAGCGCTCCTACTCTCGTTGGATATAGCCCAGATTTGTCAGTCTCCATATAATCCATAACTGGATTACAGTTATGGATCCTCGGCATAATCAGTTTGATCTCTCCTCTCCACTTCCATTTGATTTGATTATGTTATTCCAGCCAAAGAAATGTCTTACAAGAGATACTCACTCGGCTTCCTTGAGGGTTCTTTGGGACAGGGTGACAGTTCTATCTGGAACAATAATTACTTAAAGAACCCTTTCAGCTCTTCGACTGTTCTTTCCAGTTCACAAAAGGGTTCTTTGCCCTTTTAGTGATATTTAAAATGTAGGGCAGGCGGCTAATTTTAATATTTGGGGGCGTAGTTTGCGCACAGCTAATTGTTTTGTGCAACCGTGAGAGTGTCATTCCAGTTTGTGTAATGTGTTGTGTCTGCCATTACCTAATAGATATGACTTTGGTTAGTGACGGTATCTTGTGAAAGACTTACATGACCTTGTGTTGAATGGTTGAATAAATCAGTCAGTGGTTCACAATTCTCTCCCCCAGCTGTTCCAGAGGTAGGTCTTTTACATTTTATTAATTTAGCATATGCTCTTATCCAGAGTGACTTACAGTGCATTCATCTTAAAATAGCTAGGTGGGTCAACCACCTGTCACAGTAAGTAAATTTTTCTTTTTCTTTTGCAAGTAGTCTTGCAAACTCAAAACCCCAAAATGCAATAATCAATATTAGAAATAAAACATGGGAAATATGAAGAACACATAAGTAAGCAAGTAAGTAAGTAAGCATACTATGTACAGGGTAGATTCCAATACCATATTTACAATGTGCATGCATACTGGAATGATGGAGGTAGATACAGTACCTTCGGAAAGTATTCAGACCCCTTTACTTTTTTCACATTTTGCTACGTTACAGCCTTATTCTAAAATGGATGAAAAAAAATGTGTATCCTTAGATATCTGCACACCATACCCCATGTTTTTATAAATGTTTGCAAATTTATAAAAAATCTAAAATAGTATTTAAAATGGAGCTCAGGTGCATCCTGTTTCCATTGATCATCCTTGAGATGTTTCTACAACTTGATTGGAGTCCACCTGTGGTAAATTCAATTGATTGGACATGATTTGGAAAGGTACATACCTGTCTATATAAAGTCCCACAGATGACAGTGCAAGTCAGAGCAAAAAACGATTGTCCATAGAGCTCCAAGACAGGATTGTGTTGAGGCACAGATCTGGGGAAGGGTAGCAAAAAATGTCTGCAGCATTGAAGGTCCCCAAGAACACAGTGGTCTCCATCATTCTTAAATGAAAGAAGTTTGGAAATACCAAGACTCCGCCAAGAGCTGGCCGCCGGGCCAAACTGAGCAATCAGGGGAGAAGGGCCTTGGTCATGGAGGTGACCAAGAACCTGTTAGTCACTCTGACAGAACTCTAGAGTTCCTCTGTTGAGATGAGAGAACCTTCCAGAAGGACAACCATCTCTGCAGCCCTCCACCAATCAGGCCTTTATGGTAGAGTGGCTAGATGGAAGTAATTCCTCAGTAAAAGGCACTTGACAGCCCTCTTGGAGTTTGCCAAAAGGCACCTAAAGACTCTCTCTGGTCTGATGAAACTCTTTGACCTGAATGCCAAGCGTCACGTCTGGAGGAAACCTGGCACCATGCCCACAGTGAAGCATGGTGGTGGCAGCACCTTGCTGTGGGGAAAACATTTCTGTGAAGGATCTCACTTTGTGCACGGGGTTATTGTCATGCTGAAACAATAAAGGGGCTTCCTCAAACTGTTGTCACCAAGTTGGAAGCACAGAATCATTTAGAATTGTATGCTTTAGCGTTAAGATTTCCTATCACTGGAACTAAGTGGCCTAGCCCGAACCATGACAAAACAGCCCCAGATCATTATTCCTCCTCCACCAAACTTTACAGTTGGCTCAATAAATTCAGGCAGGTAGCGTTCTCCTGGCATCCGCCAGCCACAGTCAGACAAGTTTTATGCGCTACGCACTTCAGCACTCGGCGATGCTGTCCTATGAGCTTGTGTGGCCGACCACTTCGCAGCTGAGCCGTTGTTGCTCCTAGACGTTTCCACTTCACAATAACAACACTTACAGTTGACGGGGGCAGCTCTAGCAGGGCACTAATGTGGCGAACTGACTTTGTTGGAAAGGTGGCATCCTATGACGGTGCCACGTTGAAAGTCTCTGAGCTCTTCAGTATGGGCCATTCTACTGTAAATGTTTGTCTATGGAGATTGCATGGCAGTGTGTTGGCTGAAATAGCTAAATCCATTAGTTTGAAGGGGTGTCCATCTACCTTTGTATAGTGTAGTTGTCAAAGCTACAAAAGAGAAAAATTAGATCCTCACTTGATTCAACCACTTAATTAACACAATAATAACAATATCATTTTTATTCTGACCAGAATAAAAAAAAAAACCCTGCATGGTTCTTCAAAAGGATCTACAAAGAACCTTTCTGATTCTCCATAAAGGTTATATAAATAACCGTAACAACGGGTTCATTCACCATAGCAGAACACTTTTTTGTTGCCGTATAGAATATTTTTTAATGCTTTTTTATAAAACCTTAGGAAATTGTTATTAATAACACCATAGATGTTCCATTTAGAACGCTATGAGCATGGTTCTTTATTAAACCTTTAAAATAGTGTTTTAATATAGCACCAAAAAGGGTTCCGCTCTGGTTACAAACCAAAGAACCCCTATCTAGTACTATTTAGAACTATTATTTTTTATGTGTACAGAGGATGAGAATCATGTTGTAGATACATTTCCCCATATGTTGTCCTTATTGAAACAGTCTCATCCAAAGTAAAGGACATAGTTACGGAACACACATTCAGTATTCCACCGTACCATTGGGGTAGCTGGAGCAATTGTGATAAGCAATGGAAGCAAAGGACATCAACCATCAACTCTCTCGTTGCACCTCCATCTTCCTCTAGTATGTTCCTGTCAGTATGTTCCATTAGAGTCACAGTAAAGCCTGGGTTTTGGTTAGTAACATGAGCATTGCTTTGTCAACCTTGTGGGCCAGGATAACATTCAGTTGAGTCACAATGCCTCCAAGTTTGTGCTCCCTTGTTCTCTTCTCCTATAATCACATGGATGTATTTATCCTCGTGAGGACAGGGAGGCTATGACAGTTAAGGCTCTGACAGGAAGTTAATCTGGGAAGAATCCTGAAAGATGGCCCTCCTCCTCTCCAGCGTTCCTAGGCCCTGGAGTCTGGCTTCAAATGTGTCCTGATCAGCCCTGTTAAGACAGATAGATGTCTGTGTGAAATGAACCTAGCTTCAAAAGGGAACGTCAGTGAGATGAGAGAGAGATGAAGAGGCAGAAAGAGAGCAAGAGCGAGAGCGAGAAAGAGGATAGGTTGTGAAAACAAATGTCATTGTCACAGTGGAAGTAGACAACAACAGCTGCATAGGTTCGCTCTCCATTATTCCCTTGTGTAATCTGATAGTTCTATTTCACATTTTTGTATGTGTGTATGTGTCTGTTTGTCTTGGTGTATGTATGTGGGCTTGCAAGTGTGTGCGTAAACATGTAACATCCTCACAAATGATGTTTCTGTCAGGATGTGTGCTAAGATGACTGACAGAGATGCTGGTTGTGTTAAACATATTAAACAGGCCATTGATATGGTCCAGGTGATACAGTATCTTTGACTTCTTTCCCTGGCACCGTATGGTTTAGAAGCACATTTTCCAGCTTATATCCTTCCCCCAGAATAAGCCGGCTGAGGAAGTTGTTACTTAAAATACCCTTGACAGATAAAAGCAAAAACACTTATATTCTGCTCTGAGACACCTTGCCTCTGAATAGGGAAATACATGTATGTTCTGAGTACTGTGCAATTCAATTACATAGGCTACATACAGTGACAAGAACACACAGTAGGTGGTCTACTGTGATAGTAGATGTCTACATTGAGGACTTAGACAGATGCATTTACAATGTCTACAACTTACTGTGTTGGGATAATGTGATGTCTACCGAATTCACCCATGGGGACACAGAACCTTGGTGTTCTGTACGATATATACAGTATATGTGTGTGCGCCTGCCAGTGTGTGTGTGTTTTTTGGACAGGTGTGTGCTGGACAGGGACAGCTGAAAATCTCTGGCCAGTGAATTAAAAGTGTCTCTTTTTTCTTCCCGTCCAGGTGGGCAGGTAATAACGTTTGACAGAAGATGCGACGGGGGTCGTGTCTCTTCAGATGGCTGGGGATAGGCATGGTGCTTCTCTGTCTGGCCACCTACAGCTGGGCCCAGAACACAGAAGGTACAGTAGATAGACTGGCCTTAGCAGGCAATTCCACCACTTTTCAACCTCATATTCATCATGTCCAGCACTGAACCAGTGTCTACATACTGTATGTGAAACCAACGTGATTCTATGATTAGTGGTTAAAAAGATAAGAAGGTCCTAAAGAAATCCTTCTCTGTGACATACCAGGGTACCCCATAACAGGGTATCCCATAACAGGGTACTCCATAACAGGGTATCCCATAAATGGGGGAATCCCCATCGCCATCTTGGAGGACGGTCCAAATGATTAGCCAAGCAAAGGAAGTTTGCAACGTAAGCCCCTCAGCCCTAGTTTTTAGTCGAGTTTGCGGGTGTACAATTATTTTCACTCCGGGACCTGAAACTCCCCATAATTCAATTCGCAACGTTTGTATATCCGCTAAGAAAAGTCAGTGAAAACTTGAAAACAACATTCAATGGAGAAGTCAACATACAAGTGTAAGTAAAAACTAATGCAAACAAGTAAAATTGTGCTACTAATGCACATGGCGGCACAAACACGTCTCGTAAACATAATGATGTTTTTGCTAGTTAGCTAATTAATTTGCTAGCTATCATACAGTAGGCGTATATTAATAATTATATAGTTAATGTAAATAAATATGCAATCATAGTTGACTGTAGCGCATATTAAGCACACACAAGCTACTGTTGGCTGAAAACACAATCACCGTGGGATGAACAAGTGACGAATTTCCGGGCAAATGTGGTCCATTTAAAAATCATTCCTTCCTCCCTCGCCCCTTGCCCTGCAAGTGTACAGACGTCAGGATACGTCATCAAAAGTGTCCACTTAATTTGAGGGCTGAGGGGATAGGGTGTGTCTTTTAAGTGTTTGGACTGCAGCCCCAGTCACTACAAAGATACAGGTGTCCTTCCTAACTCAGTTGCCGGAGAGGAAGGAAACCACACAGGGATATCATCATGAGGCCAATGGTGACTTTATTACAGTTACAGAGTTTAACGGCTGTGATAGGAGAAAACTGAGGATGGATCAACAACATTTTAGTAACTCCACAATATTAACCTAATTGACAGAGGGAAAAGAAGGAAGCCATTACAACAGGGTTTCCCAAACTCGGTCCTCTGGACCCCAAGGGAATGCACGTTTTGTTTGTGTATTGTTAGGGCAAAAAATGTCATGTGCACCCCTTGGGGTCCTTAGGACTGAGTTTGGAAAACAGAAAAAAAATATTCCAAAACATGCATCCTGTTAAACTGCAAAAAAATGTGGTGAAGAAATAAACTTTAAGTCCTGATTACAAAGCATTATGTTTGGGGCAAATCCAACCCAACACATCACATCCATGTTTTCAAGCATGTTGGTGGCTATAGGCATGCTTGTCATCAGCAAGGACTAGGCAGTTTATTTTTTATAAATATTAATTGAATAGAGCTAAGCTCCAATAGTCAACTAATCATGACCGTCACGGGAGGCTCCGGGCTGTGGACCGACACGGGAGGCTCCGGGCTGTGGACCGACACGGGAGGCTCCGGGCTGTGGACCGACACGGGAGGCTCCGGGCTGTGGACCGACACGGGAGGCTCCGGGCTGTGGAGACGCACCGGAGGTGTGGTGCGTGGGGCCGGCACTGCAGGCACCGGGCTGGGCGCACGCACTGGAGGTCGGCTGATGATATTGCACACCTGGATAACACAATATCTGTCTATTATTCTTTACAAAATTCTTTAAGCTCTGTCAAGTTGGTTGTTGATCATTGCTAGACAGTCATTTTCAAGCATTGCTATAGATTTTCAAGATGAATTAAGTCAAAACTGTAACTAGGCCCCCTCAGGAACATTCAATGTCGTCTTGGCAAGCAACTCCAGTGTATATTTGGCCTTGTGTTTTCGGTTATTGACCTGCTGAAAGGTGAATTTGTCTCCCAGTGTCTGTTGGAAAGCAAACTGAACAAAGTTTTCCTCTAGGATTTTGGCTCTACTACATTTAAAATCTCATGCTTGAAAATATGAAGAGTGGTGCTCAGTGATGTGTTGTGTTGGATTTTTATTATTCTATTTTTATTCAGGACAAAATCAAATATATATATATATATATATAAGCTTCGTTAAAGGCTTCCTTTTTTCCACTCCTTTTGTCATTTATCTTAGCATTGTGGTGTAACTACAATGTTGTTGATCCATCCTCAGTTGTTTTTTATCAAAACCATTCAACTCTGTAACGGTTAGGACAGGCGCCTGTATCTTTGTAGTGACTGGATGTTTTTATACACCTTCCAAAGTGTGATTAATAACTGCACCATGCTCAAAGGGATATTCAAGGTCTGTTTTAGTTTTTTTTTACCAATAGGTGCCCTTCTTTGCGAACCATTGGAAAACCTCCCTGGTCTTTGTGGTTGAATTTGTGTTCAAAATTCAGTGCTCGACTGAGGGACCTTACATATAATTGTATGTCTGGGGTACAGTGATGGGGAAGTCATTTAAAAATCATGTTAAACACTATTATTGAACACAGAGTCCATGCAAGCCTCAAATTTTCTGTATAGCCACCAATTTTGCAACCCTTGTGTCGGTCAGCCTGTTGCATGCTTTGGTGTGTGTGTTCCCAAACAAGGACCAGTTGTGCTCTGAGTTGGCTGATGTTGGTGGGATTTGGAGGATGATCGAGGCAACAGGGGAAAGAGCCTCAGATCCACAAAGTCCCTTCCACCAGGTGGCTGATGAGATATGTTGGCACGACTGCCATATTGCATCTCCATCCCAAAGCCCTTGCTTGGAAGTGTTCTTTGCCAGACTGCCAAGAACCTTGCCCTCATCAAGGCCAAGGTGGCGAGACACGGTAGTGATGACACCATAGGCCTTGTTGATCTCTGCACCAGACAGGATGCTATTGCCAGCATACTTGGGGTCCTACATGTACACTGTGGCGTGCGTGGGCTTCAGGCAGAAGTCTTCACGCTTTTGGATGTATTTCAGATTTTAAAAAATAAATATTTAACTAGACAAGTCAGTTAAGAACAAATTCTTCATACCTGCCACCCATATATTCCCGTTAATTCCCACGGAAAAGTTTCCACCTGTCAGGCTCTGGCCATAGAGAAGCTTTGCTTCTCTATATTTCTATGGTCAGAGTCTGGCAGATCTATCATTTCTATTTCTGTCTGGTGTGTGTGTGTAGGATCCCTAATTAGAGGCAGCTGCTATGCATTACCTCTAATTAGGGATCTTACTTATATGTCTGTGTTCCACTCCGTTGGCGTGGTTCATTGTTATGTTGTCTCGTGTTCGTGCTACGTGTGTCCTTTCATTATATATTATCATTTGTTATTTTGTATAGTTCGTCAGTTCATTAAATAAAGATGTCGAACTATGGATACGCTGCGCCTTGGTCTCTCTACACACCCGAACGTGACAGAATGAACCACCAACCGACCAAGCAGCGTAAAACTGGAGCAACGGAGAGGAAGAAAGGAAGACAGCAGAGAAAAGGAGGAAACGGAGCCCGTAGTCAACCCCAGGAAAATTTCGGGGGGGGGCTATGGGGGTGGTCTGGTAGGGAAGAGGACGCACCAGTACCACTCTCCATGTGGGATGCACTATGCCCAACATATAAATGGGGGGCGCAAAGTGAAGAAGAGGAGAATTATTTGGAGAGCCAGTTTGGAGACGTGTTGGAGGAAATGTGGGAGATAGCGGAGGAAGTTGAACGGGAAATGTCGGAGTGGAATGATCCGTGTCCTGTCGCCTACTCCACTCCCGTGGAAGAGCAGTCCGCTTTACCGGTACCCAGTCGGGGTCCGGCCGTCTGCCCTACTCCAGTGCCAGAGCAGTCCGCTCCACCGGTGCCCAGTCTGGGTCCGGCCGTCTGCTACACTCCAGTGAGCCTCTCCAGTCCGGTACGTCATGTGCCTGCTCCTCGCACTCGCCCTGAGGTGCGTGTCATCAGTCCGGCGCCATCAGTGCCGACTCCACGCACCAGGCCTCCAGTGCGCCTCCCCAGTCCGGTACGTCATGTGCCTGCTCCTCGCACTCGCCCCAAGGTGCGTGTCACCAGTCCGGTGCCATCAGTGCCGACTCCACGCACCAGGCCTCCAGTGCGCCTCCCCAGTCCTGTACGTCCCGTGCCGACTCCCCGCACTCTACCTCCAGTGCGTGTGCAAAGTCCGGTACGTCCCGTGCCGACTCCCCGCACTCAACCTCCAGTGCGCCTCCCTAGCCCGGTACGTCCCGTGCCGACTCCCCGCACTCGACCTCCAGTGCGTGTGCCCAGCCAGGTTCCTCCAGTGCCAGCTCCACGCACCAGGCCTCCAGTGCGCCTCCCCAGTCCGGTACGTCCCGTGCCGACTCCCCGCACTCTACCTCCAGTGCGTGTGCAAAGTCCGGTACGTCCCGTGCCGACTCCCCGCACTCAACCTCCAGTGCGCCTCCCTTGCTCGGTACGTCCCGTGCCGACTCCCCGCACTCGACCTCCAGTGCGTGTGCCCAGCCAGGTTCCTCCAGTGCCAGCTCCACGCACCAGGCCTCCAGTGCGCCTCTACAGTCCGGTACGTCCCGTGCCGACTCCCCGCACTCGACCTCCAGTGCGTGTGCCCAGCCAGGTTCCTCCAGTGCCAGCTCCACGCACCAGGCCTCCAGTGCGCCTCTACAGTCCGGTACGTCCCGTGCCGACTCCCCGCACTCGACTTCCAGTGCGTGTGCCCAGCCAGGTACCTCCAGTGCCGGCTACACGCATCAGACCGTCGGTGAGCCTCGACATCCCGGAGCCTCTCGTGATGATCGACAGCCCGGAGCCTCCCGTGATGGTCGACAGCCCGGAGCCTCCCGTGATGGTCGACAGCCCGGAGCCTCCCGTGATGGTCGACAGCCCGGAGCCTCCCGTGATGGTCGACAGCCCGGAGCCTCCCGTGATGGTCGACAGCCCGGAGCCTCCCGTGATGGTCGACAGCCCGGAGCCTCCCGTGATGGTCGACAGCCCGGAGCCTCCCGTGATGGTCGACAGCCCGGAGCCTCCCGTGATGGTCGACAGCCCGGAGCCTCCCGTGATGGTCGACAGCCCGGAGCCTCCCGTGATGGTCGACAGCCCGGAGCCTCCCGTGAAGGTCGACAGCCCGGAGCCTTCCGTGACGATCGACAGCCCGGAGCCTCCCGTGACGATCGACAGCCCGGAGCCTCCCGTGACGCTCGACAGCCCGGAGCCTCCCGTGACGCTCGACAGCCCGGAGCCTCCCGTGACGCTCGACAGCCCGGAGCCTCCCGTGAAGATCGACAGCCCGGAACCTTCCGTGACGATCGACAGCCCGGAACCTTCCGTGACGATCGACAGCCCGGAACCTTCCGTGACGATCGACAGCCCGGAACCTTCCGTGACGATCGACAGCCCGGAACCTTCCGTGACGATCGACAGCCCGGAACCTTCCGTGACGATTATATGGCCGGAGTCGCCTGCCACACCGGTGCTCAGTCCTGGCCCGGTTATTTGCCCCGCTCCATGGCCTGAACTTATTTCCCCACCATTGTTGTATCCAGGACCGGTGGGTTGCCCCTTTATATGGCCGGAGTCGCCTGTTACACCGATGCCCAGTCCTGGCCCGGTTATTTGCCCCGCTCCTTGGCCTGAGCCTTTTGCCCCACCATGGTCATTTCCAGGACCAGTGGGTTGCCCCTTTAAATGGCCTGAGTCGCCAGCCACACCGGGCCCAGTAGAAATGGGGAGGAAGCTAGCCACTTCGCCGGGGCCGGAACCGCCACCTGCGATCGTGTGATGTTTTTGTTTTCCTCCCTTACCCTTCCCTCAGTTTGTGTTTAATTTTCTTGCGGCCGGGAGTCCGCGCCTTTGGGGGGGGGTACTGTCAGGCTCTGGCCATAGAGAAGCTTTGCTTCTCTATATTTCTATGGTCAGAGTCTGGCAGATCTATCATTTCTATTTCTGTCTGGTGTGTGTGTGTAGGATCCCTAATTAGAGGCAGCTGCTATGCATTACCTCTAATTAGGGATCTTACTTATATGTCTGTGTTCCACTCCGTTGGCGTGGTTCATTGTTATGTTGTCTCGTGTTCGTGCTACGTGTGTCCTTTCATTATATATTATCATTTGTTATTTTGTATAGTTCGTCAGTTCATTAAATAAAGATGTCGAACTATGGATACGCTGCGCCTTGGTCTCTCTACACACCCGAACGTGACACCACCTCTGAGTAGTCCCCAAAATGTGCAACCCTAGTCTGAAGTGTGAACATTTAACAACCCCAAAAAAAGCATTACGGTGAAAAGATCTGTGACAGTTATTCTAATTCATTCAGACAGTTAAAGTGCAGCATGAGCAGAAGAATACTTAAAAACAAGTATTCCTCCCTTCTCCTCTACTTCTCTCTCCTTTCCTCTCTTCTTCTTTCCTTCCCTTTTCTTACCCTCTCATCTCTTCTCTCTTTTCCTCTCCTCTCCTCCTGCTAAATCGCAATTTCTGTTTGTTCCTCTTCCTCTTCTTGCACAGCTCTGACCAGAACTGCAGTTTCCTCTGCTTGGATTAACAGTGAAGTGGGCAGGGCAGTACGGATTTCCTCTCTTACATCTGCAAGCAGAGTCTGAACATCAGACAGGATGGCATTGTCTGCCTCAATCCGTGCAATGGCTACTGCTATAGGTTTCAGGAGTTTCAGGCTGCTTACCACTCTCTCCCAAAATGCATCATCCAGGAGGATCCTCTTGATGGGGCTGTCCATATCAACAGACTGTGATATGGCCATTTCTTGGAGTGACTCCTTCCCCTCCTGGAGACTGTCAAACATGATGACAACACCACCCCAACGGGTGCTCTTATTCTTCTCACTGCTTGGTGAGGTAGATTGCTGCTATAACTTGATGACCCTTCACATACCTAACCATTTCGTTGGCTCTCTTGTAGAGTGTATCCATTGTTTT
The DNA here is from genome assembly GCA_023634145.1 of Thymallus thymallus. NCBI lineage: Eukaryota > Metazoa > Chordata > Actinopteri > Salmoniformes > Salmonidae > Thymallus > Thymallus thymallus. The sequence continues at coordinate 44,636,589 of CM042388.1, forward strand.
CAGTGCCATGATGTCCTTGAGGAGCAGATTCAATGCATGAGCAGCACAGACAATGGGTGTGATGTGAGGGTAGGACTCCTCCACTTTAGACCAAGCAGCCTTCATGTTCGCAGCATTGTCTTTCACCAGTGCAAATACCTTCTGTGGTCCAAGGTCATTGATGACTGCCTTCAGCTCATCTGCAATGTAGAGACCGGTGTGTCTGTTGTCCCTTGTGTCTGTGCTCTTGTAGAATACTGGTTGAGGGGTGGAGATGATGTAGTTAATTATTCCTTGCACACAAACATTCGACCACCCATCAGAATGATTGCAATACAGTCTGCTTTCTCTATGATTTGCTTGACCTTCACTTGAACTCTGTTGAACTCTGCATCCAGCAAATGAGTAGATAAAGCATGTCTGGTTGGAGGGGTGTATACTGGGTGAAGAACATTCAGAAATGTATTGCCTGTGAGCATCAGAGGTGAACCAGTTGCATACACAGCTCGAGCAAGACTTTCATCAGCATTTCTCTGACTACGTTCCTCCGTTGAGTCCAAAAATAATCTTCCGTTGAGTCCATGAGCTGTTGCTATCGATAAGTCTGATTCCTCATTTTCACCTCGAATAGAAGTATAGGGACTTTTGTCAGAGGTTGCTTGTTGTGAGAGCTGAGGGAACTTTATGCACTTGGCCAGATGATTCTGCATCTTTGTTGCATTCTTCACATATGATTTGGCACAGTATTTGCAAATGTACACAGCTTTTCCTTCTACATTAGCTGCAGGGAAATGTCTCCACACATCAGATAGTGCCCGTGGCATTTTCCTGTAAAGATTAGAAAATAATTCCATGTACAGATAAATAGTTAAGCAGTTAGATTAAACAACTCCTTTGTAAGATACATTTTTTTAAATGAAACATCTAAGGAAACAGGTGAATTAACACTCCAAGGTTAGCAGTCTCAAGCAAGCTAAAACCCACATGGTAGCCAAAACTAACTAGCAGAAATTGTTAACAGGAAGAGTTGAAATAAATATAAAAATATGCCAAAAGACCTAGAATTGCCTTATGTGTATCCCACAAAAAAGGTTCTCTGTTATAAACTAACTTCCAGGGCTTAACTTCCCATGGAAAACTTTCAGAAAACTTTCGGAAATTTAACGAAGGTTTCCGATCCTTTGCAACCCTAGGTATGAGTACTTTCTGAAGGCACTGTATCTTTTATGTACCTTCTCTATTGGTGGATATACAGTAAGTGACCAGACTCAAAGTGGCACATTATTAGATATTTCCGGTTCTTGTCCTTTTTGCCTCTGTGTTATGTTATTTTTCTCATGGTGACCTGCTCCTCAGTCTAGCAATTGCGATCCATCCCACTGATTATAACTGGGGCCGCAGCCTGTAATTTGAACGAATGCAGACGGGATAATTACACAGGCAGCAGGTAGGAATTTGAGGTAGTTAGACCACTGACAAATGAGGGTTGGTTGGCTCTCTGTGTGGAAGCACGGGCATTTGTTGAAGCATGAGAGGACCAGTGTCTGTGGTGTGTGTGCCTTTGGAGGCCATTTCCAACCTTAAATCTTCCTGCTCTGTCCGTCTGTAGGTCAGTGCCCTCTAGTCTCACTGTCTGTTTGTTATCTGTCTGTCAGCGTCCAAAGGTACACCAATATGTTGTTACAGTATATCAGTTAGACTGATCTCTCTCTCTCTCTCTCTCTCTCTATGTATCCTATATCTCTTCCTCATTCTCATAGCTCTTTTTTCACCTTCTAATTTTCCTCTTTACCTCATATGCTTTAAGAGTCTCCTATCTCTGACAGTCAGTCTGTACTGTGAGTCTGTCTGAACAGTGTGGCATAGCATTATGCAGTGCAGTATTCCCATCATGCAAATCCACTCTGTGTCCTTCAGTGCTATCTCTCTCTGAGGATCTGCGATCAGCAGGCCCCACAGTTAAAGGTTAATGAAAGGTCAAGTCTCAATCTGGATGACAATGCACAGACCTTTCTCACACCTCTCTTTAGCTCTCTATACAATCACTCCAAATCTCCTGATGTTTAGTGCGTGTATGTGTGAGTGTGTGTGCTTGTGCGTGTGTGTTTGTGGTTGTTCTGTGTGTGTGTGTGTATGTGTGTGTGTGATTTTGTGTGTAATGACAGCCATGTGTCCTCCCCTCACATTCCATCTATCCTTCTCTCATTCTATTCTGCTCTCTCTCTCTCTCTTCCCCTCCCTTGTCTTTGTATGACATTGTTACTCTATTTGGGGGATTGTCTGATTAGAGGCCAGATGTGCAGACTGTGTCTGGCGGTAGAAGCCCCTAGCTGTGGTGGCATTGGAGCGGCTGTGTGGATGGATGTTTTAATCTGGCAGCCAGCAAGCTGTAATCAGGCTCAGTTTGGAACGGGAGGGTGGGGGCTTGCTGGGCTTGGCTGGGCCTGAACATGACCTCTCCTGGAGCTCAGACTGGTCCTTGTGCAGGATCACCTCAAAGCAAACCTCTCGCCGCCCCCTGGCAGTCCAGCTCACCTCAGGGAGGGAGAAGTGCCGTAACGAAAGGGTAAGAGGGGGAGCAGGTAGGGATGTAGGAAGAAGAGTGTGAAGGATTACTCAAGTCCAGTAAATCCTCCTTTCTCTTTATCAGTTCCTGACGAGGGATATCCTGCTGCATCCCCAATCCACCCACTCTTTACTTATGACTTTCTTTCAGTATTACTCTTTCTATCGTTCATTATCTTTCTCTGTTTCAGAGATACAAAATGAGGAATATAAGAGAGAGATAAAGCTGCAGAATGATTGTCATAAAGTACAGTCCTTCTCAACATTTTTCATGTCAAAATAATACGTAATTTTTTATGCTTCTGAAATGTTAGGACGTTGTCTAGTTACCGACCAAAAAACCCACAATTTACCATGATTTATGTGTTAATATGAAGAAATAAAAAAATATCTACCTTTTGTATACTAGTGGTGTGCTGAAAATCTGGACTCAATAGTGCATTTTGTGATAAAAGCAGCAAATTTGGCACAGAGGTATATATATGTACCCTGAAAAGATATAGATATGGAGCCAAACCAGATTTGGCACCCTGGGTGTGTCAGCTACTTGAAAAAATATAAATAATTCAAACATTCTATGTACATATTCCGCTTCCAGTCAATGACTCTGTACTACATTGAATCATTCCTTTCAAATGCAATTGGAACTGAGTTGAATGCCCATTGCGTTCCAAAGTTAGAGCTAAAAGTCTGATGACACTGGCGCCTACATCGCCTGCCATCTTAGGTTTTACCGTTATGTCTGATTTGCTATATCACCAATTTCTCAGCCTCTGAGTATGACAGAAACATGACAAGCTGCTATGGATGAAATTTACCAAAATAAAACATGAAAAACATACACATTTTCACCTAATTTGACTATAAATGTGTGAACATTTATGCTTATTTAAAGGGAATTAAACCATTTACTTGAGATACTGCCTGACAGAGTCTCTTCGCAATCATTACCAATTTTTTGTAAAAAATGGGTTGTAAATATGTTGGCGCTTTTAGCGTTAACCATGTTACAAACAATGGAGTTAAACAAGCTTGTGTTTGGGGTTCTGATGGGGTACGACAGTTGAACAAAGCTTATGAGGAATTTTAAGTTAAAGATCACCACCAGAGGGAAGTAAAATGATAGGTTATAATGACTTTGCTCATGATGTGCGCCACAAATGATACTTAACAACACCACACATTGGACACAAAACAAAAATACAAACGTAACAACAGCACAACAAAATAGATAAACAAGTTCCTTGAATTTTCTTTTTCATTAAAAGATAGACACTTGTGGTTTCTAGATGCACCAATCAAAGAAGTGAAGCGTGTAGTGAAGGAAAACTTGAATGGTCAAACCCATTGGAGGTTTTATGTTTTATGTTTAAAAACATACGTTTGCACCCTCTATTTAATTTGCTCCATGGCTCAGGCACCCAAGTGGACGTCCTAATGCTGTTTGGATCAGCTCAGTCGCGACTCGCGAAGATGAAGAACGAGCAGGTGTTTCTAAATAATAAATAACGCCATGCTGGTGGGTGGTAACATTTCAAATAAAATGTTCACGTCATCACAGATATTTCTCATTTCGACGTCAAACACACACTGGTGTGCGTGGCCAAAGAGCTCTACTTTCAAATGCATTGGCACTTGGATTGGAACCGGTGATTGGTCAGATGACTTTAAAAATAGAGCTCTATGGACACGCTCACCAGTGGTGAGTTTGGTGTTGAAATGAGAATGCATGAGCACGAAAGAACCCAATACCTACTGTAAAATATGGTGATGGATCTTTGATGTTGCTTCCACTGCTTTATGAACTTTACCCCGTACCAGGACATTTTAGCCAAAAACCTGGTTGCCTCTGCAGTGGCGTGTATTCATGGATGTCAAGGGAAGCCAGCCTTCCCCCCGAAATAGACCAAGAAAAAAACATTAAATAATGTATATTTTGTCTCTCTGTGTTTCATAAGTTTCCTTCGATTCACAAGTGGCAATGTATCTCACCGGAGAAATCATCTGAGCGAGTGAAACAGCGCCCCTCTGTCTCTGTATGTGTAGGCCATCTATCCAATGTTGTCCGGTCAAAAAGAGTATGACTTTGTTGCCGCCCATAGCATCGAATGCAAGGGAAGCCGGCGAGCATTTGGCCTTCTTAACTGCTCATTTGGTCGAAAATGAGTTAATGTAATTTTTGCTACATTAAATACGTGCTTAATCACGTGGACAAGTATCCTGTCTCTATTGTATTGTGTTTTGGAGAACATGGGGGTCATGTTAGCAGTAACTGCATAAAGTTACTGTGAAACCAAGGTAAATAAAAGCAATTTTTCTCAGTTCCACGCTATGAGCAGTTACAGCCTTTTTGCTTGGTAGGGCAGTATATATCACAGTCACAAGGCATATGAACTAACAGGTTGTACTGTAGAGCAAACAATGCAATTATCACAACACATACAGTACGTTGTAATGTGGCTCTTTTTTCTGTCTTGGCTTCCCCAGTGATTTTACCCATGCACCGCTACCGTGCATGAAACGTGGCAGCAAGTGAATCTTCCAGCAAGACAATAACTCCCAAGCACACATCAAAATCCACAAATAAATAGTTAATTGTCAACATGTGTTAGTATAAAATAATATAATTTCAACATGTATTAGTATAAAATAATATAATTTCAACATATATTAGTATAAAATAATATAATTTCAACATGTATTAGTATAAAATAATATAATTTCAACATATATTAGTATAAAATAATATAATTTCAACATGTATTAGTATACAATAATTAAATTTCCCTTTTTTTGGCACACAATATAGTTCAGTATTTCAACTATTTATTTTATACAGGAAATGTTGCTAATCTTTATCAAGCGCGTCATTAATTTCAGACCCTACTGTACTTTTTACTGCTGCTCTTTAATTATTGGTTATTTAAAATGTTTTACTTATCTATTTTTGACTTAACACTTACAGTATTTTTCTTGGTTAAGGGCTTGTAAGTAAGCATTTCAATGTAAGGTTGTATTTGGCGCATGTGACAAATACAATTTGATTTGATTTGAGTAAGCTTGATTACCAACAATGACGAGACAGCCTACAGGGAGGAGGTGAGGGCTCTGGGAGTGGGACCCCCGATCCACATCGACGGGACCGCTGTGGAGAAGGTGGAAAGCTTCAAGTTCCTTGGCGTACACATCACTGACAAACTGAAATGGTCCAGCCACACAGACAGTGTGGTGAAGAAGGCGCAACAGAGCCTCTTCAACCTCAGGAGGCTGAAGAAATTTGGCTTGGCATCTAAAACCCTCACAAACTTTTACAGATGCACAATTGAGAGCATCCTGTCGGGCTGTATCACCGCCTGGTACGGCAACTGCACCGCCCGCAACCGCAGAGCTCTCCAGAGGGTGGTGCGGTCTGCCCAACGCATTACCAGGGGGAAAATTCTTGCCCTCCAAAAAGGTCATCAAGGACATCAACCACCCGAGCCACTGCCTGTTCACCCCGCTATCATCCAGAAGGCGAGGTCAGTACAGGTACATCAAAGCTGGGACCAAGAGACTGAAAAACAGCTTCTATCACAAGGCCATCAGTGTTAAATAGCCATCCCTAGCACATTAGAGGCTGCTGACTATAGACATAGACTAGAAATCACTGGACACTTTAAGAAATGGAACACTAGTCACTTTAATAATGCTTACATATCTTGCATTACTCATCTCATATGTATATACTGTATTCAATGCTATTCTACTGTATCTTAGTCCATCCCGCTATGACATATATGTATATATTCTTAATTCCATTCCTTACTTAGATTTGTGTGTATTGGGTATATGTTCTGAAATTGTTAGATATTACTTGTTAGATATTAAAGCACACAAGGATTTTACTACACCTACAATAACATCTGCTAAACTTGTGTATGTGACCAATACAATTTGATTTGATTTGATTGTATTTACGTGCCTGCTTTAGGTAAGTCTGAATACCAACTACTGAGAAGGTGTACATTTCCTGAGTCTGGAATCGGGCCCATAGTGCTTCTTTTCTTATTTTTAGTGGTTGCCATTGCCTTGACCTCCCATTAACTGGCGTTGGACAAATGCCCTCCCTGGCTCTCTCAGCCATGCACTAGGCCAGCTACTGCTGCCCTTCTGGATGCCACTCTATACAAGCAGATACACTGAGCCTCTGGGAGCCTCTGGGACTGGCAGGGTCAGACAAGTGTTTAAGCTGATGATGATGATGATGATCAGTGACTATGAGGTTCCCGTCGTCTCACTGTGTGACCAGTTGAGCGATCTAGGTTGGTTTGCTCATCAAGATTCCACTGCTCTCGCCTGGAGAGAGAGAGAGGTGACATTGGAAGGGACTCCTAGGCAATTCCTCTCCGTGTCAAGACTTTATACTTATTTAAAGAGCAGGAGTATTTATAAGGGCATATGGAGGTATTAAAGGCTTTATGAGAGAGATAGATAGATAGATAGATAGATAGAGAGATAGAGAGATAGAGAGAGAGAGAGAGAGATAGAGAGATAGAGAGAGAGAGAGAGAGAGAGAGAGAGAGAGAGAGAGAGAGAGAGAGAGAGAGAGAGAGAGAGAGAGAGAGAGAGAGAGAGAGAGAGAGAGAGAGAGAGAGAGAGAGAGAGAGAGAGAGAGAGAGAGAGAGAGAGAGAGAGAGAGAGAGAGATATAGATAGATAGATAGATAGATAGATAGATAGATAGATAGATAGATAGATAGATAGTTAGATACAGGATACATGATACATAGTGCGGCAGTATTAAAAAGTATAAAAATACAAGAAGTCTGGAGTGCAAAAAGCTATAGAAACGCATTGCATAGTATGAGTGAATGACTGAATATGTACACTGTACATTGTTATAGTGTTTTCTCCGTATACACTCTCTTCCCCTCAGCAATCCGCAACTTCAGCTCCCTCTGGGCCTTGTGTGGAGCTGCCTTGAAGAAAGAGATTAATCTGCCGCAGGAGTGATCTCTCACTCTCTTCATTCTCTATGATGGGAAGAGCCTGTCCATGCCTGGAGAAGTCTTTGTCTATTCTGACCGTCAATACGGAAGTGTGTGTATGTGTGTGTGTATACGTGCATGCTTTACTAGTTAGTTGGAAAGATGGCCCAGGTGTCCATCAGTGGTCATATACCACAAACTGATGGCTTGTTTAGCTAAACTATCAAGTCTGTTTGTTTGGTTACCAAGGCAACTACTGTAGCTATCTAGTAAACTTGCTAGATACTTCAGTGAATGTTGAACACATTTCAAGGTGCAAATGTGTCAAATTATAGACATGGTATGAAAGGGATAATTAACTCGGGGATCTATGCGTTCTCTGGAAAATAATGCAACTCCATGGAAGATTAGTTCCACTCTGCTAGCCCGTCGTGGAACACACCTTCCAGGTCGTTCATTCTTTTCCATACAACGCATAGCCGCTCGTTCATTATCCCTTACAAGCGGGGTAGGCCCTAGAGCAGAGGGGTATCCTACGAAGCAAGCTAGATCTACTCATGGTTTTCTAAAGCTAACCAGCTCAGGCTTTATCCGTAATACAACGGTGGATGTTGCTCGTCCGCCTGCCACTCACTCTAGCAGGCTTGTAACGGTCGCACATGTCTAGTCAAAGGCCGAACACTTCATTGAGACAATGCTGAAACATCAATGCATGGGCGAGTCAGTGCCACATTTCAATTTGTGCTGGAATCTAAATGAAAGAAAAGTTATCTTGCAAATTCAGCAGGCTAATATTTTAGTACATATTGTTAATGTCATCTATGGTGTGCTTAGGTGAGCTTTTCAATGCACAAGCTATTGATATCATTGTTTTATTAAGTCATACAAAAGTGTTACATTGCGTGAAGTTTAAAAAGCATTCAGTCATTACTAAATGTGTAATGTGATATATAAAAAAAATGTTTTACACAAAAAACATTTGATTAATAAAATATGAAGGGGATGATAGCACAATTTTTGCAAGAGGGAGGGAATCTGATTCAATTGGTCCTCAACTCCCGGCTCAGTCATTTCATTCAGGGTAAGTGAAGTTAGCCGTGAGTTAGCGTGCCCATGAGTAGGTTAATTCTGAAAAGATTCATTGCCATAGAAATGTACCTGGCTAAAATGTGAGCCACTTTCGTATGACTGGTTATCCCGAGTTGAACTCAGAGGTCCTCAAACTTTCTCGGATACCCCTCAGGGCTCTCCAACCCTGTTCCTGGAGAGCTACCGTCCTGCAGGTTTTCACTCGAACCCAATTTAGTGCACCTGATTCTAAAAATGAGCTGGTTGATAAGCTGAATCAGGTTAGTTACAGCTGGGGTTGGAGCAGTGATGTAGTGGTAAACAAAAAGGTGGGTAAACTATGAATTTCTCCTGATAATTTTGATACGACAAATCAATATAATCAAAAACGTATTACATTTTTAAACAATATCAATTAATTGCATTTGATGCAAGCCTACTAAAAAGGAAGGCCTAGTGTAGGTAATTAATCAGGTTATTAATCTAAAAAAAATCATCTGGACTGAACACACATTCCACCAAACATATGATTTGCAAATGTTGATATTAAAATATTTGTATTCACATGAATAATGATCTGATATGAGCTACACTGCAAAAACAGTAAGTATTTTGAAGAGCTAAAGAGCACTAGTATGGATACAATATATGATGATAAACCATGTATTAATGTACAATACATAACTGTTACACATGAAACCGGTGACAACTAATATTTGCAGTTCATCACATTTGCTTGCAGAACTCATTGTCTGAACACTTGCCGGAAAACTAAATCAAACTAATCGTTTTGACTAATTGAAGTCAGTATTTTGGCCACATTCAAAACTCTTGTCTGCATGGGTAGGTTCTACATCGTCAGTGTATAGCGCGCAAGGCAAATCGAGCATGCGCAGGTGAACATAACGACCATACTTCGCGTGCCTGAGCAATGCTGGGAACGGGGTAATAAGTAGGTAAACGATAATTAATAAAAATGAAAATGTGAGTAAACGCTATTTCACAAATGAAAAGGTGCGTAAACAGCATTTAAGTGCGTTTACCCTCCACTACAACCCTGGGTTGGAGTCAAAACCTACAGGAGGTTAGCTCTATGTTTTAATGTACTATAAGTGCTATGGGTTTATTGTTATAGGGAAACTCTTTGAAGAATAGAAGCACTGTTTAAACTTTGTTCATGGAGTCATTGTAAACCAATCTCATGGCGTAGGGTTCCATTACACTATAGTGTGTTTTTATACTTAGCCAATAATTATTATTTGTTGAATGGTGTATATGGTAAATGTTATTCACACTACATATAGCATATGATTGGCCTATGACTGTGCAGATCTGTGCCATTGTTTGCAAGATATTAGCACCATGTCTCTCAGCCTCTTAATAATTGCATAACTGTTAACTTGGACTCGTGATTTTATAGTATTCCAAGTGGTGATATAAGGCTTGCTACCTTGACTAAACTCATTGGATACACTTATGGGCCTACAGCGTTCACATGGTAATGCAGTCTGATTGGAGATTATATTATGGTCAAATGTCCTCCTACGCTAATTATCTCTCATCCTCAGCCAAAGTGGATTTCCACTAATCTACACACAAACCGCTCTAAGTAACTGTTAAAGCTTCAGGCATTCTAAATGAGTGTGACTGTAGGAAAAAATAATTGGCTCTATGGATACAAAGAACAAAGAGCTTTTAAACTTGTCCAACAATGTTATGAAAACACTGTAACAATCTGTCCTGTTCAGATAACTTTAATCCCTCCCATGCCCTCTCTCTCTCTCTCTCTCTCTCGCTCGCTCTCTCTCTCTCTCTCTCTCTCTCTCTCTCTCTCTCTCTCTCTCTCTCTCTCTCTCTCTCTCTCTCTCTCTCTCTCTCTCTCTCTCTCTCTCTCACACACACACACACATACACACCCCACCCTTGCATAATCAGCCTACCTTTAAAGCATCTCTGAGTAGCCTATTCATTTTCAGTTCTTCCTGAGCCATCCAAATTTGTGCATAGCCTAGTCAGTGGTCAAGTTATCAGGTTGCTGGCTAGCTAGCTAGGTAACATGACTAGCTAGCTAAACAATGTTGTTTGCCATCAAAACCCCCCCAAAAATAGGGTTTAAAAGTTTAAAACGGCCCACAACATGCACACAAGTCCGCGGCAGAAAGAAAAAACATGGCTCTGGTAATATTGGAGATAACTTTAACATGATGTTGGCTAGAGGCACACAGTCTTCAGCAATGTAAGCACTGACTGTAGCTGCGTTCCGTGTTGTGTTCTGCGCTTAAAAGGGTTCACTTGTGCTTTAAAGGTTCAGGAAATCGCGGAAATGGATACGCGATTAACGCCATAAAGACACTAATAACGATTTAATCTGGAAAACAGGTTAAATCGTTATTAGTGTCTTAACTTTGATAGCCCTATGAATAATATATTTGGAGTTATTTGGAGAAATAAAACACACACAGGGATTTATTAGACATACAGTGAAGAACATTGAAAATAACATTTAAAAAAACTGCATGGGGGCTTTCGGGGACTCGCTATATGTGTAAGCCTGAAAATACCTTGAAATCAATTATCATGTTATGCAGCTTTTATATCCCAGTCGTGTAAAAAAGTTAGATCTTGCAGGAAAAACAACCACATCAAATGTGAAAAAGGTTACTTGTGTCTCCATCCATCTCTGGGCGTGGTTCTTTTAAACGTTGGGTAATAAAAGTTTTGTAACTCGAGGGGGTGCAGGATATTATCTTCTCAAATACCAAGAGGTTCACATTTGTATATTTAGATTGTCCTTGGAGTAAGCTGCCGGTGTATAGAGCCTTTATTAACAATTACTGATGGAGTACTGCCTCTTTAACATTTACAGTTTTTCCTTAACTAATTCCTCAAAGTTTATTGGGGAAAAAACAGATATCCATTAAAGCAATGTTCCATTAGATTAACAGAACAGGGCCTAAGTGTTTTATGAGTTGGCTAATGAACCTTAAGTCTAGCTGTTTAGCTGCTTGTTTTATCAGACAAGTGACTCTGCTTTGGTAATCCTTATTGTGGATAGACGTTTGTTGTCGAATTAATTATTATTAGATGGCTAATGCGCTTTGCAGTGCTTGTTGATCAGATGAGTGTCCCTCTGCTTTTGCAAACCTAATGGTGCATAGAAGATCTGGTGTTTGGAGGTTGTTTGAATGTAAACCCAATGTAAGTGTTTTAATACACATAATGTGTTTTAAAACAGAAATGCACTACTCTGAAAGGCCCAAAGTGGTTCTTCAGCCTGAATATTAGTGTATTTTAGAGAGCGTTGGGAACACGTTTTGGTGAATGTAAAAGGCAGCATCCAAACACAAAAACTGTTTCCCATACAATCAATGCAAATGATTTATAGACTAAATATTGATTAATGATAAGGGCCTCATTTTTTATTTTATTTATGCTTTATTTTGACCAATTAGAAACAGAAAGGCCAGTAAGATGGTACATTTCATTGAAATTGTACCCACTAAACCACACAGCCAAACCGTACAAAGTTATTCTGGGGTGAATTGAAATTAACAAAAAAAAAAACACCAACATATACTTAATAAAAATGTATGCAAGTCGTGCAGAGCTTGTGGTTATACATCCGGCTTAGACAGGTCACCCCTCTCCCCATGGAAAACAGGTCAAATCTATTTCTCTCACCTATCTACATCATAACTGTCATTTCATAACTGTCAATAGAGTGTAAAAAATATATAGAAAAAATGTCATGCAAGTCAATTGACTAAAATAATGTAAATCCAACTTAATACAGTATTTTGCTCAAAATGTAATTGTCTTTAATGAGGATAACCAAAAAGAGAGACAATAGAGTGAACTCTAGTTTTAATCTCCTTGCATTTCTTATCTTGCCACGTGACTGTTTTAGAGGATTGTGGGTAAAAAAAAATAAAAAATTCACTCAATATTGCAGACATGTTTGAAGTAAGAATGTATGTCACGTTTGAAATTATATTTCTGTTTTAGTGTTAAGCTTGTTGTGCCGTGAGGTGTAATGGATCATGAACTGATATCAAAACCATTAGGCACATTGACTTTCAATGAGGACCTCCAGTTAGTGATGTTACATTTGATACTGATGCATGCTTTGAGATTGCTAAGCAGCTAACTTTGAAGCGGTGTGTCGATGTGTGTATCTCCTTATCAGAAGTACATCACTTAATGATGTCGGAAGCTTTGTTTGCTTATTCAAACTGACCCCACTGATTTCACCGTGTTCCGGTGCTTTCTTCAATTCCAAGTTGCTTTCACCGTACTGGACACCGTACACCGTATTTACAAATCTAGTTAGGATTTTGTACATGTAATTTCATCTGACAGGTAGCTTAGCGGGTAGAGTAGGGAACTATGGAACATTCAGGGACGTGAGTGTATTAGGTCGAAAACCGTTGAAGATATACTACTGCGGGGAAGCATGATGTAAGATGCAAACCTGATATTCCAACTGATTGTAGGCTATTAAAGCCAACGACTTACCGCTGCGCAGTGGAGAAAGAAAACCTCTATCTGATCATCACACGCTGCTAGTTATTGCTGACCAGCAGATGTCACTAATGTGCATTGTGAACAGATAATGAAGCTCCGAGTAATTAACTATTTCCCCGCAAAATTTGGTGAAAGCAGCGAAGTCTTCAGAAAGCCTCAGTTTCCCACCACTGCTGGTAGTTTGAACACTGTGCTTGACAATGTCTGCCAAAATGGTATATAATGGCAAATGATCAAATACTTAGAACAATGTTAAATGTTTTAGACACTTCAGAAAAAGGGATCAAATTCTGTACTGGACAGGATTCAAAACATCATAATGGTGTTTAAAAGCTTTAAAGAGAGGAAACAACACCAAACAGGACTCAAAACACCAAAATATTGTTTTCAACCTTTTCTGTTAGAGCTCCCAGTCCCTGTGAAGGTGTTAAACGATACCTGATTTAGTGGTGTTACAACACACCATGTAATGTTTCAAAACATCTCAGGATGATGTGTTTCAATACTCCAGCAAAGTTAAGGTTAAGGTCTCCTTCAGCTTTGTGGCAGCTCAGTTGCCACTAGTTTTGGTGTCCTAAGTGGCTCCACTTTTAGGATCGCTCCATGCTGAGAGAGAAGGACAGGATGTGTCACATTGAGTTGGACATGGGCTGTGTGTTATTGGTTGATACCCAGCCTCTGGCTACAGAGAGACAGTACTGATGATGTGGCCAGTCATGTGTCTGGCGCAGAAGATACAGCACGTTAAAGCTCCATTTTCTCAACAGGTCTAAGTGGACTGAACGTGAGGGTGCTGGGGTTTTCTCCAGCCTCCACTCCCCCTGCTCAGTTTGTATTGATTTTCACTGGTAGTCATTCTCTATACAACCGGTCTAACTAACACTCATTATGTATTTGTGTTTGTGTGTGCGTGCGAGCAAGCGAGCGAGCGAGAGGAATCGGTCCAACTCTCTCTCTCTCTCTATTTCTCTCAATTTTCATCCTCTGTGTCCATTTTCTCCTGTGTGTCAAAGATATCCTCAAAATATTACGACAAGTTGTGTTCTCGTCCAAATAGCTTCGCTTTGATGCTTGCTGGTTGCACAATGGTTGGCTGGTTGCCTCCAGGCCCCCTGCTCAGTTTGTATTGATTTTTCACTGGTAATCACTCTATACAATCGGCCTAACACTCATGATGCATCTGTGTGTGTTTGTGTCTGCTGCTTCCTGTCTGTCTTTCTATCGTTCTATTCTCTTTTCTCTCTCTTATCCCTTTCTCTCCAATTCCATTTTCATCCTTTGTGTCCATGGTCTCCTGTGTGTCAAAGATATCCTCCAAATATTACGATGAGTTGTATTCTCTTCCAATTGCTTTGCTTTGGTGCTTGCTGGTTGAACAATGTAGCCCTCATCGTTTTGGCTCTTATACCCCAAGCAAACTGGCTACACACCTCCTGACCCCTTCACAATTTAGCTTTTTAGGATTTGCCCTGGCCCGGCCAGATAAGTGGATAGATCTATAAGCAGCTTTGCTGTGGTGTGTGTATATGTCTACACCAACTTCAACAGTTGGTTTCACCGCATTACCAACCTGAGGACCGTTACAGGCTGTGGTATTTAGGAATTTCAGCATGACTAAGCAATAGTTGTGTGAATACAGAATTCCAGGGGCGGGGCAGTGATCAGGAAGCATCTCTCCAGGAGGCTACCCAAGAGGGAAGAGTCCCAGACAGAGAATATTGGAAAACAAACACACCAACACCCTGGAAAAAGGTGTAAACACAACATTAAATAGGGTGTTTTTCTTTGGATCATTTAGAACATAGGATAACTATGTTGTGATGAATGTATCTTTATAGTTTTTTCCTGCTCTCATGCCAGATTACATCCATCCAAAGATTGCTTACGTTGACGAGAGACCTAGTGTATTTTGTAGAGCTGTTTGATTTTATGATTAACTTACTATCTATTTCTTCTCTCCCCTACCCTCTTTCCTCTACTCTAATGCTTTTTTCTCTCCTCTAACATCAAATCTCTTCTCCAAACCAACAATTTCATGCTATTCTTTTCTCCTAACGGCACAACGGCACAACTATCCCTAATCTCTACAGACTGGCAGTATGAGGGTAAGAGTGTAAACCTTTTACTTTTTCTCTCTCTGTCTATTTATATATCCTATTTTCTTTCTCTTCTATCTGTGTATCTCCCTGTTGTGAACACTGTTGCCCATGTAGTCCCCCACATGGTTGTCATGTATTTTGCGTCGTATTGGAGTGAGTTGGTGATTACTGTGCTTTTGTGTCAGTGTCATTCAACCCATCAAGGTGCTTCAACAGTAATAGAAAGGATGAAACCATTCATAACCAGTTATGACAGTTGGTATCGGCTTATCACATAAGGCTCTTTGTGGTATTGAAGTGATATATTGCCTTCTCTCTCCACCATTCAGAATGTAAACTGTCCCGGTCAGGCCCACCTGCTACCATAGTGACCATCGATGAAGAGAGCCCCAACGGTACGTACTGCCTTAGTTTTCTCTGTACCTGCTAAGCTGTTCAATATATGCCATTCATAACATACATTACAACATACTATAAGCTCTGCTGACTCAGGTCTGAGTCGAAGGACACAATATGTCCTTTGATACCAGTACTTGTATTTCTAAGTTAAGAATCAATTGCAGAGGGGGCGCTAGAGAGCGTGTTATTGAATAGTTTTGTTAGAGCTGCGCTCAATTTTGAAACAAATTCATATTTATCTTAATCTCTCACGACCTATAACTTCAAGCATTGTCTGGCAATATGGCAAAAGGAAAAAGCATAAAAAGGGTGGGCGCTAAACAAGATAATTTGGAGGAGACACCAATGTCAACATCGCCGACCAACGAGGAGTTAGCTGAAAATGCTAGCTCCCAAGAGCTCCCGACAGAACCTACTCCAACTGGCCGCTGTAAACTCACTAAGCAATTAGGTGGACACAAGAGTATTGGGTCTTTGACTGGGACTGTGAAGGCAGCCAAGGTCAGGGTGCATGAGGTCGAGCAGACGACAGTTGATCACGAGGCCAGGCTACAGGACATTGAGAAACAGTGCACCACATTCAAAAACTGAAAGCCCGACTGAAAATGCCCGATTCGAATTCAATTGTTGGTTTAACTACACTGCTTGTAATTACTATATGCTGTCTTCTTATAATATGGACCACCTAATAGGAATTGTTTATTTTATTTTTGTATATGTGAGTTAAGTTTTATTTTCTCCTCTAAATTCACCGTCCCATTCAACAGTACAATGAATGTCAATGTTTGTATCTCTGTGTTCTTTTTTTATTGGAAAACACTATATATATATATATATATATATATATATATATATATATATATAAATATCAATTGGCATTCCTCTGGGTAACCAATCAAACCTCTACCCAAGATCCCAGGCTGTTCCCCTATAGAAGCTTTTTGTGCTCCTGTTGAGAACAAATCTAGTTGAAACACTTCAGTTCCTTGTAGCACTATACTTTATACACTCAGCAAAAAAATAAATGTCCCTTTTTCAGGACCCTGTCTTTCAAAGATATTTCGTAAAAATCCAAATAACTTCACAGTAATTCATTGTAAAGGGGTTAAACACTGTTTCCCATGCTTGTTCAATGAACCATAAACAATTAATGAACATCTGGAACGGTCATTAAGACACTAACAGCTTACAGACGGTAGGCAATTAAGGTCACAGTTATGAAAACTTAGGACACTAAAGAGGCCTTTCTACTGACTCTGAAAAACACCAAGAGAAAGATGCCCAGGGTCCCTACTCATCTGCGTGAACGTGCCTTAGGCATGCTGCAAGGAGGCATGAGGACTGCAGATGTGGCCAGTGCAATAAATTGCAATGTCTGTACTGTGAGACGCCTAAGACAGCGCTACAGGGAGACAGGACGGACAGCTGATCGTCCTCGCAGTGGCAGACCACGTGTAACAACACCTGCACAGGATCGGTACATCCGAACATCACACCTGCGGGACAGGTACAGGATGGCAACAGCAACAGCTCTGAATGTGTTTGAGGACTGGAATGTCGCTTAACAGATGTGCACAAGTTGTTGGGGTCAAGTGGGTTGAAATTCTTCTCCAGTTTCCTCATAATCAACTTCCTTCACCTTGTGCTTCTCTTCACCTTGTGCTTCTCTTCCTCTTTCTTCTCATCCTCCAGTATGTATGTTGTTTTGCTGGATAGGTGAGATGCACTGTGCAGATGAGTTGGATGTGTTGTTATTAACTGGCTAAAGGAAGGTGGTTGAGAGGGAAATAGCTTCCAGCTGAGAAACGGGTGTGCCTGCCTCAGGGTGACTCCCTGTAGGCATTACCTCTGCATGTTAACACAGTTTAATGAGCAGTTGTCATTGAACACACATTTGTTGGGGCTGTTTATACAATCCGTTTATTATTTCACACATGCTTCACTGGGCTGTCACATCACACTGCAGTTGCTTCTCACAGGTGGCTGTGTGTGTGTGCGCGTGCATGCACTCTTGTGCGTGTGACTGTGTCCGTGCGTCTATGTTTATGTGTCTGTGTTCTGTGTGATTTAAAAACCGAGAGCTCAACAACCAGACCCCTATAATGGATGTCACACTGTCCTTCCCAGCCCTAGCTGTGACCGTGATATGGCTTTGATATATTGTCTAGGGCAGGGGTATTCACCCTTACCCTACGAGGTCCGGAGCCTGCTGGTTTTTGGTTCTACCTGATAATTAATTACACCAACCTGATGTCCCAGGTTTAAATCAGTCCCTGATTAGAGGGGAACCATGAAAAAACCCAGTGGAACTGGCTTCGAGGTCCAGAGTTGAGTTTGAGGGTTCTAGGGAATGTGTTGGACGGAGGTTTCCATGCAATCAGGCCTGCATTAGAAAGCCCCTACCATGTCTGAGAGATCTGGGCCTAATCCCCCTCATAAAACACAATTTTACCTGTTGTACGAATCTCTTCTGGCCCCTGTCCTTTTATTTATCTGGCTGTGATGAAAGTGCCCAGGCCTGGTGCTCCTATAATGGAATGTAAAACCGGCAACCCGTCATTATTGACCAGTGTAATTATCAATGTAAATGTCCTCTCTCTCTTCCTCCTGGCAAACACATGCAATACAACGGATACATAATAAGATTCCATCTCCCCTGCATTCCCCTTGTTTACGTCGGTCACCGGAAAAACAAATAGAATATTCACCAGTCACCAGTTTCACAGAAAGGATTTCTATTCCCTCTATCCTTGTTTAATAATGCCTTTTACATCACTTGATGGATAGGGAGATAGGTTGAGCAGTGTAAAACATTTTTTTATTTTAACCTTTATTTTACTAGGCAAGTCAGTTAAGAACAAATTCTTATTTACAATGACAGCCTAGGAACAGTGGGTTAGCTGCCTTGTTCAGGGGCAGAACGACAGATTTTTACCTTGTCAGCTCAGGGATTCGATCCTGCAACCTTCCAGTTACGGGCCCAACACTCTAACCACTAGAATACCTGCCGCCCCAGGCTAGGAAGACAGAGGCATACATTGATGTATAGATGACAAAACAAATAAAGCACTTGGTTATTATTGTTTGTGTTCAGGCTTTGCTTTTACCTCGACGTGCTTTTCTCAATTACAGCTCACTATTTCTCTGTCTACCTGGGGCCTCTGTTGAGTCTGAGAATACCAAGAGCTCACAGGGTGATACCACTCAGCTTGTTCAGATGGAACATAGTATGCTTAATTCATCCCAACTGCTAGCTGTGCAGTTACTCTGACAGGAGCCAGACAGACTCAATGTATCAACTCACCATTTAAAGCAGATTTTTAGCGTAAAAAAAAAGCTTTTTTATTTTCTAATTGTTTTGCTGGTTCAATGTATGAGAAAACAAATGTGTTTTTCCCTGGGTTCCAACTGCATTTAATCGGATTGAAGATAATTCTATCTGGGGGATAATTACAGAAGAGGGAGGTTGAGAGAGGACGTTAGAGAGAGAGAGAGAGAAAGGATGGCGAGAGAGAGAGATAGAGATACACTCAGAAGAAAAGGTTTAGATTTGTTCTTAAAGGTGCAACAGCCTGAACACACAGGACATGAAACAATGATACATGTCACCTGTTTAAGTGTGTATCCCTGTATTTCTCATCACTTGTTCAAGTGTGTATCCCTGTATTTCAGACCCTTGACTACAAGTCTCTCCGTACTCCAATCAATTTCATGAACCCCATATGTGACTCGTTTCAGGAAACAATGTTTTTATCAAAATGCGTTTTTTGGCAGAAATGCCTTCTGGAACATGTGAACTTTCATGTGCCTTAATAAAAAATGTGTATGCCATACGTAAATACAACTGCATTTGTTCAATTACGAACCTAGTTTGTTTAGACACAGAAAAAGAGAGCAACCTTCCTGCTAGCCATGATTGGCTGAGATAATGCGTAGGCTGGACATGCCAAGATATGAGTTTGGATTGGTCTGCCATGTAGGACGCTTCTGTCTATAACATGAGCTGGTCAGTATGTGTAGGTAATCCTTTCTAACGTGGCTTTTTAAAAATAAATCATGTAGTAGACCTGCATAAGTGTTGATCTCCACTTTCTGGCGGTCTGAGTTTTGAAATCAGTGGAATTCGAGTATGATAGCTAAGGAGAAAATTCTGGCAAATATGCAGAGGGAGTCGAAAAGACAACACACAGAAGGCTGTTGAATAAAACACCTCTCTCCGGATTACATCTTTAAACTAAGGGCAACCATAGCATGCATGACAGAGAGGGAGAAGCTTCCATCCATGTATACGGGTAAGATAGTCTAGCTAGCTACATTTTCAGATAATACACATTTCTAATATTGTCAGAAAGTCGTTTTCATTTCAAGTTAAAGTGTAATGTTAGCTAGCTAACATTAGCTGGCTGGCTCCCTAGCTAACGTATGTGTATGATCTGTGTAGTAATATTATTTGTATCTCAGCCATTTGCATTGCTTGTTATAGCCTAATGTTAGCTAGCTAACATTGAACATGGTTGGTTAGCTACCAGCAGATTTATGCAGGTTAGTAATGTTATGATTTGGGATTATGGTTAATCATTTAGCTAGATAGTTACATGTCTAAACAAAAGACTCCACTGTGCAAGTAACCATTTCAATAGAATGATGTCACAGCGACAACTGTCGATAGACGTAGCTGGTAAATTCGATTTCAGAGCACTCTCGTCTGAGTGTTCCAGAGCGCAGAATAACTAACGAATTTACGAATGCTCAACACCTGTTGAATATAGCCGGTGTCAGTAAAAGTTGGCAAAAAAGTGTAATAAAATTTTTGCCAGCAGCACAGTTACAGTCACCAACACTCTGGATATCATAAAAACAGCCTAACCAGCTCTTCTAGGGTGAGTAAAATACACAGAGTGAGCTGTTCTCTGTGCTTGACTGCTGTTGTGAGGTCAGAACGCTCAGATCAACCCTACTCCTCGCCAGAGTGTCCAGTGTGCGCTCTAAAAGCTACGAGAGCGAAACGCTCTGAGTATAAGAATGCCCAGAGCGCACTCTGATCACACTAGCACTCCAGATTAAATTTACAAACACCTGTTGTCACACCCTGATCGGTTTCACCCGTCTTTGTGATTGCCTCCAACCCCCTCCATGTATCGCCCATCTTCCTCGTTATCCCCAGTGTATTTATCCCTGTGTTCTATGTTTGTTTTCTTGGTTTCCTGGTTTCGACCTTTACTCTGCCTGTCCTAATTATTTCCAATGTAAAAAGCACAATTTTAAATGTTGCTACATAAGACCTAATCGTGTCGGTCAGTCACATATGTATCTGCCTCCTATTCACTTGTCAGTGATGATGTCCCAGAAATAATCTGAACTAAAAACTATCTGTGCATCCTTGACAATCACTAATCAATATCCAAAAACAGCACACGTTTTTTTTCAGCGAACCTGCACATCATCATTTTCTCTCTTTTGTGGCACCAATGTGAGGGGCTATGGCAAAGGACACAATGTAGTAATCTAGTATGTGGTGCCGGAATAATGACAAGCGAACCTGAGCTTTGTGTTCACATTGCTCAAAAAAAGGGAACCGGAACGCAGAATTCAAGAGAAACGAACTCAGACCACCTCTCTCGGATGGTCTGAGTTAGGTTCGCTTCTTGGGCTCTTGAGGGGTCTGAGTTCCTTTGTGTTCACACTGCACACAAAAAATTTGCAAACCACACTGATTTAACAAAAGTTGTCTGAGAGGGACCAAGTGTGAAAACACCCTTTGAAAATGTACACATTTACATTTTTTGGGTAGCAACACAGTGATAAAGCCATTTGTTCCTTTTAAATGGCATCCAACTGTCACGTTCGGGTGTGTAGAGAGACCAAGGCGCAGCGTATCCATAGTTCGACATCTTTATTAATACGAACTATCGAACTATACAAATATAACAACTGAATATAACAAACACACGTAGCACGAACACGGGACATAATACAACAATGAACCACGCCAACGGAGTGGAACACAGACATATAAGTAAGATCCCTAATTAGAGGTAATGCCTAGCAGCTGCCTCTAATTAGGGATCCCACACACAACACCACACAGACGTAGAAATAATAGATCTGCCAGACTCTGACCATAGAAATATAGAGAAGCAAAGCTTCTCTATGGCCAGAGCCTGACAGTACCCCCCCCCAAAGGCGCGGACTCCCGGCCGCAAGAAAACAAACACAAAAACATGAGGGAAGGGTCAGGGAGGAAAAAACATCACACAATCTATCGCAGGTGGCGGTTCCGGCCCCGGCGAAGTAGATATCTTCCTCCCTATTTCTACTGGGCCCGGACTAGGCCCTGGTGTGGCTGGCGACTCAGGCCATTTAAAGGGGCAACCCACTGGTCCTGGAAATGACCATGGTGGGGCAAAAGGCTCAGGCCATGGAGAGGGGCAAATAACCGGGCCAGGGCTGGGCACCGGTGTGGCAGGCGACTCCGGCCATGTAAAGGGGCAACCCACCGGTCCTGGAAACAACAATGGTGGGGGAAAAGGTTCAGGCCATGGAGCGGGGCAAATAACCGGGCCAGGACTGAGCACCGGTGTGGCAGGCGACTCCGGCCATGTAAAGGGGCAACCCACCGGTCCTTTAAATAACAATGGTGGGGGAACAAGTTCAGGCCATGGAGCGGGGCAAATAACCGGGCCAGGACTGAGCACCGGTGTGGCAGGCGACTCCGGCCATATAATCGTCACGGGAGGCTCCGGGCTGTCGATCGTCACGGAAGGTTCCGGGCTGTCGATCGTCACGGAAGGTTCCGGGCTGTCGATCGTCACGGAAGGTTCCGGGCTGTCGATCGTCACGGAAGGTTCCGGGCTGTCGATCGTCACGGAAGGTTCCGGGCTGTCGAGCGTCACGGGAGGTTCCGGGCTGTCGAGCGTCACGGGAGGCTCCGGGCTGTCGAGCGTCACGGGAGGCTCCGGGCTGTCGAGCGTCACGGGAGGCTCCGGGCTGTCGAGCGTCACGGGAGGCTCCGGGCTGTCGAGCGTCACGGGAGGCTCCGGGCTGTCGACCGTCACGAGAGGCTCCGGGCTGTCGACCATCACGAGAGGCTCCGGGCTGTCGACCATCACAGGAGGCTCCGGGCTGTCGACCATCACGGGAGGCTCCGGGTTGTCGACCATCACGGGAGGCTCCGGGTTGTCGACCATCACGGGAGGCTCCGGGTTGTCGACCATCACAGGAGTCTCCGGGCTGTCGACTATCACGGGAGTCTCCGGGCTGATGAGGCGCACCGACGGTCTGGTGCGTGTAGCCGGCACTGGAGGTACCTGGCTGGGCACACGCACTGGAGGTCGAGTGCGGGGAGTCGGCACGGGACGTACCAGACTGGAGAGGCGCACTGGAGGCTTGGTGCGTGGAGCCGGTACTGGAGGAACCTGGCTGGGCACACGCACTGGAGGTCGAGTGCGGGGAGTCGGCACGGGACGTACCAGACTGGAGAGGCGCACTGGAGGCCTGGTGCGTGGAGCTGGCACTGGAGGTACCTGGCTGGGCACACGCACTGGAGGTCGAGTGCGGGGAGTCGGCACGGGACGTACCGGACTGGGGAGGCGCACTGGAGGCCTGGTGCGTGAAGCCGGAACTGGAGGAACCTGGCTATGCACACGCACTGGAGGTCGAGTGCGGGGAGTCGGCACGGGACGTACCGGACTGGGGAGGCGCACTGGAAGCCTGGTGCGTGAAGTCGGCACTGGTGGCACACGACTAATAACACGCACTTCAGGGCGAGTGCGGGGAGCAGGCACAGGACGTACCTGACTGGGAAGGCGCACTGGAAGCCTGGTGCGTGAAGTCGGCACATGTGGCACAGGACTAATAACACGCACCTCAGGGCTAGTGCGGGGAGCAGGCACATGACGTACCGGACTGGAGAGGCTCACTGGAGTGTAGCAGACGGCCGGACCCAGACTGGGCACCGGTGGAGCGGACTGCTCTGGCACTGGAGTAGAGCAGACGGCCGGACCCCGACTGGGTACCAGTAAAGCGGACTGCTCTTTCACGGGAGTGGAGTAGGCGACTGGGCACGGATTATTCCACTCCGACATTTCCCGTTCAACTTCCTCCGCTATCTCCCACATTTCCTCCAAAACGTCTCCAAAATGTCTCTCCAAATAATCCTCCTCTTCTTCACTTTGCGCCCCCCATTTATATTTAGGGCACAGTGTATCCCACATGGATAGTGGTACTGGCTTGTCCTCCTCCTTGCCAGACCATCCCCATAGCCCCCCCCCGAAATTTTCCTGGGGTTGACTACGGGCTCCATTACCTCTAGAACGCCGCTGTCTTCCTTTCTTCCTCTCCGTTGCTCCCGTATAACGCTGCTTGGTCGGGTGGTGGTTCATTCTGTCACGTTCGGGTGTGTAGAGAGACCAAGGCGCAGCGTATCCATAGTTCGACATCTTTATTAATACGAACTATCGAACTATACAAATATAACAACTGAATATAACAAACACACGTAGCACGAACACGGGACATAATACAACAATGAACCACGCCAACGGAGTGGAACACAGACATATAAGTAAGATCCCTAATTAGAGGTAATGCCTAGCAGCTGCCTCTAATTAGGGATCCCACACACAACACCACACAGACGTAGAAATAATAGATCTGCCAGACTCTGACCATAGAAATATAGAGAAGCAAAGCTTCTCTATGGCCAGAGCCTGACACCAACAGTTAGACATTTTTATTCACCCGCAACCTGCATTCAGAATGATTGTCAGGGTTAAACATTTAGACTGGAACAACCATTTCAGTTACGGATGCAATAAATCTGATTGGATTAATTTAGAAAAATCAATTTTATTTATCTTTGTGTTTGTAAACACCCTGGTAGCAGTGAGAAGCTTTATCTTGAGCGGACAGCTTGATGAAAACCATTCAATATTCAATATAAAGTTTAAACTCATCGAGAACTGCAAACTGTTCTTCAGGTCCTGGACCTCTCTGGTCAGGTCGTCCAATATTTTATTAGTTGAATCCACCAGTATTTGGACAAAACACTTGCTGTTGTAACAACTGCTCGTAGAACAATTTTTGTTTGTTTTAAAATATCCTTTATCTGTGATAGAGAGACACCACTGTCCTCAACCGTACTCCTGCCGGCTTAGGTCTTTGTCATGGTAGCTAGAAACATAGGCTACGCTGTTAATCCTCTCAGTTCCAGACAGGGCAGTTCATAGGGAAGATTGAAAACAAACAGCAGGGATCTAGACAGCCACAAACCTGGGACAATCCTCAGTCCCAGCCACAATATCTAACGGGCTGGTGCCGGGCTGCGTTCAAGCTAGGCATCTAGCTAGTAGATAGGCTAGCTGCTATGCCAAATAGCTCCTCATACCCGGCCTTGGTCAGCAGGATCACTGGACAGAGAGTAGCTGATGCCAATTGCGTCGCAGGATCCAAACTAAAAGTTTAGCTAGATATTAAGAAACTTTCCAATGCACTTTCCCTTGTTCCGCTTTCAACAGGAAGTGACGAGTAGAACAGTGAAGGATGCAATTAACCATCTCCAATCCAAAATTACATCTAGAATCGGCTTCCTATTTTGCAACATATCCTCCTTCACTCATGCTGCCAAACATGCCCTTGTAAAACTTACCATCCTACCGATCCTTGACTTCGGCGATGTCATTTACAAAATAGCCTCCAACACTCTACTCAGCAAATTGGATGTAGTCTATCACAGTGCCATCCGTTTTGTTACCAAAGCCCCATATACTACACACCACTGCGACCTGTACGCTCTCGTTGGCTGGCCCTCACTACATATTCGTCGCCAAACCCACTGGCTCCAGGTCATCTATAAGTCTTTATTAGGTAAATCCCTGCCTTATCTCAGCTCGCTGGTCACCATAGCAACACCCACCCGTAGCATGTGCTCCAGCAGGTATATCTCACTGGTCACCCCCAAAGCCAACACCTCCTTTGGCCGCCTTTCCTTCCAGTTCTCTGCTGCCAATGAACGAATTGCAAAAATCCTTGAAGCTAGAGGTTCCTATCTCCCTCACTAACTTTAAGCATCAGCTGTCAAAGCTGCTTATCGATCACTGCACCTGTATATAGCCCTTCTGTAAATAGCCCATCCTACTACCTCATCCCCATATATATTTTTTTAACTTTTTGCACTCCAGTATCTCTATTTGCACATCATCATTTGCACATTCCATCATTCCAGTGATTATGCTAATCTGTAATTTATTTCGCCACTATGGTCTATTTATTGTCTTCCTAACCTTACTGCATTTTGCACTACATTTGCACTCTGTATATAGATTTTCTATTGTGTTATTGACTGTACGTTTGTTTATTTCCCATGTGTAACTCTGTGTTGTTTTGTTGTTGCACTGCTTTGCTTTGTCTTGGCCAGGTCGCAGTTGCAAATGAGAACTTGTTCTCAACTGACCTACCTGGTTAAATAAAGGTGAAAAATAGGAAAACGTCAGGTACACAGACCTCATTAGAATCTTCAGAAATTAGTTTGATGTGGTTTGTGGCTTAAACAAATCAGTGAAAGGGCCCATGCAAGGGCCTTTCTAAAATGTTCAGCCCAATGACCACTCAAAACCCACACAGAAGGCTTGAAAACTAGCCCAAATGTGTTTTCCCCAGCAAGAGAGGAGTTGACAATATGTGCTTTACCTTGTTCTCTAAATTTCTTGCTTTGATTGGTAGGACTGGGGGCGGTCAGGATACAATGTATGAGGCAAACAAGAATTATGAGGGAGAAGTACAGTACCAGTCAAAAGTTTGGATACCTACTCATTCCAGGGTTTTTCTTTATTTTTACTATTTTCTATATTTTAGAACAATTGTGAAGACATCACAACTATGGAATAACACATGTAGTAACCAAAACAGTGTTAAACAAATCCTAATCTATTTTATATTTCAGATTCCTTAAAGTATCCACCCTTTGTCTTGATGACAGCTTTGCACATTCTTGGCATTCTCTCAACCAGCTTCATGAGGTAGTCATCTGGAATGCATTTCAATTAACAGGTGTGCCTTGTTAAAAGTTCAAATCTCATCTTTAATTTGTCTCTGGTGCACACCTGTTCGCCTCTTCTTTTTATTTTGCATAACTCACATTGATATGAAGTTGTAATGACTGGGTCCTGTAATTATCGAATGGTTGCTATGCTAAAAGGAGGGCTCTGTTTATTTTTGTTTCAGTGCTGTTATGTTGGTCTAGGATGGTTGTAATTATGTGATGTGCCTTTGCTTTTTCTGGCTGAGAGGCTGGTCTGGTATTCTTGAACCGTCTCTCTCTGTGATTCAAGGGATGAGAGCCCTGGTGGCAACGCATGCATGAATGCCTGGCGGCAGAGTAAAGAGAGAGTGAGTGAGTGTGTGTGTGTGTGTAAGCAATTATTGCAAGTCCAGCAATATCTAATTAGAGAGTGTGCCTGAAAGGACGGGATTAGTCCCCAACACCTGCTACTTCTCTGGATTAGAGAGAGAGAGGACCAGGGGAGAGAGATTGAGATGGGTATGGGGGAGATGAGAATGGTGATAGGACAGAATGTGTGGACAGTGTGTATACTGTACACTCTTGTAAAAAGAGTTCCGAAAGGGTTCTTCAGCTCTCCCCATAGGAAAACCCTTTTTTAATTACATGTGTAACCAATTGGGTTCTACCTGGAACCAACAAGTGTTATTCAAAGGGTTCTAGATGGCACCTTTTTTTCTTTTAAGTGTAGGTGCTTGCATAATTGCCTCCGTGCATATGATGTGCTAGTATATGAAAATGTGCATATAATTTACCCAGACTTTACATTTTACTGTAGTTTTTCTTATATATAATGTATCACGATGGCCTCATGTTTGTATCTACACGCTAATTCAGTGGAAAATCAAATCTTTAGTGGAAGGGTAGAACACCAGTTGAAATGTATCTCTGTGTCCTCCCAATTAGTATAATGAGGTTGCTAGTGTAGTGTTTTGGTATTGTGAAACATAGTCCTCCATTTGATGTGTAAATAAAGGCCACAATTACAGTATTATGCTGAGATAAATGGTCAGTTTAATTAGCTGTGTTCTTGTGCTAAATTGCTTACCCTCATTAAAAATAAGTGCTTTTTTCATATGAAAACCTCCGTTCTGCTATGAAAATCAAATGAGAAAATCAACTCCCAAAACGGATCACTAAATCACTCCATTCATATTCCCAATATTATATAAACCTCTAATACAGAACTCATCTGAACAACACATACATTCCCAACTGCCATGCAATTTTAGTAGGAAGAAAAATGGCTCTAACTTCCTTCACTTTTTCTCAAGTCTATTCTGACATGACCTTACAGCCCCCACTACATTATTCAATTGCCTCTCCCAGAATGTGGGAGCGTTGTCATGTTAGATTTAAGCAATAATGCCGAGACTAACACACAGCGATTATTTATTCATGTTGATCTGAATGTTGCCATTTATTGCGCACGAATGAAAAAAATAGTCCCATGTTATCGTTGGTTGTCGGCTTGCCCAAGTTGTCGTTAGTTGGCTCCACGCTGCTGGAAATGGAAGCCGTTCTTTTAGCTGGGAGGAGCTGCTGCTGCTGCTGCTGCGTTGTCAGATAGAATAGTGCTCCGCTGTTTCCTCGCTTGGCCGTGGAAACTAGGAAACAGATACTTGAGAAAACAGGAACACATGCTGGTAAGACCTGACAAGACGAACTGGCAACACAGGTATAAACGCACAAGGGATAATGAGGAAAATGGGCGACACCTGGAGTGCGGTGGAGACAAGCACAAAGACAGGTGAAACCGATCAGGGTGTTAAACATCCACTCTTTTAAGTTGCTTAGATAAATTGGTCTCTGTCTAGAATTCACTTTACTTTAATAGTTTTGTAGCCACATAAGTAAATCAGATTAAAGGTTTGCTTTATGTTAATTTCATAATAGTCTAATTATAATTGGATATTGGTTTATTTTACTGATTCATTTGAAACACATTGGGAAGTGATCCAGATTGTCTTGATCCTCCTATTAAACTGAGTAGTCAATAAAGGGATAGGTCATCCTCATTTCATAATTGGATCTCATTCCCCAGATACATTTTTCTAAACTGTCTGCAAAACCAGCATGTAGCATGTACTTCCCTTTAATGATTTAGCCTTGTTTTCAATCGTCCTCATTAGGAAATGCAACTGAAAACAAGATTTGGGTCTTGAAGGCGTGCTTTCATGTGGGTGTGTCTTGTGCGTGTGCTTGCACGTGGGAAGCTTTTGTACATTCACTCTGGCAAAACAGTACACAGTTACAGTCACTCATCCTTCTTGATAACTTGACACAGTATAACCAGATCTTGTGTCTGGAAGTAGCATAGCTAGCTGCCTATCTAGTGGGGTTTTCTTGAGGGCTTGAACGCAGCCCATGACACAGTTAGCCATTGTTGCTGGGACCGCCGATTGTCCCCGGTTTGTGGCTGTTTAGATCCCTGCTGTTTCTAATCTTCCCTGTGACCTACCCTGTCTGGAACTGCGAATAGCAACAGCGTTGCTACCATGACAAAGACGGGAGTACCGTTGAGGACAGTGGTGTCTCTCTATTACAGGTGAGTATCTTTAAACAAACAAAAAGAGTTCTACAAGCAGTTGTTACAACAACAAGTAAATAGCTTTGTGTCCAAATTCTGGTGGAGTCAGCTAATAAAAGAATGGACGACCTGACCAGAGAGGTCCAGGAACTGAAGAACAGTTTGTAGTTGTCCCAGGGTCAGCTCGATGAGTTTAAACAGGAGATCGGCAAGATGACAGCAATCTGTAAGTCATTGATAGAGGACATATGTTCTGTATGTGAATCCATGCTAACAATGACAGAGAAATACGATTTTTAAGGGACAATCAAGGCAGAACAACATGTTTGTGGATGGAATTGCAGAATCTCCACATGAGACCGGGAGGGAGACTGACGACAAAGTGAGGGAAATTTTCTTGGAGAAACTGAAGATGGACCACAGGACGATTGAAGTGGAGTGCGCCCACAGAACTGGAAAACCCACCACCTGCCCATGTGACAGGCCCAGGCCTCAACGACGACAATCCTGAAGCTGTGTGCCAGAAGAGGAAAGAACTTATCCCAGCCATAAACGCTGCCAGAGCACTTGGGGACATTACTTACATGCTCATTGTCCACCCTCCCTCCAAAAAGCCTGGAATGGATGAGAGAGCCAAGCCTATGGGTTCCTATCTTCAACCCCGCAGCACAAACACACACTTACACACACAAACTGATTATTGGACTACTGAATATAATTTGTTTCATCTGGCTTTGTTTGCTCTTTTCCATATTATGTCTATCTCTGATAAAAAGGGCAGAAAATAGCCCATTTTAATATATGTAGCCTTAGTAATAAGGTTAATGAAATCAATAACTTGCTAACATAAGATAACATTTACTGTATATATTTTCAATTTCTGAGAAACGAATATAATTAATTTGATGATACAGCAGTAGCAATACAACGATGTAACATCTATAGAAGAGACGGGAATGATTATGGGGGAGGTGTTGCTGTATCTATTCAGAGCCATATCCGTGGACAGCTTATAGAAGATCTTATATCAAGTGTTATTGAAGTGTTGTGGTTGCAGGTTCACCTGGCACATCTAAAGCCGTTTCTTCTGGCGTTTTGCTGTAGGCCACCAAGTGCTAACAGTCAGAATATAAATAATATGTGTGAAATGCTTGATAGTGTATGTGATGCAAACAGAGTGGTCTACTTTCTTGGGGACCTGAATATTGACTGATTTTCATCAAGCTCTCCGCTTAAGAGGAAGCTTCTAACTGTAACCAGTGCCTTTAATCTGGTCCAGGTTATTAATCAACCTTCCAGGGTGTTTACAAACACTACAGGAACAAGATCATCCACATGTATTGATCACATTTTTACTAATACTGTAGAACTTTGTTCTAAAGCTGTATCCGCACCCATTGGTTGCAGGGATGACAATATAATAGCTATATCCAGGAATACCAAAATTCAAAAAGCTGGTCCTAAAATAGGGTTTAAGAGATCATACAAAAGATTCTGCTGTGATTCTTATGTGAATGATGTTACAAATATTTGTTGGTCTGATGTGATTAATAAGGAGCATCCAGACGCTGCACTTGATGAATTTATGAAATAGCTTTTTCCAGTTATTGATGAACATTGACTTGTTAAGAAACTGATTGTTAGAACTGTTAAGGCTCCATGGATTGGTGAGGAATTGAAAAACTGAATGGTTGAAAGAGATGCACATCTAGCATCTGAGAAATTATGTGACTAAACTCAACAAAAAGAAGAAGAAACTATTATGAAGCCAAGATCAATGATATAGAGAAAGATGGAAAAACACTTTGGAGTACTTTAAATGAAATGAAGGTCCGGAAGACAATCCTCTACAGGATCGTGTAAGTAACAAGAACATTTCCCAGGACATAGACATATCTTATATGGGCAGACATTTACAGTAGCTATTACAGTGAAAGAATAATAATGTTTACATATCTTTACATATCTTGTGTTCCCCATCTCATATGTATTTACTGTATTCAATACTCTTCTACTGTATCTTAGTCCATGCCGCTTGTCCTTATGTATATATACATTTGTGTGTATTGGGTATATGTTGTGTAACTGTTAGATATTACTGTTAGATATACTGCACTGTCGGAACTAGAAGCACAAGCATTTCACTACACCCGCATTAACATCTGATAAACATGTGTATGTGACCAATAACATTTTATTTTATTTTAGAATATCATGCTATTATTTGAGGAGAGTGCACAGTTTTGATCAGTAATGCAATGGTTCATATGATCAGTCTACAACTTTACACACAAACTGCTGCCATCTACTGGCCAACATCTAAATTGTGCCAGGACTCCTAAGTAATATTATGACCTTTCTCTTGCATTTCAAAGATGATGTGACAAAGCCCCCCCCCCCCCCCCCTCCAAAGGAAAACACGTTTTTTTTATTAAAATGATCTTTTACCAGATCTAATGTGTTATATTCTCCTACATTAATTTTACATTTCCACAAACATCAAAGTGT
Organism: Thymallus thymallus; assembly: GCA_023634145.1. Taxonomy (NCBI): domain Eukaryota; kingdom Metazoa; phylum Chordata; class Actinopteri; order Salmoniformes; family Salmonidae; genus Thymallus; species Thymallus thymallus. The sequence continues at coordinate 44,668,283 of CM042388.1, forward strand.
TTCCTTTCCAATGGTATCAATAATATGCATATCCTTGCTTCAGGTCCTGAGCTACAGGCAGTTAGATGTGGGTATGTAATTTTAGGCAAACATTTAAAAAAAAGGGTCAGATCCTTAAGAGTCCGAATCTTTCATCGAATCAGATGGCTTAATAATGACAAAATCATTTGATGTTGCCAATTATTTTAATGATTACTTCATTGGCAAATTGGGCAAATTTAGGCAGGAAATGCCAACGACGAACAGTGAGCCATTATACTCATGCATAAAAAAACTGATATGAAAGCATTGTAAGTCTGATTTTTGGCAAGTTAGTGTGGGAGAGGTGGAACAAGTATTGTTATCGATCAATAATGACAAACCTGGCATTGACAACTTAGATGGAAAGCTACTGAGGATGGTATCTGACTCTATAGCCACTTCTATCTGTTCTATCTTTAATCTGAGCCTAGAGGAAAGTCTTGGTCCTCTGGCCTGGAGGGAAGGCAATGTCATTCCGCTACCCAAGAGTGGTAAAGTGACCTTTACTGGTTCTAACAGCAGCCCTATCAGCTTGCTGCCAGCTCTTAGTAAACTGTTGGAAAAAAAATTGTTTCACCAAATACAATGCTATTTCTCTGTAAACAAATTAACAACAGATTTTCAGCACTCTTATATAGAAGGGCACTCAACATGTACTGCGCTGACATAAATGACTGATGATTGGTTTACATTTTTTTTTTAAATAAGAAAATTGTGGGAGCTGTATTTTTAGATTTCAGCGCAGCCTTTGATATTATTGTCCATAACCTGTTGTTGAGAAGACGTATGTGTTATGGCTTTTCAACCTCTGCCATATTATGGATTCAGAGCTACTGTATCTATCTAGTAGAACTCAGAGGGTTTTCTTTAATGGAAGCTTCTCTAATGTCAAACATGTAAAGTGTGGTGTACCGCAGGGCAGCTCTCTAGGCCCTCTACTCTTTTCTATGTTTACCAATGACCTGCCACTGGCATTAAACAAAGCATGTGTGTCCATGTATGCTGATGATTCAACCATATACTAATCAGCAACCACAGCTAATGAAGTCACTGTTACCCTTAGTAAAGAGTTGCAGTCTGTTTTGGAATGGGTGGCCATTAATAAACTGGTCCCGAACAACTCTAAAACTAAGAGCTTTGTATTTGGTACAAATCATTACTTAAGTTTATGTGAGGGCTTGGTTGTGGTAAGGCCTCTTACTCCCACCTAGGGGAGGAGAGAGGCACACAACCAGGCTCTCACACATTATTAGGGAGATTATCATCCCCAATCAGAGACAGCTGTATAGCGTTGTCTCTGATTGGGGATAGTATTTAGACTCCACACACAGCCACCTGTGTGTGGATCATTGTTCTTTTGTGTTTGTCTGCACTGCCTGCAGCTTCCAAAGTAAGTCACTGTGTTTTTGTTTATAGTCTCATTTTGTTTAATCTCTCCTTTTGTATTTTCGTGCCTTGTGAGAACATCTCCGAAAATAAAAAGGATGACACTTCACCAGCGCTCTGTCTATCGTCCCTTATATCCGACGCACCGTGACAGTTTAGACATCAGCTGAATCTGGTAATGACTGGTGTGGTTGTTGAACAAGTTGAGGATACTAAATTACTTGGTGTTACCTTAGATTGTAAACTCTTATGGTCAAAAACATATATATTCAATGGTTGTAAAAAGGGAGAGATCTCTGTCCGTAATAAAGAGACGCTCTGCTTTCATGACACCACACTTATCTTGATAATCGTCCAGTCATATGGTCAAGTGCTGCAAAGAAAGACCTAGTTAAGCTGCAGCTGGCACAGAACAGAGCCACACGTCTTGCTCTTCGTTGTAAGGCACAACGCCTCACGGCACAACGCCTCTCCCCCATGTGACCTACTTGTTGTGTGTATGTACTGACATGTATGTGTAACTGATAGATGCACACACTCACACACTACATGTTCATGTTTTTAAATGTATGTAAATACTAAAGTACTTTGTCTGTCATTTACTTTTCGTTATGTGTCGGACTCCATTAAGACTAGCTGTCGCCATCACACATACAAAGCTCTCCCTCGACCTCCATTTGGCAAATCTGACCATAACTCTATCCTCCTGATTCCTGCTTACCTGGTCTTATTTAGTGGATGGTAAACTACAGGATTATTTCATTAACGTAGACTGGAATATGTTCCGGGTTTCATCCAATGGCATTGAGGAGTTTCGACAATGTCGTCTCCACAGTGACTGTACTTACATATCCCAACCAGAAGCAATGGATTACAGGCAACATCCTCACTGAGCTAAAGGCTAGAGATGCTGCAGTGGGACATTAATCCGCATGCTTATAAGAAATCCCGCTACGCCCTCCGATGATCCATCAAACAGGCAACGTGTCAATGCAGAACTAAGATCGAATCTTACTACACAGGCTCTGATGCTCGTCGAATGTGGTAGGGCTTGCAAACTATCATGGATTATAAAGGCAAACAGAGCCTCAAGCTGCCCAGTGACAGATTAGCTAAACGCCTTCTAGGCTCGCTTTGAGGCAAGCAACATTGAACCATGCATGAGAGCACCAGCTGTTCCAGACGACTGTGTGATTACGCTCTCCGTAGCCGATGTGAGTAAGACCTTTAAAGAGGTTAATATTCACAAGGCAGCACGGTCAGACGGATTACCAGGATGCGTATTCAGAGCATGCGCTGACCGGCTGGAAAGTGTATTCACTGACATTATCAACCTCTCCCTGAACCAGTCTGCATTACCAATATATTTCAAGCAGACCACCATAGTCCCTGTGCCCAAGAATGCCAAGGTAACATATCTAAATGGCTATCGCCCTGTAGCACTCACAGCTAAACATTTCTAGATATGACTCCAGACTCTGGTGTTAGTGTTCACTCAATATATAAGCCACAATGTGTGATGAGATTAGAGATAGCATAGTCAGGTTAGCAAGAAATGTTTGTACCAAACAATCAGTCTGTTTATGTGGGGAGAAATGGAGGGAAATGTCCTGACATGGCGATAGATCACAGGCACATCGTCAAAGCAAATAATAGTGGCGAAGCTCATGGGCTAACAGTGAAGAAAACCAGTGTGGACTTTTAACAATATTGTTAAAAATAGTATTGGTCTATCAATACACACTTTGATTGATGCTGTTTTATGGTGGTGATCATATCTCTCTAGCAATGGGATCCAATGGCATTTGCTGTCTCTTGCAAGAACTTCGTTAACTAAAACGAATAAAAATGTTCCTCATACTCAGCTGGGAGGACCACAAAAAGTCTTGTCTCTGTGTAGAGTTGCATCATGTGAAGGAAGCAAGAGTTTGTGCAGATGAAAATAATATAGTGGAGATGAGAAGTATAACTTCTACGTAATGGGCTCAGATAGTGGTAATACGCCCAAATAGGAGTGACAAGGTATGCTACAGAGGCATTGTTAAGAAGCTCATTGCCATCCTTGAAGCAGCTTTTCTTTTTTTCTTTTTTTACCTTTATTTAACTGGGCAATCCAGTTAAGAACAAATTCTTATTTACAACGACGGCCTACCTACAGGGACAGCCATAGTAGTACGGCGTCCCTGGAGCAAATTAGGGTTAAGTGCCTTGCTCAAGGACACATCGTCAGGTTTTCACCTTGTCGGCTCAGGGATTCGATCCAGCAACCTTTCGGTTACTGGCCCAGCACTCTGACCAACCTGCACAGTTGTGGCAAGAGAATGAGAGAGAGAGAGAGAGAGAGAGAGAGAGAGAACAGAGAGAGAGAACAGAGAGACAACAGAGAGAGAGAACAGACAGAGCGTGTCTTTTTATCTGCATTCTCCTTATGTGTCTGCAGCAACATTTAATAGGCTTGAATTGTTGAGAGCACGTCTTAAGTCTCGTTGTCACAAGCTGTCAGGACTGAGAGTGCGAGTGTGCTAATCAGAAGGCTCTCACTCTCAATGCAGATTTAGCCAGCGGGATGCTCACCAGTTCCCTGAATAAAGAACCTGTAGTCCTCATAAAACACCACTTTCATGGATGTGAACATATTTAGTGGAACAATGAAAGTCAGTAAACCAAAGTCACTCATTAGACGCTAGGGGTGAAAGGGGATGTAGTTAATCTGATGCAGCTAATCTGGACCCTATAGAAAAATCTCATTCTGAAAATGTAAGTAACAAGGGGATTTTGCTGTCTACGAGAAATAGAGCTGGTCTTTGAATAAATCATTTTATGCAATGTAGTTGTTTCATTTTTTAACTCACTCTTGAATCTTGGGCCCCTGTGCCTTGAATGAGAACACAAACAAGACTAGATTAGAGTGTGTCAGTGTCATCTGAGGGAAATGGTGGGGGGTTAGCGGATTTATTTGAGGATTTTGTGTTTACTGAAAGTTTGCAGAAACAATATACATTTTCTGGTTCTGGTATGTTCTGTTGCTCAATTCAGCTGCTTTGCATTGACCCATTTCATTTGGAGGATTTCACTTGTTTCCTACGCTACACACGGTAGGCTACTAAACAGCGGTTCCCTCATATTTTCATCTCATTTGGCTCAGTTGTTATAGTTTACTTTAACATTAATGTATAAACAGAAATATGTTTTCAATGGATCAAATTACTTCAGCTGTAATAATTCTTAAGCATTTTGGAATGCCGACATCCCGTGCTCAGTTTGAGGCGGTGGCTAAGCACAGATGTAGTTGTCAGTGGGCGTTGCAAGGTGGGTCACTTAGCAGCTGGTGTGTGTGTGTGTGTGTGCTTGGGTGTGTGCTTGCATTTGTGTGTGAGGCTGATGGTCAGCAAACCAGGGTCAAGCTGAGAGAACTCACACTCAATTACAGTGCCTTCAGAAAGTATCCCTACTCCTTGAGTTATTCTACATTTTGTTGTTTCAAAATGGATTAAATATATGTTTTTTTTTCTCACCCATCTACACACAATACCCCATGATGATAAAGTGAAAACACGTTTGTTTTTATAAATGTTTGCACATTTATTGAAAATTAAATACATAATTATCTCATTTACATAAGTATTCACACCCCTGAGTCAATACTTTGTACAAGCTGTGAGTCTTTCTGGGTAAGTTTCTAAGAGCTTTCCACTCCTGGATTGTGCAACATTTGCCCATCTTTCTTTTCAAAATTACTCAAGCTCTGTCAAATTGGTTGTTGATCATTGCTAGAAAACCATTTTAAAGTTGTGCCATACATTGTCAAGCAGATTTAAGTCAAAACTGTAACTCGGCCACTGTTAATTTAACTTCTTGGTAAGCTACTCCAGTGTAGATTTGGCCTTGTGTTTTAGCTTATTGTCCTGTTGAAAGGTTAATTCATCTCCCAGTGTCTGGTGGAAAGCAGACTGAACCAGGTTTTCCTCTAGGATTTTGCCTGTGCCTAGCTCCATTCCTTTTCTTTTTTATTCTGAAAAACTCCCCAGTTCTTAATGATTACAAGCATACCCATAACATGATGCAGCCACCACTATGGAGAGTGTTACTCAGTAATGTGTTGTATTGGATTTGCCCCAAACATAACACTTTGTATTCCTCTATTTTTTGCGGTATTACTTTATTGCGTTGTTGCAAACAGGATGCAAGTTTTGGAATATTTGTATTATGTAGAGGCTTCCGTCTTTTCACTCTGTCTATTAGGTTAGTATCGTGGAGCAACTACAATGTACAGTTTTCTCCTATCACAGCCATTCAACTCTGTAACTGTTTGGCCTCATGGTGAAATCCCTGAGCGGTTTCCTTCCTTTCCGGCAACTGAGTTCATGTATCTTTCTAGTGACTGGGTGTAGGTGCCCTTCTTTCCGAGGCAATGGAAAACCTCCCTGGTCTTTGAGGTTGAATCTGTGTTTAAAATTCACTGCTCAACTGAGGGATCTGACAGATAATTGCATGTGTGGGATACAGAGATGAGATAGACATTGAAAAATCATGTTAAACACTATTATTGCACACAGATTGAGTCCATGTAACTTATTATGTGACTTGTTAAGCACATTTTTTGTCCTGGACTTATTTAGGCTTGTGATACCATAACACTAATACTTCTTGACAAGACATTTCAGCTTTTCATTTTTAATTCCTTTGAAAAAAAATTGAGAAACTTAATTCCACTTTGACATTATGGAGTATTGTGTTTGGGCCAGTGACAAAAAAAAACTATATTTAATCCATTATAAATTCAGACTGTAAAACAACAAAATGTGGAAAAAGTAAAGTGGTGTGAATACTTTCTGAATCCACTTTATATGTGATTTTAAATACGCAGACTGCAATTAATTTTTAGTGAATTGATTATTGACAACATTTGGCATGTCCATGCTCGGCCATAATACAGTTTTAAAGTCGGCCTAGCCCCTATATCAGTGAGAACACTATGTATATATTTCCACATTGACACCATACAATTACTTACAACAATGTGGACTGCAAACAGGTTCAAGTTAACATATTTAGCAAAGATGGGATAGGTCTACATTTTGTTATTTTGTTTCTGTAAGCTGTTTAACAAGCTATAACGGACTCACATTGGAGTTGGAGTTGATTTCCAAGGCAATACATACAAGACTGTAAGTACACAACTTGAAGCAACTATATATTTAGCCATGGCGCACGTTCTGATTGGCCATTGAGGGGCCAAGCCTTGACACACCCAAAACATGTTTATTCATCAAAACCAAGCCAACTGCGCCGATAATTGTGCTTTTGAAAATAGCAAAAAAAAATATGCTTAGATTGAACATTGCGTAAGGTTTGTTAAAATAGAGCCCTAGAAGTGGATAAATATTCCATTGGCAGAAATAGTGAGGGTCATTGCTCTCTCTAGATAACTGAAGTGTAATTAACTTCAGAAAATAACAAGGCTCCCTCTCCCTCTCCATTAATAATACTTGTAATATTATCAGCAGTGTAATTTATGACCTAAATATTCCAAAAAGATTTCCCTCTCAAATTACTGAAGTGGAAATATGTATGAAAATGCCTTGTTTTGAGATGAACGAACCTGCGCAGGGACAGTCTTCCACTTTGAATTAAATTCTAAATTCCATTATTCAAATGGTTTGTGTCAAGAGGAAGATAATAATGTGTCCTCATGATTGCAACACAGCTGCATCAAACACGAACCATACTCTTTAATGGGGAATTTGGAGATGGGTAAATAATAATAATAACCCTCTCTCTCTCCATCACTACTCCCTGTATACTCACCCATTCATGTATGATACCGCATAAGGCCATTTTATTAAAGCATGTTATACAGTTGAAGTCGGACGTTTACATACACCTTGGCCAAATACATTTAAACTCAGTTTTTCACAATTCCTGACATTTAATCCTAGTAAAAATTCTCTGTTTTAGGTCAGTTAGGATCACCACTTTATTTTAAGAATGAAATGTCAGAATAATAGTAGAGAGAATGATTTATTTCAGCTTTTATTTATTTCATCACATTCCCAGTGGGTCAGAAGTTTACATACACTCAATTAGTATTTGGTAGCATTGCCTTTAAATTGTTTAACTTGGGTCAAACTGTTTGGGTAGCCTTCCACAAGCTTTCCACCATAAGTTGGGTGAATTTTGGCCCATTCCTCCTGACAGAACTGGTGTAACTGAGTCAGGTTTGTAGGCCTCCTTGCTTGCACACGTTTTTTCAGTTCTGCCCACAAATTTTCTATAGGTTTGAGGTCAGGGCTTTGTGATAGCCACTCCAATACCTTGACTTTGTTGTCCTTAAGCCATTTTGCCAGAGCTTTGGAAGTATGCTTGGGGTCATTGTCCATTTGGAAGACCCATGTGCGACCAAGCTTTAACTTCCTGACTGATGTCTTGAGATGTTGCTTCAAAATATCCAAATAATGTTCCTTTCTCATAATGCCATCTATTAAGTGCACTAGTCCCTCCTGCAGCAAAGCACCCCTGCAACATGATGCTGCCACCCCCGTGCTTCACGGTTGGGATGGTGTTCTTCGGGCTTGGAAGCCTCCCCCTTTTTCCTCCAAACATAACGATGGTCATTATGGCCAAACAGTTCTATTTTTGTTTCATCAAACCAGAGGACATTTCTCCAAAAAGTAGCAAACTGTAGTCTGGCTTTTTTATGTTGGTTTTGGAACAGTGGCTTCAACCTAAGTGTATGTAAACTTCCGACTTCAAGTGTAATAGCGTGTTATACAGTAATTAAAACATCCATAAAGATACACACCATCCTATTTGGTTTTATAGCTAAATGCTCTGTTTTATCCTATGTGCTAGTGTAGTGAGGCATGTGTTAAACTCAGTATATTGCATATGTAGTTTGCCAGGATATGGCTTGGTTCTGGGTTTCTATAACTACGTTCATTTTAACCTCATCATGTAAATACTGCATATGCCTTGCTACAGGCAGGGAGCAGAATTACTTCTGGACGTATGTATTTTGTCTTGCAAAAATGGTAGAAAGGTGGCTCCACATCAACAAGGTCAGGATGTGTTGTGGTGTAGTACTGGTACCCTAACAAGCATGTCAATCAACTAAGGCACAATTGGTTGGATTCTTCTAGCCAACGCCAAGGCCAAAATTACAATGCTGTGTTTCTAGAGGCATCTGATTAGATAGAGAGAGAATGTCTGGCTAGTACTTGAGTGCTGCAGTGTCGGATTCTAATAATTCTTATCATGATTAAAAAGCAAGGATGAAAGCATCCGATTCTTAAGAGTGGCTCTTGAGGAACATCATTTGGTAATTGATTCTTAAGAGTGGCCCTTGAGGAACATCAGAGTGGCCCTTGAGGAACATCAGAGTGGCTCTTGAGGAACATCATTTGGTAATGCCTGAGGCTATCCCAAATGAGCCTTAATGTCACTTTCTCTGCAAAGGGATTTAGAAGTTTTAGAGAGTATACAGACACTGATCATTATGCTACTGTGTAACACGACTGCTGGTTGAGGCATGGTGCTTGCTACACCATGGTTGCAATGTATAAAAACATTTTGTGCAAAAATTATAATATTCTACTTATTCTGTGCAGGCACAGTTCTGGTGGAGAATATGCAGATCAACGGGAGAGCAGAGGACCCAGGCAGGACCATCTCTCTGACCCTGCTGGACAACTACGCCCACTGGGTCATCCTGGACCCCCTCAGACAGAGACTGTTCCTAAACAGCACCGGACGTGTTCTGGACAGAGATGTGAGTATGGACCCAGCCCCAGATTGGGATACTGTAGTTTGTAGAGACATTTTTTAGGTTTATTTAACTAGGCAAGTCAGTTAAGAACTAATTCTTATTCACAATGACGGGCCAATTGTGGGACTCCCAATCATGGCTGGTTGTGATACAGCCTGGATTCGCACCAGGGTGTGTGTAGTGACGCCTCTAGCACTGAGGTGCATTGCCTTAGACCGCTGTGCCACTCACTAAGATATGCTTGTTTGTGTGTTTTGTATCTACTGAGTTAACGTGCTTTGGAGCAGTGTGACCATGTATTTTTCCAATCCACAGTTTATTGACCAGTTTATCGATTGATAAATTGGTTGATTTAATGTCTCTCTCTCTTTCTTTCTCTCTCTCTCTCTCTCTCTCTCTCTCTCTCTCTCTCTCTCTCTCCTGCCCTTAGCCCCCTTCTTATATCTCTACTATCGTGGTGAAGGTCCAGTGCACCAACGAGCTGGTTGGGACAGTGATTCTCCACGAGGTCCGCATTGTAATCAGGGACAAAAACGACAACACGCCTCGCTTTCAACAGCAGCGCTACTATGTAGCCGTCAACGAGGTGAGAGAGAGAGAGAGAGAGAGAGAGAGAGAGAGAGAGAGAGAGAGAGAGAGAGAGAGAGAGAGAGAGAGAGAGAGAGAGAGAGAGAGAGAGAGAGAGAGAGAGAGAGAGAGAGAGAGAGAGAGAGAGAGAGAGAGAGAGAGAGAGAGAGAGAGAGAGAGAGAGAGAGAGAGAGAGAGAGAGAGAGAGAGAGAGAGAGAGAGAGAGAGAGAGAGAGAGAGAGAGAGAGAGAGAGAGAGAGAGAGAGAGAGAGAGAGAGAGAGAGAGAGAGAGAGAGTTACTACAATTATAGATGTTTTTCTTTACTGAGCATTTCTTTATCCCCAGGGTAAGTCATTCAACCTGATTTCTCAAATAAGGTTTGCAAGTAATCTTGACCCTTCCAACAGAGGTCAAAAAAGCCCAGAGGCCTTAGAGAAAGTGACTCCTATACTGACTACTGTAGTAGCAATTATGTAGTACATTCACGTTTCATTCTTTGAAATACAAAGAAAGGTCAAGGTTTGTTGCTAATTTAAATGAAGGATCTACCTGATTAATGAGTCAAAGCATTTTTCTAGGCACAGTGAAATAGAGCGTAGATTACTCTGCAGCAGGAGGATTCTGCACTGGGTTCCCCCATGTTATATCTCTCTGTTTCTATTTCTCCCTCTACCATTATTTAGTTGTCTTCTGCACAGAGACAGAGTAAAACATGACAACAGCTATTATACGCATGTTAGGCGGCAGCTTCCCAGGATAATAAAACTATAGCAGATCATCAGATCTTCAGAATATCTGTTCTTTCTCTAGTGCATGAAATTGGTCTGACACAGTGGCACGCTAGTTTGCATGGCCTACAAACCTGACTTTGCATGAATCATGGGGTTTCCTGTCTGTGTGCTCTGCGTGATATATACAGTATATATATATATATATATATGTATATATATATATATATATATATATACAGCGGGTGAAATAAGTATTGAACACGTCACCATTTTTCTCAGTAAATATATTTCCAAAGGTGCTATTGACATGGCATTTTCACCAGATGTTGGTAATAACCCAAGTAATCCATACATACAAAGACACCAAAACAAATACGTTCAGAAATTAAGTTATGTGTAATAATGTGAAATGACACAGGGAAAAAGTATTGAACACACTTACTGATATTTATTTAATACTTTGTACAAAAGCCTTTGTTGGTAATGACAGCTTCAAGATGCCTCTTGTATGGAGAAACTAGTCGCATGCATTGTTCTGGTGTGATTTTGGCCCATTCTTCCACACAAACAGTCTTCAAATCTTGAAGGTTCTGTGGGCCTCTTCTATAAATCTTGATCTTCAGTTCTTTCCATAGATTTTCAATGGGATTTAAGTCAGATGATTGGCTGGGCCATTCTAGCAGCTTTATTGTCTTTCTTTGAAACCAATTGAGAGTTTCCTTGGCTGTGTGTTTGGGATCATTGTCTTGCTGAAATGTCCACCCTCGTTTCATCTTCATCATCCTTCATCCATTTCTGAACTTATTTGTTTTGGTGTCCTTGTATGTATGGATTACTTGGGTTGTTACCAACATCTGGTGAAAATTTCATGTCAATAGCACCTTTGGAAATATATTTACTGAGAAAAATGGTGACATGTTCAATACTTATTTCACCCGCTGTATATATATATATATATATATATATATATATGTATGTATATATATATACACTGTATATATATATATATACCCCCAGTAAAAAGTTTGGAATATTACTCATTCAAGGGTTTTTCTTTATTTGCACTATTTTTTACATTGTAGAATAAAAGTGAAGACATCAAAACTATGACATAACACATATGGAATCATGTAGTAACCTAAAAACAAATCAAAATGTATTTTAGATTTAGGATTCTTCAAATAGCCACCTTTGCCTTGATGACAGCTTTGCACACTCTTGACATTCTCTCAACCAGCTTCACCTGGAATGCTTTTCCATCAGTTTTGAAGGAGTTCCCACATATGCTGAGCGTGTGTGTGTTGGCTGCTTTTCCTTCACTGTGGTCCGACTCATCCCAAACCATCTAAATTTGGACAAAATGTCCACCGGTCTAATGTCCATTGCTCGTGTTTCTTGAAATAAATACATTTTGAAATAAATGATTTTCTCAAAGTCCCATAAACCTTTTGCAAATATGATGCATCTTCATTCAATGAATGGTACTATGATTGAACTTGTACCTGCTTACAAATATCTTGGCATTTGGATAGACAGTGATCTATCCTTTAAGAGACACATAGCTGAGCTTGTTAAGAAACTTAAATATAAGTTTGGGTTCTTTTATAGAAAACATCCTGCTTCTCCCTGTCTAGTAGGAAGTTAATTGTTCAATCAACTTTTTTACCTGTTCTTGATTATGGGGAAAACTATATACCAAAGTGCAACAGTAACCACCTGAAGAGACCTCGACTCTGTTTATCATAGTGCCCTTCGTTTTATTACATCTGCCAGCTTTAATACCCGTCACTGCATTTTATACCAAAGGGTTGGCTGGACCTCATTAAAAACCGGGAGATTATTGCACTACTCTTTGTTTGTCTATAAAGCCCTTCTCCATAAACTTCCAATGTATTTGTCATCTCTGTTGAAGGTTAGAGTCCCTGATTATAATATTAGGTCACATGCATGGTTAACTTTAATGAGTCCCTTGGTAAACACAGACCTTGGTAGATCTGCTTTTACACGTCTAGCGCCTAATGTTCTGAATAATATCCAGTCGGTACTCTGTTTGGATGCCTTATTGCCTGTGGGTCGGTTTGTTGTATTGGCTAAAGGCTTTTATTCTCATGAATGTGTTTGTTTTTAACTAACTATGTATGTCTATTAATCTGTGATGCTCTGAATGTATGTGTGCCATTTGTCTGGTTGTGTTCCCAGGGCACACTTGTAAATGAGACCTAGGTCTCAATGTGTTTCCCCCCTGGTTAAATAAATTAAATAAACAACTCTAACCCCTGTTCACGTGTATGAACAAAATCGCAAACCGCTTTTTTTGTTTGAGCCCTCAATAACTGTTGTCTGCTAAAGATGATAATCTGTTTGAATCTGCCAATCCAGTATTCAGACAACCTGCACCCAGACCTTCCTATACAGTTAATCTCTTTCTATAACTTGTTGAGGCCGGAAAATAAGGATTCCATATGTGTTATGTATAGTTTTGATGTCTTCAAAAAATTGTGCAAATAAAGAAAAACCCTTGAATGAGTAATATTACAAACTTTTGGCCCCCAGTGTATATATATATTTCATAGATGTCACCATATGTCCTGTGTGCACCCGAAAGCTCTACGGTGATGTTTTTGCGTGTGCTTGTACATGCGCATGTACGTGCGCGTGTGTGTGTAATCCTCTATGTGAATTGGTGTGCTTGTGTGTGTGTGTGTGTGTGTTTTTTTCTATTTCATTTAAGACAAAGTGATAGCTGTGTGAGTCAATACTCTTGTTACCAGTCCAGACAGAGATCACAGTGGAATATCAAATGCTATCTTGTGTTAGGCATCAATGTTTTTAGAATTCAAAGATCAGTCAGTGATATCTACACCTACAGTAGATCTACACCTATACACATCAGTGAGTGATATCTACACCTACAGTATATCTACACCTATACAAATCAGTCAGTGATATCTGCACCTATACAAGTTGACATTTGGCTGCATGTTGAAGTACTATTTTTACCCATACCAAACAAGGATTATTTTGACTGAAACTTGCATTTTGACCAAAAGGTCTGAAGAACCAAACAATATGTGGATATCTGCATACTCCTTTGAAGATTGATTTTAATCTCCTACGTTTGCAGATATAACTCATACTGAAATGACCGTGGTTCTCCTCCATCATAGACCCCAGCTACATTTCATTTCATATTGAGTCTCACTGACAAGCATTTCGCCACACCCACAATAACATCTGCTCAACATGTGTATGTGACCAATGAAATTACATTTGATTAGTTATTTCTGTTTGTCTCTTTTCCAAAATGTCATCACTGTACACCTACATATCTTATTATTTCAACTAGCAAAAACTGATTTTGACATGACGCTTGTATCGAGATGCTCAGTCAGACACTGTGTTGTACTTCACACTGAGTGTGTTATCCCAGGAAATACTGAACAGCTTTCTGAGTCAGACTCCGCTTCTGTCAAACCACTCCTGAACTGAGCTGAACTCGCTTCTCTCTCCTGCATCTCTCTGAGAGGTTGTTATGGCTGTCAGTGGGGTGCAGAGGCCCACAGAGAAACACTCATCAATGGCTGCTGACAACAATGTTTTCAGTTCAAATCAGTTAATTAATTCAGTCTTTCTATAGCATAAAAACAAAGTTCTCTTCTTCTCACACTTCTGGCAGAATTTGGCCATATTCTATAGAAGAAACACTGTGTCCCTGTGATCTTGGGAGGGGTCAGTAATTTCTGTGAGATGTAACATAGAGCTGTTAGAATGTCCAGACAGAGTGACATGCCTGCTGACAATTTGCTCCCTCTATCTCTGCCTCCAGCTCACTCCTGCAGGGACCATCATATTCACAGGCTTCGGTGGAGACAATGGGGCCACAGACATCGATGATGGGCCTAACGGACAGATAGAATATGGCATCCAGTACAACCCCAACGACCCAGTACGTGGATGTAATGCTTTCTGACTTCAGACTGTGACTTATTAAGCTTTAGGACTATGGGATGGTGGAACAATGTCTGTTATTAATGAAAACTACTGTATGAGTAAAAACTCTCTCTCTCTCTCTCTCTCTCTCTCTCTCTCTCTCTCTCCCAGGTGTCTAATGAAATTGTGGTTGTAGGGAATACTCTCTCTGGGAACATTGTTCTGGCTGAGAGGCTAAACTACGAAGAGAGAACACGATACTTGGTCATTGTTCAAGCCAACGTAAGACACTTTGCTATTTCCTTTGTTTGCTTGTGTGTTCCAGAAGCCAGAAGTGTGTAGGCACATGCATGTGTGTTTGTGCATATCGTTTTTTGTAAAGATTTTACTTGGTATCTCGTGTGAAGCTTGATCAAATGATATTCTGAAAGATGTTTTAGTTTTATTTTGCCCTGGCTAAGGGAATGGATTGGGGTTTTGCAAGGTTTTGCAAGGTTTTCGATTTTTTTTTACATTGGATAAAAGTAGAGATGGTCACACACTACAGTTGAGGAACAATGGGGAAGTAATTTTGCTATGAAGGTTGTTAAACTACTAAACTTACTTTTGAGAAAATGGCCTAGGAATGTTTTGGCACTACTATTGGAGAGGCCTTCCATTCAGCATCGTTCACACCCTCTTAAGCTTTATCCCCCCTCATCTTTTGAAGGGTTGATCCGAGCGTTCTGTACTAACTTGCTAGCTACTTCCAGACATCTAAGAGAGAGAGAACAGCTCACTGAACATTACTCGCCCTAGCAGAGCTGGTTAGGCTGTTGTGTCATCCAGAGCGTTGGTGACGGCAATTGTCCTTTCCTAAATTCAGAGCGTTTCGCGTTCAGTGCGATTTTGAGCCTGTAACTGAACCCACAAATGCTGATGATCCAGATACTCAACTAGTCTAAAGAAGGCCAGTTTTATTGCTTCTTTAATCAGCACAACAGTTTTCAGCTGTGCTAACATAATTGCAAAAGGGTTTTCTAATGATCAATTAGTCTCTTAAAATGATCAACTTGGATTAGCTAACACAACGTGCCATTGGAACACAGGAGTGATGGTTGCTGATAATGGGCCTCTGTACGCCTACATAGATATTCCATTAAAAGTCTGCCGTTTTCAGCTACAATGTCACGTTCGGGTGTGTAGAGAGACCAAGGCGCAGCGTAACGATAGTTCGACATCTTTATTAATACGAACTGGCGAACTATACAAATAACAAATGATATATATATAAAGACACACGTATCACGACACGAGACAATATACAACAACAATGAACCACGCCAGCGGAGTGGAACACAGACATATAAGTAAGATCCCTAATTAGAGGTAATGCATAGCAGCTGCCTCTAATTAGGGATCCCACACACACAACACCAGACAGAAATAGAAATGATAGATCTGCCAGACTCTGACCATAGAAATATAGAGAAGCAAAGCTTCTCTATGGCCAGAGCCTGACAGTACCCCCCCCCAAAGGCGCGGACTCCCGGCCGCAAGAAAAATAAACACAAAAACATGAGGGAAGGGTCAGGGAGGGAAAAACATCAAACATAAACCATCGCCGGTGGCGGTTCCGGCCCCGGCGAAGTGGATGTCTTCCTCCTCATTTCTATTGGGCCCGGTGTGGCTGGCGATTCAGGCCATTTCAAGGGGCAACCCACCGGTCCTGGAAATGACCATGGTGGGGCAAAAGGCTCAGGCCATGGAGCGGGGCAAATAACCGGGCCAGAACTGGGCACCGGTGTGGCAGGCGACTCCGGCCATGTAAATGGGCAACCCACCGGTCCTGGAAACAACAATGGTGGGGGAAAAGGTTCAGGCCATGGAGCGGGGCAATTAACCGGGCCAGGACTGAGCACCGGTGTGGCAGGCGACTCCGGCCAAGTAATCGTCACGGGAGGCTCCGGGCTGTCGATCGTCACGGAAGGTTCCGGGCTGTCGATCGTCACGGAAGGTTCCGGGCTGTCGATCGCCACGGAAGGTTCCGGGCTGTCGATCGTCACGGAAGGTTCCGGGCTGTCGAGCGTCACGGAAGGTTCCGGGCTGTCGAGCGTCACGGGAGGCTCCGGGCTGTCGAGCGTCACGGGAGGCTCCGGGCTGTCGAGCGTCACGGGAGGCTCCGGGCTGTCGAGCGTCACGGGAGGCTCCGGGCTGTCGAGCGTCACGGGAGGCTCCGGGCTGTCGAGCGTCACGGGAGGCTCCGGGCTGTCGAGCGTCACGGGAGGCTCCGGGCTGTCGAGCGTCACGGGAGGCTCCGGGCTGTCGAGCGTCACGAGAGGCTCCGGGCTGTCGAGCGTCACGAGAGGCTCCGGGCTGTCGAGCGTCACGGGAGGTTCCGGGCTGTCGAGCGTCACGGGAGGCTCCGGGCTGTCGAGCGTCACGGGAGGCTCCGGGCTGTCGAGCGTCACGGGAGGCTCCGGGCTGTCGAGCGTCACGGGAGGCTCCGGGCTGTCGAGCGTCACGGGAGGCTCCGGGCTGTCGAGCGTCACGGGAGGCTCCGGGCTGTCGAGCGTCACGGGAGGCTCCGGGCTGTCGACCATCACGGGAGGCTCCGGGCTGTCGACCATCACGGGAGGCTCCGGGCTGTCGACCATCACGGGAGTCTCCGGGCTGATGAGGCGCACCGACGGTCTGGTGCGTGTAGCCGGCACTGGAGGTACCTGGCTGGGCACACGCACTGGAGGTCGAGTGCGGGGAGTCGGCACGGGACGTACCAGACTGGAGAGGCGCACTGGAGGCTTGGTGCGTGGAGCCGGTACTGGAGGAACCTGGCTGGGCACACGCACTGGAGGTCGAGTGCGGGGAGTCGGCACGGGACGTACCAGACTGGAGAGGCGCACTGGAGGCCTGGTGCGTGGAGCTGGCACTGGAGGTACCTGGCTGGGCACACGCACTGGAGGTCGAGTGCGGGGAGTCGGCACGGGACGTACCGGACTGGGGAGGCGCACTGGAGGCCTGGTGCGTGAAGCCGGAACTGGAGGAACCTGGCTATGCACACGCACTGGAGGTCGAGTACGGGGAGTCGGCACGGGACGTACCGGACTGGGGAGGCGCACTGGAAGCCTGGTGCGTGAAGTCGGCACTGGTGGCACATGACTAATAACACGCACTTCAGGGCGAGTGCGGGGAGCAGGCACAGGACGTACCTGACTGGGAAGGCGCACTGGAAGCCTGGTGCGTGAAGTCGGCACATGTGGCACAGGACTAATAACACGCACCTCAGGGCTAGTGCGGGGAGCAGGCACATGACGTACCGGACTGGAGAGGCTCACTGGAGTGTAACAGACGGCCGGACCCAGACTGGGCACCGGTGGAGCGGACTGCTCTGGCACTGGAGTAGAGCAGACGGCCGGACCCCGACTGGGTACCGGTAAAGCGGACTGCTCTTTCACGGGAGTGGAGTAGGCGACTGGGCACGGATTATTCCACTCCGACATTTCCCGTTCAACTTCCTCCGCTATCTCCCACATTTCCTCCAGAACATCTCCAAAATGGCTCTCCAAATAATCCTCCTCTTCTACACTTTGTGCCCCCCATTTATATTTAGGGCACAGTGTATCCCAGATGGAGAGTGGTACTGGCTTGTCCTCCTCAAACCCAGACCACCCCCATAGCCCCCCCCCCCGAAATTTTCCTGGGGTTGACTACGGGCTCCATTTCCTCTATAACGCCGTTGTCTTCCTTTCTTCCTCTCCGTTGCTCCCGTATAACGCTGCTTGGTCGGGTGGTGGTTCATTCTGTCACGTTCGGGTGTGTAGAGAGACCAAGGCGCAGCGTAACGATAGTTCGACATCTTTATTAATACGAACTGGCGAACTATACAAATAACAAATGATATATATATAAAGACACACGTATCACGACACGAGACAATATACAACAACAATGAACCACGCCAGCGGAGTGGAACACAGACATATAAGTAAGATCCCTAATTAGAGGTAATGCATAGCAGCTGCCTCTAATTAGGGATCCCACACACACAACACCAGACAGAAATAGAAATGATAGATCTGCCAGACTCTGACCATAGAAATATAGAGAAGCAAAGCTTCTCTATGGCCAGAGCCTGACATACAATAGTCATTTACAACATTAACAATGTCTACACTGTATTTCTGATCAATTTTATGGACAAATATGCTTTTCTTTCAAAAACAAGGAAATGTCTAAGTGACCCCAAACCTTTGAACTTTTGAACGGTAGTGTATATATTATAATTTTTACAAAAATAATAATCTGAATGAACATCACTGTGGGCCATGCAGTATTCATTTATAGGTCACTCTGGGCCTTGCCCTTGCATCAATGAGAGGAATTATGCTTTATGTCTCCTGACAATACTTTGGCGCAAATGGTGTGAGAGCAACTCTGAGACACTGGTGCAGGTGTTTATTTGTTTTTAATAACGTTTGTTGTGGTGAAGGCTGATTCACAGCTGTATGTGGAGTCAAACATGGTCAGGATGTATAGTGCCAGTTTCTTGAGAACAGGGACATCAGCTGCAGGCACCATCTTTCCCCAGAAAGTGACAGGGTCACAATCACCAGCCTACTCCTTTAAAGCCATGTTTTCTTGAAGCTCAATCAACTCCTTTTGCAGTGATGCAACATCTACCCATCTGAAGACCTGTTTTGCTTCATCTGACAACTTTGTCACATTTGTGACCAAAAAGGGGTTCTGGATGAGCTGCAGCAGTTCTCTTCCAACAGTGAAATCATCAAAGCGAGCCTTGAAGTTATCAGCTTCTGGATTAAATAAACATGGTTAGGAAGATCTTTGTCTCCCCGCGTTTGCACCAGAAGATTCTCCCTGGAGATAATTTTTGAAAAGCTCAAATTTCTTCTGGAAAGCTTGGACTGCTGTTATCATATCAAACACTGTGTTGTCCCATCTCTGCAGCTTAACATTCAGTTGATTAAGGTGTGATGTAATGTCTGTCAAAAATACAACTCTTTCAATCTTCTCGTCTTCCAAAAACTCAGAAAACTGAGTTGCCTTGTCACTCTTTTGCTATGATAAGAAAGCTTTGATTTCCTCCTGAATGAGCCCCAAAATGTTCCAAAACCCTGCCTTTGCTGAGCCATCTGACTTTGTTGTGCACTAGTAATTAATCAAAACTGGCATTGCGGTCTGTCAGAATGCCTCGTAGCAGGCGGTGTTGTAGGGATGATGTTTCTCTCAAAACGTTGATCAGTTCCATCATCGTTGTCATGATCTCAGAACACTATTTTCCAAGACTGGCATTTAGGACAGATTGATGAATGATGCAGTGATATGATTTCAGGTCAGGGTGGTCCTCTTTCACAATTGCAACCAGACCCATCCGTCTTCCTATCATGGCTGGAGCTCCATCTGTGCTGATTGAGTCCACTGACTTCAGATCTTGCCCCGTTTTTGTCAGCATCCCTTTGATGTCCTCAAGGATATCCTCTCCCTGTGTGTGTGCTACTAGATTTGTTAAGCCCAACAGCTCCTCACAAATTCCTTCTTTGTTTCGTTATAAAATCTGACAAACACCAGAATCTGGGCATTATCAGTGTTGTCTATTGATTCATACACAGCTAATGAAATGAATGGTGCATTCTGAATGGCCTCATCAAGATGTGAAGTTAAATCTTCAGCTAATATTTCAGTTCTCCTCATTGCTGTGACAACTTCACTCATGCATTCTTTTACCATCTCAGCGTCTGAAAAAGTTGTTTTGTGTTTTCCCAAAACCCAAGTTATCCTCAGTGAACACCCCATTGCACATTGTTGGGCTGTCAGGGAATTGACAAGGACTTCTCATTTGGTGGACCTCTCATTTTGGGATTTGAGTTGGTTAATCTTGTTTGTTCTCACCTCTGTGTTCAGGGGATAGGTCTGATCGAATTTACTATGCCTGGTGTCATAAGGGCACCTAGCATTGGAAGTTATTACAAGAACTATGGACTCACTGCATATCAGGCACATTGGTTTTGTGCTAGCTGCTGGGAGAATGAATACATACTGTTCCATCCACTTGTCTTTGAATATACCGTTTTCAGTCAACTTTTCATTTTTTTGGAAAAAGCCAAATTAACTAAGATACTGGTAACTAAGCTCCTTCTATCTGTGAAATCTTTCTGATTCTTTATATTTGGATTAATGTGATTAATAGACAAACAAATAAACATAACTTTACAAATAACTTAACATTTACCCATAATGACTTTGAGTCCAGAACAACCTCACTGAAATGTCGGTCCCTCCTTCAGGTTGCCATTATTATTAAAGACTCCACACTCTCTTTGGAGCTCTGTCAGATGATTGTTTATAGGCTAACAGCCTAGCATATCAGGATAGATTTAATTAAAGATTTTACTAGTGCAAGGGCAGTGGCCCTCAGACTACCAGCAGGCCGCAGGAGAGAGGGAGACATATTGAAAATCAAGTGGTGCTAATGAGGCTAGTTTAAAATAATTGGGTTTTAATTCATGCATTTTTACAAAAGCTGTCGTAGGCCGTGCCTTTTTCTCTTGGTCATTAACCGCGAGGAGTCCCAGACAAGGATTATGAATTGGACATTGTTATGCTACCAGTGACAGTATGATCACACAGGAGGAGGAGGAGGAGGAGGAAGAGAAGATGGAGATTGAGATAGAGAGAAGACAGAATGTCACAGAGACAGACAGACTAATAGAAAGAGGAACAGAGGAAATGGACTTATTTGCTTGCTCTCCTACCGTAGTTTCCCCAGTAAATGTGGATGTCAGGGGGCCTAAGCGGCTCCCGAAGATTTCATATTTCCTTCAACAATGTCAGCAGAGTTTAGGACAGAGAGAAGGACATGGCATTAATTACATCTCTGCTGCTTATGTCAGGGTTAAGTGATTGTGTCAATGTGAAGTACTGCTCAGAGAGTATTTTGAGAAAGAAATTGCAAGAACATGTACTGCAATTACTTTTCTCATTCCTCGCATGCCTGTGCGTTTGTGTACTGTCTGTATATTGGTGTCCTTGAAAAAGATAACTGCAGTTCTGTGCACAATGCTTTCTAGAATCTGATGCCTTGAGAAGGGGTCCATGTCGAATATCTCTGAGTGTCTTAAGATGGTAAACACTCATATTATATGTTGAAAAATAGAGCAATTGATATTTGAAGTAGAGGTAGAGTGTTTACTAAGTTTATTAAGTTGATCGTGGAATTGAAAATAGATATTGGTCTCATGATTGGTTGATTGATCTATATAAATTATATTTGAAGGTGTTATTCATTCATGGCTTTGGTAAGTAACGATGTTGACTTCCGTTCTACAGGACCGTGCCCTGTACGGTGCCAACAGGCGGACCGCTACGACCACGCTGACCATAGACGTTCTGGATGGAGATGACCTGGGGCCCATGTTCCTACCCTGTGTCCTGGTCAACAACACCCATGACTGCAACCCCCTCACCTACCGCATCACCATACCAGAGTTCACCCAACCGGTACGAACCACACTGTTGGGGTGTGTAGGCTTTGTGCGTGTGTGAACGGGAAGTGATTGAGTGTAAGTGTGTGTGTTTGTGTTCAATTGCAACTCCCTCATCTCCTGTGTTTTAACGTAGGCAAAACCCATCAACAGACAGCGAGGATGAGCCACTAAAGTCTGACTTGGGAACTTCAGGAAGTATTCATACCCCTTGACTTTTAGAAGCCTGAATTTAAAATGGATTAAATTCATATTTTGTGTCACTGTCCTACACACAATACCCCATAAAGTCAAAGTGGAATTATGTTTTTAGACATTTTTATAAATTAATAAAAAATTAAAAGCTGAAATGTCTTGAGTCAATAAGTATTCAACACCTTTGTCATGGCGAACCTAAATAAGTTCACAAATAAAAATGTCACATAATATGTTGCATGGACTCACTCTGTGTGCAATAATAGTTCTTAACATGATATTTGAATGACTACCTCATCTCTGTTCCCCACACATACAATTATGTAAGGTCCCTCAGTCGAGCAGTGAATTTAAACACAGTTTCAACCACAAAGACCAGGGAGGTTTTCCAATGCTCACAGAGAAGGGAACCTAAAAAAACATTGGTGACTCGTTTCAGGAAACTAGCCGTATGTCGCGGGTCACTACTTCACAGGAGAGCCACTGGAACGTAAACTATTTTAATCAAAATGTGTTTTTTTTAAATGCCTTCTGGAACATGTGAACTTTCATGTGCCTTAATAACAACTTGTATGCCATCTGTAAATACGAATACAATTGTTAAATTATGAGCCTAGTTGGTTTAGCCCCAGATGACTGGACATGCCGAGAGAGGAGTTTCGATTGGTCTGCCATATTGCGCGCTTCTGTCTATTTGAGCTGGTCAGTATGTGTAGGTAATCCTGTCTAACGCAGCTATTTTTCTAATTTATTGTGTAGTGGAGCTGCATAAGTGTTGCTCTCCACTTTCTGGAGGACCGAGTTTTGAAATCAGTGTAATTAGAGTATGATAGCTAAGGAGATGGAGAAAACACCTGTCTCCGGATTACATCTTCAAACTAAGGGCAACCTTGGCATCCGTAACATCCATGAGGTATATGGGTAAGATAGTCTAGCTAGCTACATTTTCAGAAATTACACATTTCTAATTTTGATAAAAAGTGCTTTCATTTAAAGTTAAAGTGTACTGTTAGCTGGCTGACTCGCAAGCTAACATTACACGTATGATCTTTATATTCGTATCTCAGAGCCATTTGCTTGGCTAGTTATAGCCTAATGTTAGCTAGGTAACATTGATCCTGTTTGGTTAGCTACCTGCAGATTCATGCAGGGTAGTAACGTCATGAGTTGGGATTATGGTTAATTGTTTAACTAGCTAGCTAACGTTAGCTGGCTGGCTTGCTAGCTAACGTTATGTGTATGATCTTATTATTCATATCACAGAGCCATTGGCTTGGCTAGTTATAGCCTAATATTAGCTAGCTAACATTAAACCTGGTATGTTAGCTACCTGCAGATTCATGCAGGGTAGTAACATCATGAGGTGGGATTATGGTTCATTGTTTATCTAGCTAGCAAGCTACATGTCTTAACAATATACTATGCAAGTAACCATTTCAGGTGCGTTCCTAAATTCAGTCTGAGTATGCCAGAGCAGAGAATAACTGCTGATTTTACGAACACTCACCACCCGTTGTCAGTAAAAAAAAATGAATTGTTGCCAGCAGCACAGTTACAGTCACCAACACTCTGGATAACATGAAAACAGCCTAACCAGCTCTACTAGGGTGAGTAAAATGGACAGTGGGGTGTTCTGTGTCTGGAAGTAGCTAGCAAGCTAGCCAATATTAGCCAGTTAGCTTGGGTGCTTGACTGCTGTTGTGAATTCAGAACGCTCGGATCAACCCTACTCATCGGCCACAGTGTCCAGTGTGCGCTCTGAATGCTCCGAGGACAAAACAAGATTGGTGAGGCTAAAACTTAAGAGGGTGTGAATGATGCTGAAAGGGTGTAGACAAAGAAGAGCTCTCCAGTAAGTACCAAAACATTCAAATGCCATTTTCTCAAAAGTGAGATTACAAGTTTCAAAGCCAAATTACATTCCCATTGTTCCTCAAATACAGTGTATGATACAATCTTGCTCTGTGTCTCTGCTTTCAGCCAATGTAAAAAACACAATTTCAAATGTTGCTACATAAGACCAAATCAAGGCGGTCGGTCATTTGGTAGACGGGTAAATAAATAGCAGACATTGAATATTCCTTTGAGCATAGGGAAGTTATTAATTACACTTTGGATGGTGTATCAATACACCCAATCACTACAAAGATACAGGCGTCCTTCCTAACTTAGTTGCCTGGGAGAAAGGAAACCACACAGGGATTTCACCATGATGCCAATGGTGACTTTAAATCAGTTACAGAGTTGATTTGCTGTGTACGTATACGGTGCATCTGGAAAGATTTCAGGCCTCTATTTACACATTTTCTTACGTTACAACCTTATTCATAAATTGATTAAAAACTTTTTTCCCTCATTAATCTACACACAATGCCCCATAAAGACAAAGCAAAAACTGTTTAAAAAAAAATAATAATGTTTTTAACAATTTATTACAAATTAAAAATGGAAATATCACATTTACATATGTATTCAGACCCTTTATTCAGTACTTTGTTGAATAATATTTTGCAGCAATTACAGCCTCGAGTCTTCTTGGGTATGACGCTACAAGCTTGGTACACCTGTATTTAGGGAGTTTCTCCCGTTCTTCTCTGTAGATCCTCTCAAGCTCTGCCAGGTTGGATGAAGAGTGTCATTTTCAGGTCTCTCCAGGGATGTTAGATTGGGTTTAAGTCCGTGCTCTAGCTGGACCACTCTAGCACATTCAGAGACTTGGCCCGAAGCCAATCCTGCGCTGTCTTGGCTGTGTGCTTAGGGTCGTTGTCCTGTTGAAAGAGGAACGTTCACCCCAGTCTGAGGTCCTGAGCTCTCTGGAGCAGGTTTTCATCAAGGATCTCTTTGTACTTTGCTCCGTTCATCTTTCCCTCGATCCTGACTAGTCTCCCAGTCCCTGCCGCTGAAAAACATCCCCACAGCATAATGTTGCCACCACCATGCTTCATTCACTGTAGGGATAGTGCCAGGTTTCCTCCAGATGTGACGCTTGGCATTCAGACCAAAGAGTAAAATCTTAGTTTCATCAGACCAGAGAATCTTGTTTCTCATGGTCTGAGAGTCTTTAAGTTCCTTTTGGCAAACTTCAAGTGGACTGTCATGTGCATTTTATTGAGGAGTGGCTTCAATAATGTAACAAAATGTGGAAAAAGCCAAGGGTTCTGAATACTTTCCGAATGCACTGTAGGTAGGTGTAAAGTGACTAGACAACAGGATAGATACTGCTAATAGGCAGTAGCATCAGTGTATGCGATGAACGTGGAGGTGTGTAAGTGTGTGTGTGTGGCGACGGTGTGCCTGTGTGTACGTGTAATATGTGAGTGTGTGTATGTATTGAGTGTCAGTATAAGTATGTGTGAGTTTGTGGGTAGAGTCTAGTGTGTGTGTATAGAGTCAAAAAGAGTTAGTGCAAAAAGGGTCAATGCAGATAGTCTGGTTAACTATTTAGCAGTCTTATGGCTTGGGGGTAGAAGCTTATGGCTTGGGAGTAGCTCTCCGGTACTGCTTGTGGTCTATGACTTGGGTGGCTGGAGTCTTTGACAATTTTTAGTGCCTTCCTCTGACACCGCCTGGTATAGAGGTCCTGGATGGCAGGTAGTTCAACCCCAACTTGACAGAGCTTGAATAATCTTCCAAAGAACAATGGGCAAATATTATGTAATCCAGGTGTGCAAAGCTCTTAGAGACTTACCCAGAAATACTCACAGCTGTAATCACTGCCAAATGTGATTCTAACATGTATTGACTCAAGAATGTGAATATATATATTTCTGAATTTAATTTTAAATAAATTAGCAAAAATGTATACAAATATACAATTTTTTTTTGTTTTAATCCATTTTGAATTCAGGCTTTAACACACCAAAATGTGGAATAAGTCAAGAGGTATGAATAATGTGTCGAGATGCGAGACAGGATTGTGTCGAAGCACAGATCTGGGGAAGGCTACCAAAATATGTCCTCAAGAACACAGTGGCCTTCATCATTCCTAAATGGAAGACATTTGGAACCACCAAGACTCTTCCTAGAGCTGGCCGCCGGGGAAAACTGAGCAATCAGGGGAGAAGGGCCTTGGTCAGGGATGTGACCAAAAGCCTGATGGTTCCTCTGTGGAGATGGGACAACCTTCCATAATTACAACCCTCTCTGCAGCACTCCACCAATCAGGCCTTTATGGTAGAGTGGCCACTCCTCAGTAAAAGGCACGACAGCCCACTTGGTTTTTACCAAAAAGCACTCAAAGACTCTCAGACCATGAGAAACTAGATTCTCTGGTCTGATGAAACCAAGATTGAACTCTTTGGCCTGAATACCAAGCGTGACGACTGGGGATGTTTTTCAGTGGCAGGGACTGGGAGACTAGTCAGGATCAAGGGAAAGATGAACGGCGCAAAGGAGAGAAAATCTTGATGAAAACCTGCTCCAGCGCACTCAGGACCTCAGATGGGGGAAGGTTCACCTTCCAACAGGACAACGACCCGAAGCACACAGCCAAGACAACACATGAGTGGCTTCGGGACAAGTCTCTGAATGTCCTTGAGTGGTCCAGCCAGAGCCTGGACTCGAACGTGATCTAATATCTCTGGAGAGACCTGAAAATAGCTGTGCAGTGATGCTCCCCATCCAACCTGAGAGAGCTTGAGAGGATCTGCAAAGAAGAATGGGAGAAATTCCCCAAGAATAGGTGTGCCAAGCTTGTAGCGTCATACCCAAGAAGACTCAAGGCTGTAACCACTGCCAAAGGTGCTTCAACAAAGTACTGAGTAAAGGGTCTGAATAGTTATTTTTAATACATTTGCAAAATGTTCAAAAAAACTGTTTTTGCTTTGTCATTATGGGGTATTGATGAAGGATTTTTTTTTTGTTTATACATTTTTGAATACGGCTGTAACGTAATAAAATATGCTTTCCGAATGCAATGTAACTTTGTATTCAGGACAAAAAGTTAATTTCTGTACCCATTTTTGCTGTTTTACTTTAGATCCTTATGCAAACAGGATGCCTTATTACAAAATAATTATTTTTATGATGTCCAGGCTTCCTTCTTTTCACTCTCATTTAGGTTAGTATTGTGGAGTAACTACAATGTTGTTGATCAATCTTCAGTTTTCTCCTATTACAGCAATTAAACTCTGTAACTGTTTTAAAGTCATCATTTGCGTCATGGTGAAATCCCTGAGCGGTTTCCTTCCTCTCCGGCAGCTGAGTTAGGAAGGACGCCTGTATCTTTGTAGTGACTGGGTGTATTGATACACCATCCAAAGTGTAATTAATAACTTCCCCATGCTCAAAGGGATGTTCCTTCTTTGCGAGGCATTGGAAAACCTCCCTGGTGTTTGTGGTTGAATCTGTGTTTGAAATCCACCACTCGACTGAGGGACCTTACAGATAATTGTATGTGTGGGGTACAGAGATGAGGTAGTCGTAAATATCATGCTATACACTAATATTGCAATATTGCACAGAGTGAGTCCATGTAATTTATTATGTGACTTGTTAAGGAAATTGATATTCCTGAACTTATTTAGGCTTGCCATAACATAGGAGCTGAATACTTATTGACTCAAGACATTTCAGCTTTTCATTTTTAATTAATTTGTAAACATTTCTAAAAAACATAATTCCACTTTGACCTTATGGGTATTCTGTGTAGGTCAGTGACACAAATTATGAATTACATTTATTTTAAATTCAGGCTGTAACACAACGAAATGTGGAAAAAAATCAGCGTGAATACTTTCTGAAGGCACTTGGTCGCAAAAGACTTACAAACCACTGACACAGTTAATTGGTTTCTGGCTCCCCCATCCTTCCTCCCTACCTCCTTTTCAGAGTGAACTGAACCCGCTGGAGGTGACCCCACCTATCCGAGCCGTGGACATGGACAGGAACATCCAACCCCCCTCTAAAAGGCCAGGGATCCATTACTACATGCTGGTTGGTAGGTTCCTAGCTGAGCTTCCAGTCACACACGTGCATGTTTGCATGATCAAAGGACCACTTGATCCTTTATTGTCCAATTACCAATGTATTATCACTGGTCAATATTCATGCACAAAAAAGCAATGTTCATTCTTTGTGGGTGTTGATTTACTTCAGGTCAGCCCTCAACGTATCTGGAGTACTTCTCCCTGAACAGGACAACCGCAGCGCTCCTCCTCCTGAAACCTGTCAGCAGAGACCTGTACACCAAATTTACCATACTCATCAAGGTAAGCAAACCCACCTTTAACCTGAAATCAAGGTGCACCATGTACCAAACTATACACCAGAGAATTTGGTTTTGTGTTGAGGGATGGTGTAGTGGTAGTGCTGCCACCCCCCAAACCATGACATAACGCCCCTGGAGGCAATCCTAGTTTGAACCAGGGATTACCGGTTATGATGCACAGAGCATACTACCATACTACTAGCCCCTGAGCACTGAGCAGACTGCCATGTACACAGAGGAGAGGAAGGAGTGATCTCCACACGGAGGAGAGGAGAGAGTGATGATGTTTGAAGAGTACTTTGTGTGTGTATGAAGGAGGCGAGGGAGGAGGAGGAGAAGGAGAGGTGGAAGGGGAGGTGGATGGAGGGAGATAGCAGCCTTCACAGGGAAAGTGCTGGAGGTATCAGCAGGGAAGGAGAGAGAGAGTTATAGGTTGGTGTCTGGAGGAGACTGCTCTGGGTTTGCTATCAGATACCGCTTTATAAATATGCTTACTGCCATCGAAATACATTGAGATCTTACTCAACGAGACACCTGGAGGAGAGAATAGAGGGTTTGTACATAGTAGTTGTAGTTATTGTGACTTGTTATAGAATGTTCAGCACCAAGGACAATGTTATTATCGACCCTGATGTCACATTTGAAAAAGCCATTTTCTCTCAGAGGGTGGCAAGGACAGATGTGAAAAATAGAGAGTCAGAGAGATGGATTGGGACGGAGGGAGGATAGTCAAATAAAGAGAGGAAGATGGAGAGGAAAATAGAACAAGATATGGAGAAATACGTTGCTCAGAGAGAGAATACACAGGATACACAGAGAGAGTATACACAGTATCACTAACACACCAGAGGTGGCTGCCAATAGACACTGATTAGAAATCACAGGCCACTTTAAAGAATGTATACACAGTATACACTCATCTCTATGTATAAAGCTTACTATTCCACTGTATCTTAGTCCAATGCCGCCCTGGCATTTATGTACATATTCTCAATCCATTCCTTAATTAGATTTATGTGTATTTGGGTATACTGTTAGATATTACTTGTTAGATACTACTGCACTGTCGGAGCTAGAAGCACAAGCATTTCGCTACACCCGCAATAACATCTGCTAACCACGCGTATGTGACAAATACATTTGATTTGATTTGATTTTAGGGGTAATTGAGGGAGGGGAGATCGAGAGAGAGCGAGAGTCGGGGGAAAGAATTAAGAATGCGTGATAAACAGTGACTGCAGCTGGCGTGTTTTAGCACCGTAACACAGGTCATTTACCACTGCCTCCCAGAAACAAGGACATTGCTAAAGAGGCAAACCACAGGAACACACTTCATCCTCCTACTCTCTCTCTGCTTCTCTCTCTGGGAAATGTGTTAACAGAAAAACATAACAACAGTGACCAAAATCAACACACAAAACAAAGCCAAAAACAATCAAGTTAGTTTTGCGTCAGTCACAGTGGTCAGGTATTCTGCCGGTGTTTACTCTCTGTTCAGGGTAGCGTTACAATTTACTTATTTATTTTTTCCAATGTGGTGAGGTTGGAACCAGGTGCAGAGAAGAGACCATATGAGGAATCAATGGTTCAGGATAAACATAATACTTTACTGAGAAACGGTAACCGAAGGATCACAGTGACACTGGAAAAACAACAAACACTAAGTCTAGTGGCAGGCTTGTGGTTCGGGAAGATGCATGGAGTCCATAGGGGAGTTGCAGCCAGGGGACAAGACTGCAACTACCAATTATAAAGGTAAAAAAATAAAACATGACAGGGAGGATGATCCAAAGAACTTATCTTCTTGTGACTGTCGTTTCTTCTTTTAGTCTTTAAACCAGGGCTGTTCAATGTCGTCTCTTCTTTTAGTCTTTAAACCATGGCTGTTCAATGTCGTCTCTTCTATTAGTCTTTAAACCAGGGCTGTTCAATGTCGTCTCTTCTATTAGTCTTTAAACCAGGGCTGTTCAATGTCGTCTCTTCTTTTGGTCTTTAAACCAGGGCTGTTCAATGTCGTCTCTTCTATTAGTCTTTAAACCAGGGCTGTTCAATGTCGTCTCTTCTATTAATCTTTAAACCAGGGCTGTTCAATGTTGTCTCTTCTTTTGGTCTTTAAACTAGGGCTGTTCAATGTTGTCTCTTCTTTTGGTCTTTAAACCAGGGCTGTTCAATGTCGGTTTTTTATTCTCACGTTCTAATCAGGGATTGATTCAAACCTGTGAGTGCAATTAACTCAGGTAGAAACACAAATCAGAAGTGTTTTGTCCCACCAGGACAGGAATTGAACAGCCTTGCTTACACTGTAGAAAATCTACAATACATGCTAGTCTAGTGCGTCAGTGGTTCCTTAAGGATTTTGATTCAGTACCTTTCAGTGATATACCACCTCTCCCTTTCTCTGCCAGCACAAGGTAATTATATTATTCTTCTAAGGGAAGCTTCAACAAAATAAACCCAGTGAACACAAGTTCATGTGCTCAATTAGTTTCAGGTCACAGCTTTAAATTATGTTGCTCCTCTCCACCCTCCACTCCACCTACCCCTTTTCCCCTTCTCCTTTCCTCTCCTCTCATCCTTTCCTCCTCATCAGGTTTACTTTGAAGAATTGAGACAATGGTTATTTACCAATATTCATACTACCGTGCTCCACACTCTCATGCTCCGAGGGCATTCTCTGTGGATATTCTCTTGAGTACTTTCATGTGAGGACTAGAGTGTGGAGAACACATTAAACATTACATCTGAGAAACACTCCCCCTACTGTATTACCTCATGCTGCAACTCCCTATTCACTGAACCTTCTTCCAGCAAGGACAATGACAACAATAGACGAAACAAGATATTAACAAAGGAAATATTTTACTTCATAACTATCAGCTAGCTATATGTTCATCATAATAATCTAGCTAACCAGATAGTGTAATAGGCTAAAGCTAATGTTATACAAGGTAGATGTCAATTCTTTGTGTGTAGCTAGCTAACAATTTCTTGTGGCTACTGTATCTGGCTAGCTAACAGTAGTAGCTAGCCAGTTAGTCCTATTGACTTAATATGGCCTTGCGATCTACACTCTCATCATTACCCAACGCCTAGGTTTACCCCCACTGAATTCTCATCCTACCATATCCCTGTCTGTATATTATGCCATCAATCTATTCTATCGCGCCCAGTAATCTGCTCCTTTTATCCTCTGTACCCAACACACTAAACAACCAGTTCTTAAAGTCTTTAGCCGTAATCTTATCCTACTCCTCCTCTGTACCTCTGGTAATGTTGAGGTAAACCCAGGTCCTGTAGCCCCCAGTACTACACCTGTTCCCCAGTCGCTCTCATTTGTTGACTTCTGTAACCGTAAAAGCCTTGGTTTCATGCATGTTAACATCAGAAGCCTCCTCCCTAAGTTTGATTTATTCACTGCTTTAGCACACTCCGCCAACCCTGATGTCCAAGCCATGTCTGAATCCTAGCCGTGTCCATCCCCAACTACAATATTTCCCGTCAAGATAGAACTGCCAAATGAGGCGGAGTTACAATCTACTTCAGAGATAACCTGCAGAGTTCTGTCATACTATCCAGGTCTGTGCCCAAACAGTTTGAGGTTCTACTTTTAAAAATCCACCTTTCCAGAAATGTCTCTCACTGTTGTTGTTTGTTACAGAACCCCCTCAGCCCCCAGCTGTGCCCTGGACATCATATGTGAATTGATTGCCCCCCATCTATCTTCAGAGTTCGTACTGTTAGGTGACCTAAACTGGGATATGCTTAACACCCCTGCCGTCCTTCAATCTAAGCTAGATGCCCTCAATCTCACACAAATTATCAAGGAACCTACCAGGTACAACCCTACATCCTTAAACATGGGCACCATCATAGATATCATCCTGACTAACTTTCCCTCCAAATACACCTCCTCTGTTTTCAACCAGGATCTCAGCGATCACTGCCTCATTGCCTGCGTCCTTAATGGGTCCGAGGTCAAACGGCCACCCCTTATCACTGTCAAACGCTCCCTAAAACACTTCAGTGATCAGGCCTTTCTAATCGATCTGGCCCGGGTATCCGGGAAGGATATTGACCTCATCCTGTCAGTAGAGGATGAATGGTTGTTCTTTAAAAGTGCTTTCCTCACCATCTTAAATAAGCATGCCCCATTCAAAAAAATGTGAACTAAGAACAGATATAGCCCCTGGTTCACTCCAGACTTGACTGCCCTTGACCAGCACAAAAACATCCTGTGGCGCACTCCATTAGCATTGAATAGCCCCTGCGATTTGCAACTTTTCAGGAAAGTCAGGAACCAATATACACAGTCAGTTAGAAAAGCAAAGGCTAGCTTTTTCAAACATACATTTTCATCCTGTAGTACTAATTCCATGCTTTCCACCTGGCTACCCCTAACCCGGTCAACAGCTCTGTACCCAGCCCCCCCACCCCCGCTTCTCCTTCACCCAAATCCAGATAGCTGATGTTCTGAAAGAGCTGCAAAATATGGACCCCTACAAAACTGCTGGGCTAGACAATCTGGACCCTTTCTTTCTAAAATGATCCGCCAAAATTGTTGCAACCCTATTACTAGCCTGTTCAACCTCTCTTTCGTGTCGTCTGAGATCCCTAGAGATTGGAAAGCTGCCGCGGTCATCCCCCTCTTCAAAGTGGGAGACACTCTAGACCCAAACTGTTACAGATCTATATCCATCCTGCCCTGCCTTTCTAAAGTCTTCGAAAGCCAAGTTAACAAACAGATCACTGACCACGTCGAATCCCACCGTACCTTCTCTGCTATGCAATCTGGTTTCCGAGCTGGTCATGGGTGCACCTCAGCCACGCTCAAGGTACTAAATTATATCATAACCGCCATAGATAAAAGACAGTACTGTGCAGCTGTCTTAATCGACCTGGCCAAGGCTTTCAACTCTGTCAATCCCAGCATTCTAATTGGCAGACTCAACAGCCTTGGTTTCTCAAATGACTGCCTTGCCTGGTTCTCCAACTACTTCTCAGATAGAGTTCAGTGTGTCAAATCGGAGGGCCTGTTGTCCGGTCCTCTGGCAGTCTCTATGGCGGTGCCACAGGGTCGACTCTATTCTCTATATATATTAATGATGTCGCTCTCACTGCTAATTGACTCTGATCCATCTCTACGCAGACGACACCATTCTGTATACATCTGGCCCCTCTTTGGACACTGTGTTAACAAACCTCCAAACAAGCTTCAATGCCATACAACACTCCTTCCGTGGCCTCCAACTGCTCTTAAATGCTAGTAAAACTAAATGCATGCTTTTCAATCGAACGCTACCCGCACCCGCCCACCGGACTATCATCACTACTCTCGACAGGTCTGACTTAGAATACGCGGACACCTACAAATACCTAGGTGTCTGGTTAGGCTGTAAACTTTCCTTCCAGACTCACATTAAGCATCTCCAATCCAAAATTAAATCTAGAATCAGCTTCCTATTTCGCAACAAAGCCTCCTTCACTCATGCTGCCAAACATGCCCTCGTAAAACTGACTATCCTTGACTTTGGCGATGACATTTACAAAATAGCCTTCAACACTCTACTCAGCAAATTGGATGTAATCTATCACAGTGCCATCCGTTTTGTTACCAAAGCCCCATATACTACCCCCCACTGCGACCTGTACACTCTCGTTGGCTGGCCCTCACTACATTTTCGTTGTCAAACCCACTGGCTCCAGGTCATCTACAAGTCTTTACTAGGTAAATCCCAGCCTTATCTCAGCTCACTTATCACCATAGCAACACCCACCGTAGCATGTGCTCCAGCAGCTGTATTTCACTGGTCATCCCCAAAGCCAACACCTCCTTTGGCCGCCATTCCTTCCAGTTCCTTGCTGCCAATGACTGGAACGAATTGCAAAAATCTTTGAAGCTGGAGACTACTATCTCCCTCAATAACTTTAAGTATCAGCTTTCAGAGCAGCTTTCCGATCACTGCACCTGTATACCACAATCTGTAAATAGCCCACCCTACTACCTCATCCCCATATTTATTATTTTTGCTCATTTGCACTCCAGTATCTAAATTTGCACATCATCATCTGCACATCTATCAGTCCAGTGTTAATGCTAATTTGTAATTATTTCGCCACTATGGCCTATTTATTGCCCTACCTTCCTAGTCTTACTACATTTTTCACACACTGTACATAGATTTTCTATTGTGTTATTGACTGTACGTTTGTTTATTCCATGTGTAACTCTGTGTTGTTGTTTTTGTCGCACTGCTTTGCTTTGTCTTGGCCAGGTCACAGTTGTCAATGAGAACTTGTTCTCAACTGACCTACCTGGTTAAATAAAGGTGAAATAAAAGAAAAACATAATATTCAGTCATCTAACAGACTCCCATCCAGAAATTGAAAGTGTCTTTCTTGTGGAACCAAGTTACATGTTCCTCAGTACACAAATACGCACACAACAAAAACGAGCCATACCGTGCAATGCTGGGCCCAGTCAGGTCTATATTGCATGATGCTGTACTTAGTTTAAAGTCAGACACCTTTTTGTCGTTCATAACCCACACTGTACATAAATGCCTTGTATCATATGACGCTGTACTTAGTTTAAAATCAGACACCTAAAGTCATTCATAACACATACATAAAGGCTTAATGATGTAAACACAAATGTATTAACACAAATAAACATTAGACATAATTAAACCTTACTTTTCTTTTTATTTGTACATTTTTAAACAATACAAATACATGAAGTTTCAAAAAGTCCAGCAATGCAATTACATTGACAATTAGACAGGGCTGTGAATAGCGTAGCTTGTCCCTGAGCTGGCAGACACATGGTTCTTGTCTCTCTTCCTGCTGGAGGAACTGCACGTAGGTTCCAACCTTAAAAGTAACAAATAAGAAAGTTAGCAGGTTTGTTAGGAAATGCCATAAACTCTAAATGGGAAGATGAGAAACTCTATTCAATTCATATTATTATATTATATTATATACCAATAATCACTCTGTGTGGCCCTGATTTAGCCCACTGTAGTAAAGGTATTAAAAGGCCCTACCAACGTTTTTTGCTGTGCATGACTGTGTGTCATTTTAAGAGTGTGTCATCCTGCAGCACAACATTTTGGGTGAAGTTTAGATCAGGTACAGTATTGACTATGCACCCAAGAGGGAAATAGGTAAATTTAAGGAGAAGGAGACTCTCTCTTTACTCTCCAGTACTGGCTAAAGGAATGTCCTTTGTCTCCAGAGACTTTTGCCACCCAAAACTCTAACGTCAGAAAGTGAATACCGGAACAATATTCCTAACAGAATAATGTGGAGAATGATAAGAGATGATCTCAAGAATAATCATGTCATATTGTTTGTTATTTTGTGATATACTGTAACTTGGAAAGTAAATCCCCTTAATCTGTTAAGTCTCAATCCTTTACGATGTATATGAAATATAAAACATTATTAAAGTACTCTTGTTAAGATAGAAATGTGATTTTAGTTTTTTTATGAGATAATTGTTTTTCATATAAGCTTTGCATAGAGTGCGCTCAGAGAGCGTGTCAGCACGACGGAACGCCCCTTTTGACCAAGAGTGCATGGGCTTGGAAGAGAAATCAACCATGAGACCAGAAAGGTGAGGTGGTTGTCTACACATTTGAAATGGTTGGAACTTTGAACCTCAACACGAGGTGAAGAAAATAAACTCACCTACTAGACCAGGACATCGCCAGTCTGCAGCTGCATGTATAAAGTGGTTTGGAACGACTATCCACACGAGGTGGAGAGAGGAGAAAACTTCCCTCTCAAACAATCACTGGTACAGCTTAAGTATCTGTTTCGAGGAATGAACGCCGACTGGAGACCAGACAACTATGAAGATCGACATTGTGACCTCTTGTGGACAATCCGAGCCTTACACCCACAGGAGACCCAACCAAACCCCTTTCCAAGCAGGCTTGAATCGTGATTTCTTACTCCAAACGGGCGGTGGTTTGTGTGCAAAGTCAATGATTATTGTGAGAGTAGTTTCCAAATGTATTAACAATAAGTGTGTCTCTCTCTCTCTCTCTCTCTCTCTCTCTCTCTGTTAGTCCGCTAGGGACCTTTTTCTCATGTATTAAGTGTGTATGTTTATTCTGTGTTATTATTTAGTTAGCTAGTAAATAAATAATTAAACAAGTATTTGTAGTACTGAATCAGGAGTAAGGCTAGGGTTTTTGCAGATCCAAGAAGGATACGACCGTTCAGAATGATGATATGATAAGAGGTAATGATTAACACGTTGACTGTTTTATGGATGTGACAGGTAAAGATCTTTAGAGTTTAATTCAGGGGAGATGGTCACTCTTTAAACAACTGCTCTTGGTGCCCCAAATTAATTGAATCAAGTAACAATTAAACATAGATTAATGAAAGTCACATCACGACACCTGGGAATTGAACCCAATATCCTGGCATTGCAATGCTCTACCAAGATGCATGACAGGGTTTTAAATGCTTTGTGAAGCCTCAATTTAATATGATTTATAAGGCCTTTACTAAGCAGTGCTTATCTCACTCTTCATAAAGCACAAGTTTATATCATATTTGACATGGGTGGTTATGTCACGCAGTTATGCCACATTTGTGAACCGTGACATATGGTTATAAATGAAATTAAACAGACAGAAACTCTCTGTACTCTCATCTTTCTCAGTAACTTTCCACACACATATTATGTGTTCCCCTTAATAAACACATTATTTTATAGTACCATTAATACTGAAAGTATATTTGAAGTTAGAACCCAACAGTGGCAATCATGTTTCTCTTTGTTTACTGATCTGCAGAAGGTGTTACAGAAAATAGTCAGTCTGTCATATAAGAGTAGTGTGTTGACAATGAGCTATGACCCCTTATGATTGTATGTGCCGTTTACAGTACCTTCAGAAAGTATTCAGTTTATTGAACATGATAAACAGAAATATATCACTTATTGTACATAATTCACACCCCTGAGTCAATACTTTGTAGAGGCTTTGAATCATCTCGGGTAGGACTGTAACAGTTTTGCCCATCTGGAATGGGGATTTTCTCCTATTTTTCCTTGCAGATTGTCTCAAGCTCTGTGAATAGCAAATATCAAGTCTTTCAACAGATTTTCAATGGGATTCAAGTCTTGGCTTCTGTCTGGCCGCTCTCCCATAAAGCCCAGATTGGTGAAATGCTTTAGAGACTGTTTTATTTCTGGCAGGTGCTCCCGTCTCAGCCAAGGAACTTTGTAATTCTGTCAGAGTGGTCAATGGGTTCTTGGTCACCTCCCTGACCAACGTCCTTCTTGCACAGTTGCTCAGTTTGGTCAGACGGCCAGCTCTAGGCAGATCCATATTTTTTCAATTTCCCAATCATGTAGACCACTGTGCTCTTGCAAACTTTCAACACTCTAGACCTTTTTTTATACCCTTCCCCACATGCACTGTCAACAGTGGAACCTTACAGTATATAGACAGGTGTGTTTCTTTCTAAATCATGTCCAAATTTTTTTATAATAAATGTAATACATTATTAATTCAGGCTGTACCACAACAAAATGTGGAATAAGTCAAGGGGTATGAATACCTTCTGAAGACACTGGATGTTGTACGTTGCATGTCAGTACATGTTACAGTGAGGTTCATAATAAATATTATTAACTTCTCCTTCCTTTAGGCTGAGCAGGACAACGGGCATCCCCTCCCAGCGTACGCTGACCTGATCATTGATATCCTGGATGAGAACAACCAGGCTCCATACTTCCAGTTCCAGTTCTACCAGGGCTTCGTCAGCGAGTCCTCCCCAGTGGGCACAACCATCTCTGCCAGCTCCAACCTCACTAGCCCCCTGGGCATCATCGCCCTGGACAACGACATTGAGGAGGTATGGGGATGTGCCCGTGCACAGTTACAGACAAGGAAGTGAAGACACACACACACACATACACACAGTCTTGTACCTTGTGGGGACACACAATTCAGTCCCATTTCCCCTAAACCCTAACCTTAACCCTAAAACTAACCCTAGCTGCTAACCCTAAAACTAACCCTAGCTCCTAACCCTAGCTCCTAACCCTAAAACTAACCCTAGCTCCTAACCCTGAAGCTAATTCTAAACCTAACACTAATTCTAACCTTAACCCTAAACCCCCTAGAAATAGCATTTGATCTTGTGGGGACTGACAAAATGTCCCCAGTTGGTCAAATGTTTGTTTTTTTACTATTCTTGTGGCGGACTTCTGGTCAGTTAAGGATCATGCCTATGAGGAAGTGTTTATAAAATATTTCCCTCAACATGTCTATGGATTGATTTTGGCTTGGCATGCCTCATAATATGATGTAAAACATCCAGGTTTCAATCAATTAAGGAAAAGAAAAATATAGATGCTGATAGTTCTAACAATCTTCTGGTAGATGGAAAAGCTTTCCCAAAAACCTCAATTTAACCTCAAATTGAATGTAGCTAGCTAACAACGTAGACAATGACATCATGATTATTTGCATAACTTCTTTTCACGTGTGCTACAGAAACACTGGTAACAAAACAAGTGCTAGGCGACTGCACTCGTGAATTAAAGGGTAACGTAAGGGTAACGTAAGGGTTTAATGTTTGTTGTGGACATAGGCCACCCAACCCGGACTCAGTTGACAATCTCATCTATCTTTTTAAAATGTACAGCTTGGGACGGCCTGACTGTGAAAGACAAATATGGGATTCATTATTTTACTGTAGGTCATTCAGAGTACATTTCACTGTTTCTCATAGAATTTTACACACAAGGTGTCATTCCTTCACATGGTGGGCCGTTTGGGTATACCCACTTCTCCAGTTACCACTAAAAAATAGTGGTTTTTGGTGCTGTGACGACTAAAGGTGTGCCTTTGGGTTTTACTACACTGCATGGTGTGTGTTCAAACCTCTTTCAGTTCTTTCGGATGCGTGACTTTGTTTCCCTCCAATGATTTGTTTATTCACAGACAAATGGCAAAACGTTAGACATGTGTGCTAGTTTTTCTAGTCAAGTAAAAATATATATTGTTGTTAGTGGGTATATACACAGTACATCTTTGGTTTTACTTTCCTTGTGGGGGGTAGAAGTCCTCACAAGGATAGTAAAACAAGTGGGAACATTTCGCCGATCCCCACAAGGAAAAAGGCTATTTTAGGCTTAGGGGTTAGGGATATAATTAGGGTTAGAATTAGGGTTAGTGGCAGAGGTGGGTAGAGTAGCCAAAAACTGTACTCAAGTCAAAGTATTGTTACTTTAAAATAATAATGACTCAAGTAGAAGTAAAAGTAGTCATCCAAATAATTACTTGAGTAAGAAAGTATGTAGTGAAAAGACTACTCAAGTACTGAGTTACTTCATACGATCTGATTTATTGTTGAAATAAGCAGAGCAAGATGAACGTATACAATTGTAAATGCTTGTCCAATAGAAATAAATAAAATAGCCATGTGCAAATTCAAATATGGTCTAAATCATATCCCTTTAAATACAACATCTTACTAGCTAATGTTAGTAAACTAAATAAATAGGCAATTAATTATCATACCTAACAGGACCCTCTGGGAGTCTTTTCAATTTGTTCGCTAAAGACAACAACCGAATATAAAAGCCTCCCGTCCAAGCTAACGTTAGCTATCCACAGCCAAAACTAACCTACAAGCTACAACTTACCAGCACAGGTTTTCTCAAGTTCGAAGTTAAGTTCTTGTAGGCTGAAATGTCCACATTTTTATGGCAGACAAAGAAGGCAGCGCATAATGTAGCTATTGCTTTTGTCAGACTAAGGAAAACGTTGTTTGAACGTGAGGCCAGGGGTGTTCTGCCTCCTCCGAATCACATGCCGTTGTTTCAGCTATTGTTGTCGTCCAGTCATCCTTCTGTGTGCTGTGACTGGCTACGTACGTTTGATTGGTGAAATGGTTTCATTACAGAGCCAAAGCAAAGACCAGACAGCATCTTTAGCTTCAATCTCTCTGAGAGAATGAAACAAACAGAACGTGCATTGACTAAAACATTTGTAAAAATATAAGTAATGAGCGGAATGTAGCCGGATATAGCGGAGGAAAAAAAATTATAATAATCTTCACAAATATACTCGAGTAAAAGTGAAAAGTATGTTGCATTAAAACTACTCTTACAAGTACGATTTATTCAAAAAGTTCCTTAAGTAAATGTAACGGAGTAACGTGTTACTACCCAACCTCTGGTTAGGGGTTATGCTTAGGGTTAAGAGGAGGTTCAGAGTTAGGGGTTTTGGATTAAGGTTAGGGTTAAGTTAAGGGTTAGGTTAGTGGTTTGGGAAAATAGGATTTTGAATGGGAATCAATTGTTTGGTCCCCACAAGGATAGTAAAACAAACCTGTGTGTGTTGAGATGATGATTCTGAAACGCTCACAATTTCAAACAGGCGCTGACAGCATTGGGTTTTCTAAGCACCTCAACTGCATTTAAATGAATGAAAACACACATTGAGACACACCAGGAGACACTCAGAACACAGAAGCACCTAACACAATAAGCTCTCTCTCTCTCTCTCTCTCTCTAATAAGACATCAGAGTGCAGCTCTAAAACAGATCAATGGGCAAAGAAGTGTGGATGTTTAGCAGACAGGCAGGCCCTTATTGACTGACATGAATCACCCTAACAACCCAAGTCTACTTCAAATCTCCCTTGTACAAACGTAACCCAGAGCAGAAAATGATGTTGATTTGTTTGGGAAGTTATAAAACAGTATTGAAGTGTTTTTACATTTACAGATCACATACACGTTTGTTATTAAGACACATGAGTGTTCACATATTCAAGTGAAAAAATATATAAAAAATGTTATACTTTCAAACGGCAATACCATATAGTACAGTATGCTGCCAGAGCCACAATGAAACCCCAATGTGTTCTCAGTACCATGTTGTTTGTCAGTAGGCTTTTACCACTCAAACATGTTTTGACTTGTTTTGACCTCAGTGACATGGCTGCAGACTTGAGTAAGGTCATGTCACCATGGTAACACTATTTTCTCCGATGGCTTTACTTTTTGTAGAGCAAAGACCCCCTGGTAACAGTGACTCTGGACGACTTCAGCACCATCTTTGCCATAACCCCGACCGGGATCACCCGCTACCTCAGACTGCTCAAACCCGCGGACAGAGAGAAGCAGATGACCTACACCTTCATGGTAGGCCTAGTTCCAACCTCATCCACACATATTACCAAGTAGCCTTTGGAATCCTTTGGAGATGGAGTTAGCTCTTTTGGATCTCGCAATCAGAGGTCCCAGTGTACACCCGTCCGTGATTGTAGTTGTAGTGGTATGTGTGTGTGTCTGTGTGTAAATGGACTTGTTGAGGGGAAAATACATGGTACTAATGATATGCAGATATTACCTTTGAAGGGTTTTATCAATAGTACGTTTTCTGTCTCTGTTGAGAGGCTTTGATCTCTTTCCTGGAGGGCATGTAGTTTGCCCCTTGGTAATGCGTTTTGCAGACCACACCACCCTCTGGAGAGCCCTGTGGTTGTGGGCGGTGCAGTTGTCATACCAGGCGGTGATACAGCACGACAGGATGCTCTCAACTGTACATCTGTAAAAGTTTGTGAGGGTTTTAGGTGCCAAGCCAAATTTCTTTAGCCTCCTGAGGTTGAAGAGGCTATGTTGCGCCTTCTTCACCACACTGTCTGTTGTTTCCTGAAGTCCACGCACATCTCCTTTGTTTTGTAGAAGTTGAGTGAGAGATTATTTTCCTGGCACCACACTCCCAGAGCCCTCACCTACTCCCTGTAGGCTGTCTCGTCATTGTTGGTAATCAAGTCTACTACTGTTGTGTCGTCTGCAGACTTGATGATTGAGTTGGAGGCATGCTTATCCACGCAGTCATGGGTGAACAAGGAGTACATGAGTGGGCTGAGCACGCACCCCCCTTGAGGATCAGCAAATTCGATGTGTTGTTTCCTACCTCCAGCTTAATGATGAGCTTGGAGGGTGCTATGGTGTTGAATGCTGAGCTATAGTCAATGAACAGCATTCTTAAATAGGTATTCCTCTTGTCCAGAAGGGATAGGTCAGTGTGCAGTGTGAGGGTGATTGCATCGTCTGTGGACCTGTTGGGGTGGTTAGCAAATTGAAGTGGGTCTAGGGTGACAGGTAAGGTAGAGGTGATGTGATCCTTGACTAGTCTCTCAAAGCACTTCATGATGACAGAGGTGAGTGCTACGGTGCGATAGTCATTTAGTTCAGTTACCTTTGCTTTCTTGGGTACAGGAACAATCGTAGCCATCTTGAAGCATCGGGGGACAGCAGACTGTGATAGGGAGAGATTGAATATGTCTGTAAACACACGAGCCAGCTGGTCGCGGCATGCTCTCAGGACTAGGCTAGGGATGCCGTCTGGGCCGGCAGCCTCGCAAGGGTTAACACGCAAGGCTTACTCACGTCGGCCACTGAGAAGGAGAGCCCACTGTCCTTGGTAGCGGGCCGCGCTGGTGGCACTGTGTTATCCTCAAAGCGGGCGAAGAAGGTGTTTAGCTTGTCAGGAAGCAAGGCGTTGTTCTCTGTGACGTGGCTGGTTTTCCTTTTGTTGTCCACATACGTCTTGTGTCTGAGCTGATGAATTGTGACTCCACTTTATCTCTATACTGGCGTTTTGCCTGTTTGATTGACTTGCAGAGTGAATAACTACACTGTTTGTATTCTTCCATATTCCCAGTCACCTTGCCATGGTTAAATGTGATGGTTCGCGCTTTCAGTTTTGTACGAATGCTGCCATCTATCCACGGTTTCTGGTTAGGGTAAGTTTTAATAGTCACAGTGGGTACAACATCTCCTATACACTCCTGATAAACTCAGTCGCCGTTTCAATATATTCGTCTAAATTATTCTCACAAGCTACCCGGAACATATCCCAGTCCACGTGATCAAAACAATGGATTGTGAGGTATTCTAGGTCGGGTGAACAAAAGGACTTGAGGTCCTGTATGTTACTGCAATTACACCATGAGTTGTTAATTATGAAACACACACCTTCGCCCTTCTGCTTCCCGGAGAGATATTTATTCTTGTCTGCGCAATGAACTGAGAACCCAGCTGGCTGGACAGTTTGACAGAATAGAGAGCCATGTTTCCGTGGAACAAAGTATGTTACAGGCCCTGAAGAAACCCTTGCCCTGAGCTCGTCAACTTTGTTATCCAAAGACTGAACATTAGCGAGTAATATACTTGTAAGCAGAGGGTGGTGTGCGCGCCTCCTAAGTCGAACCAGCATGCCGCTCCGAGTGCCTCTCCTCCGCTGGCGATGTCTAGGGTTGGCCTCTAGAATCAGTTCAATTGCCCTGGGGAGAGCAAAGGATTTGCTTCGGGAAAATCGTATTCCTGGTCATGATGCTGGTAGTTCTGGTGAGTTACCGCCACTCTGATATCCAATAGAGTATGTAATGACACAAAACGGCGCCATTAAAAGTATCTGTGTGTTTTCCCATGTGTGCATTTGTGTGTGTGTGTTCATGAGTGCGAGGGTGTGCCTTTCTAAGTTTCAAAAATGTAATTTAGTTTTGCCTACGTCAGCATCTGTGTCCTGAATGAAGCAGGGCGACCGGCAACAACACATTAAAGTTTAAACTGCTCTCTCATGAATCAACGGCCCTCAGAGGAATCTTCTTCCAGTGTAGCCCTTACTTACAGTCAATAATCAAAAGCCCTTTGGTGTCATGGGGGGAATATTATAATTGATAATATTTTTCATAATTGATAAAGATTCTTTTAAAAAACCTGATGAAAATCCTGTGTTTCTATGTCAAACAGCTTTGTTATTTATCAGTCTTCTGTGATGTGTATAAAGTGTAATATTGGGTTGCAAACTCATAACCATGTGTGTGAGGTGTATACTTTTTTTCAAAGTAGATTTCTTTAAGACTACCAATAATTACTCTGTGCGGCCCTGATTTAGCCCACTGCAGTACAGAGAGATGCCACCGACGATTCAGCACATAGCCTCCCACTTGGTGTTTCCTTTATTTTGGCAGTTACCTGTACATCTGATGTCATTATCAGACCTGGGTTCGAATAGTATTGTTTTCTTTCAAGTACTTAAGTAGCACTTGATTGAGTTTAACTGGTGCTCTCAGAGTTAATAGTTAATAGGAACAAATAAAGTCAGGATTTTTACACCTCTCTCTGTCATCCTGTGACTAGATGATGGCATCAGATGGGATACAGGAGAGCACGCGGGTG
The DNA here is from genome assembly GCA_023634145.1 of Thymallus thymallus. NCBI lineage: Eukaryota > Metazoa > Chordata > Actinopteri > Salmoniformes > Salmonidae > Thymallus > Thymallus thymallus. The sequence goes on from CM042388.1 coordinate 44,712,792, forward strand.
ACCGTCAACATCCTGGTGATTGATGCCAACGACAACACGCCCACCTTCGGTGAAGTCTCTGACACCATCGAGGTGTTCACTGACATGCAGCCAGGAGAAACAGTACTGCAGGTAATAAGGCCTGTCCTCCTTTCACTCCGTCTTTCTGTTGAGAAGCTTCTCTCACAGGCTACTTGTGTGATGGACAGTGTTAATAGTAATTTGTAGGCCAGTCCAATCACATGGTAGGCATCAGTTAGGAGATTGTACTGAGAGAGGATGACACAGTTTTTACAGGAGGAACAAGTTTGCTCTTTAGTTCTACATCCTGCTGTTCCATGGAAGGATCCTCCTCACTTCCTTGTGGCATCTCACTGGCTGTCCTGACAGTTTAACCCTCCAGAGGGGACATCTTTAGTCTGTCCCACTGGGACGCAAGGCTGAACAGCTCACCACATAATGTGCCAACCGTAGCTCTATTGTCGAACCAAGCAGACATTTGCTTATTTATGCGAGAGCTGGGGAGCCCATTTTCCCTCACTTGAGCAAAGTTTCTAGGATCCAAACAGGCAAACTCTGAGCAAAGATTTGCATTAGCAGAAAACCTCCTATGAATACTGTCTATCACAGTGTCTACAATAACGTTGTGTACTTCGACCTTGAAGTCAGTATCAGGTGATTTTAGTGGCTCATCTTCTGCAAGCTCTCTTAAATCCTTCAAAGTCCCTAACACATTTCCTAAGGCTGTCCTCTGTCCCCTCAACCAGACGTTGACCTGTCAGAATATCCATTCCCCTTGTCTGTAAGTATTTTGAAAGAGGAGATCTATCCTCAAAAATGCGAAGGAAGATTTGAGCAGTGAGCACTGTCTCATACTTCAAAAGGGCTTCCATGAATCCCTTTGCTTTGGCCCTCAGTTGGCTTTAGTCTACTGTCTTCTATAAGCACATAAAAAAAAAGACTTCCTGAGGATTCCTGAAGCACCCAAACACTTTACTTAGAGCCTTTACTTAGAGCCTGATCCTAGTTTCCCCTATTGGGCACAGTCGTCTGTGATGCTTGTCCTGACTCATCTCTTTCCACTTCTGCATACGCTTGTATGACTCTCTTATGAACACTGCTATATCATTAAGCAGTAAAAACAACACTGCCAGATGTGTCTCTGCCAGTACAAGATTCAGAAGATGGGCGTAACACCATACATGAATCTGAGTAGGAGACTGCTCAGAGAGAAGTGTAGAGAACCCCTGATACTGTCCCTGCATATTAGCTGCACCATCCGTTGAGTTGCCCACACATGTGCCAATGTCTATATTGAGATTAAGTAATACTTTTTTCAGTTTCTCTGCAAAATACTGCCCTGTAGATGATTTACAGTCCACCATAGCAATCAATCCTTCATGAATGACATCTGTGGCATATCTTAGTATGATAGAACACTGGTCCTTTGAGCTGATATCTTGGGTCGTATCTACCTGGACTGAAAACATGCGTGCCTGCCTATCTTCCTCTGCAATAGTGGTCTTTATCAGTTGGCTGGTGACATCCACAACTGTGTTGATTGTGTCTTTTGACAGCAGGGTAACAAGATATCCTCTGCCCTTTGCGCCAGTTTCATGGTGTTTCTTACTATTCTCTATGCAACTGTTTACATGCTGTTAGATGCAAACGTCATATTTGCTCAAGAGTAGAATCAATTCTAGGACGTTGCCATGATTAACAGCAATGTTTTCCAAGCTATAAGCAGCCTCTGCTTTATCTCCCCTGTAGCGAAGGCCACATTTGCCTATAACTTTAATGACATCCACTATGCGCTCCATCACCAGACCTTTCTTCTTCACTTGCTCGCTATGTAATGACATTTGGTTGCTAGTCAACAGGCTTATCACATCTGCCTTTTTTACAATTAGAAAGTAAACATCTGCACTCTTTATGGACATTACTTTTTTCATGTTCCACTATCCTTTAGTGAATATGCTTCCAGGCATTCATGCCACCCTTTATGAAAGGACTATCACTAACCAAAGGGGTAAATGCCAAACAGACAGTACAGTATAGAGATAGTTTTTTTTTTCACAGTAAGTGTCACGGTGAGGTTGAAGGGAACGTGGCGCAGAGCGAGAGTACGATGCAAACATGTTTTATTATCCAAATAAAACACGAACAAAACAAGAAACGTATGAAACACCGTGGCGTTGGCTTACACAACGAAACACAAACCAATGATCCACAACGCAGGTGGCTGTGCAGTGCATATCACAACTCAGACAGAGACCCAAGTGCAGACGCAGGAGGCAGGTAGAATGTCAAGTACTTTACAAAATCGGAAGGCTATATCTCGTTGTCGTAGGCAGGCAAATGATTTGGTACACAGGCGTTCAGAGGTACAGAGACGGCAGGCAGGAATCAGGTTGTGTAAACAGGCAGGGGTACGGTAACAGGAGAACTAAACAGACAGCAGGTATTACTAGGAATGCGGGCACGACCTGGTGAAACACACAAGACGAACTGGCAACCAGACCAATGAACAGATACAGATTAAATACACAAGGAATAAGGGAACATAGGAAACACCTGGTAGAGGAGGAGCCAGGGAGAACAGGTGAACGGAATTAGGGTATGACAGTGCACATAAATAGAATCCCCAATTAGAGACTCTAGACAGCTGTCTCTAATTGGGGATCACTAACAACCCACTCCTGTGATGTGAGGACCTGACTGTGGCCGACCCACTCCCTCTAGTGGGAGTCAGAGGCCTGGCCTCAGAGTAAGTCAACCACTTGCGATTGGTTCCATCTTTGTTGTTAAAAACTTTTGGTGAAGGAAGTTTTGGTGTTTGTTGAGGATGATAATAAAAAAAACATATATCATGTGACTGAGGGCGAGCAAATGAAGGAAAACAATCAACAGCCTTATCTTCATGTGTCTGATTCTGAGCGGTTGTTGCCTCGGTGATCAGTCCCTGAGTCCCTGAGTCGACTCTGCTCTCTCTTTAACACTTCCTCCAGGAGGCCCATGAGACTCATATGTACACTTTTAATAATCTTGTTTCTCATGGTCTGAGATTCTTTAGGTGCCTTTTGGCAAACTCCAAGTGGGCTGTCATGTGCCTTTTACTGAGGAGTGGCTTCTGTCTGGTCACTCTATCATAAAGGCCTGATTGGTGGAGTGCTGCAGAGATGGCTGTCATTCAGGAAGGTTCTCCCATCTCCACAGAGGAACCCTAGAGCTCTGTCAGAGTGACCATGGGGTTCTTATTCACCTCCCTGAACAAGGCCCTTCTCCCCCAATTGCCGGACATCCAGCTCTAGGAAGAGTCTTGGTGATTCCAAACTTCTTCTTTTTATGAATGATGGACGCCACTGTGTTCTTGGGGACATTCAATACTGCAGAAATGTTTTGGTAGCCTTCCTCAGATCTGCGCCTCAACACAATCCTGTCTCGGAGCTCTACGGACAATTCCTTCAACATAATTGCTTTGTTTTTGCTCTGACATGCACTGTCAACTGTGGGACCTTATATAGACAGGTGTGTGCCTTTCCAAATAATGTCCAATCAATTGAATTTACCACAGGTGGACTCCAATGAAATTGTAGAAACATCAATGACGATAAATGTTACCAGGATGCACCTGAGCTCAATATCGAGTCTCATAGCAAAGGGTCTGAATTCTTATGTAAACAAGGTATTTCTGTTTTTGTTTTTGTTGCAAACATTTCAAAAATCCTGTTTTCGCTTTGTCATTATGGGGTATTGTGTGTAGATTACTGAGGATTTTTAATTTAACTCATTTTGGAATAAGGATGTAAGGTAACAAAATGTGGAAAAAGTCAATTTAGATAAAGTCAAGGGTCTTTCCCAAGGCATTGTAAGTAAATATATTACAATTTGTATCAACACGCCCACACAATTAGACTGATCATTTCAATGGCAAAAGAAGGCTCAGGAAAATAAATTATAAAATATATATTTGTAGTTATTTTCATGAAATTAACAAACAGTAATTTATTAGACATACAGTGATGATTTACAAATAAATAAAAACAATTGCATGGGGGCTTTAATACAGTAAGCATTCTCACTCATTGATTCATAAAGGTCACTCAATTTGCATCACTATTTTAGGAGGGAGGAGAAGTTGTTTACTGTTGCAGGTACAAAGGGTCAGTAGTTCTGTAAACATTACACACAGCTTACAAGAGCACCGTCTGGTAAATGTCATGTCCTTTACAAAGGTAAAAACTGAAAAAGATTTCTGTGTTTCCTCCACACCCTGACAGAGACACTAATCATTGTTGCCAACCTACCTAGACACATTTTCAACTGAGTTCAGTAAATTCAATAGTTGTCTGCTTTGAATGTTGATTTTAGGGCCCTCCACACCCTGCCGAGATGCACACTGAATTCTTACTCTCTCAAAGACTCTTCATCTCTCTCTCTCTCTCTCTCTCTCTCTCTCTCTCTCAGCTAACAGCATTGGATGCTGATGAGGGGTTAAACGGTCTGGTGACCTATGAGATCCTTGCCGGAGCACAAGGGGATTTCATCATCAATAACCGCACTGGACAAATCACCATCGCACCCGGGATAGCCCTTAGTGTGGGCCAGTCTTATACCCTCACAGTGAAGGCCGCAGACAACGCACCAGAGATCCAGAGAAGGTACAGTAATTTAATCCATTCATATTTTCAGCCTTTCATTTGCTCAATCACACCTTTCATTTATTACTGTGTTTATTAAAAGGACTGTATCCCTTGGATAGCCTCATTAATATCCATGCATGATTTAGGTTATGTTCCAAGTAAGGATTCATTTTTCATAATTACTTTTTGTGGGACCCAACCAATTTCACATAGAAATAGATGTTATAGATATGTCTTTCTCAATAAAAGCAGGTCTAATAAGTAGTAGATCTGTTCTACTGTGTGCTATTTCTATGCTTCCCGTTCTTAAGTTTTGTTTTTTGTGTCTTTTACTTTCGGTTTTGTACGCCACTTTCAAACAGCTGAAAATTAAATTGGTTATTGAAAATATATTTCGCAGGGGTTTAGATGGTACAATGATTCTCTACACTATGCATTGCTTGTTTTGTGACATAAACTGAAATTAGGCGAACTATTAGAATTTCACCATCCAGGAAATGGCCGAGTGATTTTTGCATATCGCACCTTTAATTATATATTGGATTATTCCTTTACTCAGTCTGGCTTTCATACATTTATTTAGCCTCTCATTCAGTAAATGTTCCATTCGATTGTTTATTCATACTGTACAGTTACTTGTAGGTCTATTCAATTCATGCATATAGAATCATGGTATTCTTTATTGAATGCATGTGCATTCTGAATGGTACGAGGCTGTATGAAGACAGATTTCACTGGCCATTGAGACAAGCTGTTTATAATCAAGTATCAGATGCTGGAGCCGCAACTGGCCAGAGGAGGGAGATGCTCCAGAAGGAGATGTGACAGTTGGAGGTTTGAACACAAAGAGGTGACACCTGCAGTAGAATGGGTTTTGCTGAAGATAATTTGTCATGTCGTGACATGATTATCATTAAAGTGAAGACTGTTATATTTCTCAAATCAATTCTCTATGTGTAATTATTACGTGATTAAACTAATCATGTAAACATTAATTAACTAGGAAGTCAGGGCACCATGGGAAAATGTTGTTTAAAGAGTTACTATCTCCCGAATAGAACATTCTTCAGATATTTTATATCTTATGGATTACAGTCACTTATTAATGTATTATTACCTCATCAGTCATTCTGAATGTTGTAAATCCTTGTAGTCTGCATGAATCCTAACTTTATTGATGAATCAGCAATACACAAATTGGCTCAATTATTTATTTACTAACTAATTAAACAATTACAGAATACATAAAACACACTAACATTAAACAGTAAATAGTATCTAGAAGACTAACAAAACTGGACAGTTTGGTTATAACACAATATATTCAGGGGGGTGGAAACAAGAGACAAAGGATGGCACTATCGGACATTGGTAAGCTACACTCACGGAAATACAAATATATAACACCCTAATAACTGCTAATTCTGAAAAATAAATGCAATTTATATATTTGCGATTGAGCTGTCCTTGAGCGTCGGAATCCTTTGCAGTTTCTTTGTTTGGGTGTACGACTCTGGTTTGCCCACCAAAGATCACTGTGTCCTGAGTAGAGTTTCTGGTCGTAGTTGCGTGGTGAGAATGGATAGCAATTTCAACGTGGGGACTCCCTTCCTTACGTTTTCTGGACTGATTTAAATTCTTTGCGAGTCCTCTTAAGCACTCCGAGGCAGTCCCATCACACTGACCTGCTCTTCTGACCTCATTAGGGGCGTGGCTTAGTGAGTGGGCAACAGACATGAAAAACCATTATCTCATTAAAAGACTAAAATCACTGATACTTAATAATTCATTTTATTCAGATGCAAACCTCATAATTGAGAAGTGTAGACAAACAGAGATACAGTTATGTGGTTCTACCGTCTTTCATGATGTCACTCCACTGACCATCTCCAGCATTCTTTAAAATGGAAATATCATCCCTCAATACTCCCTCAATACTCACTCCCTCCCTCCCCCTCCCTCTCCGTGCAAATACAAATCTTTAGGTCTTGCCAAACAGTGCCTCTGTACGCAGACTTTTCAGCAGGTTTTTCAAGGTAACACATGAAGTTTCATTTCAAAACCCTTTTTTTTCCATTTTCAGAAATGTTTTTATATTTGCTTTTCCCTGCAGTCAATGACCTCACAGGTGCAATGTTATTAATATGTCAAACTATTTTGTTATATTTTAGTGTTCTATGATATAGTATATAAAACGTGTAATATTGGGATGCAAACTAAACATTGAATACATTTAAACTATATCTGACATGGTACAGATATCTTCTTATTTTAAGCCCATAATCGTGTGTGAGGTGTATACTTTTGTTTCAAAGTAGATTTGTTTTAAGACTACCAAGAATCACTCTGTTAAAGGTTAAAGAACTTATGAAAGAGATTGGTGTGTTTTTTCACCCCCTAATCATTGCAAGGGTTGTTCAATGACAGAAATGTATTTGTTTGAAATCTATCACTTGATGGTTTCATTTCAGAGACATATAATCATGTTATGTTGCAAAATGCTATATACCCGCCTCACTCTGGGAGAAATACGTAAGTAGTACTGATATACAGTGGGGAGAACAAGTATTTGATACACTGCCGATTTTGCAGGTTTTCCTACTTACAAAGCATGTAGAGGTCTGTAATTTTTATCATAGGTACTCTTCAACTGTGAGAGACGGAATCTAAAACAAAAATCCAGAAAATCACATTGTATGATTTTTAAATAATTAATTTGCATTTTATTGCATGACATAAGTATTTGATCACCTACCAACCAGTAAGAATTCCGGCCCTCACAGACCTGTTAGTTTTTCTTTAAGAAGCCCTCCTGTTCTCCACTCATTACCTGCACCTGTTTGAACTCGTTACCTGTATAAAAGACACCTGTCCACACACTCAATCAAACAGACTCCAACCTCTCCACAATGGCCAAGACCAGAGAGCTGTGTAAGGACATCAGGGATAAAATTGTAGACCTGCACAAGGCTGGGATGGGCTACAGGACAATAGGCAAGCAGCTTGGTGAGAAGGCAACAACTGTTGGCGCAAGTATTAGAAAATGGAAGAAGTTCAAGATGACGGTCAATCTCCCTCGGTCTGGGGCACCATGCAAGATCTCACCTCGTGGGGCATCAATGATCATGAGGAAGGTGAGGGATCAGCCCAGAACTACATGGCAGGACCTGGTCAATGACCTGAAGAGAGCTGGGACCACAGTCTCAAAGAAAACCATTAGTAACACACTACGCAGTCATGGATTAAAATCCTGCATTGCACGCAAGGTCCCCCTGCTCAAGCCAGCGCATGTCCAGGCCCGTCTGAAGTTTGCCAATGACCATCTGGATGATCCAGAGGAGGAATGGGAGAAGGTCATGTGGTCTGATGAGACAAAAATAGAGCTTTTTGGTCTAAACCCCACTCGCTGTGTTTGGAGGAAGAAGAAGGATGAGTACAACCCCAAGAACACCATCCCAACCGTGAAGCATGGAGGTGGAAACATCATTCTTTGGGGATGTTTTTCTGCAAAGGGGACAGGACGACTGCACCGTATTGAGGGGAGGATGGATGGGGCCATGTATCGCGAGATCTTGGCCAACAACCTCCTTCCCTCAGTAAGAGCATTGAAGATGGGTCGTGGCTGGGTCTTCCAGCATGACAACGACCCGAAACACACAGCCAGGGCAACTAAGGAGTGGCTCCGTAAGAAGCATCTCAAGGTCCTGGAGTGGCCTAGCCAGTCTCCAGACCTGAACACAATAGAAAATCTTTGGAGGGAGCTGAAAGTCCGTATTGCCCAGCGACAGCCCCGAAACCTGAAGGATCTGGAGAAGGTCTGTATGGAGGAGTGGGCCAAAATCCCTGCTACAGTGTGTGCAAACCTGGTCAAGAACTACAGGAAACGTATGATCTCTGTAATTGCAAACAAAGGTTTCTGTACCAAATATTAAGTTCTGCTTTTCTGATGTATCAAATACTTATGTCATGCAATAAAATGCAAATTAATTACTTAAAAATCATACAATGTGATTTTCTGGATTTTTGTTTTAGATTCCGTCTCTCACAGTTGAAGAGTACCTATGATAAAAATTACAGACTTCTAAATGCTTTGTAAGTGGGAAAACCTGCAAAATCAGCAGTGTATCAAAAACTTGTTCTCCCCACTGTATTTTACAGTCAAATGAGACAAATAACTAAATCGTTTATAAAGTGTACAAATTATACATTTGTGAAATCAACATATATATGTTTTATTAATCAGTACAGTAATATGAGATCTGTATTTGCATTTTAGTTATTTAGCAAATTATCTTAATCCAGAGTGATTTACATATCATCAATTTTAAGATCGCTAGGTAAGACAACCACATATCACAGTCAAATATACAGGACACGAACATTCCATTCCAGCTAAACAATGGATATATAGCGTTTTGCAACAAAACTCATTTTTTAAAATCTGAGAACAGTAATATTTTACACACACATGATGGTAACAGTAACTGTACTATTACTGTATGTGAATGCAACTATGCAAAGAATGTTGTTGTATTGTTTGCATATCGTTTGTATATTGTAAATATTACCTTTCCTTCCCCTTTCACATTGTTCTCCACCTCTACAGGAGTTCTATAACCACAGTGTACATCGAGGTGCTGCCCCCCAACAACCAGAGCCCTCCACGCTTCCCCCTCTTCACCTATGACCTAGAGGTCAGCGAGGCTATGAGGATAGGAGCCATCCTGCTCAACCTACAGGTGAGGGACACACAACAGGGGGTCAAAGGTCACACAACTAGATCAATGGCGGTCAGGAGAGGGCAGTGTGATTACTCAAGCAAAGATCATGGAAGTGTTTGGGTCATGAGTTTAGCAAACAACAATTACTAAACCAGCCAGTATGGATTATCACATTTGATTTAATAGATTTTAAACATTGATGTGTTCAAATCAGATGTCAGGTAGTGTAAGTAAATGATTGATTGATCCTTTGTTCTTGTGGTTTTTCATAGGCCACAGACAGAGAGAATGATCCAATCGTGTACCAGATTTTGAGTGGGGATATTCAGCAAGTCTTCAACCTCTCTAAAAGGTAAGATGGATGGATGGATGATAGTGGTTAATATGAGTAATGACAATGTGCACATTATTTTAAAGAAATTGTTCACAAAATAAGGCCCAATTATCCTAACAAGAGCCTCTTGTCTAGAACGTGTTTAATCCTCTACAGGATAGTGTCCCGCCCTCGGGACGGTCGAGCTAACGTGCGCTAATGTGATTAGCATGACGTTGTAAGTAACAAGAACATTTCCCAGGACATAGACATATCTTATATGAGCAGAAAGCTTACATTCTTGTTAAGTGCCTGTACAAATAACTTCTTACGTTTGGACATGGGCAATATTCAGAACATTCACGTTTGTCCTCGATGCTGACAGGGTTCTGTGGATACTTTTTTCGATATGACTTGAATTATGACTTTTGAATAGCTGCTTTATGTGAAATGAATGCAGATCAGCTTTGAAACTTTATAGTATAACTACAAAAATATGTTAAGGCAACATCTGAGTGAATGATGGCAACATTAAATATGAACAGAATAAAAACACCCTGGGTGGACTTCATTATATATCATCCAATTTTAGAAAAAATAGCTTGATGAAGTCCTCTTCAACATCCTTCCCTATGGCCTGGAAAGCACAGAGCGTCCTCTGTCTTCAGCCCCATTGAGTTGTTACATGGCCCACTGCATGACAAAGAGAAGACGGAGGGTTGGAGAAGGGGGATAGGCTTCAAACAACCAGAAAGATTATGGAAATCGCCATTGGCCACCCTCTGCCAATACAACCTGTCAGAGCAAGAGATAAGAGAGGTGGCAGGGGGGGCTGGAGGGGGAGAGGGATGGAGGGGGGAGGAAAGGAGAAACAAGTAAATAAGTAGGGAGGCGTCCCGTGTGATGGCACCACGGCAAGGAGATGTGGGGAGACTGGAAACAAAGCACCATGTCAGCCATATTTTTCTCTAATTGAATAAAGCCTGATGAATCCAAGGATAATTAACTGATAATGTATGCTTGATGAGTGTGCTAGATATGGCGTCCTACTCAGAGCTGCTGTCAAATTTTTCAAGCCCTTGCAGAACTCTTGAGTATGGAAAGCCGTTTGTGACATTTGGTATCAAAAAAGATACACAGCAAATAACACTATTTGACACGTCAAATTAGCTTTTCATTTAACCCCCTAAATTGGTTGTCTGCGTCCCCATGGAATTCTAATTAGCATAATAAAAAAATACAAATCTGTCAGTTTAAGATAGACATATTTTGTTGCATTGCACCCTTATTCTAAAATGGATAAAATTATAATGTTTGCCTCTTCAATCTACACACAATATTCCATAATGAAAAAGCAAAAACAGGTTTTTAGAAATGTTTGCTCATTTATAAAAAATAAAAAAAACAGAAATACCATATTTACATAACTATTCAGACCCTTGAGACTCGAAATTGAGCTCAGGTGCATCCTGTTTCCATTGATCATCCTTGAGATGTTTCTACAACTTGATTGGAGTCCCCCTGTGGTAAATTCAATTGATTGGAAATGATTTGTAAACGCACAAACCTGTCTATATAAGGTCCCACAGTTGACAGTGCATGTCAGATTAACAACCAAGCCATGTGGTTGAAGGAATTATCCGTAGAGCTCCGAGATAGGATATGTGTCGAGGCACAGATCTGGGGAAGGGTACGAAAACAATTCTGCAGCATCGAAGGTCCCCATGAACACAGTGGCCTCCATCATTCTTAAATGGAAGACGTTTGGAACCACCAAGACTCTTCCTAGAGCAATCGGGGAAGAAGGGTCTTGGTCAGGGAAGTGACCAAGAACCCGATGGTCACTCTGACAGAGCTCCAGAGTTCCTCTGTGGAGATAGAAGAACCTTCCAGAAAGACAACCATCTCTGCAGCACTCCATCAGTCAGGCCTTTATGGTAGAGTGGCCGAGTGGAAGCTACTCCTCAGTAAAAGGCACATGACAGCCCGCTTGAAGTTTACCAAAACGCACCTGAAGGACTATCAGACCATGGGAGACAAGATTCTCTGGTCTGATGAAACCAAGATTGAACTCTTTGGCCTGAATGCCAAGCGTCACGTCTGGAGGAAACCAGGCACCATTCATCACCTGGCCAATACCATCCCTATGGTGAAGCATGGTGGTGGCAGCATCATGATGTGGGGATGTTTTTCAGCTGCAGGAACTGGGAGACTAGTCAGGATCAAGGGAAAGATGAATGGCGCAAATTACAGAGAGATCCTTGATGAAAACCTGCTCCAGAGCGCTCAGGAACGCTCAGCCTCCACAGGACAACAACCCTAAGCACACAGCCCAGACAACGCAGGAGTGGCTTTGGGACAAGTCTCTGAATGTCCTTGAGTGGCCCAGCCAGAGCTCGGACTTGAACCTCATCGAACATTTCTGGAGAGACCTGACAATAGCGGCGCAGGGACGCTTCTCATCCAACCTGACAGAGCTTGAGAGGATCTGCAGCGAAGAATGGGAGAAACTTCTCATCCAACCTGACGCTCGTCGGATGTTTCAGGGCTTGAAAACTATTACGGACTACAAAGGGAAACCCAGCCGCGAGCTGCCCAGGGACACAAGCCTACCAGACGAGCTAAATGCCTTTTATGCTTGCTTCGAGCCAAGCAACACTGAAGCATGCATGAGAACACCAGCTGTTCCGGACGACTTGGTGATAATGCTCTCGGTAGAAAGACCTTTAAACAGGTTAACATTCACAAAGCCGCAGGGCCAGATGGATTACGAGGACGTGTACTCAAAGCATGCGCGGACCAACTGGCAAGTGTTTTCACTGACATTTTCAATCTCTCCCTGACCGAGTGTATAATACCTACATGTTTCAAGCAGACCCCCATAGTCCATCTGCCCAAGGAAGTGAAGGTAACTTGCCTAAATTATTACCATTTGAAAGGCTGGTCATGGCTCACATCAACAGCATCATCCTGGATGCCCTAGACCCACTCCAATTCACATACCGCTCAAAAAGATCCACAGATGACGCAATCTCAATAGCACTCCACACTGCCCTTTCCCACTGAACAAAAGGAACACCTATGTCAGAATGCTATTAATTGATTACAGCTCAGTGTTCAACACCATATTGCCCACAAAGCTCATCCCTAAACTAAGGACCCTGGGACTAAACGCCTCTCTCTGCAACTGGATCCTGGACTTCTTGACGGGCCACCCCCAGGTGGTAAGGCTGGGCAACAACACGTCTGCCTCTCAGGGGTGCGTGCTTAGTCCCCTTCTGTACTCCCTGTTCACCCACGACTGTGTGGCCAAACACGGCTCCAACACCATCATTACATCTGCTGACGACACAACAGTGGTAGGTTTGCTGAAAAATGTATCAAATGGCCACCCGGACTATTTACATTGACCCCCCCCCATTTGTTGACACTGACACTGCTGCTACCTGCTGTCTATTATCTATGCATAGTCACTTTACCTCCTACCTATATGTACAAATGTTGATTTGACCTACAGCCAACAGCCCAAGACGAAAAAAACAGAAACACAAGGCTTTATTGTTGGGTTTTTTACATAAATGTTTAGCAATCGACTAGGAATGCCTTGGACCACAGCTCTAGAAAGTTGAGTGAAGTTCAATATCGTGCTTCTGTCTGTGAGCTCATGTTTCTGAGGGAACGTTGGTCTTAGGTACACCAGCTGATCCTACTCATTTTGGTCTTAGGTACACCAGCTGATCCTACTCATTTTGGTCTTAGGTACACCAGCTGATCCTACTCATTTTGGTCTTAGGTACACCAGCTGATCCTACTCATTTTCCTGAGCAGATTTGTTTTTACTATTGCTGTTCAATCCTGGTGTATTAAAGCATGGCCAGTTCAGTTCACTGCTATCTCACTCTCACTCTGTCTCTCTCTCTCTCCATTTCACAGCACTGCCTGCAAGCAGTAAAGTTCATCAAGAACTGCCTGCAAGGATTCTGCCTCATTATGATAGAAACAAGTCACCAATGACCAATTTTAAACAGGGTTTTTCTATTGTGTTCCTTTCTGTAAAGCCAAAACAGGTTAGATGTTGGTCTTGTACGCTTTTGTATTATTGTACCTTTGGAATTCCCCTGATAAGTCATATCCAGGTATTATAGGGATTTTTGTGTGTCTTGACTGTAAAGAGACGGTTTCCAATTCACAACCCACACCCATTCCTTTACTCATGTTCACTCCCCCTCGCTGACGTGAAAGTATTAGATAAGTCCCTGCAATATGATGGAAAGCTTAGCACATTTATACTATAATGTGGCTTATCCAGTCACTGGTGAGGGAATCAACGAGGACTCACTAAAGTGAGTTATCAGATTAGAATCCCCAGATTATGTCTAAATGGAGATTAAGTCCTGGATGGATGTAGTACTGTACAGTATGGATTTTGCTGTTTACTAATGCTGCTGTGTGTTGTTGTCTCTCCCTCTGTAGGATAGGCCTGCTGCTTCTGGGAAAGCCCCTGGACAGGGAGACCACTGACCAGTATCGTCTCATTGTCACTGCCTCTGATGGTAACCCAGGAGGGGTGAGAATCTTTATTCAGAATGGGAATTGATTGATGGAGGGAAGGATGGATGGATGGATGGTTTGATTGATAGCAATGTGCAGGTCTGACTTTGTATGATTTTTACAAAAGTCACATTCAAGATACAGGGGCCGGTTGCACCAGTTAAGTGGGTCTTAACTATACATAAAATGCGCTCTAAGTAGGACCTAAAAATGAGACATGTTGCACCACCTGGGCATAAGCCCTTCTATGAGCTATGCTTGGGCGTAAATTCTACGCTTAGTAAAAAGGTGCTATATCTATAACCTAAAAGGGTTATTCGGCTGTCCCCATAGGAGGACCTTTTGAAGAACCCTTTTTGTTTCCATGTAGATCCCTTTACACAGAGGGTTCCACAGGGGACCCCAAAAAGTTCTACCTGGAGCCAAAAAGGGTTCTCCTATGGGGACAGCCAAAGAACCCTTTTGGAACCATTTCTTCTATGATACTCATAGAAAAAATAGCAATATATATTTTCCGAAGCATGTGAGTCTCGGGTTCATATTTCACAACCTCTGCAGGCTTTATAAATTGCATATGCACTATTCAATAGCAAATAATAGACTAGGTCTACACTTGACTTAGAATACATTATCATCAATGATAGATGAGTCAGCAAATACTGTACATTAGCTATCACTTCCACTCATTTGCCCAACCAGAGATCAATTAACCAAATATACAGACAGAGATTCAGTTAAACAAAACCACAGTGATTGATTATGCTATCAGACAAGTAATTGGCTTTTGGATGGGAGTAGGCTATAACTACTACATGAGTGAACAGAAAAAATATCCATTTGTTATCATAACGTGCTATCAAAATGTTCTGATCAGTGCTAGATGAGCAAACTAGACTAAATATGGCCAGTAACTGTAACCAAATATCTGCGGGATCGGGGCACCACCAGTGCAGAGCTTGCTCAGGAATGGCAGCAGGCAGGTATGAGTGCATCTGCACTCACAGTGAGGCAAAGACTTTTGGATGGCCTGGTGTCAAGAAGGGCAGCAAAGAAGCCACTTCTCTCCAGGAAAAACATCAGGGACAGACTGATATTCTGCAAAAGGTACAGGGATTGGACTGCTGAGGACTGCGGTAGAGTCATTTTCTCTGATGAATCCGCTTTCCGATTGTTTGGGCCATCCGGAAAACGCTACCATCAGTCCTGTGTCATGCCAACAGTAAAGCATCCTGAGACCATTCATGTGTGGGGTTGCTTCTCAGCCAAGGGAGTGGGCTCACTTACACTTTTGCCTAAGAACACAGCCATGAATAAAGAATGGTACCAACACATCCTCCGAGAGCAACTTCTCCCAACCGTCCAAGAACAGTTAGGTGATGACCAATGCCTTTTCTGGCATGATGGAGCACCTTGCCATAAGGCAAAAGTGATAACTAAGTGGCTCGGGGAACAAAACATCGACATTTTCCCATTGAGAACTTGTGGTTGATCCTCAAGAGGCGGGTGGACAAACAAAAACCCACAACTTCTGACAAAGCATTGATTATGCAAGAATGGCCTGCCATCAGTCAAGATGTGGCCCAGAAGTTAATTGACAGCATGCCAGGGCGGATTGCAGAGGTCTTGAAAAAGAAGGGTCAACACTGCAAATATTGACTCTTTGCATAAACTGAATGTCATTGTCAATGAAAGCCTTTGACACTTATGGAATACTTGTAATTATACTTCAGTGTACCATAGTAACTACTGACATAAATATTTTTTATTTAACCTTTATTTTACTAGGCAAGTCAGTTAAGAACAACTTCTTATTTACAATGACGGCATTGGAACAGTGGGTTAACTGCCTTGTTCAGGGGCAGAACGACACTTTGCGCTGTTCTGTGAAGGGAGTAGTACACAGTGTTGTTCGAGATCTTCAGTTTCTTGGCAATTTCTCGCATGGAATAGCCTTCATTTCTCAGAACAAGAAACTGACTGAGTTTCAGAAGAAAGTTCTTTGTTTCTGGCCATTTTGAACCTGTAATCGAACCCACAAATGCTTATGCTCCAGATACTCAGCTAGTCTAAAGAAGGCCAGTTTTATTGCTTCTTTAATCAGCACAACCGTTTTCAGCTGTGCTAACATAATTGCAAAAGGGTTTTCTAATGATCAATTACCCTTTTTAAAATGATAAGTCTTGGATTAGCTAACACAAGGTACCATTGGAACACAGGAGTGATGGTTGCTGATAATGGGCCTCTGTATTCCTATGTAGATATTACATTACAAATCAGCTACAATACAACATTAACAATGTCTACACTGTATTTCTGATCAATTTGATGTTATTTTAACGGACAAAACATTTGCTTTTCTTTCAAAAACAAGGACATTTCTAAGTGACCCTGAAACTTTTGAATGGTACTCATACAGTATGTCTGTCTGCTTGTGCACACACACAACTTGTTTTTTTTCTCTCTGTCTTTGTTTCCAGACCTCCACCACCACAGTGAACATAGAGGTGACCGATGTCAACGATAACAACCCAGAGTTGAATCTGACCCTGCCCAGAAACCTCACTGTCCAGGAGGAGGAGGCAAACATGTTTGTGGGTCAAGTCACGGTAAGCACATCTGATGGGCTAAAGATGCACACAACGTAGTAATATGTTGTTGGAAATTCACATGAATACCTTGAACGTGAATACGAAGAAAAACAACATTCCTTTCACCTGCCATTTCCTGGTATTGCCCTTCTTTACACCTTTTTACCTGGCACGTCGTTAGTAAGCAGGCCTTCTTTTTTTTTTTGTAATTAAATGTTTTTATTGTTTTATATTAACAAGCAAAAACATACATCGAACACCTCCCCTCCCACCCCCCACACATGGGATACATGAATAATACAACCTCTACAGCTTCACTGAAATGAATGAATATCACTGAAAACAGACATGTCCGATACAGACCTATAAGTAGTACAAAAGGAAACAAAACAAGTTAATAGATATGACAATGACAGTAATACTCACAAGATTGTGCACTCATTCTAGCAACCGTTCTTTCACAGCAGTAATTGCACACCTCCACATCTGCAAAGTACTGGGTCGGGCTCTATTAATTCTGGCAGATGAAAGTTCGAGAAACAAGATGTCAAGATAGTAGGACAGCCAGTGTTTTACTGAAAGAGTGTGAGGTGGAATCCAGCGTTGGACGATTATCTTTTTGGCCGCAGTCATGCCGGCCAGCCAGAGTTTGCGTGTCCTCTCTGTGATTTGGATCATAGAGTCATCGTTTAAAAGATGGAGAGCAGGGTCAATAGGAAAATCTGTACCGGTCATTGAGGAAATAATGTCCACTATTTTGGTCCAAAAGGTGTATACTTCAGGGCAGTCCCACAGCGTGTGCATGAACGTGCCTAGGGTACCATGTCGGCAAAATGTACAGTATGGATGGGGTGCCAGACCCATCAAATGTCTTTTCCTTGGGGTCATATAAGTCCTGTGACATATTTTCAGATGAATAAATTGGTGATTGGGATTTTTTGAAGACCCTGTAACATTTTCCCATACTGCATCCCAGCCTACTACTCTTCTCATATGACTCATGTCTTTATCCCACTGTTTCGTGCCAGGAATATCGACCCTTGGGTGTGTTATCAGGCTTGCATAAATGTATGATACAATTCTCCTAGGTGCACCTAGAACCAGATCTACAATCGGGTGAGTCTTTAATTCAGGACCCCATGGGATGCGGTACGTTTTAAGGGCTGATCTTAATCTGAAGTAGTAAAACAAAGAGTTCCCAGGAATATTGTATTGAGTGACAAGATCTTGGAAGCTAAGTAAGGAGTTATCTCCATTCAAATCTTCCAGTACTTGTATACCTTTTTGAGCCCAAGTGTCCTGAACGAAAGGTTTACCACCCGTCAGCAGATTAAGGTTCCGCCAAATGGGGGAGGTTCTGTGCCACTTTCCTTTTACTCCCAAAAACCGTTCAACTGCTTTAAAGGTTTGCAACATATATAGTAAGCAGGCCTTCTTGACCCTTCCTCAAACCCTTCCTCCCACTGATGTCCACAGTAACGCATGTGGCGATAACGCCAACAGGCTCTAATTCATATGAATACAATGCTTTATTGAAAGATCAAAATATGTTTTTGAGTTGGGATCAAAATGATAACTTTTCCTTAGTGATGTCAGAACTTTGGTTTGGGCTGCAGTGGTAACACGTGAAAATAGTTCTACACAATGACATCATCAAAAGTTGGAGCATTTTTATAAACAGTGATTTTCAAACACTATGAGATTCGCTGTGACCTGAGGAGCAAGAACATACCCTCCCTCTGGCTAGAGTCTCGTTGAAGGTTTTGAAAATCACCGGTTTTATTTATTTATGTATTTTTTTATCCTACCCTGTGATGTCACAGAGAAGCATTTTTAAGGATCTTTCTTCGTAGCTCTTTAACTACAGATCATAGGAACATGCCTTGCTATGGTGCTGGAGATAATTCATATAAGGCTGTAAAGTGGCAGAATTTCCCTTTAATGATGAGATGCTTTATTTACATATCGCCACTACTTAGTGTAGTTATTACCAGAACCATCAACCTACATAACTATGGTCCTGATTATTGCTTTATCTGACCCTTTATCTGAGTATAAATATATCTATTGTAATAAGTTGTCAATATCGCCATTATTACCTCTTCATTTAATTTACTTATAATGGAATATTTAAATACTCCTAAAAGTGATTATTTTTATTTTTATTTTTTTTACCTTGTTTCAATTGAACTTTTTTGGAACATGGGGTCTATTCCGAAAAACAGTAACAACAAATGCTGAGAAAGAAAAAACAAATATACAGTTTTCCTTGCCAAGACCATGCTGTATCAAGACCATGTTTAAATAAATAAATAAAAAATAAATCCATAACATTTGTATTCATTCATTTAATCTGTGGAATGATTCCGGTTCCGCAGAGGGATACGATAGGTCAAACTCCCACTAAATGGTATGTTCGCCCACACTGTGCCATAGCAGATCAGTGAATTCACAGAAAATAATAATATTTTTCAAAAGTGTTAAGAGTAATTTCTATGGGAACGCGAGATCGTCAAGGTGAGAGTTATTTTGTGTTTCATTATGCCGACATTCTAATCTCTCTTCACATCCACCAACCCTGGAACACCAAGACTTATCTCTGACTTTAACGTTCCCACATCTCTATTATAAGTTACTGCCGTAGACTACATATAGCACAGTGAGTGATAGAGGAAGTGATACATGTATCCACAGCATACAAAAAAAGCATTGGGTGCATTTTAAACCAAAATAAAGCTGTTTCTTCTCCTTGGGCCCTGGAGTTCCACAGCTCTGCTGTAATCAGGGACTGACTCAGACCTGGGACACCAACTTTACTAGACACCCGGCGTCATAACGGGTCATAACCATGCCATAATATGGTCATAACAGCTTACGTAACTTGTCATAACCTTTCATAATATGGTCATAGCATTGTCATGACACATGCATTTAGACCTGTTGTGACATACTGTATGTTGCGTTATTTCATGGCTGGTTATGACACCTACGTTATAGTGTCAAAACCCACAAAACCAACTATGGTAGTTATTTCATGGCTGGTTATGACACCTACATAAGAGTGTCAAAACCCACAAGTGTTCTACGCCGCTAGCCAGCACCTTGCCTAAACAGCTGTGCGTTTATTTCGCCTCCAGATATAATATTTTCTGAAATTGACCATATTAAATTATCATTGTAATTCTGCACACAATGATGTCAGACATGCACCTACCCCAATTGTCTGTTGCTGATTACTGGGATGAATGCAGGAGCAGATTTCAGGAGCAGGACAAGCCACCCTCTTTTTGACTGATGACTGATATAAGGGCATGTATGTGATAGGCCTATCTGGATTCTCATTGTCATAATGCTTCTTGACAGTGTCATAAAGTGTATTTTCTTAGTCCAAGTGATGCAGATGGTCATAATGCTTCTTGCCAGTGTCATAAAGTGTATTTTCTTAGTCCAAGTGATGCAGATGGTCATAATGCTTCTTGACAGTGTCATAAAGTGCATTTTCTTAGTCCAAGTAAAGTCACACAGGATGGTCATAATGCATTATGACAGTGTTATAAAGTGTATTTTCTACAAGTTATTTAAATAATTAATTGCAAATAATTCATTACATCAACAACAAAGAACATGGCAGGGAAAAAATGCATTTGAATAAATGTGGCTTTTGACACTCATATGTAGGTGTCATAACCAGCCATAAAATAACACAATATGTCACAACAGGTATAAATATATGGGTGATAACAGTATTCTGACCATATTATCGCATAACATGTTATGACGCTGGGTGTCAAGTAAAGTGTTTCCAATATTTTCCCGAAGATCTACCGAGTTTCAATATTGTGAATAATTGATATTTATCCTGAGAAAAAAAAAAAAAACGGAAGTGCCCATTTAAAGCGCTTAAAACCAAGACATGGTCACTGTGCCACATTGTCGGCTTGGCTGCGCCACTATGTAAACATTTCACAGCAAGTGAAACTGATATTTAATAACGATAAGAGTAATTAAGATCACCGATGACATTGTTGTGAATTGCGAAACAGGCCGTTCATGAATGCTGAGCGTCATAATGTTCCTTAATTAATTCAGCGCATTTCAGCAATAGGTCTAGGCTATCGCGACAAAGAGCGCGCTCAGGGCGCACAGAGTGCACCTCCAGTTGGCTGTAGCCTTGTCAAATCATACATACTTTGTAACGGCAGTCAAACTCAAGTCAAATGACCACAGTTGATAAGCTTGCTAGATAACCTCCAACGAATGACGTAATATCGAGTTGATGATTGAATAGCAGATCAGCTCATGAAAAACGGGGAGTTGAAGAGAGGAAATTGTGTAAATATCAAGTTATCTTAATATGGACCAACTCTATTAAAACAAGATATCCATATCTACTCTCTTACCATTTGGTGATCACACATTCTCTACCGAAGCTCTCATATGGGCAGCAATACGAAGCAGGCAAATGTTATAGCAGTAATTTGACGTAAATTGGCGAGACGTGCTTTAATAATGCAACCTATGGATGACATAATACAGTTAGGAATTGCCATGATTTTGGGAGTCAGGACTTTGGGTTTCAATATTCAATAATTTAGTTTTCCTTTCTCTGTGCTTTTTCTATAGACCCCATGGTTGTTTTCTCGTCTCCTCATTCCGCTGCCGCCCGCCTCCACCGCGTTGTTCTCAACAACAGTTTAAATTAGTGATGGGAAGTTCGGCTCTTTTCCGAGAGCCGGCTCTTTTGGCTCAGCTCCCAAAGAAGAGCCGGCTCTTTCGACTCCTGAACGGCTCTTAATTTAGGATTTTTTTGTAGGCCTTTATTTTACCCTAACTTTAAAAAAAAAAAATGGTTTGTGTGTTGAAAACCCTTTCATGTGCAGTGTTTTTATGCATTTATTTTGTTACAAAAGCATTCTTTTGTTTTTAATCATTTTAATCAAACATTTTTTTGCACAAATTAACAACAAAAAAACAGCAAATAAACAGAATTGAACTAGAACAGAACTAGAACCAAACTCAAGCAAACAGTATTAATGTCCTCAGTGAAGATTGGCATTCAAAAAAATCAGATGCCTCAGCTTTGATGGACTGATCCTATTTCTTCTTTCTGAGATTATCTGCCCTGTTTTTGAGAAGATTCTCTCTGAAGGAACCGATGTTGCCACATTACACAGTCTCCCTTCCATCACCTTCGCCAGGCGTGGAAAGACTGAGGCCTTGGCCTGCCACCAGCTCAGTGGGTCTTCTGCTCGTTGGATGATGGGCTCCTCAAGATAAGACCTCACCTCCAGTACAGCATCAGCTGTAGGATTTCTTCTTGTAGCATCTCCTGTAGCTCTTTCATCAAAAAGCCTCCAAACAACAGAGGTTTGTGGTTCCTCATACACTTGGCCTTCTAATGGCGGAGCTGGCTGGCTGCTAGGGGTGCATCTTGCTGCTGCACTAATTCTCTGAAGTGCCTCATCAACAGCTCTGTTGTCATTGAATGCAAGTTTTTTAAACCTAGGATCCAATAATGTGGTTTCTGAGTGGACAGTGTTGTACTCCATACGCAGAAATTTCCGGTCCATGGCTGAACAAAGAGCTGCAACCAATTCTTTCCCTTTCTGCATGGTTACAGTCTGTTGGGCTGTCACACGCTGCAAACCTTTGCATAGCAGGAGCATTTTTGAGGCAGAAACATAGCTGAGGGAGAGAAACAGCAACTTTTAAAATGAAGCTTTTTTTAAAGTATGTGGCATATTATATGTGGCACATTATACTGTATTGTTTCTGCAATGTATAATAGTGACTGAATGGTAGTAGTGAAAAAAAATGGTCCAAGGTACCTGTCTGCACTTATTTCCACAGTCACCTCCTCAAATGGTTGCAGGACGGTGCAGACCTCTTTCACCAGCTCCCATTCCTCTTGACATAGAGCATCAACTGGTGCGTTGATGAGGGCCAGGGTGGAGATGATGGCATCTTTTGTTTCAAGAATTTGTTTCAACATATAAAATGTTGAGTTCCACCTGGTGCCACACTCTTGTTTGGGCCTCAGTTCAGGCATCCCCATCTGGCACTGTGTGGACTTTAGCCTCTGTGTTGCAACTGTGCTTTTGTGGAAAAACTCCACAACAGCCTTCACCTTATCCACGGTTGGTTTGACCACCTTTAGGGCATCTCTAATCATGAGGTTTAGTGTATGTGCCAGACATGGGTGATGGGTCCACTTAAGAATTTTTATGGCTTTGGTGATGTTTGCTGCATTGTCACTCACACAGCACACTACTTTGTCCTCTACTTGCCACTCTTTTGCCACTCTTACTAGCTCATCTGCTAGGTTTTCTGCAGTGTGTCTCTTTGTGAACTCAAAGCAGTCCAAAAGGCAAGATGTCATCTTGTAATTTTCAATGAAATGGCAAGTGACAGCCATGAAAGAGCAGGTTGTTCTGGAGGTCCAGCAGTCAGTTGTCAGGCAAACTGATGGAGCTTGTTTCACCCTTACTTGCCATAATGCCCGTTCTGTGTCATATAGTTTAGGTATTGTTGTTTGGGACAATGTTTTTCTACTGGAAAGAGTGTATGTGGGATTTAAAGTTTTGACAAAACTTTTAAAACCTCTGTCCTCCACAATTGAAAAGGGTTGGAAATCAGTAGCTATCATTTTAGCTAGCTCTACATCAATGCTGTGCTGTTTGGATGGGGTCATCACTTTGGGTATAAACTGGCTTATTTTGCTTTGAGCTGCAGTAGGAGAGGTTATACCTGCATGTGTGGGGAAGCCAGTAGATGCTGCTGCAGTTGCTGTTTTTTGGGGATGAGACACACCAGGATCTGTAGATGGGGTGCTAGCTTGCCCTCTCTCCTCTAACTGCACTGTAGGATGTACAGTTCTCATATGTCTATGCAGGTTTGTGGTGGAACCTGCTCTTAAAGTAATTTTCATCTTGCAGTGAACGCACTCTGCTTTGTTGTTTCCATTGTCTTTAAACTGGAGCCAGATGCTGCTTCTCTTTCGGGTGTCACTCATAGTTACGACTCACACACTCTCCTCACCGCTATCTGACAGACAGTGTCGTTATTAACGTTGTTACGACTCATTAACTTGCAGTGGAGTGCCGCTTCACTTCACCCCCCTCTCTGTTTTTACATAATGGTATGATCCCATATCCTCACATCTGATTGGCCGCGATGCGATTGCTGACCAATCAAAACAAAGTTCTGCCTGTAAGCACGCAGCGAAAGGAAAAAAACTGGGAGCCGGCTCTCACTCGATGCGAGCCGGCTCTTCTGATTCACTACAAAGCATCGGCTCTCAGAGCCGCATCTTTTGCGCATGACACATCACTAGTTTAAATCAATATAGCCTACTGTTTTCTAGAAATCTGCATTTTCGTGTTCGGGCTCATGTAGTTTCTGTGATGTCGGACCAGACCTGGGCTCGGGCTTCAGATCACCGGGCTTGGGTCGGACCGGAATCTAATGTTCAATTCTGATGAGAACTCTAAACTGCATTAGGGTCTAGTGTGCAGTCCAGCAGTGTCACTTATGTGTGTGCTTTGAATTTAGGACGACTTTGTGTGAAGTAAATGGCTAGGCTAAAGGCTTCCATGCGACAACCTGTTTGGATCATGTGCTATTTTTTTGTTTGTTGCCAATCTGCTACATGCTGTGTATTTTGTGGAATTGCATTAGTGCGACATTGGGGATTTTTTAAAATATTTTCCCGGGTCTTGACATTACATTTTTTGTGTAAATGTGAAGAGTGGTCCCTGGACATTCCCGGTTACCGGTGTTAATCCCTGATATACAGCAGCATTTTATAAGACAGACCCTTTTTATGGAGGTCTGTGAACAGCACTCCTCTCAATCCCCCATAGAAGGGCATATACTGTAAATTCAGTACTTGACCCTTAAACCGCAGGCAGATGTTACCGATGCATGGGGTAAGTATCTTAATGCCAATCATGATGCATAAGTAGAGGCATAATCAATGAGGGGATATGGGATACGACACAGAAGGTGTGTGCAACGACGTGCAGCGGA